>OY979728.1:5775329-6402903 GCA_963855995.1 Muricea muricata | reverse complement strand
CGCGTTTTAAACGTTTTCGAAGCGATTTGAGCGGAAAAACATGTTGATATCACTAACTGAAAATTTCCGTCTCAAATCGATAACGGCAACGTTTTAGAGTTTAAAATGATGTTTAGAGCCTTAAAGTGAACGAGTTGAGCGCAATGATACACTGCAATCACGGACCCAAAGAGACCTTGTAAATTAAAATTGCAGAACTTAAAAAGACGGGAATCATGTTTTCGGTGCTAAAACTTTCGGGATGAGCGAAAAAACATGTTAAAATAAGAAACCTATAACTTTCTTTAAAACTGAAAAGAAATGATCTTACAACCTTCGAAATCGCGTTTTAAACGTTTTCGAAGCGATTTGAGCGGAAAAACATGTTCATATCACTAACTGAAAATTTCCGTCTCAAATCGATAACGTCAACGTTTTAGAGTTTAAAATGACGTTTAGACCCTTAAAGTGAACGAGTTGAGCGCAATGATACACTGATATCACAGACCCAAAGAGACCTTGTAAATTAAAATTGCACAACTAAACAAGTCGGGAATCATGTTTTCGGCGCTCAAACTCTCGGGATTAGCGAAAAAACATGTTAAAATAACAACCTATAACTTGCTTTAAAACTGAAAAGAAATGATTCTACAAGATTCAAAATCTTGTTCTAAACGTTCTCGAAGCGATTTGAGCAGAAAAACATGTTCATATCACTAACTGAAAATTTCCGTCTCAAATCGATAACGACAACGTTTTAGTGTTTAAAATAATGTTTAGAGCCATAAAGTGAAAGGGGTTGAGCGCAATGATACACTGCAATCACGGACCCAAAGAGACCTTGTAAATTAAAATTTCAGAACTTAACAAGACGGGAATCATGTTTTCGGCGTTAAAAGTCTCGGGATGAGCGAAAAAACATGTTTAAATAAGAAACTTATAACTTGCTTTAAAACTGTAAAGAATTGATCTTACAACCTTCAAAATCGCGTTTTAAACGTTTTCGAAGCGATTTGACCGGAAAAACATGTTGATATCACTAACTGAAAATTGCCGTCTCAAATCGATAACGGCAACGTTTTAGAGTTTAAAATGATGTTTAGAGCCTTAAAGTGAAAAAGTTGAGCGCAATGATACACTGCAATCACGGACCAAAGGAGACCTTGTAAATTAGAATTGCAGAACTTAACAAGACGGGAATCATGTTTTCGGCGCTCAAACGTTCGAGATGAGCAAAAAAACATGTTTAAATAAAAAACTTATAACTTGCTTTAAAACTGTAAAGAATTGATCTTACAATCTTCAAAATCGCGTTTTAAACGTTTTTGAAGCGATTTGAGCTGAAAAACATGTTCATATCACTAACTGAAAATTTCCGTCTCAAATCGATAACGGCAACGTTTTAGAGTTTAAAATGATGTTTAGAGCCTTAAAGTGAACGAGTTGAGCGCAATGATACACTGCAATCACGGACCCAAAGAGACCTTGTAAATTAAAATTGCAGAACTTAAAAAGACGGGAATCATGTTTTCGGTGCTAAAACTTTCGGGATGAGCGAAAAAACATGTTAAAATAAGAAACCTATAACTTTCTTTAAAACTGAAAAGAAATGATCTTACAACCTTCAAAATCGCGTTTTAAACGTTTTCGAAGCGATTTGAGCGGAAAAACATGTTCATATCACTAACTGAAAATTTCCGTCTCAAATCGATAACGTCAACGTTTTAGAGTTTAAAATGACGTTTAGACCCTTAAAGTGAACGAGTTGAGCGCAATGATACACTGATATCACAGACCCAAAGAGACCTTGTAAATTAAAATTGCAGAACTTAACAAGATGGGAATCATGTTTTCGGCGCTAAAACTCTCGGGATGAGCGAAAAAACATGTTAAAATAAGAAACTTATAACTTGCTTTAAAACTGTAAAGAATTGATCTTACAACCTTCAAAATCGCGTTTTAAACGTTTTTGAAGCGATTTGAGCCGAAAAACATGTTCATATCACTAACTGAAAACTTCCGTCTCAAATCGATAACGGCAACGTTTTAGAGTTTAAAATGATGTTTAGAGCCTTACAACCATTTGCAAGCTACCGTTAACCGTGCATTCAAAACAACGTTTTAAAAAGTTATGAAGAGCATGTTAGTCAGTTTAAACTTTTTAGTTTCAGCTGTCAAACTTGTAAGTTTTGAACGCGTAACTTGTAGTTTTGTGCGCGTAACTTGAAGTTTTGGTGCCGTAACTTGTAGTTTTGATGCCATAACTTGTAGTTTTGATGCCATAACTTGTAGTTTTGATGCCGTAACTTGTAGTTTTGAAGTTACGACAAGTTACGACTAGTTACGACTTCTAAACTACAAGTTATAGCACCAAAACTACAAGTTATGGCATCCAAACTGCAAGTTACGGCACAAAAACTTCAAGCTACGCGCACAAAACAACAAGTTGTGCGTTCAAAACTTACAAGTTTTACAGCTGAAACTAATAAGTTTCAACTAACTCACATGCTCTTCATAACTTTTTAACACGTTGTTTTGAATGCACGGTTAACGGTAGCTTGCAAATGGTTGTAAAGTGAACGAGTTGAGCGCATTGATACACTGCAATCACGGACCCAAAGGAGACCTTGTAAATTAAAATTGCAAAACTTAACAAGGCGGGAATCACGTTTTCGGCGCTAAAACTCTCGAGATGAGCGAAAAAACATGTTAAAATAAGAAACCTATAACTTGCTTTAAAACTGAAAAGAAATGATTTTACAAGCGTGAAAATCTAGTTTTAAACGTTTTCGAAGTGATTTGAGCACAAAAACATGTTCATATCACTAACTGAAAATTTCCGTCTCAAATTGAGAACGGCAACGTTTTAGAGTTTAAAATAATGTTTAGAGCCATAAAGTGAACGAGTTGAGCGCAATGATACACTGCAATCACGGACCCAAAATAGACCTTGTAAATTAAAATTGCGAAACTTAGCAAGTGGGGAATCATGTTTTCGGCGCTCAAACGTTCGAGATGAGCAAAAAAACATGTTTAAATAAGAAACTTATAACTTGCTTTAAAACTGTAAAGAATTGATCTTACAACCTTCAAAATCGCGTTTTAAACGTTTTTGAAGCGATTTGAGCTGAAAAACCTGTTCATATCACTAACTGAAAATTTCCGTCTCAAATCGATAACGGCAACGTTTTAGAGTTTAAAATGATGTTTAGAGCCTTAAAGTGAACGAGTTGAGCGCAATGATACACTGCAATCACAGACCCAAAGAGACCTTGTAAATTAAAATTGCACAACTTAAAAAGACTGGAATCATGTTTTCGGTGCTAAAACTTTCGGGATGAGCGAAAAAACATGTTAAAATAAGAAACCTATAACTTTCTTTAAAACTGAAAAGAAATAAATCTTACAACCTTCAAAATCGCGTTTTAAACGTTTTCGAAGAGATTTGAGCAGAAAAACATGTGGATATGACCAACTGAAAATTGCCGTCTCAAATCGGTAACGGCGACGTTTTAGAGCTTAAAATAATGTTTAGAGCCTTAAAGTGAACGAGTTGAGCGCAATGATACACTGCAATCACGGACCCAAAATAGACCTTGTAAATTAAAATTGCGAAAGTTAGCAAGTGGGGAATCATGTTTTCGGCGCTCAAACGTTCGAGATGAGCAAAAAAACATGTTTAAATAAGAAACTTATAACTTGCTTTAAAACTGTAAAAATTGATCTTACAACCTTTAAAATCGCGTTTTAAACGTTTTTGAAGCGATTTGATCCGAAAAACATGTTCATATCACTAACTGAAAACTTCCGTCTCAAATCGATAACGGCAACGTTTTAGAGTTTAAAATGATGTTTAGAGCCTTACAACCATTTGCAAGGTACCGTTAACCGTGCATTCAAAACAACGTTTTAAAAAGTTATGAAGAGCATGTTAGTCAGTTGAAACTTTTTAGTTTCAGCTGTCAAACTTGTAAGTTTTGAACGCGTAACTTGTAGTTTTGTGCTCGTAACTTCAAGTTTTGGTGCCGTAACTTGTAGTTTTGATGCCATAACTTGTAGTTTTGATGCCATAACTTGTAGTTTTGATGCCGTAACTTGTAGTTTTGAAGTTACGACAAGTTACGACTAGTTACGACTTCAAAACTGCAAGTTATAAAATCAAAACTACAAGTTATGGCATCAAAACTGCAAGTTACGGCACCAAAACTTCAAGCTACGCGCATAAAACAACAAGTTGCGCGTTCAAAACTTACAAGTTTTACAGCTGAAACTAATAAGTTTCAACAAACTAACATGCTCTTCATAACTTTTTAACACGTTGTTTTGAATGCACGGTTAAGGGTAGCTTGCAAATGGTTGTAAAGTGAACGAGTTGAGCGCAATGATACACTGCAATCACGGACCCAAAGGAGACCTTGTGAATTAAAATTGCAAAACTTAACAAGGCGGGAATCACGTTTTCGGCGCTAAAACTCTCGAGATGAGCGAAAAAACATGTTAAAATAAGAAACCTATAACTTGCTTTAAAACTGAAAAGAAATTATTTTACAAGCTTCAAAATCTTGTTTTAAATATTTTCGAGGCGATTTGAGCAGAAAAACATGTTCATATCACCAACTAAAAATTGCCGTCTTAAATCGATAACCGCAACGTTTTATAGCCTAAAATGATGTTTAGAGTCTTAAAGTGAACGAGTTGAGCGCAATGATACACTGCCATCACGGACCCAAAGGAGACCTTGTAAATTAAAATTTCAGAACTTAACAAGACGCGAATCATGTTTCCGGCGTTAAAATTCTCGGGATGAGCGAAAAAACATGTTTAAATAAGAAACTTATAACTTGCTTTAAAACTGTAAAGAATTGATCTTACAACCTTCAAAATCGCGTTTTAAACGTTTTCAAAGCGATTTGAGCGGAAAAACATGTTCATATCACTAACTGAAAATTTCCGTCTCAAATCGATAACGTAAACGTTTTAGAGTTTAAAATGACGTTTAGACCCTTAAAGTGAATGAGTTGAGCGCAATGATACACTGATATCACAGACCCAAAGAGACCTTGTAAATTAAAATTGCAGAACTTAAGAAGACTGGAATCATGTTTTCGGTGCTAAAACTTTCGGGATGAGCGAAAAAACATGTTAAAATAAGAAACCTATAACTTTCTTTAAAACTGAAAAGAAATGATCTTACAACCTTCAAAATCGCGTTTTAAACGTTTTCGAAGAGATTTGAGCAGAAAAACATGTTGATATGACCAACTGAAAATTGCCGTCTCAAATCGGTAACGGCGACGTTTTAGAGCTTAAAATAATGTTTAGAGCCTTAAAGTGAACGAGTTGAGCGCAATGATACACTGCAATCACGGACCCAAAATAGACCTTGTAAATTAAAATTGCGAAAGTTAGCAAGTGGGGAATCATGTTTTCGGCGCTCAAACGTTCGAGATGAGCAAAAAAACATGTTTAAATAAGAAACTTATAACTTGCTTTAAAACTGTAAAGAATTGATCTTACAACCTTCAAAATCGCGTTTTAAACGTTTTTGAAGCGATTTGAGCCGAAAAACATGTTCATATCACTAACTGAAAACTTCCGTCTCAAATCGATAACGGCAACGTTTTAGAGTTTAAAATGATGTTTAGAGCCTTACAACCATTTGCAAGCTACCGTTAACCGTGCATTCAAAACAACGTTTTAAAAAGTTATGAAGAGCATGTTAGTCAGTTGAAACTTTTTAGTTTCAGCTGTCAAACTTGTAAGTTTTGAACGCGTAACTTGTAGTTTTGTGCGCGTAACTTGAAGTTTTGGTGCCGTAACTTGTAGTTTTGATGCCATAACTTGTAGTTTTGATGCCATAACTTGTAGTTTTGATGCCGTAACTTGTAGTTTTGAAGTTACGAAGAGTTACGACTAGTTACGACTTCAAAACTACAAGTTATAGCACCAAAACTACAAGTTATGGCATCCAAACTGCAAGTTACGGCACAAAAACTTTAAGCTACGCGCACAAAACAACAAGTTGCGCGTTCAAAACTTACAAGTTTTACAGCTGAAACTAATAAGTTTCAACTAATTAACATGCTCTTCATAACTTTTTAACACGTTGTTTTGAATGCACGGTTAACGGTAGCTTGCAAATGGTTGTAAAGTGAACGAGTTGAGCGCATTGATACACTGCAATCACGGACCCAAAGGAGACCTTGTAAATTAAAATTGCAAAACTTAACAAGGCGGGAATCACGTTTTCGGCGCTAAAACTCTGGAGATGAGCGAAAAAACATGTTAAAATAAGAAGCCTATAACTTGCTTTAAAACTGAAAAGAAATGATTTTACAAGCGTGAAAATCTAGTTTTAAACGTTTTCGAAGCGATTTGAGCACAAAAACATGTTCATATCACTAACTGAAAATTTCCGTCTCAAATTGAGAACGGCAACGTTTTAGAGTTTAAAATAATGTTTAGAGCCATAAAGTGAACGAGTTGAGCGCAATGATACACTGCAATCACGGACCCAAAATAGACCTTGTAAATTAAAATTGCGAAACTTAGCAAGTGGGGAATCATGTTTTCGGCGCTCAAACGTTCGAGATGAGCAAAAAAACATGTTTAAATAAGAAACTTATAACTTGCTTTAAAACTGTAAAGAATTGATCTTACAACCTTCAAAATGGCGTTTTAAACGTTTTTGAAGCGATTTGAGCTGAAAAACCTGTTCATATCACTAACTGAAAATTTCCGTCTCAAATCGATAACGGCAACGTTTTAGAGTTTAAAATGATGTTTAGAGCCTTAAAGTGAACGAGTTGAGCGCAATGATACACTGCAATCACAGACCCAAAGAGACCTTGTAAATTAAAATTGCAGAACTTAAAAAGACTGGAATCATGTTTTCGGTGCTAAAACTTTCGGGATGAGCGAAAAAACATGTTAAAATAAGAAACCTATAACTTTCTTTAAAACTGAAAGGAAATGATCTTACAACCTTCAAAATCGCGTTTTAAACGTTTTCGAAGAGATTTGAGCAGAAAAACATGTTGATATGACCAACTGAAAATTGCCGTCTCAAATCGGTAACGGCGACGTTTTAGAACTTAAAATAATGTTTAGAGCCTTAAAGTGAACGAGTTGAGCGCAATGATACACTGCAATCACGGACCCAAAATAGACCTTGTAAATTAAAATTGCGAAAGTTAGGAAGTGGGGAATCATGTTTTCGGCGCTCAAACGTTCGAGATGAGCAAAAAAACATGTTTAAATAAGAAACTTATAACTTGCTTTAAAACTGTAAAAATTGATCTTACAACCTTTAAAATCGCGTTTTAAACGTTTTTGAAGCGATTTGAGCCGAAAAACATGTTCATATCACTAACTGAAAACTTCCGTCTCAAATCGATAACGGCAACGTTTTACAGTTTAAAATGATAACTTTGTTTAAAACTGTAAAGAAATGATCTTACAACCTTCAAAATCACGTTTTAAACGTTTTCGAAGCGATTTGAGCAGAAAAACATGTTGATATGACCATTTGAAAATTTCCGTCTCAAATCGGTAACGGCGACGTTTTAGAGCTTAAAATAATGTTCAGAGCCTTAAAGTGAACGAGTTGAGCGCAATGATACACTGCATTCACGGACCCAAAATAGAGCTTGTAAATTAAAATTGCGAAAGTTAGCAAGTGGGGAATCATGTTTTCGGCGCTCAAACGTTCGAGATGAGAAAAAAAACATCTTTAAATAAGAAACTTATAACTTGGTTTAAACCTGTAAAGAATTGATCTTACAACCTTAAAAATCGCGTTTTAAACGTTTTATAAGCGATTTTGGCGGAAAAACATGTTCATATCACTAACTGAAAATTGCCGTCTCAAATCGATTATGGCAACGTTTTAGAGTTTCAAATGATGTTTAGAACCTTAAAGTGAACGAGTTGAGCGCGATGATACACTGCAATCACGGACCCAAAAAAGACCTTGTAAATTAAAATTGCAGAACTAAACAAGTCGGGATCATGTTTTCGGCGCTCAAACTCTCAGGATGAGCGAAAAAACATGATCCCGACTTACATTCCAAACATGAAAACCCACCTAAACAGAGGTGTTAAAGTCAATTTTATGGTCGATTTTCATCGGTAACATGAAAATTTCTTTGACGCGATTTTGAAGGTTGTAAGATCAATTCTTTACAGTTTTAAAGCAAGTTATAAGTTTCTTATTTAAACATGTTTTTTTGCTCATCTCGAACGTTTGAGCGCCGAAAACATGATTCCCAACTTGCTAAGTTTTGCAATTTTAATTTACAAGGTCTATTTTGGGTCCGTGATTGCAGTGTATCATTGCGCTCAACCCGTTCACTTTAAGGCTCTAAACATCCTTTTAAACTTTAAAACGTTGCCGTTATAGATTTGAGACGGAAATTTTCAGTTAGTGATATGAACATGTTTTTCTGCTCGAATCGCTTCGAAAACTTTAAAACAAGATTTTGAAGCTTGTAAAATCATTTCTTTTCAGTTTTAAAGCAAGTTATAGGTTTCTTATTTTAACATGTTTTTTCGCTCATCCTGAGAGTTTTAGCGCCGAAAACATGATTCCCGTCTTGTTAAGTTCTGCAATTCTAATTTACAAGGTCTCCTTTGGTCCGTTGTTGCAGTGTATCTTTGCGCTCAACTCTTTCACTTTAAGGCTTTAAACATCATTTTAAACTCTAAAACGTTGCCGTTATCGATTTGAGACGGCAATTATCAGTTAGTTATATGAACATGTTTTTCCGCCCAAATCGCTTCGAAAACGTTTAAAATGCGATTTTTAAGGTTGTAAGATCAATTCCTTACAGTTTTAAACCAAGTTATAAGTTTCTTATTTTAACATTTTTTTTTTCTCATCTCGAACGTTTGAGCGCCGAAAACATGATTCCCAATTTGCCAAGTTTTGCAATTTTAATTTACAAGGTCTCTTTTGGGTCCATGATTGCAGTGTATCATTGCGCTCCACTCGTTCACTTTATGGCTCTAAACATTATTTTAAACTCTAAAACGTTGCCGTTCTCAATTTGAGACGGAAATTTTCAGTTAGTGACATGAACATGTTTTTCTGCTCAAATCGCTTCGAAAACGTTTAAAACTAGATTTTAAAGCTTGTAAAATCATTTCTTTTCAGTTTAAAGCAAGTTATAGGTTTCTTATTTTAACATGTTTTTTCGCTCATCCCGAGAGTTATAGAGCCGAAAACATGATTCCCGTCTTATTAAGTTCTGCAATTTTAACTTACGAGGTTTATTTTGGATCCGTGAATGCAGTGTTTCATTGCGCTCAACTCGTTGACTTTAAGGCTCTAAACATCATTTTAAACTCTAAAACGTTGCCGTTATCGATTTGAGACGGAAATTTTTAGTTGGTGATATGAACATGTTTTTCTGCTCAAATCGCTTCGAAAACGTTTAAAACTAGATTTTCAAGCTTGTAAAACCCTTTCTTTTCAGTTTTAAAGCAAGTTATAGGTTTCTTATTTTAACATGTTTTTTCGCTCATCCCGAAAGTTTTAGCACCGAAAACATGATTCCCGTCTTGTTAAGTTCTGGAATTTTAATTTACAAGGTCTCTTTGGGTCCGTGATTGCAGTGTATAATTGCACTCAACTCGTTCACTTTAAGGCTCTAAATATCATTTTAAACTCTAAAACGTTGCCGTTATCGATTTGAGACGGAAATTTTCAGTTAGTGATATGAACATGTTTTTCAGCTCAAATCGCTTCAAAAACGTTTAAAACGCGATTTTTAAAGTTGTAATATCAATTCTTTACAGGTTTAAACCAAGTTATAAGTTTCTTATTTAAAGAAGTTTTTTTTCTTATCTCGAACGTTTGAGCGCCGAAAACCTGATTCCCCAGTTGCTAACTTTCGCAATTTTAATTTACAAGCTCTATTTTGGGTCCGTGAATGCAGTGTATCATTGCGCTCAACTCGTTCACTTTAAGGCTCTGAACATTATTTTAAGCTCTAAAACGTCGCCGTTACCGATTTGACACGGAAATTTTCAGTTGGTCATATCCACATGTTTTTTTGCTCAAATCGCTTCGAAAACGTTTAAAACGCGATTTTGAAGGTTGTAAGATCATTTCTTTTCAGTTTTAAACAAAGTTATAGATTTCTTATTTTAACATGTTTTTTCGCTCATCCTGAGAGTTTGAGCGCCGAAAACATGATCATGACTTGTTTAGTTCTGCAATTTTAATTTACAAGGTCTCCTTTAGGTCCGTGATTGCAGTGTATCATCGCGCTCAACTCGTTCACTTTAAGGCTCTAAACATCATTTGAAGCTCTAAAACGTTGCCATAAGCGATTTGAGACGGAAATTTTCAGTTAGTGATATGAACATGTTTTTCCG
Source organism: Muricea muricata (assembly GCA_963855995.1). Lineage (NCBI taxonomy): Eukaryota > Metazoa > Cnidaria > Anthozoa > Malacalcyonacea > Plexauridae > Muricea > Muricea muricata. The sequence goes on along the minus strand of OY979728.1, from coordinate 6,392,544 downwards.
CCCAAATCGCTTCAAAAACGTTTAAAACGCGATTTTTAAGGTTGTAAGATCAATTCTTTACAGTTTTAAACCAAGTTATAAAATTATTATTTAAACATGTTTTTTTTCTCATCTCGAACGTTTGAGCGCCGAAAACATGATTCCCAACTTGCTAAGTTTTGCAATTTTAATTTACAAGGTCTATTTTGGGTCCATGATTGCAGTGTATCATTGCGCTCAACTCGTTCACTTTATGGCTCTAAACATTATTTTAAAGTCTAAAACGTTGCCGTTCTCAATTTGAGACGGAAATTTTCAGTTAGTGATATGAACATGTTTTTGTGCTCAAATCGCTTCGAAAACGTTTAAAACTAGATTTTCAAGCTTGTAAAATCATTTCTTTTCAGTTTTAAAGCAAGTTAAAGGTTTCTTATTTTAACATGTTTTTTCGCTCATCCCGAGAGTTTTAGCGCCTAAAACATGATTCCCGTCTTATTAAGTTCTGCAATTTTAAATTACGAGGTCTCTTTGGGTCCGTGATTGCAGTCTATCATTGCGCTCAACTCGTTCACTTTAAGGCTCTAAAAATCATTTTAAACTCTAAAACGTTGCCATAATCGATTTGAGACGGAAATTTTCAGTTAGTGATATGAACATGTTTTTCCGCTCAAATCGCTTCAAAAACGTTTAAAACGCGATTTTGAAGGTTGTAAGATCAATTCTTTACAGTTTTAAAGCAAGTTATAAGTTTCTTATTTAAACATGTTTTTTTGCTCATCTCGAGCGTTTGAGCGCCGAAAACATGATTCCCCACTTGCTAAGTTTCGCAGTTTTATATTACAAGGTCTATTTTGGGTCCGTGATCGCAGTGTATCATTGCGCTCAACTCGTTCACTTTAAGGCTCTAAACATCTTTTTAAACTCTAAAACGTTGCCGTTACCGATTTAGACGGCAATTTTTAGTTGGTCATATCAACATGTTTTTCTGCTCAAATCGCTTCTAAAACGTTTAAAACGCGATTTTGAAGGTTGTAAGATCATTTCTTTTCAGTTTTAAAGAAAGTTATAGGTTTCTTATTTCAACATGTTTTTTCGCTCATCCTGAGAGTTTGAGCGCCGAAAACATGATCCCGACTAATTTAGTTCTGGAATTTTAATTTACAAGGTCTCCTTTTTGTCCGTGATTGCAGTGTATCATCGCGCTCAACTCGTTCACTTTAAGGCTCTAAACATCATTTTAAACTCTAAAACGTTGCCGTTATCGATTTGAGATAGAAATATTTAGTTGGTGATATGAACATGTTTTTTTGCTCAAATCGCTTCTAAAACGTTTAAAACTAGATTTTAAAGCTTGTAAAACCATTTCTTTTCAGTTTTAAAGCAAGTTATAGGTCTCTTATTTAACATGTTTTTTCGCTCATCCCGAAAGTTTTAGCACCGAAACATGATTCCCGTCTTGTTAAGTTCAACAATTTTAATTTACAAGGTCTCTTTGGGTCCGTGATTGCAGTGTATAATTGCACTCAACTCGTTCACTTTAAGGCTCTAAACCTCATTTTAAACTCTAAAACGTTGCCGTTATCGATTTGAGACGGGGATTTTCGGTTAGTGATATGAACATGTTTTTTAGCTCAAATCACTTCAAAAACATTTAAAACGCGATTTTGAAGGTAGTAAGATCAATTCTTTACAGTTTTAAAGCAAGTTATAAGTTTCTTAATTAAACATGTTTTTTTGCTCATCTCGAATGTTTGAGCGCCGAAAACATGATCCCGACTTGTTTAGTTCTGCAATTTTAATTTACAAGGTCTCTTTGGGTCCGTGATTGCAGTGCATAATTGCACTCAACTCGTTCACTTTAAGGCTCTAAACATCATTTTAAACTCTAAAACGTTGCCATAATCGATTTGAGACGGAAATTTTCAGTTAGTGATATGAACATGTTTTTCCGCTCAAATCGCTTCAAAAACGTTTAAAACGCCATTTTGAAGGTTGTAAGATCAATTCTTTACAGTTTTAAAGCAAGTTATAAGTTTCTTATTTAAACATGTTTTTTTGCTCATCTCCAACGTTTGAGCGCCGAAAACATGATTCCCCACTTGCTAACTTTCGCAATTTTAATCTACAAGGTTGATTTTGGGTCCGTGAATGCAGTGTATCATTGCGCTCAACTCGTTCACTTTAAGGCTCTAATTATTATTTTAAGCTCTTAATCGTTATCGATTTGAGAAGGAAATTTTTAGTTGGTGATATGAACATGTTTTTCTGCTCAAATCGCTTCGAAAACGTTTAAAACTAGATTTTCAAGCTTGTAAAACCATTTCTTTTCAGTTTTAAAGCAAGTTATAGGTTTCTTATTTTAACATGTTATTTCGCTCATCCCGAGAGTTTTAGCGCCGAAAACATGATTCCCGTCTTGTTAAGTTCTGCAATTCTAATTTACAAGGTCTCCTTTGGTCCGTGATTGCAGTGTATCATTGCGCTCAACTCTTTCACTTTAAGGCTCTAAACATCATTTTAAACTCTAAAACGTTGCCGTTATCGATTTGAGACGGCAATTTTCAGTTAGTGATATGAACATGTTTTTCCGCCCAAATCGCTTCGAAAACGTTTAAAATGCGATTTTTAAGGTTGTAAGATCAATTCTTTACAGGTTTAAACCAAGTTATAAGTTTCTTATTTAAACATGTTTTTTTTCTCATCTCGAACGTTTGAGCGCCGAAAACATGATTCCCAATTTGCCAAGTTTTGCAATTTTAGTTTACAAGGTCTATTTTGGGTCCATGATTGCAGTGTATCATTGCGCTCAACTCGTTTACTTTAAGGCTCTAATTATTATTTTAAGCTCTTAAACGTTGCCGTTACCGATTTGAGACGGCAATTTTCAGTTGGTCATATCAACATGTTTTTCTGCTCAAATCGCTTCTAAAACGTTAAAAACGCGATTTTGAAGGTTGTAAGATCATTTCTTTTCAGTTTTAAAGAAAGTTATAGGTTTCTTATTTCAACATGTATTTTCGCTCATCCTGAGAGTTTGAGCGCCGAAAAGATGATCCCGACTTGTTTCGTTCGGCAATTTTAATTTACAAGGTCTCCTTTTGGTCCGTGATTGCAGTGTATCATCGCGCTCAACTCGTTCACTTTAAGGCTCTAAACATCATTTTAAACTCTAAAACGTTGCCGTTATCGATTTGAGACGGAAATTTTTAGTTGGTGATATGAACATGTTTTTCTGCTCAAATCGCTTCGAAAACGTTTAAAACTAGATTTTTAAGCTTGTAAAACCATTTCTTTTCAGTTTTAAAGCAAGTTATAGGTTTCTTATTTTAACATGTTTTTTCGCTCATCCCGACAGTTTTAGCACCGAAAACATGATTCCCGTCTTGTTAAGTTCTTGAATTTTAAATTACGAGGTTTATTTTGGGTCCGTGAATGCAGTGTTTCATTGCGCTCAACTCGTTGACTTTAAGGCTCTAAACATCATTTTAAACTCTAAAACGTTGCCGTTATCGATTTGAGACGGAAGTTTTCAGTTAGTGATATGAACATAATTTTCCGCTCAAATTGCTTTAAAAACGTTTAAAACGCGATTTTGAAGGTTGTAAGATCAATTCTTTACAGTTTTAAAGCAAGTTATAAGTTTCTCATTTCAACATGTTTTTTCGCTCATCCTGAGAGTTTGAGCGCCGAAAACATGATCCCGACTTGTTTAGTTCTGTAATTTTAATTTACAAGGTCTCTTTGGGTCCGTGATTGCAGTGTATCATTGCGCTCAACTCGTTCACTTTAAGGCTCTAAACATCATTTTAAACTTTAAAACGTTGCCGTTATCGATTTGAGACGGAAATTTTCAGTTAGTGATATGAACATGTTTTTCTGCTCGAATCGCTTCGAAAACTTTAAAACAAGATTTTGAAGCTTGTAAAATCATTTCTTTTCAGTTTTAAAGCAAGTTATAGGTTTGTTATTTTAACATGTTTTTTCGCTCATCCCGAGAGTTTGAGCGCCGCAAACATGATTCCCGACTTGTTTAGTTCTGCAATTTTAATTTACAAGGTCTCTTTTGGTCCGTGATTGCAGTGTATCATTGCGCTCAACTCTTTCACCTTAAGGCTCTAAACATCATTTTAAACTCTAAAACGTTGCCGTTATCGATTTTAGACTACAATTTTCAGTTAGTGATATGAACATGTTTTTCCGCCCAAATCGCTTCGAAAACGTTTAAAATGCGATTTTTAAGGTTGTAAGATCAATTCCTTACAGTTTTAAACCAAGTTATAAGTTTCTTATTTAAACATGTTTTTTTTCTCATCTCGAACGTTTGAGCGCCGAAAACATGATTCCCAACTTGCTAAGTTTCGCAATTTTAATTTACAAGATCTATTTTGGGTCCGTGATTGCAGTGTATCATTGCTCTCAAGTCGTTCACTTTAAGGCTCTAAACATTATTTTAAGCTCTAAAACGTCGCCGTTACCGATTTGAGACGGCAATTTTCAGTTGGTCATATCAACATGTTTTTCTGCTCAAATCGCTTCGAAAACGTTTAAAACGCGATTTTGAAGGTTGTAAGATCATTTCTTTTCAGTTTTAAAGAAAGTTATAGGTTTCTTATTTTAACATCTTTTTTCGCTCATCCCGAGAGTTTGAGCGCCGAAAACATGATTCCCATCTTGTTAAGTTCTGCAATTTTAATTTACAAGGTCTGCTTATGGTCCGTGATTGCAGTCTATCATTGCGCTCAACTCGTTCACTTTAAGGCTCTAAACATCATTTTAAACTCTAAAACGTTGCCATAATCGATTTGAGACGGAAATTTTCGGTTAGTGATATGAACATGTTTTTCCGCTCAAATCGCTTCAAAAACGTTTAAAACGCGATTTTGAAGGTTGTAAGATCATTTCTTTTCAGTTTTAAACAAAGTTATAGGTTTCTTATTTTAACATGTTTTTTCGCTCATCCTGAGAGTTTGAGCGCCGAAAACATGATCCCGACTTGTTTAGTTCTGCAATTTTAATTTACAAGGTCTCCTTTGGGTCCGTGATTGCAGTGTATCATCGCGCTCAACTCGTTCACTTTAAGGCTCTAAACATCATTTGAAGCTCTAAAACGTTGCCATAATCGATTTGAGACGGCAATTTTCAGTTAGTGATATGAACATGTTTTTCCGCCAAAATCGCTTATAAAACGTTTAAAACGCGATTTTTAAGGTTGTAAGATCAATTCTTTACAGGTTTAAACCAAGTTATAAGTTTCTTATTTAAAAATGTTTTTTTTCTCATCTCGAACGTTTGAGCACCGAAAACATGATTCCCCACTTGCTAACTTTCGCAATTTTAATTTACAAGCTCTATTTTGGGTCCGTGAATGCAGTGTATCATTGCGCTCAACTCGTTCACTTTAAGGCTGTGAACATTATTTTAAGCTCTAAAACGTCGCCGTTACCGATTTGAGACGGAAATCTTCAGTTGGTCATATCAACATGTTTTTCTGCTCAAATCGCTTCGAAAACGTTTAAAACGCGATTTTGAAGGTTGTAAGATCATTTCTTTTCAGTTTTAAACAAAGTTATAGGTTTCTTATTTTAACATGTTTTTTCGCTCATCCTGAGAGTTTGAGCGCCGAAAACATGATCCCGACTTCTTTAGTTCTGCAATTTTAATTTACAAGGTCTCCTTTGGGTCCGTGATATCAGTGTATCATCGCGCTCAACTCGTTCACTTTATGGCTCTAAACATTATTTTAAACTCTAAAACGTTGCCGTTCTCAATTTGAGACGGAAATTTTCAGTTAGTGATATGAACATGTTTTTCTGCTCAAATCGCTTCGAAAACGTTTAAAACTAGATTTTCAAGCTTGTAAAATCATTTCTTTTCAGTTTTAAAGCAAGTTATAGGTTTCTTATTTTAACATGTTTTTTCGCTCATCCCGAGAGTTTTAGCGCCGAAAACATGATTCCCGTGTTATTAAGTTCTGCAATTTTAAATTACGAGGTTTATTTTGGGTCCGTGATTGCAGTCTATCATTGCGCTCAACTCGTTCACTTTAAGGCTCTAAACATCATTTTAAACTCTATAACGTTGGCGTTATCGATTTGAGACGGCAATTTTTAGTTGGTGATATGAACATGTTTTTCTGCTCAAATCGCTTCGAAAACGTTTAAAACGCGATTTTGAAGGTTGTAAGATCAATTCTTTGCGGTTTTAAAGCAAGTTATAAGTTTCTTATTTAAACATGTTTTTTCGCTCATCCCGAGAAGTTTAACGCCGAAAACATGATTCCCGTGTTGTTAAGTTCTGAAATTTTAATTTACAAGGTCTCTTTGGGTCCGTGATTGCAGTGTATCATTGCGCTCAACTCGTTCACTTTATGGCTCTAAACATTATTTTAAACTCTAAAACGTTGCCGTTCTCAATTTGAGACGGAAATTTTCAGTTAGTGATATGAACGTGTTTTTCTGCTCAAATCGCTTCGAAAACGTTTAAAACTAGATTTTCAAGCTTGTAAAATAATTTCTTTTCAGTTTTAAAGCAAGTTATAGGTTTCTTATTTTAACATGTTTGTTCGCTCATTCTGAGAGTTTTAGCGCCGAAAACATGATTCCCGTCTTATTAAGTTCTGCAATTTTAAATTACGAGGTCTCTTTGGGTCCGTGATTGCAGTCTATTATTGCGCTCAACTCGTTCACTTTAAGGCTTTAAACATCATTTTAAACTCTAAAACGTTGCCATAATCGATTTGAGACAGAAATTTTCAGTTAGTGATATGAACATGTTTTTCCGCTCAAATCGCTTCAAAAACGTTTAAAACGCGATTTTGAAGGTTGTAAGATCATTTCTTTTCAGTTTTAAACAAAGTTATAGGTTTCTTATTTTAACATGTTTTTTCGCTCATCCTGAGAGTTTGAGCGCCGAAAACATGATCCCGACTTGTTTAGTTCTGCAATTTTAATTTACAAGGTCTCCTTTGGGTCCGTGATTGCAGTGTATCATCGCGCTCAACTCGTTCGCTTTAAGGCTCTAAACATCATTTGAAGCTCTAAAACGTTGCCATAATCGATTTGAGACGGCAATTTTCAGTTAGTGATATGAACATGTTTTTCCGCCAAAATCGCTTATAAAACGTTTAAAACGCGATTTTTAAGGTTGTAAGATCAATTCTTTACAGGTTTAAACCAAGTTATAAGTTTCTTATTTAAAAATGTTTTTTTTCTCATCTCGAACGTTTGAGCGCCGAAAACATGATTCCCCACTTGCTAACTTTCGCAATTTTAATTTACAAGCTCTATTTTGGGTCCGTGAATGCAGTGTATCATTGCGCTCAACTCGTTCACTTTAAGGCTGTGAACATTATTTTAAGCTCTAAAACGTCGCCGTTACCGATTTGAGACGGAAATCTTCAGTTGGTCATATCAACATGTTTTTCTGCTCAAATCGCTTCGAAAACGTTTAAAACGCGATTTTGAAGGTTGTAAGATCATTTCTTTTCAGTTTTAAACAAAGTTATAGGTTTCTTATTTTAACATGTTTTTTCGCTCATCCTGAGAGTTTGAGCGCCGAAAACATGATCCCGACTTCTTTAGTTCTGCAATTTTAATTTACAAGGTCTCCTTTGGGTCCGTGATATCAGTGTATCATCGCGCTCAACTCGTTCACTTTATGGCTCTAAACATTATTTTAAACTCTAAAACGTTGCCGTTCTCAATTTGAGACGGAAATTTTCAGTTAGTGATATGAACATGTTTTTCTGCTCAAATCGCTTCGAAAACGTTTAAAACTAGATTTTCAAGCTTGTAAAATCATTTCTTTTCAGTTTTAAAGCAAGTTATAGGTTTCTTATTTTAACATGTTTTTTCGCTCATCCCGAGAGTTTTAGCGCCGAAAACATGATTCCCGTGTTATTAAGTTCTGCAATTTTAAATTACGAGGTTTATTTTGGGTCCGTGATTGCAGTCTATCATTGCGCTCAACTCGTTCACTTTAAGGCTCTAAACATCATTTTAAACTCTATAACGTTGGCGTTATCGATTTGAGACGGCAATTTTTAGTTGGTGATATGAACATGTTTTTCTGCTCAAATCGCTTCGAAAACGTTTAAAACGCGATTTTGAAGGTTGTAAGATCAATTCTTTACAGTTTTAAAGCAAGTTATAAGTTTCTCATTTCAACATGTTTTTTCGCTCATCCTGAGAGTTTGAGCGCCGAAAACATGATCCCGACTTGTTTAGTTCTGCAATTTTAATTTACAAGGTCTCCTTTTGGTCGGTGATTGCAGTGTATCATCGCGCTCAACTCGTTCACTTTAAGGCTCTAAACATCATTTTAAACTCTAAAACGTTGCCGTGATCGATTTGAGACGGAAATTTTTAGTTGGTGATATGAACATGTTTTTCTGCTCAAATCGCTTCGAAAACGTTTAAAACTAGATTTTAAAGCTTGTAAAACCATTTCTTTTCAGTTTTAAAGCAAGTTATAGGTTTCTTATTTTAACATGTTTTTTCGCTCATCCCGAAAGTTTTAGCACCGAAAACATGATTCCCGTCTTGTTAAGTTCTGCAATTTTAATTTACAAGGTCTCTTTGGGTCCGTGATTGCAGTGTATAATTGCACTCAACTCGTTCACTTTAAGGCTCTAAACATCATTTTAAACTCTAAAACGTTGCCGTTATCGATTTGAGACGGCAATTTTCAGTTAGTGATATTAACATGTTTTTCCGCCCAAATCGCTTCGAAAACGTTTAAAATGCGATTTTTAACGTTGTAAGATCAATTCCTTACAATTTTAAACCAAGTTATAAGTTTCTTATTTAAACATGTTTTTTTTCTCATCTCGAACGTTTGAGCGCCGAAAACATGATTCCCAACTTGCTAAGTTTCGCAATTTTAATTTACAAGGTCTATTTTGGGTCCGTGATTGCAGTGTATCATTGCTCTCAAGTCGTTCACTTTAAGGCTCTAAACATTATTTTAAGCTCTAAAACGTCGCCGTTACCGATTTGAGACGGCAATTTTCAGTTAGTCATATCCACATGTTTTTCTGCTCAAATCGCTTCGAAAACGTTTAAAACGCGATTTTGAAGGTTGTAAGATCATTTCTTTTCAGTTTTAAAGAAAGTTATAGGTTTGTTATTTTAACATGTTTTTTCGCTCATCCCGAGAGTTTGAGCGCCGCAAACATGATTCCCGACTTGTTTAGTTCTGCAATTTTAATTTACAAGGTCTCTTTTGGTCCGTGAATGCAGTGTATCATTGCGCTCAACTCGTTCACTTTAAGGCTCTAAACATCATTTGAAGCTCTAAAACGTTGCCATAAGCGATTGTAGACGGCAACTTTCAGTTAGTGATATGAAAATGTTTTCCGCCCAAATCGCTTCAAAAACGTTTAAAACGCGATTTTTAAGGTTGTAAGATCAATTCTTTACAATTTTAAACCAAGTTATAAGTTTCTTATTTAAACATGTTTTTTTTCTCATCTTGAACGTTTGAGCGCCGAAAACATGATTCCCAATTTGCCAAGTTTTGCAATTTTAATTTACAAGGTCTATTTTGGGTCCATGATTGCAGTGTATCATTGCGCTCAACTCGTTCACTTTATGGCTCTAAACATTATTTTAAAAGAACGCAAAATCATGAAATTCAAACGCAGTGTAATTTTCATCATTTCATGTTGAAATAGTCATGTTTCGTAACGCGATTTTGAAGGTTGTAAGATCAATTCTTTACAGTTTTAAAGCAAGTTATAAGTTTCTTATTTAAACATGTTTTTTTGCTCATCTCGAACGTTTGAGCGCCGAAAACATGATTCCCCACTTGCTAAGTTTCGCAATTTTAACTTACAAGGTCTATTTTGGGTCCGTGATTTTAGTGTATCATTGCGCTCAACTCGTTCACTTTAAGGCTCTAAACATCATTTTAAACTCTAAAACATTGCCGTTATCGATTTGAGACGGAAGTTTTCAGTTAGTGATATGAACATGTTTTTCCGCTCAAATCGCTTTAAAAACGTTTAAAACGCGATTTTGAAGGTTGTAAGATCAATTCTTTACAGTTTTAAAGCAAGTTATAAGTTTCTCATTTAAACATGTTTTTTTGCTCATCTCGAGCGTTTGAGCGCCGAAAACATGATTCCCCACTTGCTAACTTTCGCAATTTTAATTTACAAGGTCTATTTTGGGTCCGTGATTGCAGTGTGTCATTGCTCTCAAGTCGTTCACTTTAAGGCTCTAAACATTATTTTAAGCTCTAAAACGTCGCCGTTACCGATTTGAGACGGCAATTTTCAGTTGGTCATATCAACATGTTTTTCTGCTCAAATCGCTTCGAAAACGTTTAAAACGCGATTTTGAAGGTTGTAAGATCAATTCTTTACAGTTTTAAAACAAGTTATAAGTTTCTCATTTAAACATGTTTTTTTGCTCATCTCGAGCGTTTGAGCGCCGAAAACATGATTCCCGTGTTGTTAAGTTCTGAAATTTTAATTTACAAGGTCTCTTTGGGTCCGTGATTGCAGTGTATCATTGCTCTCAAGTGGTTCACTTTAAGGCTCTAAACATTATTTTAAGCTCTAAAACGTCGCCGTTACCGATTTGAGACGGCAATTTTCAGTTAGTGATAAGAACATGTTTTTCTGCTCAAATCGCTTCGAAAACGTTTAAAACTAGATTTTCAAGCTTGTAAAATCATTTCTTTTCAGTTTTAAAGCAAGTTATAGGTTTCTTATTTTAACATGTTTTTTCGCTCATCCCCAGAGTTTTAGCGCCGAAAACATGATTCCCGTCTTATTAAGTTCTGAAATTTTAAATTACGAGGTTTATTTTGGGTCCGTGAATGCAGTGTTTCATTGCGCTCAACTCGTTGACTTTAAGGCTCTAAACATCATTTTAAATTCTAAAACGTTGCCGTTATCGATTTGAGACGGAAATTTTCAGTTAGTGATATGAACATGTTTTTCTGCTCAAATCGCTTCGAAAACGTTTAAAACTAGATTTTCAAGCTTGTAAAATCATTTCTTTTCAGTTTTAAAGACAGTTATAGGTTTCTTATTTCAACATGTTTCTTCGTTCATCCTGAGAGTTTGAGCGCCGAAAACATGATCCCGACTTGTTTAGTTCTGCAATTTTAATTTACAAGGTCTCCTTTTGGTCCGTGATTGCAGTGTATCATCGCGCTCAACTCGTTCACTTTAAGGCTCTAAACATCATTTTAAACTCTAAAACTTTGCCGTTATCGATTTGAGACGGAAATTTTCAGTTAGTGATATGAACATGTTTTTCCGCTCAAATCGCTTTAACAACGTTTAAAACGCGATTTGAAGGTTGTAAGATCAATTCTTTACAGTTTTAAAGCAAGTTATAAGATTCTCGTTTAAACATGTTTTTTTGCTCATCTCGAGCGTTTGAGCGCCGAAAACATGATTCCCCACTTGCTAACTTTCGCAATTTTAATTTACAAGGCCTATTTTGGGTCCGTGATTGCAGTGTATCATTGCTCTCCAGTCGTTCACTTTAAGGCTCTAAACATTATTTTAAGCTCTAAAACGTCGCCGTTACCGACTTGAGACGGCAATTTTCAGTTGGTCATATCAACATGTTTTTCTGCTCAAATCACTTCGAAAACGTTTAAAACGCGATTTTGAAGGTTGTAAGATCATTTCTTTTCAGTTTTAAAGAAAGTTATAGGTTTGTTATTTTAACATGTTTTTTCGCTCATCCCGAGAGTTTGAGCGCCGAAAACATGATTCCCGACTTGTTTAGTTCTGCAATTTTAATTTACAAGGTCTCTTTTGGTCCGTGATTGCAGTGTATCATTGCGCTCAACTCGTTCACTTTAAGGCTCTAAACATCATTTTAAACTCTAAAACGTTGCCGTTATCGATTTGAGACGGAAATTTTCAGTTAGTGATATGAACATGTTTTTCTGCTCAAATCGCTTCGAAAACGTTTAAAACTAGATTTTAAAGCTTGTAAAACCATTTCTTTTCAGTTTTAAAGCAAGTTATAGGTTTCTTATTTAACATGTTTTTTCGCTCATCCCGAAAGTTTTAGCACCGAAAACATGATTCCCGTCTTGTTAAGTTCTGCAATTTTAATTTACAAGGTCTCTTTGGGTCCGTGATTGCAGTGTATAATTGCACTCAACTCGTTCACTTTAAGGCTCTAAACATCATTTTAAACTCTAAAACGTTGCCGTTATCGATTTGAGAGGGGGATTTTCGGTTAGTGATATGAACATGTTTTTTAGCTCAAATCACTTCAAAAACATTTAAAACGCGATTTTGAAGGTAGTAAGATCAATTCTTTACAGTTTTAAAGCAAGTTATAAGTTTCTTAATTAAACATGTTTTTTTGTTCATCTCGAATGTTTGAGCGCCGAAAACATGATTCCCCACTTGCTAATTTTCGCAATTTTAATTTACAAGGTCTATTTTGGGTCCGTGATTGCAGTGTATCATTGCGCTCAACTCGTTCACTTTAAGGCTCTAAACATCATTTTAAACTCTAAAACGTTGCCATAATCGATTTGAGACGGAAATTTTCAGTTAGTGATATGAACATGTTTTTCCGCTCAAATCGCTTCAAAAACGTTTAAAACGCGATTTTGAAGGTTGTAAGATCAATTCTTTACAGTTTTAAAACAAGTTATAAGTTTCTTATTTAAACATGTTTTTTTGCTCATCTCGAACGTTTGAGCGCCGAAAACATGATTCCCCACTTGCTAACTTTCGCAATTTTAATCTACAAGGTTTATTTTGGGTCCATGAATGCAGTGTTTCATTGCGCTCAACTCTTTCACTTTAAGGCTCTAAACATCATTTTAAACTCTAAAACGTTGCCGTTATCGATTTGAGACGGAAGTTTTCAGTTAGTGATATGAACATGTTTTTCCGCTCAAATCGCTTTAAAAACGATTAAAACGCGATTTTGAAGGTTGTAAGATCAATTCTTTACAGTTTTAAAGCAAGTTATAAGTTTCTCATTTAAACATGTTTTTTTGCTCATCTCGAGCGTTTGAGCGCCGAAAACATGATTCCCCACTTGCTAACTTTCGCAATTTTAATTTACAAGGTCTATTTTGGGTCCGTGATTGCAGTGTATCATTGCGCTCAACTCGTTCACTTTAAGGCTCTAATTATTATTTTAAGCTCCTAAACGTTGCCGTTACCGATTTGAGACGGCAATTTTCAGTTGGTCATATCAACATGTTTTTCTGCTCAAATCGCTTCTAAAACGTTGAAAACGCGATTTTGAAGGTTGTAAGATCATTTCTTTTCAGTTTTAAAGAAAGTTATAGGTTTCTTATTTCAACATGTTTTTTCGCTCATCCTGAGAGTTTGAGCGCCGAAAACATGATCCCGACTTGTTTAGTTCTGCAATTTTAATTTACAAGGTCTCTTTGGGTCCGTGATTGCAGTGTATAATTGCACTCAACTCGTTCACTTTAAGGCTCTAAACATCATTTTAAACTCTAAAACGTTGCCGTTATCGATTTGAGACAGAAATTTTCAGTTAGTGATATGAACATGTTTTTCAGCTCAAATCGCTTCAAAAACGTTTAAAACGCGATTTTGAAGGTTGTAAGATCAATTCTTTACAGTTTTAAAGCAAGTTATAAGTTTCTCATTTCAACATGTTTTTTCGCTCATCCTGAGAGTTTGAGCGCCGAAAACATGATCCCGACTTGTTTAGTTCTGCAATTTTAATTTACAAGGTCTCCTTTTGGTCGGTGATTGCAGTGTATCATCGCGCTCAACTCGTTCACTTTAAGGCTCTAAATATCATTTTAAACTCTAAAACGTTGCCGTGATCGATTTGAGACGGAAATTTTTAGTTGGTGATATGAACATGTTTTTCTGCTCAAATCGCTTCGAAAACGTTTAAAACTAGATTTTAAAGCTTGTAAAACCATTTCTTTTCAGTTTTAAAGCAAGTTATAGGTTTCTTATTTTAACATGTTTTTTCGCTCATCCCGAAAGTTTTAGCACCGAAAACATGATTCCCGTCTTGTTAAGTTCTGCAATTTTAATTTACAAGGTCTCTTTGGGTCCGTGATTGCAGTGTATAATTGCACTCAACTCGTTCACTTTAAGGCTCTAAACATCATTTTAAAGTCTAAAACGTTGCCGTTATCGATTTGAGACGGCAATTTTCAGTTAGTGATATTAACATGTTTTTCCGCCCAAATCGCTTCGAAAACGTTTAAAATGCGATTTTTAACGTTGTAAGATCAATTCCTTACAATTTTAAACCAAGTTATAAGTTTCTTATTTAAACATGTTTTTTTTCTCATCTCGAACGTTTGAGCGCCGAAAACATGATTCCCAACTTGCTAAGTTTCGCAATTTTAATTTACAAGGTCTATTTTGGGTCCGTGATATCAGTGTATCATTGCTCTCAAGTCGTTCACTTTAAGGCTCTAAACATTATTTTAAGCTCTAAAACGTCGCCGTTACCGATTTGAGACGGCAATTTTCAGTTAGTCATATCCACATGTTTTTCTGCTCAAATCGCTTCGAAAACGTTTAAAACGCGATTTTGAAGGTTGTAAGATCATTTCTTTTCAGTTTTAAAGAAAGTTATAGGTTTGTTATTTTAACATGTTTTTTCGCTCATCCCGAGAGTTTGAGCGCCGCAAACATGATTCCCGACTTGTTTAGTTCTGCAATTTTAATTTACAAGGTCTCTTTTGGTCCGTGAATGCAGTGTATCATTGCGCTCAACTCGTTCACTTTAAGGCTCTAAACATCATTTGAAGCTCTAAAACGTTGCCATAAGCGATTGTAGACGGCAACTTTCAGTTAGTGATATGAAAATGTTTTCCGCCCAAATCGCTTCAAAAACGTTTAAAACGCGATTTTTAAGGTTGTAAGATCAATTCTTTACAGTTTTAAACCAAGTTATAAGTTTCTTATTTAAACATGTTTTTTTTCTCATCTTGAACGTTTGAGCGCCGAAAACATGATTCCCAATTTGCCAAGTTTTGCAATTTTAATTTACAAGGTCTATTTTGGGTCCATGATTGCAGTGTATCATTGCGCTCAACTCGTTCACTTTATGGCTCTAAACATTATTTTAAAAGAACGCAAAATCATGAAATTCAAACGCAGTGTAATTTTCATCATTTCATGTTGAAATAGTCATGTTTCGTAACGCGATTTTGAAGGTTGTAAGATCAATTCTTTACAGTTTTAAAGCAAGTTATAAGTTTCTTATTTAAACATGTTTTTTTGCTCATCTCGAACGTTTGAGCGCCGAAAACATGATTCCCCACTTGCTAAGTTTCGCAATTTTAACTTACAAGGTCTATTTTGGGTCCGTGATTTTAGTGTATCATTGCGCTCAACTCGTTCACTTTAACACTCTAAACATCATTTTAAACTCTAAAACGTTGCCGTCATCGATTTGAGACGGAAATTCTCAGTTAGTGATATGAACATGTTTTTCTGCTCAAATCGCTTCGAAAACGTTTAAAACTAGATTTTCAAGCTTTTAAAATCATTTCTTTTCAGTTTTAAAGCAAGTTATAGGTTTCTTATTTTAACATGTTTTTTCGCTCATCCCGAAAGTTTTAGCACCGAAAACATGATTCCCGTCTTGTTAAGTTCTGCAATTTTAATTTACAAGGTCTCTTTGGGTCCGTGATTGCAGTGTATAATTGCACTCAATTCGTTCACTTTAAGGCTCTAAACATCATTTTAAACTCTAAAACGTTGCCGTTATCGATTTGAGACGGAAATTTTCAGTTAGTGATATGAACATGTTTTTCCGCTCAAATCGCTTTAACAACGTTTAAAACGCGATTTTGAAGGTTGTAAGATCAATTCTTTACAGTTTTAAAGGAAGTTATAAGATTCTCGTTTAAACATGTTTTTTTGCTCATCTCGAGCGTTTTAGCGCCGAAAACATGATTCCCCACTTGCTAACTTTCGCAATTTTAATTTACAAGGTCTATTTTGGGTCCGTGATTGCAGTGTATCATTGCTCTCCAGTCGTTCACTTTAAGGCTCTAAACATTATTTTAAGCTCTAAAACGTCGCCGTTACCGATTTGAGACGGCAATTTTCAGTTAGTCATATCCACATGTTTTTCTGCTCAAATCGCTTCGAAAACGTTTAAAACGCGATTTTGAAGGTTGTAAGATCATTTCTTTTCAGTTTTAAACAAAGTTATAGGTTTCTTATTTTAACATGTTTTTTCGCTCATCCTGAGAGTTTGAGCGCCGAAAACATGATCCCGACTTGTTTAGTTCTGCAATTTTAATTTACAAGGTCTCCTTTGGGTCCGTGATTGCAGTGTATCATCGCGCTCAACTCGTTCACTTTAACGCTCTAAACATCATTTGAAGCTCTAAAACGTTGCCATAATCGATTTGAGACGGCAATTTTCAGTTAGTGATATGAACATGTTTTTCCGCCAAAATCGCTTATAAAACGTTTAAAACGCGATTTTTAAGGTTGTAAGATCAATTCTTTACAGGTTTAAACCAAGTTATAAGTTTCTTATTTAAAAATGTTTTTTTTCTCATCTCGAACGTTTGAGCGCCGAAAACATGATTCCCCACTTGCTAACTTTCGCAATTTTAATTTACAAGCTCTATTTTGGGTCCGTGAATGCAGTGTATCATTGCGCTCAACTCGTTCACTTTAAGGCTGTGAACATTATTTTAAGCTCTAAAACGTCGCCGTTACCGATTTGAGACGGAAATCTTCAGTTGGTCATATCAACATGTTTTTCTGCTCAAATTGCTTCGAAAACGTTTAAAACGCGATTTTGAAGGTTGTAAGATCATTTCTTTTCAGTTTTAAACAAAGTTATAGGTTTCTTATTTTAACATGTTTTTTCGCTCATCCTGAGAGTTTGAGCGCCGAAAACATGATCCCGACTTCTTTAGTTCTGCAATTTTAATTTACAAGGTCTCCTTTGGGTCCGTGATATCAGTGTATCATCGCGCTCAACTCGTTCACTTTATGGCTCTAAACATTATTTTAAACTCTAAAACGTTGCCGTTCTCAATTTGAGACGGAAATTTTCAGTTAGTGATATGAACATGTTTTTCTGCTCAAATCGCTTCGAAAACGTTTAAAACTAGATTTTCAAGCTTGTAAAATCATTTCTTTTCAGTTTTAAAGCAAGTTATAGGTTTCTTATTTTAACATGTTTTTTCGCTCATCCCGAGAGTTTTAGCGCCGAAAACATGATTCCCGTGTTATTAAGTTCTGCAATTTTAAATTACGAGGTTTATTTTGGGTCCGTGATTGCAGTCTATCATTGCGCTGAACTCGTTCACATTAAGGCTCTAAACATCATTTTAAACTCTAAAACGTTGCCATAATCGATTTAACACGGAAATTTTCAGTTAGTGATATGAGCATGTTTTTCCGCTCAAATCGCTTTAAAAACGTTTAAAACGCGATTTTGAAGGTTGTAAGATCAATTCTTTACAGTTTTAAAGCAAGTTATAAGTTTCTCATTTCAACATGTTTTTTCGCTCATCCTGAGAGTTTGAGCGCCGAAAACATGATCCCGACTTGTTTAGTTCTGCAATTTTAATTTACAAGGTCTCCTTTTGGTCGGTGATTGCAGTGTATCATCGCGCTCAACTCGTTCACTTTAAGGCTCTAAACATCATTTTAAACTCTAAAACGTTGCCGTGATCGATTTGAGACGGAAATTTTTAGTTGGTGATATGAACATGTTTTTCTGCTCAAATCGCTTCGAAAACGTTTAAAACTAGATTTTAAAGCTTGTAAAACCATTTCTTTTCAGTTTTAAAGCAAGTTATAGGTTTCTTATTTTAACATGTTTTTTCGCTCATCCCGAAAGTTTTAGCACCGAAAACATGATTCCCGTCTTGTTAAGTTCTGCAATTTTAATTTACAAGGTCTCTTTAGGTCCGTGATTGCAGTGTATAATTGCACTCAACTCGTTCACTTTAAGGCTCTAAACATCATTTTAAACTCTAAAACGTTGCCGTTATCGATTTGAGACGGCAATTTTCAGTTAGTGTTATTAACATGTTTTTCCGCCCAAATCGCTTCGAAAACGTTTAAAATGCGATTTTTAACGTTGTAAGATCAATTCCTTACAATTTTAAACCAAGTTATAAGTTTCTTATTTAAATATGTTTTTTTCTCATCTCGAACGTTTGAGCGCCGAAAACATGATTCCCAACTTCCTAAGTTTCGCAATTTTAATTTACAAGGTCTATTTTGGGTCCGTGATTGCAGTGTATCATTGCTCTCAAGTCGTTCACTTTAAGGCTCTAAACATTATTTTAAGCTCTAAAACGTCGCCGTTACCGATTTGAGACGGCAATTTTCAGTTAGTCATATCCACATGTTTTTCTGCTCAAATCGCTTCGAAAACGTTTAAAACGCGATTTTGAAGGTTGTAAGATCATTTCTTTTCAGTTTTAAAGAAAGTTATAGGTTTGTTATTTTAACATGTTTTTTCGCTCATCCCGAGAGTTTGAGCGCCGCAAACATGATTCCCGACTTGTTTAGTTCTGCAATTTTAATTTACAAGGCCTCATTTGGTCCGTGAATGCAGTGTATCATTGCGCTCAACTCGTTCACTTTAAGGCTCTAAACATCATTTGAAGCTCTAAAACGTTGCCATAAGCGATTGTAGACGGCAACTTTCAGTTAGTGATATGAAAATGTTTTCCGCCCAAATCGCTTCAAAAACGTTTAAAACGCGATTTTTAAGGTTGTAAGATCAATTCTTTACAGTTTTAAACCAAGTTATAAGTTTCTTATTTAAACATGTTTTTTTTCTCATCTTGAACGTTTGAGCGCCGAAAACATGATTCCCAATTTGCCAAGTTTTGCAATTTTAATTTACAAGGTCTATTTTGGGTCCATGATTGCAGTGTATCATTGCGCTCAACTCGTTCACTTTATGGCTCTAAACATTATTTTAAAAGAACGCAAAATCATGAAATTCAAACGCAGTGTAATTTTCATCATTTCATGTTGAAATAGTCATGTTTCGTAACGCGATTTTGAAGGTTGTAAGATCAATTCTTTACAGTTTTAAAGCAAGTTATAAGTTTCTTATTTAAACATGTTTTTTTGCTCATCTCGAACGTTTGAGCGCCGAAAACATGATTCCCCACTTGCTAAGTTTCGCAATTTTAACTTACAAGGTCTATTTTGGGTCCGTGATTTTAGTGTATCATTGCGCTCAACTCGTTCACTTTAACACTCTAAACATCATTTTAAACTCTAAAACGTTGCCGTCATCGATTTGAGACGGAAATTCTCAGTTAGTGATATGAACATGTTTTTCTGCTCAAATCGCTTCGAAAACGTTTAAAACTAGATTTTCAAGCTTGTAAAATCATTTTATTTCAGTTTTAAAGCAAGTTATAGGTTTCTTATTTTAACATGTTTTTTCGCTCATCCCGAAAGTTTTAGCACCGAAAACATGATTCCCGTCTTGTTAAGTTCTGCAATTTTAATTTACAAGGTCTCTTTGGGTCCGTGATTGCAGTGTATAATTGCACTCAATTCGTTCACTTTAAGGCTCTAAACATCATTTTAAACTCTAAAACGTTGCCGTTATCGATTTGAGACGGAAATTTTCAGTTAGTGATATGAACATGTTTTTCCGCTCAAATCGCTTTAACAACGTTTAAAACGCGATTTTGAAGGTTGTAAGATCAATTCTTTACAGTTTTAAAGCAAGTTATAAGATTCTCGTTTAAACATGTTTTTTTGCTCATCTCGAGCGTTTGAGCGCCGAAAACATGATTCCCCACTTGCTAACTTTCGCAATTTTAATTTACAAGGTCTATTTTGGGTCCGTGATTGCAGTGTATCATTGCTCTCCAGTCGTTCACTTTAAGGCTCTAAACATTATTTTAAGCTCTAAAACGTCGCCGTTACCGATTTGAGACGGCAATTTTCAGTTGGTCATATCAACATGTTTTTCTGCTCAAATCGCTTCTAAAACGTTGAAAACGCGATTTTGAAGGTTGTAAGATCATTTCTTTTCAGTTTTAAACAAAGTTATAGGTTTCTTATTTCAACATGTTTTTTCGCTCATCCTGAGAGTTTGAGCGCCGAAAACATGATCCGGACTTGTTTAGTTCTGCAATTTTAATTTACAAAGTCTCTTTGGGTCCGTGATTGCAGTGTATAATTGCACTCAACTCGTTCACTTTAAGTCTCTAAACATCATTTTAAACTCTAAAACGTTGCCGTTATCGATTTGAGACAGAAATTTTCAGTTAGTGATATGAACATGTTTTTCAGCTCAAATCGCTTCAAAAACGTTTAAAACGCGATTTTGAAGGTTGTAAGATCAATTCTTTACAGTTTTAAAGCAAGTTATAAGTTTCTTATTTAAATATGTTTTTTTGCTCATCTCCAACGTTTGAGCGCCGAAAACATGATTCCCCACTTGCTAACTTTCGCAATTTTAATCTACAAGGTTTATTTTGGGTCCGTGAATGCAGTGTTTCATTGCGCTCAACTCTTTCACTTTAAGGCTCTAAACATCATTTTAAACTCTAAAACGTTGCCGTTATCGATTTGAGACGGAAGTTTTCAGTTAGTGATATGAACATGTTTTTCCGCTCAAATCGCTTTAAAAACGATTAAAACGCGATTTTGAAGGTTGTAAGATCAATTCTTTACAGTTTTAAAGCAAGTTATAAGTTTCTCATTTAAACATGTTTTTTTGCTCATCTCGAGCGTTTGAGCGCCGAAAACATGATTCCCCACTTGCTAACTTTCGCAATTTTAATTTACAAGGTCTATTTTGGGTCCGTGATTGCAGTGTATCATTGCGCTCAACTCGTTCACTTTAAGGCTCTAATTATTATTTTAAGCTCCTAAACGTTGCCGTTACCGATTTGAGACGGCAATTTTCAGTTGGTCATATCAACATGTTTTTCTGCTCAAATCGCTTCTAAAACGTTGAAAACGCGATTTTGAAGGTTGTAAGATCATTTCTTTTCAGTTTTAAAGAAAGTTATAGGTTTCTTATTTCAACATGTTTTTTCGCTCATCCTGAGAGTTTGAGCGCCGAAAACATGATCCCGACTTGTTTAGTTCTGCAATTTTAATTTACAAGGTCTCTTTGGGTCCGTGATTGCAGTGTATAATTGCACTCAACTCGTTCACTTTAAGGCTCTAAACATCATTTTAAACTCTAAAACGTTGCCGTTATCGATTTGAGACAGAAATTTTCAGTTAGTGATATGAACATGTTTTTCAGCTCAAATCGCTTCAAAAACGTTTAAAACGCGATTTTGAAGGTTGTAAGATCAATTCTTTACAGTTTTAAAGCAAGTTATAAGTTTCTTATTTAAACATGTTTTTTTGCTCATCTCCAACGTTTGAGCGCCGAAAACATGATTCCCCACTTGCTAAGTTTCGCAATTTTAATTTACAAGGTCTATTTTGGGTCCGTGATTGCAGTGTATCATTGCGCTCAACTCGTTCACTTTATGGCTCTAAACATTATTTTAAACTCTAAAACGTTGCCGTTCTCAATTTGAGACGGAAATTTTCAGTTAGTGATATGAACGTGTTTTTCTGCTCAAATCGCTTCGAAAACGTTTACAACTAGATTTTCAAGCTTGTAAAATAATTTCTTTTCAGTTTTAAAGCAAGTTATAGGTTTCTTATTTTAACATGTTTGTTCGCTCATCCCGAGAGTTTTAGCGTCGAAAACATGATTCCCGTCTTATTAAGTTCTGCAATTTTAAATTACGAGGTCTCTTTGGGTCCGTGATTGCAGTCTATCATTGCGCTCAACTCGTTCACTTTAAGGCTCTAAACATCATTTTAAACTCTAAAACGTTGCCATAATCGATTTGAGACGGAAATTTTCAGTTAGTGATATGAACATGTTTTTCCGCTCAAATCGCTTCAAAAACGTTTAAAACGCGATTTTGAAGGTTGTAAGATCATTTCTTTTCAGTTTTAAACAAAGTTATAGGTTTCTTATTTTAACATGTTTTTTCGCTCATCCTGAGAGTTTGAGCGCCGAAAACATGATCCCGACTTGTTTAGTTCTGCAATTTTAATTTACAAGGTCTCCTTTGGGTCCGTGATTGCAGTGTATCATCGCGCTCAACTCGTTCACTTTAAGGCTCTAAACATCATTTGAAGCTCTAAAACGTTGCCATAATCGATTTGAGACGGCAATTTTCAGTTAGTGATATGAACATGTTTTTCCGCCAAAATCGCTTATAAAACGTTTAAAACGCGATTTTTAAGGTTGTAAGATCAATTCTTTACAGGTTTAAACCAAGTTATAAGTTTCTTATTTAAAAATGTTTTTTTTCTCATCTCGAACGTTTGAGCGCCGAAAACATGATTCCCCACTTGCTAACTTTCGCAATTTTAATTTACAAGCTCTATTTTGGGTCCGTGAATGCAGTGTATCATTGCGCTCAACTCGTTCACTTTAAGGCTGTGAACATTATTTTAAGCTCTAAAACGTCACCGTTACCGATTTGAGACGGAAATCTTCAGTTGGTCATATCAACATGTTTTTCTGCTCAAATCGCTTCGAAAACGTTTAAAACGCGATTTTGAAGGTTGTAAGATCATTTCTTTTCAGTTTTAAACAAAGTTATAGGTTTCTTATTTTAACATGTTTTTTCGCTCATCCTGAGAGTTTGAGCGCCGAAAACATGATCCCGACTTCTTTAGTTCTGCAATTTTAATTTAAAAGGTCTCCTTTGGGTCCGTGATATCAGTGTATCATCGCGCTCAACTCGTTCACTTTATGGCTCTAAACATTATTTTAAACTCTAAAACGTTGCCGTTCTCAATTTGAGACGGAAATTTTCAGTTAGTGATATGAACATGTTTTTCTGCTCAAATCGCTTCGAAAACGTTTAAAACTAGATTTTCAAGCTTGTAAAATCATTTCTTTTCAGTTTTAAAGCAAGTTATAGGTTTCTTATTTTAACATGTTTTTTCGCTCATCCCGAGAGTTTTAGCGCCGAAAACATGATTCCCGTGTTATTAAGTTCTGCAATTTTAAATTACGAGGTTTATTTTGGGTCCGTGATTGCAGTCTATCATTGCGCTGAACTCGTTCACATTAAGGCTCTAAACATCATTTTAAACTCTAAAACGTTGCCATAATCGATTTGACACGGAAATTTTCAGTTAGTGATATGAGCATGTTTTTCCGCTCAAATCGCTTTAAAAACGTTTAAAACGCGATTTTGAAGGTTGTAAGATCAATTCTTTACAGTTTTAAAGCAAGTTATAAGTTTCTCATTTCAACATGTTTTTTCGCTCATCCTGAGAGTTTGAGCGCCGAAAACATGATCCCGACTTGTTTAGTTCTGCAATTTTAATTTACAAGGTCTCCTTTTGGTCGGTGATTGCAGTGTATCATCGCGCTCAACTCGTTCACTTTAAGGCTCTAAATATCATTTTAAACTCTAAAACGTTGCCGTGATCGATTTGAGACGGAAATTTTTAGTTGGTGATATGAACATGTTTTTCTGCTCAAATCGCTTCGAAAACGTTTAAAACTAGATTTTAAAGCTTGTAAAACCATTTCTTTTCAGTTTTAAAGCAAGTTATAGGTTTCTTATTTTAACATGTTTTTTCGCTCATCCCGAAAGTTTTAGCACCGAAAACATGATTCCCGTCTTGTTAAGTTCTGCAATTTTAATTTACAAGGTCTCTTTGGGTCCGTGATTGCAGTGTATAATTGCACTCAACTCGTTCACTTTAAGGCTCTAAACATCATTTTAAAGTCTAAAACGTTGCCGTTATCGATTTGAGACGGCAATTTTCAGTTAGTGATATTAACATGTTTTTCCGCCCAAATCGCTTCGAAAACGTTTAAAATGCGATTTTTAACGTTGTAAGATCAATTCCTTACAATTTTAAACCAAGTTATAAGTTTCTTATTTAAACATGTTTTTTTTCTCATCTCGAACGTTTGAGCGCCGAAAACATGATTCCCAACTTGCTAAGTTTCGCAATTTTAATTTACAAGGTCTATTTTGGGTCCGTGATTGCAGTGTATCATTGCTCTCAAGTCGTTCACTTTAAGACTCTAAACATTATTTTAAGCTCTAAAACGTCGCCGTTACCGATTTGAGACGGCAATTTTCAGTTAGTCATATCCACATGTTTTTCTGCTCAAATCGCTTCGAAAACGTTTAAAATGCGATTTTGAAGGTTGTAAGATCATTTCTTTTCAGTTTTAAAGAAAGTTATAGGTTTGTTATTTTAACATGTTTTTTCGCTCATCCCGAGAGTTTGAGCGCCGCAAACATGATTCCCGACTTGTTTAGTTCTGCAATTTTAATTTACAAGGTCTCTTTTGGTCCGTGAATGCAGTGTATCATTGCGCTCAACTCGTTCACTTTAAGGCTCTAAACATCATTTGAAGCTCTAAAACGTTGCCATAAGCGATTGTAGACGGCAACTTTCAGTTAGTGATATGAAAATGTTTTCCGCCCAAATCGCTTCAAAAATGTTTAAAACGCGATTTTTAAGGTTGTAAGATCAATTCTTTACAGTTTTAAACCAAGTTATAAGTTTCTTATTTAAACATGTTTTTTTTCTCATCTTGAACGTTTGAGCGCCGAAAACATGATTCCCAATTTGCCAAGTTTTGCAATTTTAATTTACAAGGTCTATTTTGGGTCCATGATTGCAGTGTATCATTGCGCTCAACTCGTTCACTTTATAGCTCTAAACATTATTTTAAAAGAACGCAAAATCATGAAATTCAAACGCAGTGTAATTTTCATCATTTCATGTTGAAATAGTCATGTTTCGTAACGCGATTTTGAAGGTTGTAAGATCAATTCTTTACAGTTTTAAAGCAAGTTATAAGTTTCTTATTTAAACATGTTTTTTTGCTCATCTCGAACGTTTGAGCGCCGAAAACATGATTCCCCACTTGCTAAGTTTCGCAATTTTAACTTACAAGGTCTATTTTGGGTCCGTGATTTTAGTGTATCATTGCGCTCAACTCGTTCACTTTAACACTCTAAACATCATTTTAAACTCTAAAACGTTGCCGTCATCGATTTGAGACGGAAATTCTCAGTTAGTGATATGAACATGTTTTTCTGCTCAAATCGCTTCGAAAACGTTTAAAACTAGATTTTCAAGCTTTTAAAATCATTTCTTTTCAGTTTTAAAGCAAGTTATAGGTTTCTTATTTTAACATGTTTTTTCGCTCATCCCGAAAGTTTTAGCACCGAAAACATGATTCCCGTCTTGTTAAGTTCTGCAATTATAATTTACAAGGTCTCTTTGGGTCCGTGATTGCAGTGTATAATTGCACTCAATTCGTTCACTTTAAGGCTCTAAACATCATTTTAAACTCTAAAACGTTGCCGTTATCGATTTGAGACGGAAATTTTCAGTTAGTGATATGAACATGTTTTTCCGCTCAAATCGCTTTAACAACGTTTAAAACGCGATTTTGAAGGTTGTAAGATCAATTCTTTACAGTTTTAAAGCAAGTTATAAGATTCTCGTTTAAACATGTTTTTTTGCTCATCTCGAGCGTTTGAGCGCCGAAAACATGATTCCCCACTTGCTAACTTTCGCAATTTTAATTTACAAGGTCTATTTTGGGTCCGTGATTGCAGTGTATCATTGCTCTCCAGTCGTTCACTTTAAGGCTCTAAACATTATTTTAAGCTCTAAAACGTCGCCGTTACCGATTTGAGACGGCAATTTTCAGTTAGTCATATCCACATGTTTTTCTGCTCAAATCGCTTCGAAAACGTTTAAAACGCGATTTTGAAGGTTGTAAGATCATTTCTTTTCAGTTTTAAACAAAGTTATAGGTTTCTTATTTTAACATGTTTTTTCGCTCATCCTGAGAGTTTGAGCGCCGAAAACATGATCCCGACTTGTTTAGTTCTGCAATTTTAATTTACAAGGTCTCCTTTGGGTCCGTGATTGCAGTGTATAATTGCACTCAATTCGTTCACTTTAAGGCTCTAAACATCATTTTAAACTCTAAAACGTTGCCGTTATCGATTTGAGACGGAAATTTTCAGTTAGTGATATGAACATGTTTTTCCGCTCAAATCGCTTTAACAACGTTTAAAACGCGATTTTGAAGGTTGTAAGATCAATTCTTTACAGTTTTAAAGCAAGTTATAAGATTCTCGTTTAAACATGTTTTTTTGCTCATCTCGAGCGTTTGAGCGCCGAAAACATGATTCCCCACTTGCTAACTTTCGCAATTTTAATTTACAAGGTCTATTTTGGGTCCGTGATTGCAGTGTATCATTGCTCTCCAGTCGTTCACTTTAAGGCTCTAAACATTATTTTAAGCTCTAAAACGTCGCCGTTACCGATTTGAGACGGCAATTTTCAGTTGGTCATATCAACATGTTTTTCTGCTCAAATCGCTTCTAAAACGTTTAAAACGCGATTTTGAAGGTTGTAAGATCATTTCTTTTCAGTTTTAAACAAAGTTATAGGTTTTTTATTTTAACATGTTTTTTCGCTCATCCTGAGAGTTTGAGCGCCGAAAACATGATCCCGACTTGTTTAGTTCTGCAATTTTAATTTACAAGGTCTCCTTTGGGTCCGTGATTGCAGTGTATCATCGCGCTCAACTCGTTCACTTTAACGCTCTAAACATCATTTGAAGCTCTAAAACGTTGCCATAATCGATTTGAGACGGCAATTTTCAGTTAGTGATATGAACATGTT
This sequence comes from Muricea muricata, assembly GCA_963855995.1. Taxonomy (NCBI): domain Eukaryota; kingdom Metazoa; phylum Cnidaria; class Anthozoa; order Malacalcyonacea; family Plexauridae; genus Muricea; species Muricea muricata. The sequence goes on along the minus strand of OY979728.1, from coordinate 6,365,894 downwards.
TTTCCGCCAAAATCGCTTATAAAACGTTTAAAACGCGATTTTTAAGGTTGTAAGATCAATTCTTTACAGGTTTAAACCAAGTTATAAGTTTCTTATTTAAAAATGTTTTTTTTCTCATCTCGAACGTTTGAGCGCCGAAAACTTGATTCCCCACTTGCTAACTTTCGCAATTTTAATTTACAAGCTCTATTTTGGGTCCGTGAATGCAGTGTATCATTGCGCTCAACTCGTTCACTTTAAGGCTGTGAACATTATTTTAAGCTCTAAAACGTCGCCGTTACCGATTTGAGACGGAAATCTTCAGTTGGTCATATCAACATGTTTTTCTGCTCAAATCGCTTCGAAAACGTTTAAAACGCGATTTTGAAGGTTGTAAGATCATTTCTTTTCAGTTTTAAACAAAGTTATAGGTTTCTTATTTTAACATGTTTTTTCGCTCATCCTGAGAGTTTGAGCGCCGAAAACATGATCCCGACTTCTTTAGTTCTGCAATTTTAATTTACAAGGTCTCCTTTGGGTCCGTGATATCAGTGTATCATCGCGCTCAACTCGTTCACTTTATGGCTCTAAACATTATTTTAAACTCTAAAACGTTGCCGTTCTCAATTTGAGACGGAAATTTTCAGTTAGTGATATGAACATGTTTTTCTGCTCAAATCGCTTCGAAAACGTTTAAAACTAGATTTTCAAGCTTGTAAAATCATTTCTTTTCAGCTTTAAAGCAAGTTATAGGTTTCTTATTTTAACATGTTTTTTCGCTCATCCCGAGAGTTTTAGCGCCGAAAACATGATTCCCGTGTTATTAAGTTCTGCAATTTTAAATTACGAGGTTTATTTTGGGTCCGTGATTGCAGTCTATCATTGCGCTGAACTCGTTCACATTAAGGCTCTAAACATCATTTTAAACTCTAAAACGTTGCCATAATCGATTTAACACGGAAATTTTCAGTTAGTGATATGAGCATGTTTTTCCGCTCAAATCGCTTTAAAAACGTTTAAAACGCGATTTTGAAGGTTGTAAGATCAATTCTTTACAGTTTTAAAGCAAGTTATAAGTTTCTCATTTCAACATGTTTTTTCGCTCATCCTGAGAGTTTGAGCGCCGAAAACATGATCCCGACTTGTTTAGTTCTGCAATTTTAATTTACAAGGTCTCCTTTTGGTCGGTGATTGCAGTGTATCATCGCGCTCAACTCGTTCACTTTAAGGCTCTAAACATCATTTTAAACTCTAAAACGTTGCCGTGATCGATTTGAGACGGAAATTTTTAGTTGGTGATATGAACATGTTTTTCTGCTCAAATCGCTTCGAAAACGTTTAAAACTAGATTTTAAAGCTTGTAAAACCATTTCTTTTCAGTTTTAAAGCAAGTTATAGGTTTCTTATTTTAACATGTTTTTTCGCTCATCCCGAAAGTTTTAGCACCGAAAACATGATTCCCGTCTTGTTAAGTTCTGCAATTTTAATTTACAAGGTCTCTTTAGGTCCGTGATTGCAGTGTATAATTGCACTCAACTCGTTCACTTCAAGGCTCTAAACATCATTTTAAACTCTAAAACGTTGCCGTTATCGATTTGAGACGGCAATTTTCAGTTAGTGATATTAACATGTTTTTCCGCCCAAATCGCTTCGAAAACGTTTAAAATGCGATTTTTAACGTTGTAAGATCAATTCCTTACAATTTTAAACCAAGTTATAAGTTTCTTATTTAAACATGTTTTTTTTCTCATCTCGAACGTTTGAGCGCCGAAAACATGATTCCCAACTTGCTAAGTTTCGCAATTTTAATTTACAAGGTCTATTTTGGGTCCGTGATTGCAGTGTATCATTGCTCTCAAGTCGTTCACTTTAAGGCTCTAAACATTATTTTAAGCTCTAACACGTCGCCGTTACCGATTTGAGACGGCAATTTTCAGTTAGTCATATCCACATGTTTTTCTGCTCAAATCGCTTCGAAAACGTTCAAAACGCGATTTTGAAGGTTGTAAGATCATTTCTTTTCAGTTTTAAAGAAAGTTATAGGTTTGTTATTTTAACATGTTTTTTCGCTCATCCCGAGAGTTTGAGCGCCGCAAACATGATTCCCGACTTGTTTAGTTCTGCAATTTTAATTTACAAGGCCTCATTTGGTCCGTGAATGCAGTGTATCATTGCGCTCAACTCGTTCACTTTAAGGCTCTAAACATCATTTGAAGCTCTAAAACGTTGCCATAAGCGATTGTAGACGGCAACTTTCAGTTAGTGATATGAAAATGTTTTCCGCCCAAATCGCTTCAAAAACGTTTAAAACGCGATTTTAAAGGTTGTAAGATCAATTCTTTACAGTTTTAAACCAAGTTATAAGTTTCTTATTTAAACATGTTTTTTTTCTCATCTTGAACGTTTGAGCGCCGAAAACATGATTCCCAATTTGCCAAGTTTTGCAATTTTAATTTACAAGGTCTATTTTGGGTCCATGATTGCAGTGTATCATTGCGCTCAACTCGTTCACTTTATGGCTCTAAACATTATTTTAAAAGAACGCAAAATCATGAAATTCAAACGCAGTGTAATTTTCATCATTTCATGTTGAAATAGTCATGTTTCGTAACGCGATTTTGAAGGTTGTAAGATCAATTCTTTACAGTTTTAAAGCAAGTTATAAGTTTCTTATTTAAACATGTTTTTTTGCTCATCTCGAACGTTTGAGCGCCGAAAACATGATTCCCCACTTGCTAAGTTTCGCAATTTTAACTTACAAGGTCTATTTTGGGTCCGTGATTTTAGTGTATCATTGCGCTCAACTCGTTCACTTTAACACTCTAAACATCATTTTAAACTCTAAAACGTTGCCGTCATCGATTTGAGACGGAAATTCTCAGTTAGTGATATGAACATGTTTTTCTGCTCAAATCGCTTCGAAAACGTTTAAAACTAGATTTTCAAGCTTGTAAAATCATTTCTTTTCAGTTTTAAAGCAAGTTATAGGTTTCTTATTTTAACATGTTTTTTCGCTCATCCCGAAAGTTTTAGCACCGAAAACATGATTCCCGTCTTGTTAAGTTCTGCAATTTTAATTTACAAGGTCTCTTTGGGTCCGTGATTGCAGTGTATAATTGCACTCAATTCGTTCACTTTAAGGCTCTAAACATCATTTTAAACTCTAAAACGTTGCCGTTATCGATTTGAGACGGAAATTTTCAGTTAGTGATATGAACATGTTTTTCCGCTCAAATCGCTTTAACAACGTTTAAAACGCGATTTTGAAGGTTGTAAGATCAATTCTTTACAGTTTTAAAGCAAGTTATAAGATTCTCGTTTAAACATGTTTTTTTGCTCATCTCGAGCGTTTGAGCGCCGAAAACATGATTCCCCACTTGCTAACTTTCGCAATTTTAATTTACAAGGTCTATTTTGGGTCCGTGATTGCAGTGTATCATTGCTCTCCAGTCGTTCACTTTAAGGCTCTAAACATTATTTTAAGCTCTAAAACGTCGCCGTTACCGATTTGAGACGGCAATTTTCAGTTGGTCATATCAACATGTTTTTCTGCTCAAATCGCTTCTAAAACGTTGAAAACGCGATTTTGAAGGTTGTAAGATCATTTCTTTTCAGTTTTAAACAAAGTTATAGGTTTCTTATTTCAACATGTTTTTTCGCTCATCCTGAGAGTTTGAGCGCCGAAAACATGATCCGGACTTGTTTAGTTCTGCAATTTTAATTTACAAGGTCTCTTTGGGTCCGTGATTGCAGTGTATAATTGCACTCAACTCGTTCACTTTAAGTCTCTAAACATCATTTTAAACTCTAAAACGTTGCCGTTATCGATTTAAGACAGAAATTTTCAGTTAGTGATATGAACATGTTTTTCAGCTCAAATCGCTTCAAAAACGTTTAAAACGCGATTTTGAAGGTTGTAAGATCAATTCTTTACAGTTTTAAAGCAAGTTATAAGTTTCTTATTTAAATATGTTTTTTTGCTCATCTCCAACGTTTGAGCGCCGAAAACATGATTCCCCACTTGCTAAGTTTCGCAATTTTAATTTACAAGGTCTATTTTGGGTCCGTGATTGCAGTGTATCATTGCGCTCAACTCGTTCACTTTATGGCTCTAAACATTATTTTAAACTCTAAAACGTTGCCGTTCTCAATTTGAGACGGAAATTTTCAGTTAGTGATATGAACGTGTTTTTCTGCTCAAATCGCTTCGAAAACGTTTACAACTAGATTTTCAAGCTTGTAAAATAATTTCTTTTCAGTTTTAAAGCAAGTTATAGGTTTCTTATTTTAACATGTTTGTTCGCTCATCCCGAGAGTTTTAGCGCCGAAAACATGATTCCCGTCTTATTAAGTTCTGCAATTTTAAATTACGAGGTCTCTTTGGGTCCGTGATTGCAGTCTATCATTGCGCTCAACTCGTTCACTTTAAGGCTCTAAACATCATTTTAAACTCTAAAACGTTGCCATAATCGATTTGAGACGGAAATTTTCAGTTAGTGATATGAACATGTTTTTCCGCTCAAATCGCTTCAAAAACGTTTAAAACGCGATTTTGAAGGTTGTAAGATCATTTCTTTTCAGTTTTAAACAAAGTTATAGGTTTCTTATTTTAACATGTTTTTTCGCTCATCCTGAGAGTTTGAGCGCCGAAAACATGATCCCGACTTGTTTAGTTCTGCAATTTTAATTTACAAGGTCTCCTTTGGGTCCGTGATTGCAGTGTATCATCGCGCTCAACTCGTTCACTTTAAGGCTCTAAACATCATTTGAAGCTCTAAAACGTTGCCATAATCGATTTGAGACGGCAATTTTCAGTTAGTGATATGAACATGTTTTTCCGCCAAAATCGCTTATAAAACGTTTAAAACGCGATTTTTAAGGTTGTAAGATCAATTCTTTACAGGTTTAAACCAAGTTATAAGTTTCTTATTTAAAAATGTTTTTTTTCTCATCTCGAACGTTTGAGCGCCGAAAACATGATTCCCCACTTGCTAACTTTCGCAATTTTAATTTACAAGCTCTATTTTGGGTCCGTGAATGCAGTGTATCATTGCGCTCAACTCGTTCACTTTAAGGCTGTGAACATTATTTTAAGCTCTAAAACGTCGCCGTTACCGATTTGAGACGGAAATCTTCAGTTGGTCATATCAACATGTTTTTCTGCTCAAATCGCTTCGAAAACGTTTAAAACGCGATTTTGAAGGTTGTAAGATCATTTCTTTTCAGTTTTAAACAAAGTTATAGGTTTCTTATTTTAACATGTTTTTTCGCTCATCCTGAGAGTTTGAGCGCCGAAAACATGATCCCGACTTCTTTAGTTCTGCAATTTTAATTTACAAGGTCTCCTTTGGGTCCGTGATATCAGTGTATCATCGCGCTCAACTCGTTCACTTTATGGCTCTAAACATTATTTTAAACTCTAAAACGTTGCCGTTCTCAATTTGAGACGGAAATTTTCAGTTAGTGATATGAACATGTTTTTCTGCTCAAATCGCTTCGAAAACGTTTAAAACTAGATTTTCAAGCTTGTAAAATCATTTCTTTTCAGTTTTAAAGCAAGTTATAGGTTTCTTATTTTAACATGTTTTTTCGCTCATCCCGAGAGATTTAGCGCCGAAAACATGATTCCCGTGTTATTAAGTTCTGCAATTTTAAATTACGAGGTTTATTTTGGGTCCGTGATTGCAGTCTATCATTGCGCTGAACTCGTTCACATTAAGGCTCTAAACATCATTTTAAACTCTAAAACATTGCCATAATCGATTTGACACGGAAATTTTCAGTTAGTGATATGAGCATGTTTTTCCGCTCAAATCGCTTTAAAAACGATTAAAACGCGATTTTGAAGGTTGTAAGATCAATTCTTTACAGTTTTAAAGCAAGTTATAAGTTTCTCATTTAAACATGTTTTTTTGCTCATCTCGAGCGTTTGAGCGCCGAAAACATGATTCCCCACTTGCTAACTTTCGCAATTTTAATTTACAAGGTCTATTTTGGGTCCGTGATTGCAGTGTATCATTGCGCTCAACTCGTTCACTTTAAGGCTCTAATTATTATTTTAAGCTCCTAAACGTTGCCGTTACCGATTTGAGACGGCAATTTTCAGTTGGTCATATCAACATGTTTTTCTGCTCAAATCGCTTCTAAAACGTTGAAAACGCGATTTTGAAGGTTGTAAGATCATTTCTTTTCAGTTTTAAAGAAAGTTATAGGTTTCTTATTTCAACATGTTTTTTCGCTCATCCTGAGAGTTTGAGCGCCGAAAACATGATCCGGACTTGTTTAGTTCTGCAATTTTAATTTACAAGGTCTCTTTGGGTCCGTGATTGCAGTGTATAATTGCACTCAACTCGTTCACTTTAAGGCTCTAAACATCATTTTAAACTCTAAAACGTTGCCGTTATCGATTTGAGACAGAAATTTTCAGTTAGTGATATGAACATGTTTTTCAGCTCAAATCGCTTCAAAAACGTTTAAAACGCGATTTTGAAGGTTGTAAGATCAATTCTTTACAGTTTTAAAGCAAGTTATAAGTTTCTTATTTAAACATGTTTTTTTGCTCATCTCCAACGTTTGAGCGCCGAAAACATGATTCCCCACTTGCTAAGTTTCGCAATTTTAATTTACAAGGTCTATTTTGGGTCCGTGATTGCAGTGTATCATTGCGCTCAACTCGTTCACTTTATGGCTCTAAACATTATTTTAAACTCTAAAACGTTGCCGTTCTCAATTTGAGACGGAAATTTTCAGTTAGTGATATGAACGTGTTTTTCTGCTCAAATCGCTTCGAAAACGTTTACAACTAGATTTTCAAGCTTGTAAAATAATTTCTTTTCAGTTTTAAAGCAAGTTATAGGTTTCTTATTTTAACATGTTTGTTCGCTCATCCCGAGAGTTTTAGCGCCGAAAACATGATTCCCGTCTTATTAAGTTCTGCAATTTTAAATTACGAGGTCTCTTTGGGTCCGTGATTGCAGTCTATCATTGCGCTCAACTCGTTCACTTTAAGGCTCTAAACATCATTTTAAACTCTAAAACGTTGCCATAATCGATTTGAGACGGAAATTTTCAGTTAGTGATATGAACATGTTTTTCCGCTCAAATCGCTTCAAAAACGTTTAAAACGCGATTTTGAAGGTTGTAAGATCATTTCTTTTCAGTTTTAAACAAAGTTATAGGTTTCTTATTTTAACATGTTTTTTCGCTCATCCTGAGAGTTTGAGCGCCGAAAACATGATCCCGACTTGTTTAGTTCTGCAATTTTAATTTACAAGGTCTCCTTTGGGTCCGTGATTGCAGTGTATCATCGCGCTCAACTCGTTCACTTTAAGGCTCTAAACATCATTTGAAGCTCTAAAACGTTGCCATAATCGATTTGAGACGGCAATTTTCAGTTAGTGATATGAACATATTTTTCCGCCAAAATCGCTTATAAAACGTTTAAAACGCGATTTTTAAGGTTGTAAGATCAATTCTTTACAGGTTTAAACCAAGTTATAAGTTTCTTATTTAAAAATGTTTTTTTTCTCATCTCGAACGTTTGAGCGCCGAAAAGATGATTCCCCACTTGCTAACTTTCGCAATTTTAATTTACAAGCTCTATTTTGGGTCCGTGAATGCAGTGTATCATTGCGCTCAACTCGTTCACTTTAAGGCTGTGAACATTATTTTAAGCTCTAAAACGTCGCCGTTACCGATTTGAGACGGAAATCTTCAGTTGGTCATATCAACATGTTTTTCTGCTCAAATCGCTTCGAAAACGTTTAAAACGCGATTTTGAAGGTTGTAAGATCATTTCTTTTCAGTTTTAAACAAAGTTATAGGTTTCTTATTTTAACATGTTTTTTCGCTCATCCTGAGAGTTTGAGCGCCGAAAACATGATCCCGACTTCTTTAGTTCTGCAATTTTAATTTACAAGGTCTCCTTTGGGTCCGTGATATCAGTGCATCATCGCGCTCAACTCGTTCACTTTATGGCTCTAAACATTATTTTAAACTCTAAAACGTTGCCGTTCTCAATTTGAGACGGAAATTTTCAGTTAGTGATATGAACATGTTTTTCTGCTCAAATCGCTTCGAAAACGTTTAAAACTAGATTTTCAAGCTTGTAAAATCATTTCTTTTCAGTTTTAAAGCAAGTTATAGGTTTCTTATTTTAACATGTTTTTTCGCTCATCCCGAGAGTTTTAGCGCCGAAAACATGATTCCCGTGTTATTAAGTTCTGCAATTTTAAATTACGAGGTTTATTTTGGGTCCGTGATTGCAGTCTATCATTGCGCTGAACTCGTTCACATTAAGGCTCTAAACATCATTTTAAACTCTAAAACGTTGCCATAATCGATTTGACACGGAAATTTTCAGTTAGTGATATGAGCATGTTTTTCCGCTCAAATCGCTTTAAAAACGTTTAAAACGCGATTTTTAAGGTTGTAAGATCAATTCTTTACAGTTTTAAAGCAAGTTATAAGTTTCTCATTTCAACATGTTTTTTCGCTCATCCTGAGAGTTTGAGCGCCGAAAACATGATCCCGACTTGTTTAGTTCTGCAATTTTAATTTACAAGGTCTCCTTTTGGTCGGTGATTGCAGTGTATCATCGCGCTCAACTCGTTCACTTTAAGGCTCTAAACATCATTTTAAACTCTAAAACGTTGCCGTGATCGATTTGAGATGGAAATTTTTAGTTGGTGATATGAACATGTTTTTCTGCTCAAATCGCTTCGAAAACGTTTAAAACTTGATTTTAAAGCTTGTAAAACCATTTCTTTTCAGTTTTAAAGCAAGTTATAGGTTTCTTATTTTAACATGTTTTTTCGCTCATCCCGAAAGTTTTAGCACCGAAAACATGATTCCCGTCTTGTTAAGTTCTGCAATTTTAATTTACAAGTTCTCTTTGGGTCCGTGATTGCAGTGTATAATTGCACTCAACTCGTTCACTTTAAGGCTCTAAACATCATTTTAAACTCTAAAACGTTGCCGTTATCGATTTGAGACGGCAATTTTCAGTTAGTGATATTAACATGTTTTTCCGCCCAAATCGCTTCGAAAACGTTTAAAATGCGATTTTTAACGTTGTAAGATCAATTCCTTACAATTTTAAACCAAGTTATAAGTTTCTTATTTAAACATGTTTTTTTTCTCATCTCGAACGTTTGAGCGCCGAAAACATGATTCCCAACTTCCTAAGTTTCGCAATTTTAATTTACAAGGTCTATTTTGGGTCCGTGATTGCAGTGTATCATTGCTCTCAAGTCGTTCACTTTAAGGCTCTAAACATTATTTTAAGCTCTAAAACGTCGCCGTTACCGATTTGAGACGGCAATTTTCAGTTAGTCATATCCACATGTTTTTCTGCTCAAATCGCTTCGAAAACGTTTAAAACGCGATTTTGAAGGTTGTAAGATCATTTCTTTTCAGTTTTAAAGAAAGTTATAGGTTTGTTATTTTAACATGTTTTTTCGCTCATCCCGAGAGTTTGAGCGCCGCAAACATGATTCCCGACTTGTTTAGTTCTGCAATTTTAATTTACAAGGTCTCTTTTGGTCCGTGAATGCAGTGTATCATTGCGCTCAACTCGTTCACTTTAAGGCTCTAAACATCATTTGAAGCTCTAAAACGTTGCCATAAGCGATTGTAGACGGCAACTTTCAGTTAGTGATATGCAAATGTTTTCCGCCCAAATCGCTTCAAAAACGTTTAAAACGCGATTTTTAAGGTTGTAAGATCAATTCTTTACAGTTTTAAACCAAGTTATAAGTTTCTTATTTAAACATGTTTTTTTTCTCATCTTGAACGTTTGAGCGCCGAAAACATGATTCCCAATTTGCCAAGTTTTGCAATTTTAATTTACAAGGTCTTTTTTGGGTCCATGATTGCAGTGTATCATTGCGCTCAACTCGTTCACTTTATGGCTCTAAACATTATTTTAAAAGAACGCAAAATCATGAAATTCAAACGCAGTGTAATTTTCATCATTTCATGTTGAAATAGTCATGTTTCGTAACGCGATTTTGAAGGTTGTAAGATCAATTCTTTACAGTTTTAAAGCAAGTTATAAGTTTCTTATTTAAACATGTTTTTTTGCTCATCTCGAACGTTTGAGCGCCGAAAACATGATTCCCCACTTGCTAAGTTTCGCAATTTTAACTTACAAGGTCTATTTTGGGTCCGTGATTTTAGTGTATCATTGCGCTCAACTCGTTCACTTTAACACTCTAAACATCATTTTAAACTCTAAAACGTTGCCGTCATCGATTTGAGACGGAAATTCTCAGTTAGTGATATGAACATGTTTTTCTGCTCAAATCGCTTCGAAAACGTTTAAAACTAGATTTTCAAGCTTGTAAAATCATTTCTTTTCAGTTTTAAAGCAAGTTATAGGTTTCTTATTTTAACATGTTTTTTCGCTCATCCCGAAAGTTTTAGCACCGAAAACATGATTCCCGTCTTGTTAAGTTCTGCAATTTTAATTTACAAGGTCTCTTTGGGTCCGTGATTGCAGTGTATAATTGCACTCAATTCGTTCACTTTAAGGCTCTAAACATCATTTTAAACTCTAAAACGTTGCCGTTATCGATTTGAGACGGAAATTTTCAGTTAGTGATATGAACATGTTTTTCCGCTCAAATCGCTTTAACAACGTTTAAAACGCGATTTTGGAGGTTGTAAGATCAATTCTTTACAGTTTTAAAGCAAGTTATAAGATTCTCGTTTAAACATGTTTTTTTGCTCATCTCGAGCGTTTGAGCGCCGAAAACATGATTCCCCACTTGCTAACTTTCGCAATTTTAATTTACAAGGTCTATTTTGGGTCCGTGATTGCAGTGTATCATTGCTCTCCAGTCGTTCACTTTAAGGCTCTAAACATTATTTTAAGCTCTAAAACGTCGCCGTTACCGACTTGAGACGGCAATTTTCAGTTGGTCATATCAACATGTTTTTCTGCTCAAATCACTTCGAAAACGTTTAAAACGCGATTTTGAAGGTTGTAAGATCATTTCTTATCAGTTTTAAAGAAAGTTATAGGTTTGTTATTTTAACATGTTTTTTCGCTCATCCCGAGAGTTTGAGCGCCGAAAACATGATTCCCGACTTGTTTAGTTCTGCAATTTTAATTTACAAGGTCTCTTTTGGTCCGTGATTGCAGTGTATCATTGCGCTCAACTCGTTCACTTTAAGGCTCTAAACATCATTTTAAACTCTAAAACGTTGCCGTTATCGATTTGAGACGGAAATTTTCAGTTAGTGATATGAACATGTTTTTCTGCTCAAATCGCTTCGAAAACGTTTAAAACTAGATTTTAAAGCTTGTAAAACCATTTCTTTTCAGTTTTAAAGCAAGTTATAGGTTTCTTATTTAACATGTTTTTTCGCTCATCCCGAAAGTTTTAGCACCGAAAACATGATTCCCGTCTTGTTAAGTTCTGCAATTTTAATTTACAAGGTCTCTTTGGGTCCGTGATTGCAGTGTATAATTGCACTCAACTCGTTCACTTTAAGGCTCTAAACATCATTTTAAACTCTAAAACGTTGCCGTTATCGATTTGAGAGGGGGATTTTCGGTTAGTGATATGAACATGTTTTTTAGCTCAAATCACTTCAAAAACATTTAAAACGCGATTTTGAAGGTAGTAAGATCAATTCTTTACAGTTTTAAAGCAAGTTATAAGTTTCTTAATTAAACATGTTTTTTTGCTCATCTCGAATGTTTGAGCGCCGAAAACATGATTCCCCACTTGCTAATTTTCGCAATTTTAATTTACAAGGTCTATTTTGGGTCCGTGATTGCAGTGTATCATTGCGCTCAACTCGTTCACTTTAAGGCTCTAAACATCATTTTAAACTCTAAAACGTTGCCATAATCGATTTGAGACGGAAATTTTCAGTTAGTGATATGAACTTGTTTTTCCGCTCAAATCGCTTCAAAAACGTTTAAAACGCGATTTTGAAGGTTGTAAGATCAATTCTTTACAGTTTTAAAACAAGTTATAAGTTTATTATTTAAACATGTTTTTTTGCTCATCTCGAACGTTTGAGCGCCGAAAACATGATTCCCCACTTGCTAACTTTCGCAATTTTAATCTACAAGGTTTATTTTGGGTCCGTGAATGCAGTGTTTCATTGCGCTCAACTCTTTCACTTTAAGGCTCTAAACATCATTTTAAACTCTAAAACGTTGCCGTTATCGATTTGAGACGGAAGTTTTCAGTTAGTGATATGAACATGTTTTTCCGCTCAAATCGCTTTAAAAACGATTAAAACGCGATTTTGAAGGTTGTAAGATCAATTCTTTACAGTTTTAAAGCAAGTTATAAGTTTCTCATTTAAACATGTTTTTTTGCTCATCTCGAGCGTTTGAGCGCCGAAAACATGATTCCCCACTTGCTAACTTTCGCAATTTTAATTTACAAGGTCTATTTTGGGTCCGTGATTGCAGTGTATCATTGCGCTCAACTCGTTCACTTTAAGGCTCTAATTATTATTTTAAGCTCCTAAACGTTGCCGTTACCGATTTGAGACGGCAATTTTCAGTTGGTCATATCAACATGTTTTTCTGCTCAAATCGCTTCTAAAACGTTGAAAACGCGATTTTGAAGGTTGTAAGATCATTTCTTTTCAGTTTTAAAGAAAGTTATAGGTTTCTTATTTCAACATGTTTTTTCGCTCATCCTGAGAGTTTGAGCGCCGAAAACGTGATCCGGACTTGTTTAGTTCTGCAATTTTAATTTACAAGGTCTCTTTGGGTCCGTGATTGCAGTGTATAATTGCACTCAACTCGTTCACTTTAAGGCTCTAAACATCATTTTAAACTCTAAAACGTTGCCGTTATCGATTTGAGACAGAAATTTTCAGTTAGTGATATGAACATGTTTTTCAGCTCAAATCGCTTCAAAAACGTTTAAAACGCGATTTTGAAGGTTGTAAGATCAATTCTTTACAGTTTTAAAGCAAGTTATAAGTTTCTTATTTAAACATGTTTTTTTGCTCATCTCCAACGTTTGAGCGCCGAAAACATGATTCCCCACTTGCTAAGTTTCGCAATTTTAATTTACAAGGTCTATTTTGGGTCCGTGATTGCAGTGTATCATTGCGCTCAACTCGTTCACTTTATGGCTCTAAACATTATTTTAAACTCTAAAACGTTGCCGTTCTCAATTTGAGACGGAAATTTTCAGTTAGTGATATGAACGTGTTTTTCTGCTCAAATCGCTTCGAAAACGTTTACAACTAGATTTTCAAGCTTGTAAAATAATTTCTTTTCAGTTTTAAAGCAAGTTATAGGTTTCTTATTTTAACATGTTTGTTCGCTCATCCCGAGAGTTTTAGCGCCGAAAACATGATTCCCGTCTTATTAAGTTCTGCAATTTTAAATTACGAGGTCTCTTTGGGTCCGTGATTGCAGTCTATCATTGCGCTCAACTCGTTCACTTTAAGGCTCTAAACATCATTTTAAACTCTAAAACGTTGCCATAATCGATTTGAGACGGAAATTTTCAGTTAGTGATATGAACATGTTTTTCCGCTCAAATCGCTTCAAAAACGTTTAAAACGCGATTTTGAAGGTTGTAAGATCATTTCTTTTCAGTTTTAAACAAAGTTATAGGTTTCTTATTTTAACATGTTTTTTCGCTCATCCTGAGAGTTTGAGCGCCGAAAACATGATCCCGACTTGTTTAGTTCTGCAATTTTAATTTACAAGGTCTCCTTTGGGTCCGTGATTGCAGTGTATCATCGCGCTCAACTCGTTCACTTTAAGGCTCTAAACATCATTTGAAGCTCTAAAACGTTGCCATAATCGATTTGAGACGGCAATTTTCAGTTAGTGATATGAACATGTTTTTCCGCCAAAATCACTTATAAAACGTTTAAAACGCGATTTTTAAGGTTGTAAGATCAATTCTTTACAGGTTTAAACCAAGTTATAAGTTTCTTATTTAAAAATGTTTTTTTTCTCATCTCGAACGTTTGAGCGCCGAAAACATGATTCCCCACTTGCTAACTTTCGCAATTTTAATTTACAAGGTCTATTTTGGGTCCGTGATTGCAGTGTATCATTGCGCTCAACTCGTTCACTTTAAGGCTCTAATTATTATTTTAAGCTCCTAAACGTTGCCGTTACCGATTTGAGACGGCAATTTTCAGTTGGTCATATCAACATGTTTTTCTGCTCAAATCGCTTCTAAAACGTTGAAAACGCGATTTTGAAGGTTGTAAGATCATTTCTTTTCAGTTTTAAAGAAAGTTATAGGTTTCTTATTTCAACATGTTTTTTCGCTCATCCTGAGAGTTTGAGCGCCGAAAACATGATCCGGACTTGTTTAGTTCTGCAATTTTATTTTACAAGGTCTCTTTGGGTCCGTGATTGCAGTGTATAATTGCACTCAACTCGTTCACTTTAAGGCTCTAAACATCATTTTAAACTCTAAAACGTTGCCGTTATCGATTTGAGACAGAAATTTTCAGTTAGTGATATGAACATGTTTTTCAGCTCAAATCGCTTCAAAAACGTTTAAAACGCGATTTTGAAGGTTGTAAGATCAATTCTTTACAGTTTTAAAGCAAGTTATAAGTTTCTTATTTAAACATGTTTTTTTGCTCATCTCCAACGTTTGAGCGCCGAAAACATGATTCCCCACTTGCTAAGTTTCGCAATTTTAATTTACAAGGTCTATTTTGGGTCCGTGATTGCAGTGTATCATTGCGCTCAACTCGTTCACTTTATGGCTCTAAACATTATTTTAAACTCTAAAACGTTGCCGTTCTCAATTTGAGACGGAAATTTTCAGTTAGTGATATGAACGTGTTTTTCTGCTCAAATCGCTTCGAAAACGTTTACAACTAGATTTTAAAGCTTGTAAAATAATTTCTTTTCAGTTTTAAAGCAAGTTATAGGTTTCTTATTTTAACATGTTTGTTCGCTCATCCCGAGAGTTTTAGCGCCGAAAACATGATTCCCGTCTTATTAAGTTCTGCAATTTTAAATTACGAGGTCTCTTTGGGTCCGTGATTGCAGTCTATCATTGCGCTCAACTCGTTCACTTTAAGGCTCTAAACATCATTTTAAACTCTAAAACGTTGCCATAATCGATTTGAGACGGAAATTTTCAGTTAGTGATATGAACATGTTTTTCCGCTCAAATCGCTTCAAAAACGTTTAAAACGCGATTTTGAAGGTTGTAAGATCATTTCTTTTCAGTTTTAAACAAAGTTATAGGTTTCTTATTTTAACATGTTTTTTCGCTCATCCTGAGAGTTTGAGCGCCGAAAACATGATCCCGACTTGTTTAGTTCTGCAATTTTAATTTACAAGGTCTCCTTTGGGTCCGTGATTGCAGTGTATCATCGCGCTCAACTCGTTCACTTTAAGGCTCTAAACATCATTTGAAGCTCTAAAACGTTGCCATAATCGATTTGAGACGGCAATTTTCAGTTAGTGATATGAACATGTTTTTCCGCCAAAATCGCTTATAAAACGTTTAAAACGCGATTTTTAAGGTTGTAAGATCAATTCTTTACAGGTTTAAACCAAGTTATAAGTTTCTTATTTAAAAATGTTTTTTTTCTCATCTCGAACGTTTCAGCGCCGAAATTATGATTCCCCACTTGCTAACTTTCGCAATTTTAATTTACAAGCTCTATTTTGGGTCCGTGAATGCAGTGTATCATTGCGCTCAACTCGTTCACTTTAAGGCTGTGAACATTATTTTAAGCTCTAAAACGTCGCCGTTACCGATTTGAGACGGAAATCTTCAGTTGGTCATATCAACATGTTTTTCTGCTCAAATCGCTTCGAAAACGTTTAAAACGCGATTTTGAAGGTTGTAAGATCATTTCTTTTCAGTTTTAAACAAAGTTATAGGTTTCTTATTTTAACATGTTTTTTCGCTCATCCTGAGAGTTTGAGCGCCGAAAACATGATCCCGACTTCTTTAGTTCTGCAATTTTAATTTACAAGGTCTCCTTTGGGTCCGTGATATCAGTGTATCATCGCGCTCAACTCGTTCACTTTATGGCTCTAAACATTATTTTAAACTCTAAAACGTTGCCGTTCTCAATTTGAGACGGAAATTTTCAGTTAGTGATATGAACATGTTTTTCTGCTCAAATCGCTTCGAAAACGTTTAAAACTAGATTTTCAAGCTTGTAAAATCATTTCTTTTCAGTTTTAAAGCAAGTTATAGGTTTCTTATTTTAACATGTTTTTTCGCTCATCCCGAGAGTTTTAGCGCCGAAAACATGATTCCCGTGTTATTAAGTTCTGCAATTTTAAATTACGAGGTTTATTTTGGGTCCGTGATTGCAGTCTATCATTGCGCTGAACTCGTTCACATTAAGGCTCTAAACATCATTTTAAACTCTAAAACGTTGCCATAATCGATTTGACACGGAAATTTTCAGGTAGTGATATGAGCATGTTTTTCCGCTCAAATCGCTTTAAAAACGTTTAAAACGCGATTTTGAAGGTTGTAAGATCAATTCTTTACAGTTTTAAAGCAAGTTATAAGTTTCTCATTTCAACATGTTTTTTCGCTCATCCTGAGAGTTTGAGCGCCGAAAACATGATCCCGACTTGTTTAGTTCTGCAATTTTAATTTACAAGGTCTCCTTTTGGTCGGTGATTGCAGTGTATCATCGCGCTCAACTCGTTCACTTTAAGGCTCTAAACATCATTTTAAACTCTAAAACGTTGCCGTGATCGATTTGAGACGGAAATTTTTAGTTGGTGATATGAACATGTTTTTCTGCTCAAATCGCTTCGAAAACGTTTAAAACTTGATTTTAAAGCTTGTAAAACCATTTCTTTTCAGTTTTAAAGCAAGTTATAGGTTTCTTATTTTAACATGTTTTTTCGCTCATCCCGAAAGTTTTAGCACCGAAAACATGATTCCCGTCTTGTTAAGTTCTGCAATTTTAATTTACAAGGTCTCTTTGGGTCCGTGATTGCAGTGTATAATTGCACTCAACTCGTTCACTTTAAGGCTCTAAACATCATTTTAAACTCTAAAACGTTGCCGTTATCGATTTGAGACGGCAATTTTCAGTTAGTGATATTAACATGTTTTTCCGCCCAAATCGCTTCGAAAACGTTTAAAATGCGATTTTTAACGTTGTAAGATCAATTCCTTACAATTTTAAACCAAGTTATAAGTTTCTTATTTAAACATGTTTTTTTTCTCATCTCGAACGTTTGAGCGCCGAAAACATGATTCCCAACTTCCTAAGTTTCGCAATTTTAATTTACAAGGTCTATTTTGGGTCCGTGATTGCAGTGTATCATTGCTCTCAAGTCGTTCACTTTAAGGCTCTAAACATTATTTTAAGCTCTAAAACGTCGCCGTTACCGATTTGAGACGGCAATTTTCAGTTAGTCATATCCACATGTTTTTCTGCTCAAATCGCTTCGAAAACGTTTAAAACGCGATTTTGAAGGTTGTAAGATCATTTCTTTTCAGTTTTAAAGAAAGTTATAGGTTTGTTATTTTAACATGTTTTTTCGCTCATCCCGAGAGTTTGAGCGCCGCAAACATGATTCCCGACTTGTTTAGTTCTGCAATTTTAATTTACAAGGTCTCTTTTGGTCCGTGAATGCAGTGTATCATTGCGCTCAACTCGTTCACTTTAAGGCTCTAAACATCATTTGAAGCTCTAAAACGTTGCCATAAGCGATTGTAGACGGCAACTTTCAGTTAGTGATATGAAAATGTTTTCCGCCCAAATCGCTTCAAAAACGTTTAAAACGCGATTTTTAAGGTTGTAAGATCAATTCTTTACAATTTTAAACCAAGTTATAAGTTTCTTATTTAAACATGTTTTTTTTCTCATCTTGAACGTTTGAGCGCCGAAAACATGATTCCCAATTTGCCAAGTTTTGCAATTTTAATTTACAAGGTCTATTTTGGGTCCATGATTGCAGTGTATCATTGCGCTCAACTCGTTCACTTTATGGCTCTAAACATTATTTTAAAAGAACGCAAAATCATGAAATTCAAACGCAGTGTAATTTTCATCATTTCATGTTGAAATAGTCATGTTTCGTAACGCGATTTTGAAGGTTGTAAGATCAATTCTTTACAGTTTTAAAGCAAGTTATAAGTTTCTTATTTAAACATGTTTTTTTGCTCATCTCGAACGTTTGAGCGCCGAAAACATGATTCCCCACTTGCTAAGTTTCGCAATTTTAACTTACAAGGTCTATTTTGGGTCCGTGATTTTAGTGTATCATTGCGCTCAACTCGTTCACTTTAACACTCTAAACATCATTTTAAACTCTAAAACGTTGCCGTCATCGATTTGAGACGGAAATTCTCAGTTAGTGATATGAACATGTTTTTCTGCTCAAATCGCTTCGAAAACGTTTAAAACTAGATTTTCAAGCTTGTAAAATCATTTCTTTTCAGTTTTAAAGCAAGTTATAGGTTTCTTATTTTAACATGTTTTTTCGCTCATCCCGAGAGTTTTAGCGCCGAAAACATGATTCCCGTCTTATTAAGTTCTGCAATTTTAAATTACGAGGTTTATTTTGGGTCCGTGAATGCAGAGTTTCATTGCGCTCAACTCGTTGACTTTAAGGCTCTAAACATCATTTTAAACTCTAAAACATTGCCGTTATCGATTTGAGACGGAAGTTTTCAGTTAGTGATATGAACATGTTTTTCCGCTCAAATCGCTTTAAAAACGTTTAAAACGCGATTTTGAAGGTTGTAAGATCAATTCTTTACAGTTTTAAAGCAAGTTATAAGTTTCTCATTTAAACATGTTTTTTTGCTCATCTCGAGCGTTTGAGCGCCGAAAACATGATTCCCCACTTGCTAACTTTCGCAATTTTAATTTACAAGGTCTATTTTGGGTCCGTGATTGCAGTGTGTCATTGCTCTCAAGTCGTTCACTTTAAGGCTCTAAACATTATTTTAAGCTCTAAAACGTCGCCGTTACCGATTTGAGACGGCAATTTTCAGTTGGTCATATCAACATGTTTTTCTGCTCAAATCGCTTCGAAAACGTTTAAAACGCGATTTTGAAGGTTGTAAGATCATTTCTTTTCAGTTTTAAACAAAGTTATAGGTTTCTTATTTTAACATGTTTTTTCGCTCATCCTGAGAGTTTGAGCGCCGAAAACATGATCCCGACTTCTTTAGTTCTGCAATTTTAATTTACAAGGTCTCCTTTGGGTCCGTGATATCAGTGTATCATCGCGCTCAACTCGTTCACTTTATGGCTCTAAACATTATTTTAAACTCTAAAACGTTGCCGTTCTCAATTTGAGACGGAAATTTTCAGTTAGTGATATGAACATGTTTTTCTGCTCAAATCGCTTCGAAAACGTTTAAAACTAGATTTTCAAGCTTGTAAAATCATTTCTTTTCAGTTTTAAAGCAAGTTATAGGTTTCTTATTTTAACATGTTTTTTCGCTCATCCCGAGAGTTTTAGCGCCGAAAACATGATTCCCGTGTTATTAAGTTCTGCAATTTTAAATTACGAGGTTTATTTTGGGTCCGTGATTGCAGTCTATCATTGCGCTGAACTCGTTCACATTAAGGCTCTAAACATCATTTTAAACTCTAAAACGTTGCCATAATCGATTTGACACGGAAATTTTCAGTTAGTGATATGAGCATGTTTTTCCGCTCAAATCGCTTTAAAAACGTTTAAAACGCGATTTTGAAGGTTGTAAGATCAATTCTTTACAGTTTTAAAGCAAGTTATAAGTTTCTCATTTCAACATGTTTTTTCGCTCATCCTGAGAGTTTGAGCGCCGAAAACATGATCCCGACTTGTTTAGTTCTGCAATTTTAATTTACAAGGTCTCCTTTTGGTCGGTGATTGCAGTGTATCATCGCGCTCAACTCGTTCACTTTAAGGCTCTAAACATCATTTTAAACTCTAAAACTTTGCCGTGATCGATTTGAGACGGAAATTTTTAGTTGGTGATATGAACATGTTTTTCTGCTCAAATCGCTTCGAAAACGTTTAAAACTTGATTTTAAAGCTTGTAAAACCATTTCTTTTCAGTTTTAAAGCAAGTTATAGGTTTCTTATTTTAACATGTTTTTTCGCTCATCCCGAAAGTTTTAGCACCGAAAACATGATTCCCGTCTTGTTAAGTTCTGCAATTTTAATTTACAAGGTCTCTTTGGGTCCGTGATTGCACTGTATAATTGCACTCAACTCGTTCACTTTAAGGCTCTAAACATCATTTTAAACTCTAAAACGTTGCCGTTATCGATTTGAGACGGCAATTTTCAGTTAGTGATATTAACATGTTTTTCCGCCCAAATCGCTTCGAAAACGTTTAAAATGCGATTTTTAACG
Organism: Muricea muricata; assembly: GCA_963855995.1. NCBI lineage: Eukaryota > Metazoa > Cnidaria > Anthozoa > Malacalcyonacea > Plexauridae > Muricea > Muricea muricata. The sequence goes on along the minus strand of OY979728.1, from coordinate 6,345,604 downwards.
TTGTAAGATCAATTCCTTACAATTTTAAACCAAGTTATAAGTTTCTTATTTAAACATGTTTTTTTTCTCATCTCGAACGTTTGAGCGCCGAAAACATGATTCCCAACTTCCTAAGTTTCGCAATTTTAATTTACATGGTCTATTTTGGGTCCGTGATTGCAGTGTATCATTGCTCTCAAGTCGTTCACTTTAAGGCTCTAAACATTATTTTAAGCTCTAAAACGTCGCCGTTACCGATTTGAGACGGCAATTTTCAGTTAGTCATATCCACATGTTTTTCTGCTCAAATCGCTTCGAAAACGTTTAAAACGCGATTTTGAAGGTTGTAAGATCATTTCTTTTCAGTTTTAAAGAAAGTTATAGGTTTGTTATTTTAACATGTTTTTTCGCTCATCCCGAGAGTTTGAGCGCCGCAAACATGATTCCCGACTTGTTTAGTTCTGCAATTTTAATTTACAAGGTCTCTTTTGGTCCGTGAATGCAGTGTATCATTGCGCTCAACTCGTTCACTTTAAGGCTCTAAACATCATTTGAAGCTCTAAAACGTTGCCATAAGCGATTGTTGACGGCAACTTTCAGTTAGTGATATGAAAATGTTTTCCGCCCAAATCGCTTCAAAAACGTTTAAAACGCGATTTTTAAGGTTGTAAGATCAATTCTTTACAGTTTTAAACCAAGTTATAAGTTTCTTATTTAAACATGTTTTTTTTCTCATCTTGAACGTTTGAGCGCCGAAAACATGATTCCCAATTTGCCAAGTTTTGCAATTTTAATTTACAAGGTCTATTTTGGGTCCATGATTGCAGTGTATCATTGCGCTCAACTCGTTCACTTTATGGCTCTAAACATTATTTTAAAAGAACGCAAAATCATGAAATTCAAACGCAGTGTAATTTTCATCATTTCATGTTGAAATAGTCATGTTTCGTAACGCGATTTTGAAGGTTGTAAGATCAATTCTTTACAGTTTTAAAGCAAGTTATAAGTTTCTTATTTAAACATGTTTTTTTGCTCATCTCGAACGTTTGAGCGCCGAAAACATGATTCCCCACTTGCTAAGTTTCGCAATTTTAACTTACAAGGTCTATTTGGGTCCGTGATTTTAGTGTATCATTGCGCTCAACTCGTTCACTTTAACACTCTAAACATCATTTTAAACTCTAAAACGTTGCCGTCATCGATTTGAGACGGAAATTCTCAGTTAGTGATATGAACATGTTTTTCTGCTCAAATCGCTTCGAAAACGTTTAAAACTAGATTTTCAAGCTTGTAAAATCATTTCTTTTCAGTTTTAAAGCAAGTTATAGGTTTCTTATTTTAACATGTTTTTTCGCTCATCCCGAAAGTTTTAGCACCGAAAACATGATTCCCGTCTTGTTAAGTTCTGCAATTTTAATTTACAAGGTCTCTTTGGGTCCGTGATTGCAGTGTATAATTGCACTCAATTCGTTCACTTTAAGGCTCTAAACATCATTTTAAACTCTAAAACGTTGCCGTTATCGATTTGAGACGGAAATTTTCAGTTAGTGATATGAACATGTTTTTCCGCTCAAATCGCTTTAACAACGTTTAAAACGCGATTTTGAAGGTTGTAAGATCAATTCTTTACAGTTTTAAAGCAAGTTATAAGATTCTCGTTTAAACATGTTTTTTTGCTCATCTCGAGCGTTTGAGCGCCGAAAACATGATTCCCCACTTGCTAACTTTCGCAATTTTAATTTACAAGGTCTATTTTGGGTCCGTGATTGCAGTGTATCATTGCTCTCCAGTCGTTCACTTTAAGGCTCTAAACATTATTTTAAGCTCTAAAACGTCGCCGTTACCGACTTGAGACGGCAATTTTCAGTTGGTCATATCAACATGTTTTTCTGCTCAAATCACTTCGAAAACGTTTAAAACGCGATTTTGAAGGTTGTAAGATCATTTCTTTTCAGTTTTAAAGAAAGTTATAGGTTTGTTATTTTAACATGTTTTTTCGCTCATCTCGAGAGTTTGAGCGCCGAAAACATGATTCCCGACTTGTTTAGTTCTGCAATTTTAATTTACAAGGTCTCTTTTGGTCCGTGATTGCAGTGTATCATTGCGCTCAACTCGTTCACTTTAAGGCTCTAAACATCATTTTAAACTCTAAAACGTTGCCGTTATCGATTTGAGACGGAAATTTTCAGTTAGTGATATGAACATGTTTTTCTGCTCAAATCGCTTCGAAAACGTTTAAAACTAGATTTTAAAGCTTGTAAAACCATTTCTTTTCAGTTTTAAAGCAAGTTATAGGTTTCTTATTTAACATGTTTTTTCGCTCATCCCGAAAGTTTTAGCACCGAAAACATGATTCCCGTCTTGTTAAGTTCTGCCATTTTAATTTACAAGGTCTCTTTGGGTCCGTGATTGCAGTGTATAATTGCACTCAACTCGTTCACTTTAAGGCTCTAAACATCATTTTAAACTCTAAAACGTTGCCGTTATCGATTTGAGAGGGGGATTTTCGGTTAGTGATATGAACATGTTTTTTAGCTCAAATCACTTCAAAAACATTTAAAACGCGATTTTGAAGGTAGTAAGATCAATTCTTTACAGTTTTAAAGCAAGTTATAAGTTTCTTAATTAAACATGTTTTTTTGCTCATCTCGAATGTTTGAGCGCCGAAAACATGATTCCCCACTTGCTAATTTTCGCAATTTTAATTTACAAGGTCTATTTTGGGTCCGTGATTGCAGTGTATCATTGCGCTCAACTCGTTCACTTTAAGGCTCTAAACATCATTTTAAACTCTAAAACGTTGCCATAATCGATTTGAGACGGAAATTTTCAGTTAGTGATATGGACATGTTTTTCCGCTCAAATCGCTTCAAAAACGTTTAAAACGCGATTTTGAAGGTTGTAAGATCAATTCTTTACAGTTTTAAAACAAGTTATAAGTTTCTTATTTAAACATGTTTTTTTGCTCATCTCGAACGTTTGAGCGCCGAAAAAGATGATTCCCCACTTGCTAACTTTCGCAATTTTAATCTACAAGGTTTATTTTGGGTCCGTGAATGCAGTGTTTCATTGCGCTCAACTCTTTCACTTTAAGGCTCTAAACATCATTTTAAACTCTAAAACGTTGCCGTTATCGATTTGAGACGGAAGTTTTCAGTTAGTGATATGAACATGTTTTTCCGCTCAAATCGCTTTAAAAACGATTAAAACGCGATTTTGAAGGTTGTAAGATCAATTCTTTACAGTTTTAAAGCAAGTTATAAGTTTCTCATTTAAACATGTTTTTTTGCTCATCTCGAGCGTTTGAGCGCCGAAAACATGATTCCCCACTTGCTAACTTTCGCAATTTTAATTTACAAGGTCTATTTTGGGTCCGTGATTGCAGTGTATCATTGCGCTCAACTCGTTCACTTTAAGGCTCTAATTAATATTTTAAGCTCCTAAACGTTGCCGTTACCGATTTGAGACGGCAATTTTCAGTTGGTCATATCAACATGTTTTTCTGTTCAAATCGCTTCTAAAACGTTGAAAACGCGATTTTGAAGGTTGTAAGATCATTTCTTTTCAGTTTTAAAGAAAGTTATAGGTTTCTAATTTCAACATGTTTTTTCGCTCATCCTGAGAGTTTGAGCGCCGAAAACATGATCCGGACTTGTTTAGTTCTGCAATTTTAATTTACAAGGTCTCTTTGGGTCCGTGATTGCAGTGTATAATTGCACTCAACTCGTTCACTTTAAGGCTCTAAACATCATTTTAAACTCTAAAACGTTGCCGTTATCGATTTGAGACAGAAATTTTCAGTTAGTGATATGAACATGTTTTTCAGCTCAAATCGCTTCAAAAACGTTTAAAACGCGATTTTGAAGGTTGTAAGATCAATTCTTTACAGTTTTAAAGCAAGTTATAAGTTTCTTATTTAAACATGTTTTTTTGCTCATCTCCAACGTTTGAGCGCCGAAAACATGATTCCCCACTTGCTAAGTTTCGCAATTTTAATTTACAAGGTCTATTTTGGGTCCGTGATTGCAGTGTATCATTGCGCTCAACTCGTTCACTTTATGGCTCTAAACATTATTTTAAACTCTAAAACGTTGCCGTTCTCAATTTGAGACGGAAATTTTCAGTTAGTGATATGAACGTGTTTTTCTGCTCAAATCGCTTCGAAAACGTTTACAACTAAATTTTCAAGCTTGTAAAATAATTTCTTTTCAGTTTTAAAGCAAGTTATAGGTTTCTTATTTTAACATGTTTGTTCGCTCACCCCGAGAGTTTTAGCGCCGAAAACATGATTCCCGTCTTATTAAGTTCTGCAATTTTAAATTACGAGGTCTCTTTGGGTCCGTGATTGCAGTCTATCATTGCGCTCAACTCGTTCACTTTAAGGCTCTAAACATCATTTTAAACTCTAAAACGTTGCCATAATCGATTTGAGACGGAAATTTTCAGTTAGTGATATGAACATGTTTTTCCGCTCAAATCGCTTCAAAAACGTTTAAAACGCGATTTTGAAGGTTGTAAGATCATTTCTTTTCAGTTTTAAACAAAGTTATAGGTTTCTTATTTTAACATGTTTTTTCGCTCATCCTGAGAGTTTGAGCGCCGAAAACATGATCCCGACTTGTTTAGTTCTGCAATTTTAATTTACAAGGTCTCCTTTGGGTCCGTGATTGCAGTGTATCATCGCGCTCAACTCGTTCACTTTAAGGCTCTAAACATCATTTGAAGCTCTAAAACGTTGCCATAATCGATTTGAGACGGCAATTTTCAGTTAGTGATATGAACATGTTTTTCCGCCAAAATCGCTTATAAAACGTTTAAAACGCGATTTTTAAGGTTGTAAGATCAATTCTTTACAGGTTTAAACCAAGTTATAAGTTTCTTATTTAAAAATGTTTTTTTTCTCATCTCGAACGTTTGAGCGCCGAAAACATGATTCCCCACTTGCTAACTTTCGCAATTTTAATTTACAAGCTCTATTTTGGGTCCGTGAATGCAGTGTATCATTGCGCTCAACTCGTTCACTTTAAGGCTGTGAACATTATTTTAAGCTCTAAAACGTCGCCGTTACCGATTTGAGACGGAAATCTTCAGTTGGTCATATCAACATGTTTTTCTGCTCAAATCGCTTCGAAAACGTTTAAAACGCGATTTTGAAGGTTGTAAGATCATTTCTTTTCAGTTTTAAACAAAGTTATAGGTTTCTTATTTTAACATGTTTTTTCGCTCATCCTGAGAGTTTGAGCGCCGAAAACATGATCCCGACTTCTTTAGTTCTGCAATTTTAATTTACAAGGTCTCCTTTGGGTCCGTGATATCAGTGTATCATCGCGCTCAACTCGTTCACTTTATGGCTCTAAACATTATTTTAAACTCTAAAACGTTGCCGTTCTCAATTTGAGACGGAAATTTTCAGTTAGTGATATGAACATGTTTTTCTGCTCAAATCGCTTCGAAAACGTTTAAAACTAGATTTTCAAGCTTGTAAAATCATTTCTTTTCAGTTTTAAAGCAAGTTATAGGTTTCTTATTTTAACATGTTTTTTCGCTTATTCCGAGAGTTTTAGCGCCGAAAACATGATTCCCGTGCTATTAAGTTCTGCAATTTTAAATTACGAGGTTTATTTTGGGTCCGTGATTGCAGTCTATCATTGCGCTGAACTCGTTCACATTAAGGCTCTAAACATCATTTTAAACTCTAAAACGTTGCCATAATCGATTTGACACGGAAATTTTCAGTTAGTGATATGAGCATGTTTTTCCGCTCAAATCGCTTTAAAAACGTTTAAAACGCGATTTTGAAGGTTGTAAGATCAATTCTTTACAGTTTTAAAGCAAGTTATAAGTTTCTCATTTCAACATGTTTTTTCGCTCATCCTGAGAGTTTGAGCGCCGAAAACATGATCCCGACTTGTTTAGTTCTGCAATTTTAATTTACAAGGTCTCCTTTTGGTCGGTGATTGCAGTGTATCATCGCGCTCAACTCGTTCACTTTAAGGCTCTAAACATCATTTTAAACTCTAAAACGTTGCCGTGATCGATTTGAGACGGAAATTTTTAGTTGGTGATATGAACATGTTTTTCTGCTCAAATCGCTTCGAAAACGTTTAAAACTTGATTTTAAAGCTTGTAAAACCATTTCTTTTCAGTTTTAAAGCAAGTTATAGGTTTCTTATTTTAACATGTTTTTTCGCTCATCCCGAAAGTTTTAGCACCGAAAACATGATTCCCGTCTTGTTAAGTTCTGCAATTTTAATTTACAAGGTCTCTTTGGGTCCGTGATTGCAGTGTATAATTGCACTCAACTCGTTCACTTTAAGGCTCTAAACATCATTTTAAACTCTAAAACGTTGCCGTTATCGATTTGAGACGGCAATTTTCAGTTAGTGATATTAACATGTTTTTCCGCCCAAATCGCTTCGAAAACGTTTAAAATGCGATTTTTAACGTTGTAAGATCAATTCCTTACAATTTTAAACCAAGTTATAAGTTTCTTATTTAAACATGTTTTTTTTCTCATCTCGAACGTTTGAGCGCCGAAAACATGATTCCCAACTTGCTAAGTTTCGCAATTTTAATTTACAAGGTCTATTTTGGGTCCGTGATTGCAGTGTATCATTGCTCTCAAGTCGTTCACTTTAAGGCTCTAAACATTATTTTAAGCTCTAAAACGTCGCCGTTACCGATTTGAGACGGCAATTTTCAGTTAGTCATATCCACATGTTTTTCTGCTCAAATCGCTTCGAAAACGTTTAAAACGCGATTTTGAAGGTTGTAAGATCATTTCTTTTCAGTTTTAAAGAAAGTTATAGGTTTGTTATTTTAACATGTTTTTTCGCTCATCCCGAGAGTTTGAGCGCCGCAAACATGATTCCCGACTTGTTTAGTTCTGCAATTTTAATTTACAAGGTCTCTTTTGGTCCGTGAATGCAGTGTATCATTGCGCTCAACTCGTTCACTTTAAGGCTCTAAACATCATTTGAAGCTCTAAAACGTTGCCATAAGCGATTGTAGACGGCAACTTTCAGTTAGTGATATGAAAATGTTTTCCGCCCAAATCGCTTCAAAAACGTTTAAAACGCGATTTTTAAGGTTGTAAGATCAATTCTTTACAGTTTTAAACCAAGTTATAAGTTTCTTATTTAAACATGTTTTTTTTCTCATCTTGAACGTTTGAGCGCCGAAAACATGATTCCCAATTTGCCAAGTTTTGCAATTTTAATTTACAAGGTCTATTTTGGGTCCATGATTGCAGTGTATCATTGCGCTCAACTCGTTCACTTTATGGCTCTAAACATTATTTTAAAAGAACGCAAAATCATGAAATTCAAACGCAGTGTAATTTTCATCATTTCATGTTGAAATAGTCATGTTTCGTAACGCGATTTTGAAGGTTGTAAGATCAATTCTTTACAGTTTTAAAGCAAGTTATAAGTTTCTTATTTAAACATGTTTTTTTGCTCATCTCGAACGTTTGAGCGCCGAAAACATGATTCCCCACTTGCTAAGTTTCGCAATTTTAACTTACAAGGTCTATTTTGGGTCCGTGATTTTAGTGTATCATTGCGCTCAACTCGTTCACTTTAACACTCTAAACATCATTTTAAACTCTAAAACGTTGCGGTCATCGATTTGAGACGGAAATTCTCAGTTAGTGATATGAACATGTTTTTCTGCTCTAATCGCTTCGAAAACGTTTAAAACTAGATTTTCAAGCTTGTAAAATCATTTCTTTTCAGTTTTAAAGCAAGTTATAGGTTTCTTATTTTAACATGTTTTTTCGCTCATCCCGAGAGTTTTAGCGCCGAAAACATGATTCCCGTCTTATTAAGTTCTGCAATTTTAAATTACGAGGTTTATTTTGGGTCCGTGAATGCAGTGTTTCATTGCGCTCAACTCGTTGACTTTAAGGCTCTAAACATCATTTTAAACTCTAAAACATTGCCGTTATCGATTTGAGACGGAAGTTTTCAGTTAGTGATATGAACATGTTTTTCCGCTCAAATCGCTTTAAAAACGTTTAACACGCGATTTTGAAGGTTGTAAGATCAATTCTTTACAGTTTTAAAGCAAGTTATAAGTTTCTCATTTAAACATGTTTTTTTGCTCATCTCGAGCGTTTGAGCGCCGAAAACATGATTCCCCACTTGCTAACTTTCGCAATTTTAATTTACAAGGTCTATTTTGGGTCCGTGATTGCAGTGTGTCATTGCTCTCAAGTCGTTCACTTTAAGGCTCTAAACATTATTTTAAGCTCTAAAACGTCGCCGTTACCGATTTGAGACGGCAATTTTCAGTTGGTCATATCAACATGTTTTTCTGCTCAAATCGCTTCGAAAACGTTTAAAACGCGATTTTGAAGGTTGTAAGATCAATTCTTTAGAGTTTTAAAACAAGTTATAAGTTTCTCATTTAAACATGTTTTTTTGCTCATCTCGAGCGTTTGAGCGCCGAAAACATGATTCCCGTGTTGTTAAGTTCTGAAATTTTAATTTACAAGGTCTCTTTGGGTCCGTGATTGCAGTGTATCATTGCTCTTAAGTGGTTCACTTTAAGGCTCTAAACATTATTTTAAGCTCTAAAACGTCGCCGTTACCGATTTGAGACGGCAATTTTCAGTTAGTGATAAGAACATGTTTTTCTGCTCAAATCGCTTCGAAAACGTTTAAAACTAGATTTTCAAGCTTGTAAAATCATTTCTTTTCAGTTTTAAAGCAAGTTATAGGTTTCTTATTTTAACATGTTTTTTCGCTCATCCCCAGAGTTTTAGCGCCGAAAACATGATTCCCGTCTTATTAAGTTCTGCAATTTTAAATTACGAGGTTTATTTTGGGTCCGTGAATGCAGTGTTTCATTGCGCTCAACTCGTTGACTTTAAGGCTCTAAACATCATTTTAAATTCTAAAACGTTGCCGTTATCGATTTGAGACGGAAATTTTCAGTTAGTGATATGAACATGTTTTTCTGCTCAAATCGCTTCGAAAACGTTTAAAACTAGATTTTCAAGCTTGTAAAATCATTTCTTTTCAGTTTTAAAGACAGTTATAGGTTTCTTATTTCAACATGTTTCTTCGTTCATCCTGAGAGTTTGAGCGCCGAAAACATGATCCCGACTTGTTTAGTTCTGCAATTTTAATTTACAAGGTCTCCTTTTGGTCCGTGATTGCAGTGTATCATCGCGCTCAACTCGTTCACTTTAAGGCTCTAAACATCATTTTAAACTCTAAAACGTTGCCGTTATCGATTTGAGACGGAAATTTTTAGTTGGTGATATGAACATGTTTTTCTGCTCAAATCGCTTCGAAAACGTTTAAAACTAGATTTTAAAGCTTGTAAAACCATCTCTTTTCAGTTTTAAAGCAAGTTATGGGTTTCTTATTTTAACATGTTTTTTCGCTCATCCCGAAAGTTTTAGCACCGAAAACATGATTCCCGTCTTGTTAAGTTCTGCAATTTTAATTTACAAGGTCTCTTTGGGTCCGTGATTGCAGTGTATAATTGCACTCAATTCGTTCACTTTAAGGCTCTAAACATCATTTTAAACTCTAAAACGTTGCCGTTATCGATTTGAGACGGAAATTTTCAGTTAGTGATATGAACATGTTTTTCCGCTCAAATCGCTTTAACAACGTTTAAAACGCGATTTTGAAGGTTGTAAGATCAATTCTTTACAGTTTTAAAGCAAGTTATAAGATTCTCGTTTAAACATGTTTTTTTGCTCATCTCGAGCGTTTGAGCGCCGAAAACATGATTCCCCACTTGCTAACTTTCGCAATTTTAATTTACAAGGTCTATTTTGGGTCCGTCATTGCAGTGTATCATTGCTCTCCAGTCGTTCACTTTAAGGCTCTAAACATTATTTTAAGCTCTAAAACGTCGCCGTTACCGACTTGAGACGGCAATTTTCAGTTGGTCGTATCAACATGTTTTTCTGCTCAAATCACTTCGAAAACGTTTAAAACGCGATTTTGAAGGTTGTAAGATCATTTCTTTTCAGTTTTAAAGAAAGTTATAGGTTTGTTATTTTAACATGTTTTTTCGCTCATCCCGAGAGTTTGAGCGCCGAAAACATGATTCCCGACTTGTTTAGTTCTGCAATTTTAATTTACAAGGTCTCTTTTGGTCCGTGATTGCAGTGTATCATTGCGCTCAACTCGTTCACTTTAAGGCTCTAAACATCATTTTAAACTCTAAAACGTTGCCGTTATCGATTTGAGACGGAAATTTTCAGTTAGTGATATGAACATGTTTTTCTGCTCAAATCGCTTCGAAAACGTTTAAAACTAGATTTTAAAGCTTGTAAAACCATTTCTTTTCAGTTTTAAAGCAAGTTATAGGTTTCTTATTTAACATGTTTTTTCGCTCATCCCGAAAGTTTTAGCACCGAAAACATGATTCCCGTCTTGTTAAGTTCTGCAATTTTAATTTACAAGGTCTCTTTGGGTCCGTGATTGCAGTGTATAATTGCACTCAACTCGTTCACTTTAAGGCTCTAAACATCATTTTAAACTCTAAAACGTTGCCGTTATCGATTTGAGACGGGGATTTTCGGTTAGTGATATGAACATGTTTTTTAGCTCAAATCACTTCAAAAACATTTAAAACGCGATTTTGAAGGTAGTAAGATCAATTCTTTACAGTTTTAAAGCAAGTTATAAGTTTCTTAATTAAACATGTTTTTTTGCTCATCTCGAATGTTTGAGCGCCGAAAACATGATTCCCCACTTGCTAATTTTCGCAATTTTAATTTACAAGGTCTATTTTGGGTCCGTGATTGCAGTGTATCATTGCGCTCAACTCGTTCACTTTAAGGCTCTAAACATCATTTTAAACTCTAAAACGTTGCCATAATCGATTTAAGACGGAAATTTTCAGTTAGTGATATGAACATGTTTTTCCGCTCAAATCGCTTCAAAAACGTTTAAAACGCGATTTTGAAGGTTGTAAGATCAATTCTTTACAGTTTTAAAACAAGTTATAAGTTTCTTATTTAAACATGTTTTTTTGCTCATCTCGAACGTTTGAGCGCCGAAAACATGATTCCCCACTTGCTAACTTTCGCAATTTTAATCTACAAGGTTTATTTTTGGTCCGTGAATGCAGTGTTTCATTGCGCTCAACTCGTTCACTTTATGGCTCTAAACATTATTTTAAACTCTAAAACGTTGCCGTTCTCAATTTGAGACGGAAATTTTCAGTTACTGATAAGAACATGTTTTTCTGCTCAAATCGCTTCGAAAACGTTTAAAACTAGATTTTCAAGCTTGTAAAATCATTTCTTTTCAGTTTTAAAGCAAGTTATAGGTTTCTTATTTTAACATGTTTTTTCGCTCATCCTGAGAGTTTGAGCGCCGAAAACATGATCCCGACTTGTTTAGTTCTGCAATTTTAATTTAGAAGGTCTCCTTTGGGTCCGTGATTGCAGTGTATCATCGCGCTCAACTCGTTCACTTTAAGGCTCTAAACATCATTTGAAGCTCTAAAACGTTGCCATAATCGATTTGAGACGGCAATTTTCAGTTAGTGATATGAACATGTTTTTCCGCCAAAATCGCTTATAAAACGTTTAAAACGCGATTTTTAAGGTTGTAAGATCAATTCTTTACAGGTTTAAACCAAGTTATAAGTTTCTTATTTAAAAATGTTTTTTTTCTCATCTCGAACGTTTGAGCACCGAAAACATGATTCCCCACTTGCTAACTTTCGCAATTTTGATTTACAAGCTCTATTTTGGGTCCGTGAATGCAGTGTATCATTGCGCTCAACTCGTTCACTTTAAGGCTGTGAACATTATTTTAAGCTCTAAAACGTCGCCGTTACCGATTTGAGGCGAAAATCTTCAGTTGGTCATATCAACATGTTTTTCTGCTCAAATTGCTTCGAAAACGTTTAAAACGCGATTTTGAAGGTTGTAAGATCATTTCTTTTCAGTTTTAAACAAAGTTATAGGTTTCTTATTTTAACATGTTTTTTCGCTCATCCTGAGAGTTTGAGCGCCGAAAACATGATCCCGACTTCTTTAGTTCTGCAATTTTAATTTACAAGGTCTCCTTTGGGTCCGTGATATCAGTGTATCATCGCGCTCAACTCGTTCACTTTATGGCTCTAAACATTATTTTAAACTCTAAAACGTTGCCGTTCTCAATTTGAGACGGAAATTTTCAGTTACTGATATGAACATGTTTTTCTGCTCAAATCGCTTCGAAAACGTTTAAAACTAGATTTTCAAGCTTGTAAAATCATTTCTTTTCAGTTTTAAAGCAAGTTATAGGTTTCTTATTTTAACATGTTTTTTCGCTCATCCTGAGAGTTTGAGCGCCGAAAACATGATCCCGACTTGTTTAGTTCTGCAATTTTAATTTAGAAGGTCTCCTTTGGGTCCGTGATTGCAGTGTATCATCGCGCTCAACTCGTTCACTTTAAGGCTCTAAACATCATTTGAAGCTCTAAAACGTTGCCATAATCGATTTGAGACGGCAATTTTCAGTTAGTGATATGAACATGTTTTTCCGCCAAAATCGCTTATAAAACGTTTAAAACGCGATTTTTAAGGTTGTAAGATCAATTCTTTACAGGTTTAAACCAAGTTATAAGTTTCTTATTTAAAAATGTTTTTTTTCTCATCTCGAACGTTTGAGCACCGAAAACATGATTCCCCACTTGCTAACTTTCGCAATTTTGATTTACAAGCTCTATTTTGGGTCCGTGAATGCAGTGTATCATTGCGCTCAACTCGTTCACTTTAAGGCTGTGAACATTATTTTAAGCTCTAAAACGTCGCCGTTACCGATTTGAGACGGAAATCTTCAGTTGGTCATATCAACATGTTTTTCTGCTCAAGTCGCTTCGAAAACGTTTAAAACGCGATTTTGAAGGTTGTAAGATCATTTCTTTTCAGTTTTAAACAAAGTTATAGGTTTCTTATTTTAACATGTTTTTTCGCTCATCCTGAGAGTTTGAGCGCCGAAAACATGATCCCGACTTCTTTAGTTCTGCAATTTTAATTTACAAGGTCTCCTTTGGGTCCGTGATATCAGTGTATCATCGCGCTCAACTCGTTCACTTTATGGCTCTAAACATTATTTTAAACTCTAAAACGTTGCCGTTCTCAATTTGAGACGGAAATTTTCAGTTAGTGATATGAACATGTTTTTCTGCTCAAATCGCTTCGAAAACGTTTAAAACTAGATTTTCAAGCTTGTAAAATCATTTCTTTTCAGTTTTAAAGCAAGTTATAGGTTTCTTATTTTAACATGTTTTTTCGCTCATCCCGAGAGTTTTAGCGCCGAAAACATGATTCCCGTGTTATTAAGTTCTGCAATTTTAAATTACGAGGTTTATTTTGGGTCCGTGATTGCAGTCTATCATTGCGCTCAACTCGTTCACTTTAAGGCTCTAAACATCATTTTAAACTCTATAACAATGGCGTTATCGATTTGAGACGGCAATTTTTAGTTGGTGATATGAACATGTTTTTCTGCTCAAATCGCTTTGAAAACGTTTAAAACGCGATTTTGAAGGTTGTAAGATCAATTCTTTGCGGTTTTAAAGCAAGTTATAAGTTTCTTATTTAAACATGTTTTTTCGCTCATCCAGAGAATTTTAACGCCGAAAACATGATTCCCGTGTTGTTAAGTTCTGAAATTTTAATTTACAAGGTCTCTTTGGGTCCGTGATTGCAGTGTATCATTGCGCTCAACTCGTTCACTTTATGGCTCTAAACATTATTTTAAACTCTAAAACGTTGCCGTTCTCAATTTGAGACGGAAATTTTCAGTTAGTGATATGAACGTGTTTTTCTGCTCAAATCGCTTCGAAAACGTTTAAAACTAGATTTTCAAGCTTGTAAAATAATTTCTTTTCAGTTTTAAAGCAAGTTATAGGTTTCTTATTTTAACATGTTTGTTCGCTCATCCCGAGAGTTTTAGCGCCGAAAACATGATTCCCGTCTTATTAAGTTCTGCAATTTTAAATTACGAGGTCTCTTTGGGTCCGTGATTGCAGTCTATCATTGCGCTCAACTCGTTCACTTTAAGGCTCTAAACATCATTTTAAACTCTAAAACGTTGCCATAATCGATTTGAGACGGAAATTTTCAGTTAGTGATATGAACATGTTTTTCCGCTCAAATCGCTTCAAAAACGTTTAAAACGCGATTTTGAAGGTTGTAAGATCATTTCTTTTCAGTTTTAAACAAAGTTATAGGTTTCTTATTTTAACATGTTTTTTCGCTCATCCTGAGAGTTTGAGCGCCGAAAACATGATCCCGACTTGTTTAGTTCTGCAATTTTAATTTACAAGGTCTCCTTTGGGTCCGTGATTGCAGTGTATCATCGCGCTCAACTCGTTCACTTTAAGGCTCTAAACATCATTTGAAGCTCTAAAACGTTGCCATAATCGATTTGAGACGGCAATTTTCAGTTAGTGATATGAACATGTTTTTCCGCCAAAATCGCTTATAAAACGTTTAAAACGCGATTTTTAAGGTTGTAAGATCAATTCTTTACAGGTTTAAACCAAGTTATAAGTTTCTTATTTAAAAATGTTTTTTTTCTCATCTCGAACGTTTGAGCGCCGAAAACATGATTCCCCACTTGCTAACTTTCGCAATTTTAATTTACAAGCTCTATTTTGGGTCCGTGAATGCAGTGTATCATTGCGCTCAACTCGTTCACTTTAAGGCTGTGAACATTATTTTAAGCTCTAAAACGTCGCCGTTACCGATTTGAGACGAAAATCTTCAGTTGGTCATATCAACATGTTTTTCTGCTCAAATCGCTTCGAAAACGTTTAAAACGCGATTTTGAAGGTTGTAAGATCATTTCTTTTCAGTTTTAAACAAAGTTAGAGGTTTCTTATTTTAACATGTTTTTTCGCTCATCCTGAGAGTTTGAGCGCCGAAAACATGATCCCGACTTCTTTAGTTCTGCAATTTTAATTTACAAGGTCTCCTTTGGGTCCGTGATATCAGTGTATCATCGCGCTCAACTCGTTCACTTTATGGCTCTAAACATTATTTTAAACTCTAAAACGTTGCCGTTCTCAATTTGAGACGGAAATTTTCAGTTAGTGATATGAACATGTTTTTCTGCTCAAATCGCTTCGAAAACGTTTAAAACTAGATTTTCAAGCTTGTAAAATCATTTCTTTTCAGTTTTAAAGCAAGTTATAGGTTTCTTATTTTAACATGTTTTTTCGCTCATCCTGAGAGTTTTAGCGCCGAAAACATGATTCCCGTGTTATTAAGTTCTGCAATTTTAAATTACGAGGTTTATTTTGGGTCCGTGATTGCAGTCTATCATTGCGCTCAACTCGTTCACTTTAAGGCTCTAAACATCATTTTAAACTCTAAAACGTTGCCATAATCGATTTGAGACGGAAATTTTCAGTTAGGGATATGAACATGTTTTTCCGCTCAAATCGCTTTAAAAACGTTTAAAACGCGATTTTGAAGGTTGTAAGATCAATTCTTTACAGTTTTAAAGCAAGTTATAAGTTTCTCATTTCAACATGTTTTTTCGCTCATCCTGAGAGTTTGAGCGCCGAAAACATGATCCCGACTTGTTTAGTTCTGCATTTTTAATTTACAAGGTCTCCTTTTGGTCCGTGATTGCAGTGTATCATCGCGCTCAACTCGTTCACTTTAAGGCTCTAAACATCATTTTAAACTCTAAAACGTTGCCGTGATCGATTTGAGACGGAAATTTTTAGTTGGTGATATGAACATGTTTTTCTGCTCAAATCGCTTCGAAAACGTTTAAAACTAGATTTTAAAGCTTGTAAAACCATTTCTTTTCAGTTTTAAAGCAAGTTATAGGTTTCTTATTTTAACATGTTTTTTCGCTCATCCCGAAAGTTTTAGCACCGAAAACATGATTCCCGTCTTGTTAAGTTCTGCAATTTTAATTTACAAGGTCTCTTTGGGTCCGTGATTGCAGTGTATAATTGCACTCAACTCGTTCACTTTAAGGCTCTAAACATCATTTTAAACTCTAAAACGTTGCCGTTATCGATTTGAGACGGCAATTTTCAGTTAGTGATACTAACATGTTTTTCCGCCCAAATCGCTTCGAAAACGTTTAAAATGCGATTTTTAACGTTGTAAGATCAATTCCTTACAATTTTAAACCAAGTTATAAGTTTCTTATTTAAACATGTTTTTTTTCTCATCTCGAACGTTTGAGCGCCGAAAACATGATTCCCAACTTGCTAAGTTTCGCAATTTTAATTTACAAGGTCTATTTTGGGTCCGTGATTGCAGTGTATCATTGCTCTCAAGTCGTTCACTTTAAGGCTCTAAACATTATTTTAAGCTCTAAAACGTCGCCGTTACCGATTTGAGACGGCAATTTTCAGTTAGTCATATCCACATGTTTTTCTGCTCAAATCGCTTCGAAAACGTTTAAAACGCGATTTTGAAGGTTGTAAGATCATTTCTTTTCAGTTTTAAAGAAAGTTATAGGTTTGTTATTTTAACATGTTTTTTCGCTCATCCCGAGAGTTTGAGCGCCGCAAACATGATTCCCGACTTGTTTAGTTCTGCAATTTTAATTTACAAGGTCTCTTTTGGTCCGTGAATGCAGTGTATCATTGCGCTCAACTCGTTCACTTTAAGGCTCTAAACATCATTTGAAGCTCTAAAACGTTGCCATAAGCGATTGTAGACGGCAACTTTCAGTTAGTGATATGAAAATGTTTTCCGCCCAAATCGCTTCAAAAACGTTTAAAACGCGATTTTAAAGGTTGTAAGATCAATTCTTTACAGTTTTAAAGCAAGTTATAAGTTTCTCATTTCAACATGTTTTTTCGCTCATCCTGAGAGTTTGAGCGCCGAAAACATGATCCCGACTTGTTTAGTTCTGCAATTTTAATTTACAAGGTCTCCTTTTGGTCCGTGATTGCAGTGTATCATCGCGCTCAACTCGTTCACTTTAAGGCTCTAAACATCATTTTAAACTCTAAAACGTTGCCGTGATCGATTTGAGACGGAAATTTTTAGTTGGTGATATGAACATGTTTTTCTGCTCAAATCGCTTCGAAAACGTTTAAAACTAGATTTTAAAGCTTGTAAAACCATTTCTTTTCAGTTTTAAAGCAAGTTATAGGTTTCTTATTTTAACATGTTTTTTCGCTCATCCCGAAAGTTTTAGCACCGAAAACATGATTCCCGTCTTGTTAAGTTCTGCAATTTTAATTTACAAGGTCTCTTTGGGTCCGTGATTGCAGTGTATAATTGCACTCAACTCGTTCACTTTAAGGCTCTAAACATCATTTTAAACTCTAAAACGTTGCCGTTATCGATTTGAGACGGCAATTTTCAGTTAGTGATACTAACATGTTTTTCCGCCCAAATCGCTTCGAAAACGTTTAAAATGCGATTTTTAACGTTGTAAGATCAATTCCTTACAATTTTAAACCAAGTTATAAGTTTCTTATTTAAACATGTTTTTTTTCTCATCTCGAACGTTTGAGCGCCGAAAACATGATTCCCAACTTGCTAAGTTTCGCAATTTTAATTTACAAGGTCTATTTTGGGTCCGTGATTGCAGTGTATCATTGCTCTCAAGTCGTTCACTTTAAGGCTCTAAACATTATTTTAAGCTCTAAAACGTCGCCGTTACCGATTTGAGACGGCAATTTTCAGTTAGTCATATCCACATGTTTTTCTGCTCAAATCGCTTCGAAAACGTTTAAAACGCGATTTTGAAGGTTGTAAGATCATTTCTTTTCAGTTTTAAAGAAAGTTATAGGTTTGTTATTTTAACATGTTTTTTCGCTCATCCCGAGAGTTTGAGCGCCGCAAACATGATTCCCGACTTGTTTAGTTCTGCAATTTTAATTTACAAGGTCTCTTTTGGTCCGTGAATGCAGTGTATCATTGCGCTCAACTCGTTCACTTTAAGGCTCTAAACATCATTTGAAGCTCTAAAACGTTGCCATAAGCGATTGTAGACGGCAACTTTCAGTTAGTGATATGAAAATGTTTTCCGCCCAAATCGCTTCAAAAACGTTTAAAACGCGATTTTTAAGGTTGTAAGATCAATTCTTTACAGTTTTAAACCAAGTTATAAGTTTCTTATTTAAACATGTTTTTTTTCTCATCTTGAACGTTTGAGCGCCGAAAACATGATTCCCAATTTGCCAAGTTTTGCAATTTTAATTTACAAGGTCTATTTTTGGTCCATGATTGCAGTGTATCATTGCGCTCAACTCGTTCACTTTATGGCTCTAAACATTATTTTAAAAGAACGCAAAATCATGAAATTCAAACGCAGTGTAATTTTCATCATTTCATGTTGAAATAGTCATGTTTCGTAACGCGATTTTGAAGGTTGTAAGATCAATTCTTTACAGTTTTAAAGCAAGTTATAAGTTTCTTATTTAAACATGTTTTTTTGCTCATCTCGAACGTTTGAGCGCCGAAAACATGATTCCCCACTTGCTAAGTTTCGCAATTTTAATTTACAAGGTCTATTTTGGGTCCGTGATTTCAGTGTATTATTGCGCTCAACTCGTTCACTTTAAGACTCTAAACATCATTTTAAACTCTAAAACGTTGCCGTCATCGATTTGAGACGGAAATTCTCAGTTAGTGATATGAACATGTTTTTCTGCTCAAATCGCTTCGAAAACGTTTAAAACTAGATTTTCAAGCTTGTAAAATCATTTCTTTTCAGTTTTAAAGAAAGTTATAGGTTTCTTATTTTAACATGTTTTTTCGCTCATCCCGAGAGTTCTAGCGCCGAAAACATGATTCCCGTCTTATTAAGTTCTGCAATTTTAAATTACGAGGTTTATTTTGGGTCCGTGAATGCAGTGTTTCATTGCGCTCAACTCGTTGACTTTAAGGCTCTAAACATCATTTTAAACTCTAAAACATTGCCGTTATCGATTTGAGACGGAAGTTTTCAGTTAGTGATATGAACATGTTTTTCCGCTCAAATCGCTTTAAAAACGTTTAAAACGCGATTTTGAAGGTTGTAAGATCAATTCTTTACAGTTTTAAAGCAAGTTATAAGTTTCTCATTTAAACATGTTTTTTTGCTCATCTCGAGCGTTTGAGCGCCAAAAACATGATTCCCCACTTGCTAACTTTCGCAATTTTAATTTACAAGGTCTATTTTGGGTCCGTGATTGCAGTGTATCATTGCTCTCAAGTCGTTCACTTTAAGGCTCTAAACATTATTTTAAGCTCTAAAACGTCGCCGTTACCGATTTGAGACGGCAATTTTCAGTTGGTCATATCAACATGTTTTTCTGCTCAAATCGCTTCGAAAACGTTTAAAACGCGATTTTGAAGGTTGTAAGATCAATTCTTTACAGTTTTAAAACAAGTTATAAGTTTCTCATTTAAACATGTTTTTTTGCTCATCTCGAGCGTTTGAGCGCCGAAAACATGATTCCCGTGTTGTTAAGTTCTGAAATTTTAATTTACAAGGTCTCTTTGGGTCCGTGATTGCAGTGTATCATTGCTCTCAAGTCGTTCACTTTAAGGCTCTAAACATTATTTTAAGCTCTAAAACGTCGCCGTTACCGATTTGAGACGGCAATTTTCAGTTAGTGATATGAACATGTTTTTCTGCTCAAATCGCTTCGAAAACGTTTAAAACTAGATTTTCAAGCTTGTAAAATCATTTCTTTTCAGTTTTAAAGCAAGTTATAGGTTTCTTATTTTAACATGTTTTTTCGCTCATCCCGAGAGTTTTAGCGCCGAAAACATGATTCCCGTGTTATTAAGTTCTGCAATTTTAAATTACGAGGTTTATTTTGGGTCCGTGATTGCAGTCTATCATTGCGCTCAACTCGTTCACTTTAAGGCTCTAAACATCATTTTAAACTCTAAAACGTTGCCATAATCGATTTGAGACGGAAATTTTCAGTTAGTGATATGAACATGTTTTTCCGCTCAAATCGCTTTAAAAACGTTTAAAACGCGATTTTGAAGGTTGTAAGATCAATTCTTTACAGTTTTAAAGCAAGTTATAAGTTTCTCATTTCAACATGTTTTTTCGCTCATCCTGAGAGTTTGAGCGCCGAAAACATGATCCCGACTTGTTTAGTTCTGCAATTTTAATTTACAAGGTCTCCTTTTGGTCCGTGATTGCAGTGTATCATCGCGCTCAACTCGTTCACTTTAAGGCTCTAAACATCATTTTAAACTCTAAAACGTTGCCGTGATCGATTTGAGACGGAAATTTTTAGTTGGTGATATGAACATGTTTTTCTGCTCAAATCGCTTCGAAAACGTTTAAAACTAGATTTTAAAGCTTGTAAAACCATTTCTTTTCAGTTTTAAAGCAAGTTATAGGTTTCTTATTTTAACATGTTTTTTCGCTCATCCCGAAAGTTTTAGCACCGAAAACATGATTCCCGTCTTGTTAAGTTCTGCAATTTTAATTTACAAGGTCTCTTTGGGTCCGTGATTGCAGTGTATAATTGCACTCAACTCGTTCACTTTAAGGCTCTAAACATCATTTTAAACTCTAAAACGTTGCCGTTATCGATTTGAGACGGCAATTTTCAGTTAGTGATACTAACATGTTTTTCCGCCCAAATCGCTTCGAAAACGTTTAAAATGCGATTTTTAACGTTGTAAGATCAATTCCTTACAATTTTAAACCAAGTTATAAGTTTCTTATTTAAACATGTTTTTTTTCTCATCTCGAACGTTTGAGCGCCGAAAACATGATTCCCAACTTGCTAAGTTTCGCAATTTTAATTTACAAGGTCTATTTTGGGTCCGTGATTGCAGTGTATCATTGCTCTCAAGTCGTTCACTTTAAGGCTCTAAACATTATTTTAAGCTCTAAAACGTCGCCGTTACCGATTTGAGACGGCAATTTTCAGTTAGTCATATCCACATGTTTTTCTGCTCAAATCGCTTCGAAAACGTTTAAAACGCGATTTTGAAGGTTGTAAGATCATTTTTTTACAGTTTTAAAGAAAGTTATAGGTTTGTTATTTTAACATGTTTTTTCGCTCATCCCGAGAGTTTGAGCGCCGCAAACATGATTCCCGACTTGTTTAGTTCTGCAATTTTAATTTACAAGGTCTCTTTTGGTCCGTGAATGCAGTGTATCATTGCGCTCAACTCGTTCACTTTAAGGCTCTAAACATCATTTGAAGCTCTAAAACGTTGCCATAAGCGATTGTAGACGGCAACTTTCAGTTAGTGGTATGAAAATGTTTTCCGCCCAAATCGCTTCAAAAACGTTTAAAACGCGATTTTTAAGGTTGTAAGATCAATTCTTTACAGTTTTAAACCAAGTTATAAGTTTCTTATTTAAACATGTTTTTTTTCTCATCTTGAACGTTTGAGCGCCGAAAACATGATTCCCAATTTGCCAAGTTTTGCAATTTTAATTTACAAGGTCTATTTTGGGTCCATGATTGCAGTGTATCATTGCGCTCAACTCGTTCACTTTATGGCTCTAAACATTATTTTAAAAGAACGCAAAATCATGAAATTCAAACGCAGTTTAATTTTCATCATTTCATGTTGAAATAGTCATGTTTCGTAACGCGATTTTGAAGGTTGTAAGATCAATTCTTTACAGTTTTAAAGCAAGTTATAAGTTTCTTATTTAAACATGTTTTTTTGCTCATCTCGAACGTTTGAGCGCCGAAAACATGATTCCCCACTTGCTAAGTTTCGCAATTTTAATTTACAAGGTCTATTTTGGGTCCGTGATTTCAGTGTATCATTGCGCTCAACTCCTTCACTTTAAGACTCTAAACATCATTTTAAACTCTAAAACGTTGCCGTCATCGATTTGAGACGGAAATTCTCAGTTAGTGATATGAACATGTTTTTCTGCTCAAATCGCTTCGAAAACGTTTAAAACTAGATTTTCAAGCTTGTAAAATCATTTCTTTTCAGTTTTAAAGCAAGTTATAGGTTTCTTATTTTAACATGTTTTTTCGCTCATCCCGAGAGTTTTAGCGCCGAAAACATGATTCCCGTCTTATTAAGTTCTGCAATTTTAAATTACGAGGTTTATTTTGGGTCCGTGAATGCAGTGTTTCATTGCGCTCAACTCGTTGACTTTAAGGCTCTAAACATCATTTTAAACTCTAAAACATTGCCGTTATCGATTTGAGACGGAAGTTTTCAGTTAGTGATATGAACATGTTTTTCCGCTCAAATCGCTTTAAAAACGTTTAAAACGCGATTTTGAAGGTTGTAAGATCAATTCTTTACAGTTTTAAAGCAAGTTATAAGTTTCTCATTTAAACATGTTTTTTTGCTCATCTCGAGCGTTTGAGCGCCGAAAACATGATTCCCCACTTGCTAACTTTCGCAATTTTAATTTACAAGGTCTATTTTGGGTCCGTGATTGCAGTGTATCATTGCTCTCCAGTCGTTCACTTTAAGGCTCTAAACATTATTTTAAGCTCTAAAACGTCGCCGTTACCGACTTGAGACGGCAATTTTCAGTTGGTCATATCAACATGTTTTTCTGCTCAAATCACTTCGAAAACGTTTAAAACGCGATTTTGAAGGTTGTAAGATCATTTCTTTTCAGTTTTAAAGAAAGTTATAGGTTTGTTATTTTAACATGTTTTTTCGCTCATCTCGAGAGTTTGAGCGCCGAAAACATGATTCCCGACTTGTTTAGTTCTGCAATTTTAATTTACAAGGTCTCTTTTGGTCCGTGATTGCAGTGTATCATTGCGCTCAACTCGTTCACTTTAAGGCTCTAAACATCATTTTAAACTCTAAAACGTTGCCGTTATCGATTTGAGACGGAAATTTTCAGTTAGTGATATGAACATGTTTTTCTGCTCAAATCGCTTCGAAAACGTTTAAAACTAGATTTTAAAGCTTGTAAAACCATTTCTTTTCAGTTTTAAAGCAAGTTATAGGTTTCTTATTTAACATGTTTTTTCGCTCATCCCGAAAGTTTTAGCACCGAAAACATGATTCCCGTCTTGTTAAGTTCTGCAATTTTAATTTACAAGGTCTCTTTGGGTCCGTGATTGCAGTGTATAATTGCACTCAACTCGTTCACTTTAAGGCTCTAAACATCATTTTAAACTCTAAAACGTTGCCGTTATCGATTTGAGAGGGGGATTTTCGGTTAGTGATATGAACATGTTTTTTAGCTCAAATCACTTCAAAAACATTTAAAACGCGATTTTGAAGGTAGTAAGATCAATTCTTTACAGTTTTAAAGCAAGTTATAAGTTTCTTAATTAAACATGTTTTTTTGCTCATCTCGAATGTTTGAGCGCCGAAAACATGATTCCCCACTTGCTAATTTTCGCAATTTTAATTTACAAGGTCTATTTTGGGTCCGTGATTGCAGTGTATCATTGCGCTCAACTCGTTCACTTTAAGGCTCTAAACATCATTTTAAACTCTAAAACGTTGCCATAATCGATTTGAGACGGAAATTTTCAGTTAGTGATATGGACATGTTTTTCCGCTCAAATCGCTTCAAAAACGTTTAAAACGCGATTTTGAAGGTTGTAAGATCAATTCTTTACAGTTTTAAAACAAGTTATAAGTTTCTTATTTAAACATGTTTTTTTGCTCATCTCGAACGTTTGAGCGCCGAAAAAGATGATTCCCCACTTGCTAACTTTCGCAATTTTAATCTACAAGGTTTATTTTGGGTCCGTGAATGCAGTGTTTCATTGCGCTCAACTCTTTCACTTTAAGGCTCTAAACATCATTTTAAACTCTAAAACGTTGCCGTTATCGATTTGAGACGGAAGTTTTCAGTTAGTGATATGAACATGTTTTTCCGCTCAAATCGCTTTAAAAACGATTAAAACGCGATTTTGAAGGTTGTAAGATCAATTCTTTACAGTTTTAAAGCAAGTTATAAGTTTCTCATTTAAACATGTTTTTTTGCTCATCTCGAGCGTTTGAGCGCCGAAAACATGATTCCCCACTTGCTAACTTTCGCAATTTTAATTTACAAGGTCTATTTTGGGTCCGTGATTGCAGTGTATCATTGCGCTCAACTCGTTCACTTTAAGGCTCTAATTAATATTTTAAGCTCCTAAACGTTGCCGTTACCGATTTGAGACGGCAATTTTCAGTTGGTCATATCAACATGTTTTTCTGTTCAAATCGCTTCTAAAACGTTGAAAACGCGATTTTGAAGGTTGTAAGATCATTTCTTTTCAGTTTTAAAGAAAGTTATAGGTTTCTAATTTCAACATGTTTTTTCGCTCATCCTGAGAGTTTGAGCGCCGAAAACATGATCCGGACTTGTTTAGTTCTGCAATTTTAATTTACAAGGTCTCTTTGGGTCCGTGATTGCAGTGTATAATTGCACTCAACTCGTTCACTTTAAGGCTCTAAACATCATTTTAAACTCTAAAACGTTGCCGTTATCGATTTGAGACAGAAATTTTCAGTTAGTGATATGAACATGTTTTTCAGCTCAAATCGCTTCAAAAACGTTTAAAACGCGATTTTGAAGGTTGTAAGATCAATTCTTTACAGTTTTAAAGCAAGTTATAAGTTTCTTATTTAAACATGTTTTTTTGCTCATCTCCAACGTTTGAGCGCCGAAAACATGATTCCCCACTTGCTAAGTTTCGCAATTTTAATTTACAAGGTCTATTTTGGGTCCGTGATTGCAGTGTATCATTGCGCTCAACTCGTTCACTTTATGGCTCTAAACATTATTTTAAACTCTAAAACGTTGCCGTTCTCAATTTGAGACGGAAATTTTCAGTTAGTGATATGAACGTGTTTTTCTGCTCAAATCGCTTCGAAAACGTTTACAACTAAATTTTCAAGCTTGTAAAATAATTTCTTTTCAGTTTTAAAGCAAGTTATAGGTTTCTTATTTTAACATGTTTGTTCGCTCATCCCGAGAGTTTTAGCGCCGAAAACATGATTCCCGTCTTATTAAGTTCTGCAATTTTAAATTACGAGGTCTCTTTGGGTCCGTGATTGCAGTCTATCATTGCGCTCAACTCGTTCACTTTAAGGCTCTAAACATCATTTTAAACTCTAAAACGTTGCCATAATCGATTTGAGACGGAAATTTTCAGTTAGTGATATGAACATGTTTTTCCGCTCAAATCGCTTCAAAAACGTTTAAAACGCGATTTTGAAGGTTGTAAGATCATTTCTTTTCAGTTTTAAACAAAGTTATAGGTTTCTTATTTTAACATGTTTTTTCGCTCATCCTAAGAGTTTGAGCGCCGAAAACATGATCCCGACTTGTTTAGTTCTGCAATTTTAATTTACAAGGTCTCCTTTGGGTCCGTGATTGCAGTGTATCATCGCGCTCAACTCGTTCACTTTAAGGCTCTAAACATCATTTGAAGCTCTAAAACGTTGCCATAATCGATTTGAGACGGCAATTTTCAGTTAGTGATATGAACATGTTTTTCCGCCAAAATCGCTTATAAAACGTTTAAAACGCGATTTTTAAGGTTGTAAGATCAATTCTTTACAGGTTTAAACCAAGTTATAAGTTTCTTATTTAAAAATGTTTTTTTTCTCATCTCGAACGTTTGAGCGCCGAAAACATGATTCCCCACTTGCTAACTTTCGCAATTTTAATTTACAAGCTCTATTTTGGGTCCGTGAATGCAGTGTATCATTGCGCTCAACTCGTTCACTTTAAGGCTGTGAACATTATTTTAAGCTCTAAAACGTCGCCGTTACTGATTTGAGACGGAAATCTTCAGTTGGTCATATCAACATGTTTTTCTGCTCAAATCGCTTCGAAAACGTTTAAAACGCGATTTTGAAGGTTGTAAGATCATTTCTTTTCAGTTTTAAACAAAGTTATAGGTTTCTTATTTTAACATGTTTTTTTGCTCATCCTGAGAGTTTGAGCGCCGAAAACATGATCCCGACTTCTTTAGTTCTGCAATTTTAATTTACAAGGTCTCCTTTGGGTCCGTGATATCAGTGTATCATCGCGCTCAACTCGTTCACTTTATGGCTCTAAACATTATTTTAAACTCTAAAACGTTGCCGTTCTCAATTTGAGACGGAAATTTTCAGTTAGTGATATGAACATGTTTTTCTGCTCAAATCGCTTCGAAAACGTTTAAAACTAGATTTTCAAGCTTGTAAAATCATTTCTTTTCAGTTTTAAAGCAAGTTATAGGTTTCTTATTTTAACATGTTTTTTCGCTTATTCCGAGAGTTTTAGCGCCGAAAACATGATTCCCGTGCTATTAAGTTCTGCAATTTTAAATTACGAGGTTTATTTTGGGTCCGTGATTGCAGTCTATCATTGCGCTGAACTCGTTCACATTAAGGCTCTAAACATCATTTTAAACTCTAAAACGTTGCCATAATCGATTTGACACGGAAATTTTCAGTTAGTGATATGAGCATGTTTTTCCGCTCAAATCGCTTTAAAAACGTTTAAAACGCGATTTTGAAGGTTGTAAGATCAATTCTTTACAGTTTTAAAGCAAGTTATAAGTTTCTCATTTCAACATGTTTTTTCGCTCATCCTGAGAGTTTGAGCGCCGAAAACATGATCCCGACTTGTTTAGTTCTGCAATTTTAATTTACAAGGTCTCCTTTTGGTCGGTGATTGCAGTGTATCATCGCGCTCAACTCGTTCACTTTAAGGCTCTAAACATCATTTTAAACTCTAAAACGTTGCCGTGATCGATTTGAGACGGAAATTTTTAGTTGGTGATATGAACATGTTTTTCTGCTCAAATCGCTTCGAAAACGTTTAAAACTTGATTTTAAAGCTTGTAAAACCATTTCTTTTCAGTTTTAAAGCAAGTTATAGGTTTCTTATTTTAACATGTTTTTTCGCTCATCCCGAAAGTTTTAGCACCGAAAACATGATTCCCGTCTTGTTAAGTTCTGCAATTTTAATTTACAAGGTCTCTTTGGGTCCGTGATTGCAGTGTATAATTGCACTCAACTCGTTCACTTTAAGGCTCTAAACATCATTTTAAACTCTAAAACGTTGCCGTTATCGATTTGAGACGGCAATTTTCAGTTAGTGATATTAACATGTTTTTCCGCCCAAATCGCTTCGAAAACGTTTAAAATGCGATTTTTAACGTTGTAAGATCAATTCCTTACAATTTTAAACCAAGTTATAAGTTTCTTATTTAAACATGTTTTTTTTCTCATCTCGAACGTTTGAGCGCCGAAAACATGATTCCCAACTTGCTAAGTTTCGCAATTTTAATTTACAAGGTCTATTTTGGGTCCGTGATTGCAGTGTATCATTGCTCTCAAGTCGTTCACTTTAAGGCTCTAAACATTATTTTAAGCTCTAAAACGTCGCCGTTACCGATTTGAGACGGCAATTTTCAGTTAGTCATATCCACATGTTTTTCTGCTCAAATCGCTTCGAAAACGTTTAAAACGCGATTTTGAAGGTTGTAAGATCATTTCTTTTCAGTTTTAAAGAAAGTTATAGGTTTGTTATTTTAACATGTTTTTTCGCTCATCCCGAGAGTTTGAGCGCCGCAAACATGATTCCCGACTTGTTTAGTTCTGCAATTTTAATTTACAAGGTCTCTTTTGGTCCGTGAATGCAGTGTATCATTGCGCTCAACTCGTTCACTTTAAGGCTCTAAACATCATTTGAAGCTCTAAAACGTTGCCATAAGCGATTGTAGACGGCAACTTTCAGTTAGTGATATGAAAATGTTTTCCGCCCAAATCGCTTCAAAAACGTTTAAAACGCGATTTTTAAGGTTGTAAGATCAATTCTTTACAGTTTTAAACCAAGTTATAAGTTTCTTATTTAAACATGTTTTTTTTCTCATCTTGAACGTTTGAGCGCCGAAAACATGATTCCCAATTTGCCAAGTTTTGCAATTTTAATTTACAAGGTCTATTTTGGGTCCATGATTGCAGTGTATCATTGCGCTCAACTCGTTCACTTTATGGCTCTAAACATTATTTTAAAAGAACGCAAAATCATGAAATTCAAACGCAGTGTAATTTTCATCATTTCATGTTGAAATAGTCATGTTTCGTAACGCGATTTTGAAGGTTGTAAGATCAATTCTTTACAGTTTTAAAGCAAGTTATAAGTTTCTTATTTAAACATGTTTTTTTGCTCATCTCGAACGTTTGAGCGCCGAAAACATGATTCCCCACTTGCTAAGTTTCGCAATTTTAACTTACAAGGTCTATTTTGGGTCCGTGATTTTAGTGTATCATTGCGCTCAACTCGTTCACTTTAACACTCTAAACATCATTTTAAACTCTAAAACGTTGCGGTCATCGATTTGAGACGGAAATTCTCAGTTAGTGATATGAACATGTTTTTCTGCTCTAATCGCTTCGAAAACGTTTAAAACTAGATTTTCAAGCTTGTAAAATCATTTCTTTTCAGTTTTAAAGCAAGTTATAGGTTTCTTATTTTAACATGTTTTTTCGCTCATCCCGAGAGTTTTAGCGCCGAAAACATGATTCCCGTCTTATTAAGTTCTGCAATTTTAAATTACGAGGTTTATTTTGGGTCCGTGAATGCAGTGTTTCATTGCGCCCAACTCGTTGACTTTAAGGCTCTAAACATCATTTTAAACTCTAAAACATTGCCGTTATCGATTTGAGACGGAAGTTTTCAGTTAGTGATATGAACATGTTTTTCCGCTCAAATCGCTTTAAAAACGTTTAACACGCGATTTTGAAGGTTGTAAGATCAATTCTTTACAGTTTTAAAGCAAGTTATAAGTTTCTCATTTAAACATGTTTTTTTGCTCATCTCGAGCGTTTGAGCGCCGAAAACATGATTCCCCACTTGCTAACTTTCGCAATTTTAATTTACAAGGTCTATTTTGGGTCCGTGATTGCAGTGTGTCATTGCTCTCAAGTCGTTCACTTTAAGGCTCTAAACATTATTTTAAGCTCTAAAACGTCGCCGTTACCGATTTGAGACGGCAATTTTCAGTTGGTCATATCAACATGTTTTTCTGCTCAAATCGCTTCGAAAACGTTTAAAACGCGATTTTGAAGGTTGTAAGATCAATTCTTTAGAGTTTTAAAACAAGTTATAAGTTTCTCATTTAAACATGTTTTTTTGCTCATCTCGAGCGTTTGAGCGCCGAAAACATGATTCCCGTGTTGTTAAGTTCTGAAATTTTAATTTACAAGGTCTCTTTGGGTCCGTGATTGCAGTGTATCATTGCTCTTAAGTGGTTCACTTTAAGGCTCTAAACATTATTTTAAGCTCTAAAACGTCGCCGTTACCGATTTGAGACGGCAATTTTCAGTTAGTGATAAGAACATGTTTTTCTGCTCAAATCGCTTCGAAAACGTTTAAAACTAGATTTTCAAGCTTGTAAAATCATTTCTTTTCAGTTTTAAAGCAAGTTATAGGTTTCTTATTTTAACATGTTTTTTCGCTCATCCCCAGAGTTTTAGCGCCGAAAACATGATTCCCGTCTTATTAAGTTCTGCAATTTTAAATTACGAGGTTTATTTTGGGTCCGTGAATGCAGTGTTTCATTGCGCTCAACTCGTTGACTTTAAGGCTCTAAACATCATTTTAAATTCTAAAACGTTGCCGTTATCGATTTGAGACGGAAATTTTCAGTTAGTGATATGAACATGTTTTTCTGCTCAAATCGCTTCGAAAACGTTTAAAACTAGATTTTCAAGCTTGTAAAATCATTTCTTTTCAGTTTTAAAGACAGTTATAGGTTTCTTATTTCAACATGTTTCTTCGTTCATCCTGAGAGTTTGAGCGCCGAAAACATGATCCCGACTTGTTTAGTTCTGCAATTTTAATTTACAAGGTCTCCTTTTGGTCCGTGATTGCAGTGTATCATCGCGCTCAACTCGTTCACTTTAAGGCTCTAAACATCATTTTAAACTCTAAAACGTTGCCGTTATCGATTTGAGACGGAAATTTTTAGTTGGTGATATGAACATGTTTTTCTGCTCAAATCGCTTCGAAAACGTTTAAAACTAGATTTTAAAGCTTGTAAAACCATCTCTTTTCAGTTTTAAAGCAAGTTATGGGTTTCTTATTTTAACATGTTTTTTCGCTCATCCCGAAAGTTTTAGCACCGAAAACATGATTCCCGTCTTGTTAAGTTCTGCAATTTTAATTTACAAGGTCTCTTTGGGTCCGTGATTGCAGTGTATAATTGCACTCAATTCGTTCACTTTAAGGCTCTAAACATCATTTTAAACTCTAAAACGTTGCCGTTATCGATTTGAGACGGAAATTTTCAGTTAGTGATATGAACATGTTTTTCCGCTCAAATCGCTTTAACAACGTTTAAAACGCGATTTTGAAGGTTG
Organism: Muricea muricata; assembly: GCA_963855995.1. NCBI lineage: Eukaryota > Metazoa > Cnidaria > Anthozoa > Malacalcyonacea > Plexauridae > Muricea > Muricea muricata. The sequence goes on along the minus strand of OY979728.1, from coordinate 6,315,405 downwards.
TAAGATCAATTCTTTACAGTTTTAAAGCAAGTTATAAGATTCTCGTTTAAACATGTTTTTTTGCTCATCTCGAGCGTTTGAGCGCCGAAAACATGATTCCCCACTTGCTAACTTTCGCAATTTTAATTTACAAGGTCTATTTTGGGTCCGTCATTGCAGTGTATCATTGCTCTCCAGTCGTTCACTTTAAGGCTCTAAACATTATTTTAAGCTCTAAAACGTCGCCGTTACCGACTTGAGACGGCAATTTTCAGTTGGTCGTATCAACATGTTTTTCTGCTCAAATCACTTCGAAAACGTTTAAAACGCGATTTTGAAGGTTGTAAGATCATTTCTTTTCAGTTTTAAAGAAAGTTATAGGTTTGTTATTTTAACATGTTTTTTCGCTCATCCCGAGAGTTTGAGCGCCGAAAACATGATTCCCGACTTGTTTAGTTCTGCAATTTTAATTTACAAGGTCTCTTTTGGTCCGTGATTGCAGTGTATCATTGCGCTCAACTCGTTCACTTTAAGGCTCTAAACATCATTTTAAACTCTAAAACGTTGCCGTTATCGATTTGAGACGGAAATTTTCAGTTAGTGATATGAACATGTTTTTCTGCTCAAATCGCTTCGAAAACGTTTAAAACTAGATTTTAAAGCTTGTAAAACCATTTCTTTTCAGTTTTAAAGCAAGTTATAGGTTTCTTATTTAACATGTTTTTTCGCTCATCCCGAAAGTTTTAGCACCGAAAACATGATTCCCGTCTTGTTAAGTTCTGCAATTTTAATTTACAAGGTCTCTTTGGGTCCGTGATTGCAGTGTATAATTGCACTCAACTCGTTCACTTTAAGGCTCTAAACATCATTTTAAACTCTAAAACGTTGCCGTTATCGATTTGAGACGGGGATTTTCGGTTAGTGATATGAACATGTTTTTTAGCTCAAATCACTTCAAAAACATTTAAAACGCGATTTTGAAGGTAGTAAGATCAATTCTTTACAGTTTTAAAGCAAGTTATAAGTTTCTTAATTAAACATGTTTTTTTGCTCATCTCGAATGTTTGAGCGCCGAAAACATGATTCCCCACTTGCTAATTTTCGCAATTTTAATTTACAAGGTCTATTTTGGGTCCGTGATTGCAGTGTATCATTGCGCTCAACTCGTTCACTTTAAGGCTCTAAACATCATTTTAAACTCTAAAACGTTGCCATAATCGATTTAAGACGGAAATTTTCAGTTAGTGATATGAACATGTTTTTCCGCTCAAATCGCTTCAAAAACGTTTAAAACGCGATTTTGAAGGTTGTAAGATCAATTCTTTACAGTTTTAAAACAAGTTATAAGTTTCTTATTTAAACATGTTTTTTTGCTCATCTCGAACGTTTGAGCGCCGAAAACATGATTCCCCACTTGCTAACTTTCGCAATTTTAATCTACAAGGTTTATTTTGGGTCCGTGAATGCAGTGTTTCATTGCGCTCAACTCGTTCACTTTATGGCTCTAAACATTATTTTAAACTCTAAAACGTTGCCGTTCTCAATTTGAGACGGAAATTTTCAGTTACTGATAAGAACATGTTTTTCTGCTCAAATCGCTTCGAAAACGTTTAAAACTAGATTTTCAAGCTTGTAAAATCATTTCTTTTCAGTTTTAAAGCAAGTTATAGGTTTCTTATTTTAACATGTTTTTTCGCTCATCCTGAGAGTTTGAGCGCCGAAAACATGATCCCGACTTGTTTAGTTCTGCAATTTTAATTTAGAAGGTCTCCTTTGGGTCCGTGATTGCAGTGTATCATCGCGCTCAACTCGTTCACTTTAAGGCTCTAAACATCATTTGAAGCTCTAAAACGTTGCCATAATCGATTTGAGACGGCAATTTTCAGTTAGTGATATGAACATGTTTTTCCGCCAAAATCGCTTATAAAACGTTTAAAACGCGATTTTTAAGGTTGTAAGATCAATTCTTTACAGGTTTAAACCAAGTTATAAGTTTCTTATTTAAAAATGTTTTTTTTCTCATCTCGAACGTTTGAGCACCGAAAACATGATTCCCCACTTGCTAACTTTCGCAATTTTGATTTACAAGCTCTATTTTGGGTCCGTGAATGCAGTGTATCATTGCGCTCAACTCGTTCACTTTAAGGCTGTGAACATTATTTTAAGCTCTAAAACGTCGCCGTTACCGATTTGAGGCGAAAATCTTCAGTTGGTCATATCAACATGTTTTTCTGCTCAAATTGCTTCGAAAACGTTTAAAACGCGATTTTGAAGGTTGTAAGATCATTTCTTTTCAGTTTTAAACAAAGTTATAGGTTTCTTATTTTAACATGTTTTTTCGCTCATCCTGAGAGTTTGAGCGCCGAAAACATGATCCCGACTTCTTTAGTTCTGCAATTTTAATTTACAAGGTCTCCTTTGGGTCCGTGATATCAGTGTATCATCGCGCTCAACTCGTTCACTTTATGGCTCTAAACATTATTTTAAACTCTAAAACGTTGCCGTTCTCAATTTGAGACGGAAATTTTCAGTTACTGATATGAACATGTTTTTCTGCTCAAATCGCTTCGAAAACGTTTAAAACTAAATTTTCAAGCTTGTAAAATCATTTCTTTTCAGTTTTAAAGCAAGTTATAGGTTTCTTATTTTAACATGTTTTTTCGCTCATCCTGAGAGTTTGAGCGCCGAAAACATGATCCCGACTTGTTTAGTTCTGCAATTTTAATTTAGAAGGTCTCCTTTGGGTCCGTGATTGCAGTGTATCATCGCGCTCAACTCGTTCACTTTAAGGCTCTAAACATCATTTGAAGCTCTAAAACGTTGCCATAATCGATTTGAGACGGCAATTTTCAGTTAGTGATATGAACATGTTTTTCCGCCAAAATCGCTTATAAAACGTTTAAAACGCGATTTTTAAGGTTGTAAGATCAATTCTTTACAGGTTTAAACCAAGTTATAAGTTTCTTGTTTAAAAATGTTTTTTTTCTCATCTCGAACGTTTGAGCACCGAAAACATGATTCCCCACTTGCTAACTTTCGCAATTTTGATTTACAAGCTCTATTTTGGGTCCGTGAATGCAGTGTATCATTGCGCTCAACTCGTTCACTTTAAGGCTGTGAACATTATTTTAAGCTCTAAAACGTCGCCGTTACCGATTTGAGACGGAAATCTTCAGTTGGTCATATCAACATGTTTTTCTGCTCAAGTCGCTTCGAAAACGTTTAAAACGCGATTTTGAAGGTTGTAAGATCATTTCTTTTCAGTTTTAAACAAAGTTATAGGTTTCTTATTTTAACATGTTTTTTCGCTCATCCTGAGAGTTTGAGCGCCGAAAACATGATCCCGACTTCTTTAGTTCTGCAATTTTAATTTACAAGGTCTCCTTTGGGTCCGTGATATCAGTGTATCATCGCGCTCAACTCGTTCACTTTATGGCTCTAAACATTATTTTAAACTCTAAAACGTTGCCGTTCTCAATTTGAGACGGAAATTTTCAGTTAGTGATATGAACATGTTTTTCTGCTCAAATCGCTTCGAAAACGTTTAAAACTAGATTTTCAAGCTTGTAAAATCATTTCTTTTCAGTTTTAAAGCAAGTTATAGGTTTCTTATTTTAACATGTTTTTTCGCTCATCCCGAGAGTTTTAGCGCCGAAAACATGATTCCCGTGTTATTAAGTTCTGCAATTTTAAATTACGAGGTTTATTTTGGGTCCGTGATTGCAGTCTATCATTGCGCTCAACTCGTTCACTTTAAGGCTCTAAACATCATTTTAAACTCTATAACGTTGGCGTTATCGATTTGAGACGGCAATTTTTAGTTGGTGATATGAACATGTTTTTCTGCTCAAATCGCTTTGAAAACGTTTAAAACGCGATTTTGAAGGTTGTAAGATCAATTCTTTGCGGTTTTAAAGCAAGTTATAAGTTTCTTATTTAAACATGTTTTTTCGCTCATCCAGAGAATTTTAACGCCGAAAACATGATTCCCGTGTTGTTAAGTTCTGAAATTTTAATTTACAAGGTCTCTTTGGGTCCGTGATTGCAGTGTATCATTGCGCTCAACTCGTTCACTTTATGGCTCTAAACATTATTTTAAACTCTAAAACGTTGCCGTTCTCAATTTGAGACGGAAATTTTCAGTTAGTGATATGAACGTGTTTTTCTGCTCAAATCGCTTCGAAAACGTTTAAAACTAGATTTTCAAGCTTGTAAAATAATTTCTTTTCAGTTTTAAAGCAAGTTATAGGTTTCTTATTTTAACATGTTTGTTCGCTCATCCCGAGAGTTTTAGCGCCGAAAACATGATTCCCGTCTTATTAAGTTCTGCAATTTTAAATTACGAGGTCTCTTTGGGTCCGTGATTGCAGTCTATCATTGCGCTCAACTCGTTCACTTTAAGGCTCTAAACATCATTTTAAACTCTAAAACGTTGCCATAATCGATTTGAGACGGAAATTTTCAGTTAGTGATATGAACATGTTTTTCCGCTCAAATCGCTTCAAAAACGTTTAAAACGCGATTTTGAAGGTTGTAAGATCATTTCTTTTCAGTTTTAAACAAAGTTATAGGTTTCTTATTTTAACATGTTTTTTCGCTCATCCTGAGAGTTTGAGCGCCGAAAACATGATCCCGACTTGTTTAGTTCTGCAATTTTAATTTACAAGGTCTCCTTTGGGTCCGTGATTGCAGTGTATCATCGCGCTCAACTCGTTCACTTTAAGGCTCTAAACATCATTTGAAGCTCTAAAACGTTGCCATAATCGATTTGAGACGGCAATTTTCAGTTAGTGATATGAACATGTTTTTCCGCCAAAATCGCTTATAAAACGTTTAAAACGCGATTTTTAAGGTTGTAAGATCAATTCTTTACAGGTTTAAACCAAGTTATAAGTTTCTTATTTAAAAATGTTTTTTTTCTCATCTCGAACGTTTGAGCGCCGAAAACATGATTCCCCACTTGCTAACTTTCGCAATTTTAATTTACAAGCTCTATTTTGGGTCCGTGAATGCAGTGTATCATTGCGCTCAACTCGTTCACTTTAAGGCTGTGAACATTATTTTAAGCTCTAAAACGTCGCCGTTACCGATTTGAGACGAAAATCTTCAGTTGGTCATATCAACATGTTTTTCTGCTCAAATCGCTTCGAAAACGTTTAAAACGCGATTTTGAAGGTTGTAAGATCATTTCTTTTCAGTTTTAAACAAAGTTAGAGGTTTCTTATTTTAACATGTTTTTTCGCTCATCCTGAGAGTTTGAGCGCCGAAAACATGATCCCGACTTCTTTAGTTCTGCAATTTTAATTTACAAGGTCTCCTTTGGGTCCGTGATATCAGTGTATCATCGCGCTCAACTCGTTCACTTTATGGCTCTAAACATTATTTTAAACTCTAAAACGTTGCCGTTCTCAATTTGAGACGGAAATTTTCAGTTAGTGATATGAACATGTTTTTCTGCTCAAATCGCTTCGAAAACGTTTAAAACTAGATTTTCAAGCTTGTAAAATCATTTCTTTTCAGTTTTAAAGCAAGTTATAGGTTTCTTATTTTAACATGTTTTTTCGCTCATCCTGAGAGTTTTAGCGCCGAAAACATGATTCCCGTGTTATTAAGTTCTGCAATTTTAAATTACGAGGTTTATTTTGGGTCCGTGATTGCAGTCTATCATTGCGCTCAACTCGTTCACTTTAAGGCTCTAAACATCATTTTAAACTCTAAAACGTTGCCATAATCGATTTGAGACGGAAATTTTCAGTTAGGGATATGAACATGTTTTTCCGCTCAAATCGCTTTAAAAACGTTTAAAACGCGATTTTGAAGGTTGTAAGATCAATTCTTTACAGTTTTAAAGCAAGTTATAAGTTTCTCATTTCAACATGTTTTTTCGCTCATCCTGAGAGTTTGAGCGCCGAAAACATGATCCCGACTTGTTTAGTTCTGCAATTTTAATTTACAAGGTCTCCTTTTTGTCCGTGATTGCAGTGTATCATCGCGCTCAACTCGTTCACTTTAAGGCTCTAAACATCATTTTAAACTCTAAAACGTTGCCGTGATCGATTTGAGACGGAAATTTTTAGTTGGTGATATGAACATGTTTTTCTGCTCAAATCGCTTCGAAAACGTTTAAAACTAGATTTTAAAGCTTGTAAAACCATTTCTTTTCAGTTTTAAAGCAAGTTATAGGTTTCTTATTTTAACATGTTTTTTCGCTCATCCCGAAAGTTTTAGCACCGAAAACATGATTCCCGTCTTGTTAAGTTCTGCAATTTTAATTTACAAGGTCTCTTTGGGTCCGTGATTGCAGTGTATAATTGCACTCAACTCGTTCACTTTAAGGCTCTAAACATCATTTTAAACTCTAAAACGTTGCCGTTATCGATTTGAGACGGCAATTTTCAGTTAGTGATACTAACATGTTTTTCCGCCCAAATCGCTTCGAAAACGTTTAAAATGCGATTTTTAACGTTGTAAGATCAATTCCTTACAATTTTAAACCAAGTTATAAGTTTCTTATTTAAACATGTTTTTTTTCTCATCTCGAACGTTTGAGCGCCGAAAACATGATTCCCAACTTGCTAAGTTTCGCAATTTTAATTTACAAGGTCTATTTTGGGTCCGTGATTGCAGTGTATCATTGCTCTCAAGTCGTTCACTTTAAGGCTCTAAACATTATTTTAAGCTCTAAAACGTCGCCGTTACCGATTTGAGACGGCAATTTTCAGTTAGTCATATCCACATGTTTTTCTGCTCAAATCGCTTCGAAAACGTTTAAAACGCGATTTTGAAGGTTGTAAGATCATTTCTTTTCAGTTTTAAAGAAAGTTATAGGTTTGTTATTTTAACATGTTTTTTCGCTCATCCCGAGAGTTTGAGCGCCGCAAACATGATTCCCGACTTGTTTAGTTCTGCAATTTTAATTTACAAGGTCTCTTTTGGTCCGTGAATGCAGTGTATCATTGCGCTCAACTCGTTCACTTTAAGGCTCTAAACATCATTTGAAGCTCTAAAACGTTGCCATAAGCGATTGTAGACGGCAACTTTCAGTTAGTGATATGAAAATGTTTTCCGCCCAAATCGCTTCAAAAACGTTTAAAACGCGATTTTTAAGGTTGTAAGATCAATTCTTTACAGTTTTAAACCAAGTTATAAGTTTCTTATTTAAACATGTTTTTTTTCTCATCTTGAACGTTTGAGCGCCGAAAACATGATTCCCAATTTGCCAAGTTTTGCAATTTTAATTTACAAGGTCTATTTTGGGTCCATGATTGCAGTGTATCATTGCGCTCAACTCGTTCACTTTATGGCTCTAAACATTATTTTAAAAGAACGCAAAATCATGAAATTCAAACGCAGTGTAATTTTCATCATTTCATGTTGAAATAGTCATGTTTCGTAACGCGATTTTGAAGGTTGTAAGATCAATTCTTTACAGTTTTAAAGCAAGTTATAAGTTTCTTATTTAAACATGTTTTTTTGCTCATCTCGAACGTTTGAGCGCCGAAAACATGATTCCCCACTTGCTAAGTTTCGCAATTTTAATTTACAAGGTCTATTTTGGGTCCGTGATTTCAGTGTATTATTGCGCTCAACTCGTTCACTTTAAGACTCTAAACATCATTTTAAACTCTAAAACGTTGCCGTCATCGATTTGAGACGGAAATTCTCAGTTAGTGATATGAACATGTTTTTCTGCTCAAATCGCTTCGAAAACGTTTAAAACTAGATTTTCAAGCTTGTAAAATCATTTCTTTTCAGTTTTAAAGAAAGTTATAGGTTTCTTATTTTAACATGTTTTTTCGCTCATCCCGAGAGTTTTAGCGCCGAAAACATGATTCCCGTCTTATTAAGTTCTGCAATTTTAAATTACGAGGTTTATTTTGGGTCCGTGAATGCAGTGTTTCATTGCGCTCAACTCGTTGACTTTAAGGCTCTAAACATCATTTTAAACTCTAAAACATTGCCGTTATCGATTTGAGACGGAAGTTTTCAGTTAGTGATATGAACATGTTTTTCCGCTCAAATCGCTTTAAAAACGTTTAAAACGCGATTTTGAAGGTTGTAAGATCAATTCTTTACAGTTTTAAAGCAAGTTATAAGTTTCTCATTTAAACATGTTTTTTTGCTCATCTCGAGCGTTTGAGCGCCAAAAACATGATTCCCCACTTGCTAACTTTCGCAATTTTAATTTACAAGGTCTATTTTGGGTCCGTGATTGCAGTGTATCATTGCTCTCAAGTCGTTCACTTTAAGGCTCTAAACATTATTTTAAGCTCTAAAACGTCGCCGTTACCGATTTGAGACGGCAATTTTCAGTTGGTCATATCAACATGTTTTTCTGCTCAAATCGCTTCGAAAACGTTTAAAACGCGATTTTGAAGGTTGTAAGATCAATTCTTTACAGTTTTAAAACAAGTTATAAGTTTCTCATTTAAACATGTTTTTTTGCTCATCTCGAGCGTTTGAGCGCCGAAAACATGATTCCCGTGTTGTTAAGTTCTGAAATTTTAATTTACAAGGTCTCTTTGGGTCCGTGATTGCAGTGTATCATTGCTCTCAAGTCGTTCACTTTAAGGCTCTAAACATTATTTTAAGCTCTAAAACGTCGCCGTTACCGATTTGAGACGGCAATTTTCAGTTAGTGATATGAACATGTTTTTCTGCTCAAATCGCTTCGAAAACGTTTAAAACTAGATTTTCAAGCTTGTAAAATCATTTCTTTTCAGTTTTAAAGCAAGTTATAGGTTTCTTATTTTAACATGTTTTTTCGCTCATCCCGAGAGTTTTAGCGCCGAAAACATGATTCCCGTGTTATTAAGTTCTGCAATTTTAAATTACGAGGTTTATTTTGGGTCCGTGATTGCAGTCTATCATTGCGCTCAACTCGTTCACTTTAAGGCTCTAAACATCATTTTAAACTCTAAAACGTTGCCATAATCGATTTGAGACGGAAATTTTCAGTTAGTGATATGAACATGTTTTTCCGCTCAAATCGCTTTAAAAACGTTTAAAACGCGATTTTGAAGGTTGTAAGATCAATTCTTTACAGTTTTAAAGCAAGTTATAAGTTTCTCATTTCAACATGTTTTTTCGCTCATCCTGAGAGTTTGAGCGCCGAAAACATGATCCCGACTTGTTTAGTTCTGCAATTTTAATTTACAAGGTCTCCTTTTGGTCCGTGATTGCAGTGTATCATCGCGCTCAACTCGTTCACTTTAAGGCTCTAAACATCATTTTAAACTCTAAAACGTTGCCGTGATCGATTTGAGACGGAAATTTTTAGTTGGTGATATGAACATGTTTTTCTGCTCAAATCGCTTCGAAAACGTTTAAAACTAGATTTTAAAGCTTGTAAAACCATTTCTTTTCAGTTTTAAAGCAAGTTATAGGTTTCTTATTTTAACATGTTTTTTCGCTCATCCCGAAAGTTTTAGCACCGAAAACATGATTCCCGTCTTGTTAAGTTCTGCAATTTTAATTTACAAGGTCTCTTTGGGTCCGTGATTGCAGTGTATAATTGCACTCAACTCGTTCACTTTAAGGCTCTAAACATCATTTTAAACTCTAAAACGTTGCCGTTATCGATTTGAGACGGCAATTTTCAGTTAGTGATACTAACATGTTTTTCCGCCCAAATCGCTTCGAAAACGTTTAAAATGCGATTTTTAACGTTGTAAGATCAATTCCTTACAATTTTAAACCAAGTTATAAGTTTCTTATTTAAACATGTTTTTTTTCTCATCTCGAACGTTTGAGCGCCGAAAACATGATTCCCAACTTGCTAAGTTTCGCAATTTTAATTTACAAGGTCTATTTTGGGTCCGTGACTGCAGTGTATCATTGCTCTCAAGTCGTTCACTTTAAGGCTCTAAACATTATTTTAAGCTCTAAAACGTCGCCGTTACCGATTTGAGACGGCAATTTTCAGTTAGTCATATCCACATGTTTTTCTGCTCAAATCGCTTCGAAAACGTTTAAAACGCGATTTTGAAGGTTGTAAGATCATTTCTTTTCAGTTTTAAAGAAAGTTATAGGTTTGTTATTTTAACATGTTTTTTCGCTCATCCCGAGAGTTTGAGCGCCGCAAACATGATTCCCGACTTGTTTAGTTCTGCAATTTTAATTTACAAGGTCTCTTTTGGTCCGTGAATGCAGTGTATCATTGCGCTCAACTCGTTCACTTTAAGGCTCTAAACATCATTTGAAGCTCTAAAACGTTGCCATAAGCGATTGTAGACGGCAACTTTCAGTTAGTGGTATGAAAATGTTTTCCGCCCAAATCGCTTCAAAAACGTTTAAAACGCGATTTTTAAGGTTGTAAGATCAATTCTTTACAGTTTTAAACCAAGTTATAAGTTTCTTATTTAAACATGTTTTTTTTCTCATCTTGAACGTTTGAGCGCCGAAAACATGATTCCCAATTTGCCAAGTTTTGCAATTTTAATTTACAAGGTCTATTTTGGGTCCATGATTGCAGTGTATCATTGCGCTCAACTCGTTCACTTTATGGCTCTAAACATTATTTTAAAAGAACGCAAAATCATGAAATTCAAACGCAGTGTAATTTTCATCATTTCATGTTGAAATAGTCATGTTTCGTAACGCGATTTTGAAGGTTGTAAGATCAATTCTTTACAGTTTTAAAGCAAGTTATAAGTTTCTTATTTAAACATGTTTTTTTGCTCATCTCGAACGTTTGAGCGCCGAAAACATGATTCCCCACTTGCTAAGTTTCGCAATTTTAATTTACAAGGTCTATTTTGGGTCCGTGATTTCAGTGTATCATTGCGCTCAACTCCTTCACTTTAAGACTCTAAACATCATTTTAAACTCTAAAACGTTGCCGTCATCGATTTGAGACGGAAATTCTCAGTTAGTGATATGAACATGTTTTTCTGCTCAAATCGCTTCGAAAACGTTTAAAACTAGATTTTCAAGCTTGTAAAATCATTTCTTTTCAGTTTTAAAGCAAGTTATAGGTTTCTTATTTTAACATGTTTTTTCGCTCATCCCGAGAGTTTTAGCGCCGAAAACATGATTCCCGTCTTATTAAGTTCTGCAATTTTAAATTACGAGGTTTATTTTGGGTCCGTGAATGCAGTGTTTCATTGCGCTCAACTCGTTGACTTTAAGGCTCTAAACATCATTTTAAACTCTAAAACATTGCCGTTATCGATTTGAGACGGAAGTTTTCAGTTAGTGATATGAACATGTTTTTCCGCTCAAATCGCTTTAAAAACGTTTAAAACGCGATTTTGAAGGTTGTAAGATCAATTCTTTACAGTTTTAAAGCAAGTTATAAGTTTCTCATTTAAACATGTTTTTTTGCTCATCTCGAGCGTTTGAGCGCCGAAAACATGATTCCCCACTTGCTAACTTTCGCAATTTTAATTTACAAGGTCTATTTTGGGTCCGTGATTGCAGTGTATCATTGCTCTCAAGTCGTTCACTTTAAGGCTCTAAACATTATTTTAAGCTCTAAAACGTCGCCGTTACCGATTTGAGACGGCAATTTTCAGTTGGTCATATCAACATGTTTTTCTGCTCAAATCGCTTCGAAAACGTTTAAAACGCGATTTTGAAGGTTGTAAGATCAATTCTTTACAGTTTTAAAACAAGTTATAAGTTTCTCATTTAAACATGTTTTTTTGCTCATCTCGAGCGTTTGAGCGCCGAAAACATGATTCCCGTGTTGTTAAGTTCTGAAATTTTAAATTACAAGGTCTCTTTGGGTCCGTGATTGCAGTGTATCATTGCTCTCAAGTCGTTCACTTTAAGGCTCTAAACATTATTTTAAGCTCTAAAACGTCGCCGTTACCGATTTGAGACGGCAATTTTCAGTTAGTGATATGAACATGTTTTTCTGCTCAAATCGCTTCGAAAACGTTTAAAACTAGATTTTCAAGCTTGTAAAATCATTTCTTTTCAGTTTTAAAGCAAGTTATAGGTTTCTTATTTTAACATGTTTTTTCGCTCATCCCGAGAGTTTTAGCGCCGAAAACATGATTCCCGTGTTATTAAGTTCTGCAATTTTAAATTACGAGGTTTATTTTGGGTCCGTGATTGCAGTCTATCATTGCGCTCAACTCGTTCACTTTAAGGCTCTAAACATCATTTTAAACTCTAAAACGTTGCCATAATCGATTTGAGACGGAAATTTTCAGTTAGTGATATGAACATGTTTTTCCGCTCAAATCGCTTTAAAAACGTTTAAAACGCGATTTTGAAGGTTGTAAGATCAATTCTTTACAGTTTTAAAGCAAGTTATAAGTTTCTCATTTCAACATGTTTTTTCGCTCATCCTGAGAGTTTGAGCGCCGAAAACATGATCCCGACTTGTTTAGTTCTGCAATTTTAATTTACAAGGTCTCCTTTTGGTCCGTGATTGCAGTGTATCATCGCGCTCAACTCGTTCACTTTAAGGCTCTAAACATCATTTTAAACTCTAAAACGTTGCCGTGATCGATTTGAGACGGAAATTTTTAGTTGGTGATATGAACATGTTTTTCTGCTCAAATCGCTTCGAAAACGTTTAAAACTAGATTTTAAAGCTTGTAAAACCATTTCTTTTCAGTTTTAAAGCAAGTTATAGGTTTCTTATTTTAACATGTTTTTTCGCTCATCCCGAAAGTTTTAGCACCGAAAACATGATTCCCGTCTTGTTAAGTTCTGCAATTTTAATTTACAAGGTCTCTTTGGGTCCGTGATTGCAGTGTATAATTGCACTCAACTCGTTCACTTTAAGGCTCTAAACATCATTTTAAACTCTAAAACGTTGCCGTTATCGATTTGAGACGGCAATTTTCAGTTAGTGATATTAACATGTTTTTCCGCCCAAATCGCTTCGAAAACGTTTAAAATGCGATTTTTAACGTTGTAAGATCAATTCCTTACAATTTTAAACCAAGTTATAAGTTTCTTATTTAAACATGTTTTTTTTCTCATCTCGAACGTTTGAGCGCCGAAAACATGATTCCCAACTTGCTAAGTTTCACAATTTTAATTTACAAGATCTATTTTGGGTCCGTGATTGCAGTGTATCATTGCTCTCAAGTCGTTCACTTTAAGGCTCTAAACATTATTTTAAGCTCAAAAACGTCGCCGTTACCGAGTTGAGACGGCAATTTTCAGTTGGTCATATCAACATGTTTTTCTGCTCAAATCGTGTCGAAAACGTTTAAAACGCGATTTTGAAGGTTGTAAAATCATTTCTTTTCAGTTTTAAAGAAAGTTATAGGTTTCTTATTTTAACATCTTTTTTCGCTCATCCCGAGAGTTTGAGCGCCGAAAACATGATTCCCGACTTGTTTAGTTCTGCAATTTTAATTTACAAGGTCTCTTTTGGTCCGTGATTGCAGTGTATCATTGCGCTCAACTCGTTCACTTTATGGCTCTAAACATTATTTTAAACTCTAAAACGTTGTCGTTATCGATTTGAGACGGAAATTTTCAGTTAGTGATATGAACATGTTTTTCTGCTCAAATCGCTTCGAAAACGTTTAGAACAAGATTTTGAATGTTGTGAAATCATTTCTTTTCAGTTTTAAAGCAAGTTATAGGTTTCTTATTTTAACATGTTTTTTCGCTCATCCCGAGAGTTTTAGCGCCGAAAACATGATTCCCATCTTGTTAAGTTCTGCAATTTTAATTTACAAGGTCTGCTTTTGGTCCGTGATTGCAGTGTATCATTGCGCTCAACTCGTTCACTTTAAGGCTCTAAACATCATTTTAAACTCTATAACGTTGCCGTTATCGATTTGAGACGGCAATTTTTAGTTGGTGATATGAACATGTTTTTCTGCTCAAATCGCTTCGAAAACGTTTAAAATCAGATTTTGAAGCTTGTAAACTCAATTCTTTTCAGTTTTAAAGCAAGTTATAGGTTGTTATTTTAACATGTTTTTTCTCTCATCCCGAGAGTTTGAGCGCCGAAAACATGATTCCCGACTTGTTTAGTTCTTCAATTTTAATTTACAAGGTCTCTTTGGGTCTGTGATATCAGTGTATCATTGCGCTCAACTCGTTCACTTTAAGGGTCTAAACGTCATTTTAAACTCTATAACGTTGGCGTTATCGATTTGAGACGGCATTCACGGACCCAAAATAAACCTCGTAATTTAAAATTGCAGAACTTAATAAGACGGGAATCATGTTTTCGGCTCTAAAACTCTCGGGATGAGCGAAAAAACATGTTAAAATAAGAAACCTATAACTTGCTTTAAAACTGAAAAGAAATGATTTTACAAGCTTTAAAATCTACTTTTAAACGTTTTCGAAGCGATTTGAGCAGAAAAACATGTTCATATCACTAACTGAAAATTTCCGTCTCAAATTGAGAACGGCAACGTTTTAGAGTTTAAAATAATGTTTAGAGCCATAAAGTGAACGAGTTGAGCGCAATGATACACTGCAATCATGGACCCAAAGTAGACCTTGTAAATTAAAATTGCAAAACTTGGCAAATTGGGAATCATGTTTTCGGCGCTCAAACGTTCGAGATGAGAAAAAAAACATGTTTAAATAAGAAACTTATAACTTGGTTTAAAACTGTAAAGAATTGATCTTACAACCTTTAAAAGCGCGTTTTAAACGTTTTTGAAGCGATTTTGGCGGAAAACATATTCATATCACTAACTGAAAATTGCCGTCTCAAATCGCTTATGGCAACGTTTTAGAGCTTCAAATGATGTTTAGAGCCTTAAAGTGAACGAGTTGAGCGCAATGATACACTGCAATCACGGACCCAAAGAGACCTTGTAAATTAAAATTGCAGAACTTAACAAGACGGGAATCATGTTTTCGGTGGTAAAACTTTCGGGATGAGCGAAAAAACATGTTAAAATAAGAAACCTATAACTTGCTTTAAAACTGAAAAGAAATGGTTTTACAAGCTTGAAAATCTAGTTTTAAACGTTTTCGAAGCGATTTGAGCAGAAAAACATGTTCATATCATTAACTGAAAATTTCCGTCTCAAATCGATAACGGCAACGTTTTAGAGTTTAAAATGATGTTTAGAGCCTTAAAGTGAACGAGTTGAGCGCAATGATACACTGCAATCACGGACCCAAAATAGACCTTGTAAATTAAAATTGCGAAACTTAGCAAGTGGGGAATCATGTTTTCGGCGCTCAAACGCTCGAGATGAGCAAAAAAACATGTTTAATTGAGAAACTTATAACTTGCTTTAAAACTGTAAAGAATTGATCTTACAACCTTCAAAATCGCGTTTTAAACGTTTTTAAAGCGATTTGAGAGGAAAAACATGTTCATATCACTAACTGAAAACTTCCGTCTCAAATCGATAACGGCAACGTTTTAGAGTTTAAAATGATGTTTAGAGCCTTAAAGTCAACGAGTTGAGCGCAATGAAACACTGCATTCACGGACTCAAAATAAACCTCGTAATTTAAAATTGCAGAACTTAATAAGACGGGAATCATGTTTTCGGCGCTAAAACTCTCGGGATGAGCGAAAAAACATGTTAAAATAAGAAACCTATAACTTGCTTTAAAACTGAAAAGAAATGATTTTACAAGCTTGAAAATCTAGTTTTAAACCGCTTTAAAAACGTTTAAAACGCGATTTTGAAGGTTGTAAGATCAATTCTTTACAGTTTTAAAGCAAGTTATAAGTTTCTCATTTCAACATGTTTTTTCGCTCATCCTGAGAGTTTGAGCGCCGAAAACATGATCCCGACTTGTTTAGTTCTGCAATTTTAATTTACAAGGTCTATTTTGGGTCCGTGATTGCAGTGTATCATTGCGCTCAACTCGTTCACTTTATGGCTCTAAACATTATTTTAAACTCTAAAACGTTGCCGTTCTCAATTTGAGACGGAAATTTTCAGTTAGTGATATGAACATGTTTTTCTGCTCAAATCGCTTCGAAAACGTTTAAAACTAGATTTTCACGCTTGTAAAATCATTTCTTTTCAGTTTTAAAGCAAGTTATAGGTTTCTTATTTTAACATGTTTTTTCGCTCATCTCGAGAGTTTTAGCGCCGAAAACGTGATTCCCGCCTTGTTAAGTTTTGCAATTTTAATTTACAAGGTCTCCTTTGGGTCCGTGATTGCAGTGTATCATTGCGCTCAACTCGTTCACTTTACAACCATTTGCAAGCTACCGTTAACCGTGCATTCAAAACAACGTGTTAAAAAGTTATGAAGAGCATGTTAGTTAGTTGAAACTTATTAGTTTCAGCTGTCAAACTTGTAAGTTTTGAACGCGCAACTTGTTGTTTTGTGCGCGTAGCTTGAAGTTTTTGTGCCGTAACTTGCAGTTTTGATGCCATAACTTGTAGTTTTGATGCTATAACTTGTAGTTTTGAAGTCGTAACTAGTCGTAACTTGTCGTCTCAAAAAAAACAAGAGAAACATTTTGAAGATTAAAAACATCAACATGAAAACAAAATATAAATATATCATTCATTTTTATAAATATAAATATATCATTCATGATGTACTGCCATCTTGGACCTAAAAGAGACCTAAATAAATAAATTGACATATTGACATATATTTTTTATTTGTTTATTTTCTTTTCAATTAAATCATGATAGACATGTTGGTTTTGTCTTTTTGGTAAATATTTGCGTCATTTTCGGCGCTCAAACATGATTCCCGACTTGTTTAGTTCTGCAATTTTATTTTACAAGGTCTCTTTTGGTCCGTGATTGCAGTGTATCATTGCGCTCAACTCGTTCACTTTAAGGCTCTAAACATCATTTTAAACTTTAAAACGTTGCCGTTATCGATTTGAGACGGAAATTTTCAGTTAGTGATATCAACATGTTTTTCTGCTCGAATCGCTTCGAAAACTTTAAAACAAGATTTTGAAGCTTGTAAAATCATTTCTTTTCAGTTTTAAAGCAAGTTATAGGTTTCTTATTTTAACATGTTTTTTCGCTCATCGTGAGAGTTTTAGCGCCGAAAACATGATTCCCGTCTTGTTAAGTTCTGCAATTCTAATTTACAAGGTCTCCTTTTGTCCGTGATTGCAGTGTACCATTGCGCTCAACTCTTTCACTTTAAGGCTCTAAACATCATTTTAAACTCTAAAACGTTGCCGTTATCGATTTGAGACGGCAATTTTTAGTTGGTGATATGAACATGTTTTTCTGCTCAAATCGCTTCAAAAACGTTTAAAACAAGATTTTGAAGCTTGTAAAATGATTTCTTTTCAGTTTTAAAGCAAGTTATAGGTTTCTTATTGTAACATGTTTTTTCGCTCATCCTGAGAGTTTGAGCGCCGAAAACATGATCCCGACTTGTTTAGTTCTGCAAATTTAATTTACAAGGTCTCCTTTGGGTCCGTGATTGCAGTGTATCATCGCGCTGAACTCGTTCACTTTATGGCTCTAAACATTATTTTAAACTCTAAAACGTTGCCGTTCTCAATTTGAGACGGAAATTTTCAGTTAGTGATATGAACATGTTTTTCTGCTCAAATCGCTTCGAAAACGTTTAAAACTAGATTTTCACGCTTGTAAAATCATTTCTTTTCAGTTTTAAAGCAAGTTATAGGTTTCTTATTTTAACATGTTTTTTCGCTCATCTCGAGAGTTTTAGCGCCGAAAACGTGATTCCCGCCTTGTTAAGTTTTGCAATTTTAATTTACAAGGTCTCCTTTGGGTCCGTGATTGCAGTGTATCATTGCGCTCAACTCGTTCACTTTACAACCATTTGCAAGCTACCGTTAACCGTGCATTCAAAACAACGTGGTAAAAAGTTATGAAGAGCATGTTAGTTAGTTGAAACTTATTAGTTTCAGCTGTCAAACTTGTAAGTTTTGAACGCGCAACTTGTTGTTTTGTGCGCGTAGCTTGAAGTTTTTGTGCCGTAACTTGCAGTTTTGATGCCATAACTTGTAGTTTTGATGCTATAACTTGTAGTTTTGAAGTCGTAACTAGTCGTAACTTGTCGTCTCAAAAAAAACAAGAGAAACATTTTGAAGATTAAAAACATCAACATGAAAACAAAATATAAATATATCATTCATTTTTATAAATATAAATATATCATTCATGATGTACTGCCATCTTGGACCTAAAAGAGACCTAAATAAATAAATTGACATATTGACATATATTTTTTATTTGTTTATTTTCTTTTCAATTAAATCATGATAGACATGCTGGTTTTGTCTTTTTGGTAAATATTTGCGTCATTTTCGGCGCTCAAACATGATTCCCGACTTGTTTAGTTCTGCAATTTTATTTTACAAGGTCTCTTTTGGTCCGTGATTGCAGTGTATCATTGCGCTCAACTCGTTCACTTTAAGGCTCTAAACATCATTTTAAACTTTAAAACGTTGCCGTTATCGATTTGAGACGGAAATTTTCAGTTAGTGATATGAACATGTTTTTCTGCTCGAATCGCTTCGAAAACTTTAAAACAAGATTTTGAAGCTTGTAAAATCATTTCTTTTCAGTTTTAAAGCAAGTTATAGGTTTGTTATTTTAACATGTTTTTTCGCTCATCGTGAGAGTTTTAGCGCCGAAAACATGATTCCCGTCTTGTTAAGTTCTGCAATTCTAATTTACAAGGTCTCCTTTTGTCCGTGATTGCAGTGTACCATTGCGCTCAACTCTTTCACTTTAAGGCTCTAAACATCATTTTAAACTCTAAAACGTTGCCGTTATCGATTTGAGACGGCAATTTTTAGTTGGTAATATGAACATGTTTTTCTGCTCAAATCGCTTCAAAAACGTTTAAAACAAGAATTTGAAGCTTGTAAAATGATTTCTTTTCAGTTTTAAAGCAAGTTATAGGTTTCTTATTGTAACATGTTTTTTCGATCATCCTGAGAGTTTGAGCGCCGAAAACATGATCCCGACTTGTTTAGTTCTGCAAATTTAATTTACAAGGTCTCCTTTGGGTCCGTGATTGCAGTGTATCATCGCGCTGAACTCGTTCACATTAAGGCTCTAAACATCATTTGAAGCTCTAAAACGTTGCCATAATCGATTTGAGACGGCAATTTTCAGTTAGTGATATGAACATGTTTTTCCGCCCAAATAGCTTATAAAACGTTTAAAACGCGATTTTTAAGGTTGTAAGATCAATTCTTTACAGGTTTAAACCAAGTTATAAGTTTCTTATTTAAAGATGTTTTTTTCTCATCTCGAACGTTTGAGCGTCGAAAAGATGATTCCCCACTTGCTAACTTTCGCAATTTTAATTTACAAGCTCTATTTTGGGTCCGTGATTGCAGTGTATCATTGCGCTCAACTCGTTCACTTTAAGGCTCTGAACATTATTTTAAGCTCTAAAACGTCGCCGTTACCGATTTGAGACGGAAATTTTTAGTTGGTCATATCAACATGTTTTTCTGCTCAAATCGCTTCGAAAACGTTTAAAACGCGATTTTGAAGGTTGTAAGATCATTTCTTTTCAGTTTTAAACAAAGTTATAGGTTTTTTATTTTAACATGTTTTTTCGCTCATCCTGAGAGTTTGAGCGCCGAAAACATGATCCCGACTTGTTTAGTTCTGCATTTTTATTTTACAAGGTCTCCTTTGGGTCCGTGATTGCAGTGTATCATCGCGCTCAACTCGTTCACTTTAAGGCTCTAAACATGATTTGAAGCTCTAAAACGTTGCCATAAGCGATTTGAGACGGCAATTTTCAGTTAGTGACATGAACATGTTTTTCCGCCCAAATCGCTTCAAAAACGTTTAAAACGCGATTTTGAAGGTTGTAAGATCATTTCTTTTCAGTTTTAAACAAAGTTATAGGTTTCTTATTTTAACATGTTTTTTCGCTCATCCTGAGAGTTTGAGCGCCGAAAACATGATCCCGACTTGTTTAGTTCTGCAGTTTTAATTTACAAGGTCTCCTTTTGGTCCGTGATTGCAGTGTATCATCGCGCTCAACTCGTTCACTTTAAGGCTCTAAACATCATTTTAAACTCTAAAACGTTGCCGTTATCGATTTGAGACGGAAATTTTTAGTTGGTGATATGAACATGTTTTTCTGCTCAAATCGCTTCGAAAACGTTTAAAACTAGATTTTCAAGCTTGTAAAACCATTTCTTTTCAGTTTTAAAGCAAGTTATAAGTTTCTTATTTTAACATGTTTTTTCGCTCATCCCGAAAGTTTTAGCACCGAAAACATGATTCCCGTCTTGTTAAGTTCTGCAATTTTAATTTACAAGGTCTCTTTGGGTCCGTGATTGCAGTGTATAATTGCACTCAACTCGTTCACTTTAAGGCTCTAAACATCATTTTAAACTCTAAAACGTTGCCGTTATCGATTTGAGACGGAAATTTTCAGTTAGTGATATGAACATGTTTTCCAGCTCAAATCGCTTCAAAAACGTTTAAAACGCGATTTTGAAGGTTGTAAGATCAATTCTTTACAGTTTTAAAGCAAGTTATAAGTTTCTTATTTAAACATGTTTTTTCGCTCATCCTGTGAGTTTTAGCGCCGAAAACATGATTCCCGTCTTGTTAAGTTCTGCAATTCTAATTTACAAGGTCTCCTTTGGTCCGTGATTGCAGTGTACCATTGCGCTCAACTCTTTCACTTTAAGGCTCTAAACATCATTTTAAACTCTAAAACGTTGCCGTTATCGATTTGAGACGGCAATTTTTAGTTGGTGATATGAACATGTTTTTCTGCTCAAATCGCTTCAAAAACGTTTAAAACAAGGTTTTGAAGCTTGTAAAATGATTTCTTTTCAGTTTTAAAGCAAGTTATAGGTTTCTTATTTTAACATGTTTTTTCGCTCATCCCTAGAGTTTTAGAGCCGAAAACATGATTCCCGTCTTATTAAGTTCTGCAATTTTAAATTACGAGGTTTATTTTGGGTCCGTGAATGCAGTGTTTCATTGCGCTCAACTCGTTGACTTTAAGGCTCTAAACATCATTTTAAACTCTAAAACGTTGCCGTTATCGATTTGAGACGGAAGTTTTCAATTAGTGATATGAACATGTTTTCCAGCTCAAATCGCTTCAAAAACGTTTAAAACGCGATTTTGAAGGTTGTAAGATCAAATCTTTACAGTTTTAAAGCAACTTATAAGTTTCTCATTTAAACATGTTTTTTTGCTCATCTCGAAAGTTTGAGCGCCGAAAACATGATTCCCCACTTGCTAACTTTCGCAATTTTAATTTACAAGGTCTATTTTGGGTCCGTGATTGCAGTGTATCATTGCGCTCAACTCGTTCACTTTAAGGCTCTAATTATTATTTTAAGCTCTTAAACGTTGCCGTTACCGATTTGAGACGGCAATTTTCAGTTGGTCATATCAACATGTTTTTCTGCTCAAATCGCTTCGAAAACGTTTAGAACAAGATTTTGAATCTTGTGAAATCATTTCTTTTCAGTTTTAAAGCAAGTTATAGGTTTCTTATTTTAACATGTTTTTTCGCTCATCCCGAGAGTTTTAGCGCCGAAAACATGATTCCCATCTTGTTAAGTTCTGCAATTTTAATTTACAAGGTCTGCTTTTGGTCCGTGATTGCAGTGTATCATTGCGCTCAACTCGTTCACTTTAAGGCTCTAAACATCATTTTAAACTCTATAACGTTGCCGTTATCGATTTGAGACGGCAATTTTTAGTTGGTGATATGAACATGTTTTTCTGCTCAAATCGCTTCGAAAACGTTTAAAATCAGATTTTGAAGCTTGTAAACTCAATTCTTTTCAGTTTTAAAGCAAGTTATAGGTTGTTATTTTAACATGTTTTTTCGCTCATCCCGAGAGTTTGAGCGCCGAAAACATGATTCCCGACTTGTTTAGTTCTGCAATTTTAATTTACAAGGTCTCTTTGGGTCTGTGATATCAGTGTATCATTGCGCTCAACTCGTTCACTTTAAGGGTCTAAACGTCATTTTAAACTCTATAACGTTGGCGTTATCGATTTGAGACGGCATTCACGGACCCAAAATAAACCTCGTAATTTAAAATTGCAGAACTTAATAAGACGGGAATCATGTTTTCGGCTCTAAAACTCTCGGGATGAGCGAAAAAACATGTTAAAATAAGAAACCTATAACTTGCTTTAAAACTGAAAAGAAATGATTTTACAAGCTTTAAAATCTACTTTTAAACGTTTTCGAAGCGATTTGAGCAGAAAAACATGTTCATATCACTAACTGAAAATTTTCGTCTCAAATTGAGAACGGCAACGTTTTAGAGTTTAAAATAATGTTTAGAGCCATAAAGTGAACGAGTTGAGCGCAATGATACACTGCAATCATGGACCCAAAATAGACCTTGTAAATTAAAATTGCCAAACTTGGCAAATTGGGAATCATGTTTTCGGCGCTCAAACGTTCGAGATGAGAAAAAAAACATGTTTAAATAAGAAACTTATAACTTGGTTTAAAACTGTAAAGAATTGATCTTACAACCTTTAAAAGCGCGTTTTAAACGTTTTTGAAGCGATTTGGGCGGAAAACATGTTCATATCACTAACTGAAAATTGCCGTCTCAAATCGCTTATGGCAACGTTTTAGAGCTTCAAATGATGTTTAGAGCCTTAAAGTGAACGAGTTGAGCGCAATGATACACTGCAATCACGGACCCAAAGAGATCTTGTAAATTAAAATTGCAGAACTTAACAAGACGGGAATCATGTTTTCGGTGCTAAAACTTTCGGGATGAGCGAAAAAACATGTTAAAATAAGAAACCTATAACTTGCTTTAAAACTGAAAAGAAATGGTTTTACAAGCTTGAAAATCTAGTTTTAAACGTTTTCGAAGCGATTTGAGCAGAAAAACATGTTCATATCACTAACTGAAAATTTCCGTCTCAAATCGATAACGGCTACGTTTTAGAGTTTAAAATGATGTTTAGAGCCTTAAAGTGAACGAGTTGAGCGCAATGATACACTGCAATCACGGACCCAAAATAGACCTTGTAAATTAAAATTGCGAAACTTAGCAAGTGGGGAATCATGTTTTCGGCGCTCAAACGCTCGAGATGAGCAAAAAAACATGTTTAATTGAGAAACTTATAACTTGCTTTAAAACTGTAAAGAATTGATCTTACAACCTTCAAAATCGCGTTTTAAACGTTTTTAAAGCGATTTGAGAGGAAAAACATGTTCATATCACTAACTGAAAACTTCCGTCTCAAATCGATAACGGCAACGTTTTAGAGTCTAAAATGATGTTTAGAGCCTTAAAGTCAACGAGTTGAGCGCAATGAAACACTGCATTCACGGACTCAAAATAAACCTCGTAATTTAAAATTGCAGAACTTAATAAGACGGGAATCATGTTTTCGGCGCTAAAACTCTCGGGATGAGCGAAAAAACATGTTAAAATAAGAAACCTATAACTTGCTTTAAAACTGAAAAGAAATGATTTTACAAGCTTGAAAATCTAGTTTTAAACCGCTTTAAAAACGTTTAAAACGCGATTTTGAAGGTTGTAAGATCAATTCTTTACAGTTTTAAAGCAAGTTATAAGTTTCTCATTTCAACATGTTTTTTCGCTCATCCTGAGAGTTTGAGCGCCGAAAACATGATCCCGACTTGTTTAGTTCTGCAATTTTAATTTACAAGGTCTATTTTGGGTCCGTGATTGCAGTGTATCATTGCGCTCAACTCGTTCACTTTATGGCTCTAAACATTATTTTAAACTCTAAAACGTTGCCGTTCTCAATTTGAGACGGAAATTTTCAGTTAGTGATATGAACATGTTTTTCTGCTCAAATCGCTTCGAAAACGTTTAAAACTAGATTTTCACGCTTGTAAAATCATTTCTTTTCAGTTTTAAAGCAAGTTATAGGTTTCTTATTTTAACATGTTTTTTCGCTCATCTCGAGAGTTTTAGCGCCGAAAACGTGATTCCCGCTTTGTTAAGTTTTGCAATTTTAATTTACAAGGTCTCCTTTGGGTCCGTGATTGCAGTGTATCATTGCGCTCAACTCGTTCACTTTACAACCATTTGCAAGCTACCGTTAACCGTGCATTCAAAACAACGTGTTAAAAAGTTATGAAGAGCATGTTAGTTAGTTGAAACTTATTAGTTTCAGCTGTCAAACTTGTAAGTTTTGAACGCGCAACTTGTTGTTTTGTGCGCGTAGCTTGAAGTTTTTGTGCCGTAACTTGCAGTTTTGATGCCATAACTTGTAGTTTTGATGCTATAACTTGTAGTTTTGAAGTCGTAACTAGTCGTAACTTGTCGTCTCAAAAAAAACAAGAGAAACATTTTGAAGATTAAAAACATCAACATGAAAACAAAATATAAATATATCATTCATTTTTATAAATATAAATATATCATTCATGATGTACTGCCATCTTGGACCTAAAAGAGACCTAAATAAATAAATTGACATATTGACATATATTTTTTATTTGTTTATTTTCTTTTCAATTAAATCATGATAGACATGTTGGTTTTGTCTTTTTGGTAAATATTTGCGTCATTTTCGGCGCTCAAACATGATTCCCGACTTGTTTAGTTCTGCAATTTTAATTTACAAGGTCTCTTTTGGTCCGTGATTGCAGTGTATCATTGCGCTCAACTCGTTCACTTTAAGGCTCTAAACATCATTTTAAACTTTAAAACGTTGCCGTTATCGATTTGAGACGGAAATTTTCAGTTAGTGATATGAACATGTTTTTCTGCTCGAATCGCTTCGAAAACTTTAAAACAAGATTTTGAAGCTTGTAAAATCATTTCTTTTCAGTTTTAAAGCAAGTTATAGGTATCTCATTTCAACATGTTATTTCGCTCATCTCGAGGGTTTGAGCGCCGAAAACATGATTCCCGACTTGCTAAGTTTAGCAATTTCCATTTAGAAGGTCTCTTTTAGGTCCGTGATTGCAGTAAAACATTGCGTTTAACTCCTTCACTTTAGCACTGAAAAGACCATTTTAAGCTCTAAAACGTCGTCCTTATCGATTAAAGACGGCAATTTTTAGTTGGTGATTTGAGCATGTTTTTACGCTCAGATCGCTTATAGAACGCTTAAAACGCGATGTTGGTGGTTTTAAGATGGTTTCTTTTCAGTTTAAATGCAAGTTATAGGTTTCTCACTTTAACATGTTATTTCGCTCATCTCGATGGTTTGAGCGCCGAAAACATGATTCCCGACTTGCTAAGTTTAGCAATTTCCATTTAGAAGGTCTCTTTTAGGTCCGTGATTGCAGTAAAACATTGCGTTTAACTCCTTCACTTTAGCACTGAAAAGACCATTTTAAGCTCTAAAACGTCGTCCTTATCGATTAAAGACGGCAATTTTTAGTTGGTGATTTGAGCATGTTTTTACGCTCAGATCGCTTCTAGAACGGTTAAAACGCGATGTTGGTGGTTTTAAGATGGTTTCTTTTCAGTTTAAATGCAAGTTATAGGTTTCTCACTTTAACATGTTATTTCGCTCATCTCGATGGTCTGAGCGCCGAAAACATGATTCCCGACTTGCTAAGTTCTGCAATTTCCATTTAGAAGGTCTCTTTTAGGTCCGTGATTGCAGTACAACATTGCGCTAGACTCCACTTTAGAACTGAAAAGACCATTTTAAGCTCTAAAACGTCGTCCTCATCGATTAAAGACGGTAATTTTTAGTTGGTGATTTGAGCATATTTTTACGCTCAAATCGCTTCTACAACGCTTAAAACGTGATTTTAATGGTTCTAAGATCGTTTCTTTTCAGTTTACAAGCAAGTTATAGGTTTCTCATTTCAACATGTCATTTCGCTCATCTCGATGGTTTGAGCGCCGAAAACATGATTCCCGACTTGCTAAGTTTTCAATTTCCATTTAGAAGGTCTCTTTTACGTCCGTGATTGCAGTACAACATTGCGCTTAACTCCTTCACTTTAGCACTGAAAAGACCATTTTAAGCTCCAAAACGTCGTCCTTATCGATTAAAGACCGCAATTTTTAGTTGGTGATTTGAGCATGTTTTTACGCTCAAATCGCTTCTAGAACGCTTAAAACTTGATTTTGATGGTTCTAAGATCGTTTCTTTTCAGTTTACAAGCAAGTTATAGGTTTCTCATTTCAACATGTCATTTCGCTCATCTCGATGGTTTGAGCGCCGAAAACATGATTCCCGACTTGCTAAGTTTTCAATTTCCATTTAGAAGGTCTCTTTTACGTCCGTGATTGCAGTACAACATTGCGCTTAACTCCTTCACTTTAGCACTGAAAAGACCATTTTAAGCTCCAAAACGTCGTCCTTATCAATTAAAGACCGCAATTTTTAGTTGGTGATTTGAGCATGTTTTTACGCTCAAATCGCTTCTAGAACGCTTAAAACTTGATTTTGATGGTTCTAAGATCGTTTCTTTTCAGTTTACAAGCAAGTTATAGGTTTCTCATTTCAACATGTTATTTCGCTCATCTCGAGGGTTTGAGCGCCAAAAACATGATTCCAGACTTGCTAAGTTTTCAATTTCCATTTAGAAGATCTCTTTTACGTCCGTGATTGCAGTACATCATTGCGTTTAACTCGTTCACTTTAGCACTGAAAACATCATTTTAAGCTCTATAACATCGCCGGGATCGATTTAAGACGGCAATTTTTAGTTGGTTATTTGAGCATGTTTTTACGCTCAAATCGCTTCCAGAACGCTTAAAACGCAATTTTGATGGTTCTAAGATCGTTTCTTTTCAGTTTACAAGCAAGTTATAGGTATCTCATTTCAACATGTTATTTCGCTCATCTCGAGGGTTTGAGCGCCGAAAACATGATTCCCGACTTGCTAAGTTTAGCAATTTCCATTTAGAAGGTCTCTTTTAGGTCCGTGATTGCAGTAAAACATTGCGTTTAACTCCTTCACTTTAGCACTGAAAAGACCATTTTAAGCTCTAAAACGTCGTCCTTATCGATTAAAGACGGCAATTTTTAGTTGGTGATTTGAGCATGTTTTTACGCTCAGATCGCTTCTAGAACGGTTAAAACGCGATGTTGGTGGTTTTAAGATGGTTTCTTTTCAGTTTAAATGCAAGTTATAGGTTTCTCACTTTAACATGTTATTTCGCTCATCTCGATGGTCTGAGCGCCGAAAACATGATTCCCGACTTGCTAAGTTCTGCAATTTCCATTTAGAAGGTCTCTTTTAGGTCCGTGATTGCAGTACAACATTGCGCTAGACTCCACTTTAGAACTGAAAAGACCATTTTAAGCTCTAAAACGTCGTCCTCATCGATTAAAGACGGTAATTTTTAGTTGGTGATTTGAGCATATTTTTACGCTCAAATCGCTTCTACAACGCTTAAAACGTGATTTTAATGGTTCTAAGATCGTTTCTTTTCAGTTTACAAGCAAGTTATAGGTTTCTCATTTCAACATGTCATTTCGCTCATCTCAATGGTTTGAGCGCCGAAAACATGATTCCCGACTTGCTAAGTTTTCAATTTCCATTTAGAAGGTCTCTTTTACGTCCGTGATTGCAGTACAACATTGCGCTTAACTCCTTCACTTTAGCACTGAAAAGACCATTTTAAGCTCCAAAACGTCGTCCTTATCGATTAAAGACGGCAATTTTTAGTTGGTGATTCGAGCATGTTTTTACGCTCAAATCGCTTCTAGAACGCTTAAAACTTGATTTTGATGGTTCTAAGATCGTTTCTTTTCAGTTTACAAGCAAGTTATAGGTTTCTAATTTCAACATGTTATTTCGCTCATCTCGATGGTTTGAGCGCCGAAAACATGACTCCCGACTTGCTAAGTTTTCAATTTCGATTTAGAAGGTCTCTTTTACGTCCGTCATTGCAGTACATCATTGCGCTCAACTCGTTCACTTTAGCACTGAAAACACCATTTTAAGCTCTATAACATCGCTGGGATCGATTTAAGACGGCAATTTTTAGTTGGTGATTTGAGCATGTTTTTACGCTCAAATCGCTTCCAGAACGCTTAAAACGCAATTTTGATGGTTCTAAGATCGTTTCTTTTCAGTTCACAAGCAAGTTATAGGTTTCTCATTTCAACATGTTATTTCGCTCATCTCGAGGATTTGAGCGCCGAAAACATGATTCCCGACTTGCTAAGTTCTGCAATTTCCATTTAGAAGGTCTCTTTTAGGTCCGTGATTGCAGTACAACATTGCGCTCAACTCCTTCACTTTAGAACTGAAAAGACCATTTTAAGGTCTAAAACGTCGTCCTCATCGATTAAAGACGGCAATTTTTAGTTGGTGATTTGAGCATATTTTTACGCTCAAATCGCTTCTAGAACGCTTAAAACGTGATTTTAATGGTTCCAAGATCGTTTCTTTTCAGTTTACCTGCAAGTTATAGGTTTCTCATTTCAACATGTCATTTCGCTCATCTCAATGGTTTGAGCGCCGAAAACATTATTCCCGACTTGCTAAGTTTTCAATTTCCATTTAGAAGGTCTCTTTTACGTCCGTGATTGCAGTACAACATTGCGCTTAACTCCTTCACTTTAGCACTGAAAAGACCATTTTAAGCTCCAAAACGTCGTCCTTATCGATTAAAGACGGCAATTTTTAGTTGGTGATTCGAGCATGTTTTTACGCTCAAATCGCTTCTAGAACGCTTACAACTTGATTTTGATGGTTCTAAGATCGTTTCTTTTCAGTTTACAAGCAAGTTATAGGTTTCTAATTTCAACATGTTATTTCGCTCATCTCGATGGTTTGAGCGCCGAAAACATGATTCCCGACTTGCTAAGTTTTCAATTTCCATTTAGAAGGTCTCTTTTACGTCCGTCATTGCAGTACATCATTGCGCTCAACTCGTTCACTTTAGCACTGAAAACACCATTTTAAGCTCTATAACATCGCCGGGATCGATTTAAGACGGCAATTTTTAGTTGGTGATTTGAGCATGTTTTTACGCTCAAATCGCTTCCAGAACGCTTAAAACGCAATTTTGATGGTTCTAAGATCGTTTCTTTTCAGTTTACAAGCAAGTTATAGGTTTCTCATTTCAACATGTTATTTCGCTCATCTCGAGGGTTTGAGCGCCGAAAACATGATTCCCGACTTGCTAAGTTTAGCAATTTCCATTTAGAAGGTCTCTTTTAGGTCCGTGATTGCAGTACAACATTGCGTTTAACTCCTTCACTTTAGCACTGAAAAGACCATTTTAAGCTCTAAAACGTCGTCCTTATCGATTAAAGACGGCAATTTTTAGTTGGTGATTTGAGCATGTTTTTACGCTCAGATCGCTTGTAGAACGCTTAAAACGCGATGTTGGTGGTTTTAAGATGGTTTCTTTTCGGTTTAAATGCAAGTTATAGGTTTCTCACTTTAACATGTTATTTCGCTCATCTCGATGGTCTGAGCGCCGAAAACATGATTCCCGACTTGCTAAGTTCTGCAATTTCCATTTAGAAGGTCTCTTTTAGGTCCGTGATTGCAGTACAACATTGCGCTCAACTCCTTCTTTTTAGAACTGAAAAGACCATTTTAAGCTCTAAAACGTCGTCCTTATCGATTAAAGACGGCAATTTTTAGTTGGTGATTTGAGCATATTTTTACGCTCAAATCGCTTCTAGAACGCTTAAAACGTGATTTTAATGGTTCTAAGATCGTTTCTTTTCAGTTTACAAGCAAGTTATAGGTTTCTCATTTCAACATGTCATTTCGCTCATCTCAATGGTTTGAGCGCCGAAAACATGATTCCCGACTTGCTAAGTTTTCAATTTCCATTTAGAAGGTCTCTTTTACGTCCGTGATTGCAGTACAACATTGCGCTTAACTCCTTCACTTTAGCACTGAAAAGACCATTTTAAGCTCCAAAACGTCGTCCTTATCGATTAAAGACGGCAATTTTTAGTTGGTGATTCGAGCATGTTTTTACGCTCAAATCGCTTCTAGAATGCTTAAAACTTGATTTTGATGGTTCTAAGATCGTTTCTTTTCAGTTTACAAGCAAGTTATAGGTTTCTAATTTCAACATGTTATTTCGCTCATCTCGATGGTTTGAGCGCCGAAAACATGATTCCCGACTTGCTAAGTTTTCAATTTCCATTTAGAAGGTCTCTTTTACGTCCGTCATTGCAGTACATCATTGGGCTCAACTCGTTCACTTTAGCACTGAAAACACCATTTTAAGCTCTATAACATCGCCGGGATCGATTTAAGACGGCAATTTTTAGTTGGTGATTTGAGCATGTTTTTACGCTCAAATCGCTTCCAGAACGCTTAAAACGCAATTTTGATGGTTCTAAGATCGTTTCTTTTCAGTTTACAAGCAAAATATAGGTTTCTCATTTCAACATGTTATTTCGCTCATCTCGAGGGTTTGAGCGCCGAAAACATGATTCCCGACTTGCTAAGTTTAGCAATTTCCATTTAGAAGGTCTCTTTTAGGTCCGTGATTGCAGTACAACATTGCGTTTAACTCCTTCACTTTAGCACTGAAAAGACCATTTTAAGCTCTAAAACGTCGTCCTTATCGATTAAAGACGGCAATTTTTAGTTGGTGATTTGAGCATATTTTTACGCTCAAATCGCTTCTAGAACGCTTAAAACGTGATTTTAATGGTTCTAAGATCGTTTCTTTTCAGTTTACAAGCAAGTTATAGGTTTCTCATTTCAACATGTCATTTCGCTCATCTCAATGGTTTGAGCGCCGAAAACATGATTCCCGACTTGCTAAGTTTTCAATTTCCATTTAGAAGGTCTCTTTTACGTCCGTGATTGCAGTACAACATTGCGCTTAACTCCTTCACTTTAACACTGAAAAGACCATTTTAAGCTCCAAAACGTCGTCCTTATCGATTAAAGACGGCAATTTTTAGTTGGTGATTCGAGCATGTTTTTACGCTCAAATCGCTTCTAGAACGCTTAAAACTTGATTTTGATGGTTCTAAGATCGTTTCTTTTCAGTTTACAAGCAAGTTATAGGTTTCTAATTTCAACATGTTATTTCGCTCATCTCGATGGTTTGAGCGCCGAAAACATGATTCCCGACTTGCTAAGTTTTCAATTTCCATTTAGAAGGTCTCTTTTACGTCCGTCATTGCAGTACATCATTGGGCTCAACTCGTTCACTTTAGCACTGAAAACACCATTTTAAGCTCTATAACATCGCCGGGATCGATTTAAGACGGCAATTTTTAGTTGGTGATTTGAGCATGTTTTTACGCTCAAATCGCTTCCAGAACGCTTAAAACGCAATTTTGATGGTTCTAAGATCGTTTCTTTTCAGTTTACAAGCAAGATATAGGTTTCTCATTTCAACATGTTATTTCGCTCATCTCGAGGGTTTGAGCGCCGAAAACATGATTCCCGACTTGCTAAGTTTAGCAATTTCCATTTAGAAGGTCTCTTTTAGGTCCGTGATTGCAGTACAACATTGCGTTTAACTCCTTCACTTTAGCACTGAAAAGACCATTTTAAGCTCTAAAACGTCGTCCTTATCGATTAAAGACGGCAATTTTTAGTTGGTGATTTGAGCATGTTTTTACGCTCAGATCGCTTGTAGAACGCTTAAAACGCGATGTTGGTGGTTTTAAGATGGTTTCTTTTCGGTTTAAATGCAAGTTATAGGTTTCTCACTTTAACATGTTATTTCGCTCATCTCGATGGTCTGAGCGCCGAAAACATGATTCCCGACTTGCTAAGTTCTGCAATTTCCATTTAGAAGGTCTCTTTTAGGTCCGTGATTGCAGTACAACATTGCGCTCAACTCCTTCACTTTAGAACTGAAAAGACCATTTTAAGCTCTAAAACGTCGTCCTTATCGATTAAAGACGGCAATTTTTAGTTGGTGATTTGAGGATATTTTTACGCTCAAATCGCTTCTAGAACGCTTAAAACGTGATTTTAATGGTTCTAAGATCGTTTCTTTTCAGTTTACAAGCAAGTTATAGGTTTCTCATTTCAACATGTCATTTCGCTCATCTCGATGGTTTGAGCGCCGAAAACATGATTCCCGACTTGCTAAGTTTTCAATTTCAATTTAGAAAGTCTCTTTTACGTCCGTGATTGAAGTACAACATTGCGCTTAACTCCTTCACTTTAGCACTGAAAAGACCATTTTAAGCTCCAAAACGTCGTCCTTATCGATTAAAGACGGCAATTTTTAGTTGGTGATTTGAGCATGTTTTTACGCTCAAATCGCTTCCAGAACGCTTAAAACGCGATTTTGATGGTTCTAAGATCGTTTCTTTTCAGTTTACAAGCAAGTTATAGGTTTCTCATTTCAACATGTTATTTCGCTCATCTCGATGGTTTGAGCGACGAAAACATGATTCCCGACTTGCTAAGTTTTCAATTTCCATTTAGAAGGTCTCTTTTACGTCCGTGATTGCAGTACATCATTGCGTTTAACTCGTTCACTTTAGCACTGAAAACTTCATTTTAAGCTCTATAACATCGCTGGGATCGATTTAAGACGGCAATTTTTAGTTGGTGATTTGAGCATGTTTTTACGCTCAAATCGCTTCCAGAACGCTTAAAACGCTATTTTGATGGTTCTAAGATCGTTTCTTTTCAGTTTACCTGCAAGTTATAGGTTTCCTCATTTCAACATCTTATTTCGCTCATCTCGATGGTTTGAGCGACGAAAACATGATTCCCGACTTGCTAAGTTCTGCAATTTCCATTTAGAAGGTCTCTTTTAGGTCCGTGATTCCAGTACAACATTGCGCTCAACTCCTTCACTTTAGCACTGTAAAGACCATTTTAAGCTCTAAAACGTCGTCCTTATCGATTAAAGACGGTGATTTTTAGTTGGTGATTTGAGCATGTTTTTACGCTCAAATCGCTTCCAGAACGCTTAAAACGCAATTTTGATGGTTCTAAGATCGTTTCTTTTCAGTTTACAAGCAAGTTATAGGTTTCTCATTTCAACATGTTATTTCGCTCATCTCGATGGTTTGAGCGACGAAAACATGATTCCCGACTTGCTAAGTTTTCAATTTCCATTTAGAAGGTCTCTTTTACGTCCGTGATTGCAGTACATCATTGCGTTTAACTCGTTCACTTTAGCACTGAAAACATCATTTTAAGCTCTATAACATCGCCGGGATCGATTTAAGCCGGCAATTTTTAGTTGGTGATTTGAGCATGTTTTTACGCTCAAATCGCTTCTAGAACGCTTAAAACTTGATTTTGATGGTTCTAAGATCGTTTCTTTTCAGTTTACAAGCAAGTTATAGGTTTCTAATTTCAACATGTTATTTCGCTCATCTCGATGGTTTGAGCGCCGAAAACATGATTCCCGACTTGCTAAGTTTTCAATTTCCATTTAGAAGGTCTCTTTTACGTCCGTCATTGCAGTACATCATTGGGCTCAACTCGTTCACTTTAGCACTGAAAACATCATTTTAAGCTCTAAAACATCGCCGGGATCGATTTAAGACGGATATTTTTAGTTGGTGATTTGAGCATGTTTTTACGCTCAAATCACTTGCAGAACGCTTAAAATGGGATTTTGATGGTTGTAAGATCGTTTCTTTTCAGTTTACAAGCAAGTTATAGGTTTCTCATTTTAACATGTTATTTCGCTGATCTCGAGGGTTTGAGCGCCGAAAATATCATTCCCGACTTGCTACGTTGTGCAATTTCCATTTAGAAGTTCTCTTTTAGGTCCGTGATTGCAGTACATCATTGCGCTCAACTCGTTCACTTTAGCACTAAAAACATCATTTTAAGCTTCAAAACAGGGCCGTGATCGATTTAAGACGGCAATTTTTAGTTGGTGATTTGAGCATGTTTTTACGCTCAGATCGCTTCTAGAACGCTTAAAACGGGATTTTGATGGTTGTAAGACCGTTTCTTTTCAGTTTAAATGAAAGTTATAGGTTTCTCATTTCAACATGTTATTTCGCTCATCTCGAATGTTTGAGCGCCGAAAATATCATTCCCGACTTGCTACGTTGTGCAATTTCCATTTAGAAGTTCTCTTTTAGGTCCGTGATTGCAGTACATCATTGCGCTCAACTCGTTCACTTTAGCACTGAAAACATCATTTTAAGCTTTAAAACAGGGCCGTGATCGATTTCAGACGGCAATTTTTATTTGGTGATTTGAGCATGTTTTTACGCTCAGATCGCTTATAGAACGCTTAAAACGCGATGTTGGTGGTTTTAAGATGAATTGTTTTCAGTTTAAATGCAAGTTACAGGTTTCTCACTTCAACATGTTATTTCGCTCATCTCGATGGTCTGAGCGCCGAAAACATGATTCCCGACTTGCTAAGTTCTGCAATTTCCATTTAGAAGGTCTCTTTTAGGTCCGTGATTGCAGTACAACATTGCGCTGAACTCTTTCACTTTAGCAGTGAAAAGACCATTTTAAGCTCTAAAACGTCGTCCTTATCGATTAAAGAAGGCAATTTTTAGTTGGTGATTTTAGCATGTTTTTACGCTCAAATCGCTTCCAGAACGCTTAAAACGCAATTTTGAGTTTCTAAGATCGTTTCTTTTCAGTTTACAAGCAAGTTATAGGTTTCTCATTTCAACATGTCATTTCGCTCATCTCGATGGTTTGAGCGCCGAAAACATGATTCTCGACTTGCTAAGTTTTCAATTTCCATTTAGAAGGTCTCTTTTAGGTCCGTGATTGCAGTACAACATTGCGTTTAACTCCTTCACTTTAGCACTGAAAAGACCATTTTAAGCTCTAAAACGTCGTCCTTATCGATTAAAGACGGCAATTTTTAGTTGGTGATTTGAGCATGTTTTTACGCTCAGATCGCTTCTAGAACGCTTAAAACGCGATGTTGGTGGTTTTAAGATGGTTTCTTTTCAGTTTAAATGCAAGTTATAGGTTTCCCACTTTAACATGTTATTTCGCTCATCTCGATGGTCTGAGCGCCGAAAACATGATTCCCGACTTGCTAAGTTCTGCAATTTCCATTTAGAAGGTCTCTTTTAGGTCCGTGATTGCAGTACAACATTGCGCTCAACTCCTTCTTTTTAGAACTGAAAAGACCATTTTAAGCTCTAAAACGTCGTCCTTATCGATTAAAGACGGCAATTTTTAGTTGGTGATTTGAGCATATTTTTACGCTCAAATCGCTTCTAGAACGCTTAAAACGTGATTTTGATGGTTCTAAGATCGTTTCTTTTCAGTTTACAAGCAAGTTATAGGTTTCTAATTTCAACATGTTATTTCGCTCATCTCGATGGTTTGAGCGCCGAAAACATGATTCCCGACTTGCTAAGTTTTCAATTTCCATTTAGAAGATCTCTTTTACGTCCGTCATTGCAGTACATCATTGGGCTCAACTCGTTCACTTTAGCACTGAAAAGACCATTTTAAGCTCTATAACATCGCCGGGATCGATTTAAGACGGCAATTTTTAGTTGGTGATTTGAGCATGTTTTTACGCTCAAATCGCTTCCAGAACGCTTAAAACGCAATTTTGATGGTTCTAAGATCGTTTCTTTTCAGTTTACAAGCAAGATATAGGTTTCTCATTTCAACATGTTATTTCGCTCATCTCGAGGGTTTGAGCGCCGAAAACATGATTCCCGACTTGCTAAGTTTAGCAATTTCCATTTAGAAGGTCTCTTTTAGGTCCGTGATTGCAGTACAACATTGCGTTTAACTCCTTCACTTTAGCACTGAAAAGACCATTTTAAGCTCTAAAACGTCGTCCTTATCGATTAAAGACGGCAATTTTTAGTTGGTGATTTGAGCATATTTTTACGCTCAAATCGCTTCTAGAACGCTTAAAACGTGATTTTAATGGTTCTAAGATCGTTTCTTTTCAGTTTACAAGCAAGTTATAGGTTTCTCATTTCAACATGTCATTTCGCTCATCTCAATGGTTTGAGCGCCGAAAACATGATTCCCGACTTGCTAAGTTTTCAATTTCCATTTAGAAGGTCTCTTTTACGTCCGTGATTGCAGTACAACATTGCGCTTAACTCCTTCACTTTAGCACTGAAAAGACCATTTTAAGCTCCAAAACGTCGTCCTTATCGATTAAAGACGGCAATTTTTAGTTGGTGATTCGAGCATGTTTTTACGCTCAAATCGCTTCTAGAACGCTTAAAACTTGATTTTGATGGTTCTAAGATCGTTTCTTTTCAGTTTACAAGCAAGTTATAGGTTTCTAATTTCAACATGTTATTTCGCTCATCTCGATGGTTTGAGCGCCGAAAACATGATTCCCGACTTGCTAAGTTTTCAATTTCTATTTAGAAGGTCTCTTTTACGTCCGTCATTGCAGTACATCATTGCGCTCAACTCGTTCACTTTAGCACTGAAAACACCATTTTAAGCTCTATAACATCGCCGGGATCGATTTAAGACGGCAATTTTTAGTTGGTGATTTGAGCATGTTTTTACGCTCAAATCGCTTCCAGAACGCTTAAAACGCAATTTTGATGGTTCTAAGATCGTTTCTTTTCAGTTTACAAGCAAAATATAGGTTTCTCATTTCAACATGTTATTTCGCTCATCTCGAGGGTTTGAGCGCCGAAAACATGATTCCCGACTTGCTAAGTTTAGCAATTTCCATTTAGAAGGTCTCTTTTAGGTCCGTGATTGCAGTACAACATTGCGTTTAACTCCTTCACTTTAGCACTGAAAAGACCATTTTAAGCTCTAAAACGTCGTCCTTATCGATTAAAGACGGCAATTTTTAGTTGGTGATTTGAGCATATTTTTACGCTCAAATCGCTTCCAGAACGCTTAAAACGCAATTTTGATGGTTCTAAGATCGTTTCTTTTCAGTTTACAAGCAAAATATAGGTTTCTCATTTCAACATGTTATTTCGCTCATCTCGAGGGTTTGAGCGCCGAAAACATGATTCCCGACTTGCTAAGTTTAGCAATTTCCATTTAGAAGGTCTCTTTTAGGTCCGTGATTGCAGTACAACATTGCGTTTAACTCCTTCACTTTAGCACTGAAAAGACCATTTTAAGCTCTAAAACGTCGTCCTTATCGATTAAAGACGGCAATTTTTAGTTGGTGATTTGAGCATGTTTTTACGCTCAGATCGCTTCTAGAACGCTTAAAACGCGATGTTGGTGGTTTTAAGATGGTTTCTTTTCGGTTTAAATGCAAGTTATAGGTTTCTCACTTTAACATGTTATTTCGCTCATCTCGATGGTCTGAGCGCCAAAAACATGATTCCCGACTTGCTAAGTTCTGCAATTTCCATTTAGAAGGTCTCTTTTAGGTCCGTGATTGCAGTACAACATTGCGCTCAACTCCTTCACTTTAGAACTGAAAAGACCATTTTAAGCTCTAAAACGTCGTCCTTATCGATTAAAGACGGCAATTTTTAGTTGGTGATTTGAGGATATTTTTACGCTCAAATCGCTTCTAGAACGCTTAAAACGTGATTTTAATGGTTCTAAGATCGTTTCTTTTCAGTTTACAAGCAAGTTATAGGTTTCTCATTTCAACATGTCATTTCGCTCATCTCGATGGTTTGAGCGCCGAAAACATGATTCCCGACTTGCTAAGTTTTCAATTTCAATTTAGAAGGTCTCTTTTACGTCCGTGATTGAAGTACAACATTGCGCTTAACTCCTTCACTTTAGCACTGAAAAGACCATTTTAAGCTCCAAAACGTCGTCCTTATCGATTAAAGACGACAATTTTTAGTTGGTGATTTGAGCATGTTTTTACGCTCAAATCGCTTCCAGAACGCTTAAAACGCGATTTTGATGGTTCTAAGATCGTTTCTTTTCAGTTTACAAGCAAGTTATAGGTTTCTCATTTCAACATGTCATTTCGCTCATCTCGATTGTTTGAGCGCCAAAAACATGATTCCCGACTTGCTAAGTTTTCAATTTCCATTTAGAAGGTCTCTTTTACGTCCGTGATTGCAGTACATCATTGCGTTTAACTCGTTCACTTTAGCACTGAAAACATCATTTTAAGCTCTATAACATCGCCGCGATCGATTTAAGACGGCAATTTTTAGTTGGTGATTTGAGCATGTTTTTACGCTCAAATCGCTTCCAGAACGCTTAAAACGCAATTTTGATGGTTCTAAGATCGTTTCTTTTCAGTTTACCTGCAAGTTATAGGTTTCCTCATTTCAACATGTTATTTCGCTCATCTCGATGGTTTGAGCGACGAAAACATGATTCCCGACTTGCTAAGTTCTGCAATTTCCATTTAGAAGGTCTCTTTTAGGTCCGTGATTGCAGTACAACATTGCGCTCAACTCCTTCACTTTAGCACTGAAAAGACCATTTTAAGCTCTAAAACGTCGTCCTTATCGATTAAAGACGGTGATTTTTAGTTGGTGATTTGAGCATGTTTTTACGCTCAAATCGCTTCCAGAACGCTTAAAACGCAATTTTGATGGTTCTAAGATCGTTTCTTTTCAGTTTACAAGCAAGTTATAGGTTTCTCATTTCAACATGTTATTTCGCTCATCTCGATGGTTTGAGCGACGAAAACATGATTCCCGACTTGCTAAGTTTTCAATTTCCATTTAGAAGGTCTCTTTTACGTCCGTGATTGCAGTACATCATTGCGTTTAACTCGTTCACTTTAGCACTGAAAACATCATTTTAAGCTCTATAACATCGCCGGGATCGATTTAAGACGGCAATTTTTAGTTGGTGATTTGAGCATGTTTTTACGCTCAAATCGCTTCCAGAACGCTTAAAACAAAATTTTGATGGTTCTAAGATCGTTTCTTTTCAGTTTACCTGCAAGTTATAGGTTTCCTCATTTCAACATGTTATTTCGCTCATCTCGATGGTTTGAGCGACGAAAACATGATTCCCGACTTGCTAAGTTCTGCAATTTCCATTTAGAAGGTCTCTTTTAGGTCCGTGATTGCAGTACATCTTTGCGCTAAACTCGTTCACTTTAGCACTGAAAACATCATTTTAAGCTCTAAAACATCGCCGGGATCGATTTAAGACGGATATTTTTAGTTGGTGATTTGAGCATGTTTTTACGCTCAAATCACTTGCAGAACGCTTAAAATGGGATTTTGATGGTTGTAAGATCGTTTCTTTTCAGTTTACAAGCAAGTTATAGGTTTCTCATTTTAACATGTTATTTCGCTGATCTCGAGGGTTTGAGCGCCGAAAATATCATTCCCGACTTGCTACGTTGTGCAATTTCCATTTAAAAGTTCTCTTTTAGGTCCGTGATTGCAGTACATCATTGCGCTCAACTCGTTCACTTTAGCACTAAAAACATCATTTTGAGCTTCAAAACAGGGCCGTGATCGATTTAAGACGGCAATTTTTAGTTGGTGATTTGAGCATGTTTTTACGCTCAGATCGCTTCTAGAACGCTTAAAACGGGATTTTGATGGTTGTAAGACCGTTTTTTTTTCAGTTTAAATGAAAGTTATAGGTTTCTCATTTCAACATGTTATTTCGCTCATCTCGAATGTTTGAGCGCCAAAAATATCATTCCCGACTTGCTACGTTGTGCAATTTCCATTTAGAAGTTCTCTTTTAGGTCCGTGATTGCAGTACATCATTGCGCTCAACTCGTTCACTTTAGCACTGAAAACATCATTTTAAGCTTTAAAACAGGGCCGTGATCGATTTAAGACGGCAATTTTTATTTGGTGATTTGAGCATGTTTTTACGCTCAGATCGCTTATAGAACGCTTAAAACGCGATGTTGGTGGTTTTAAGATGAATTGTTTTCAGTTTAAATGCAAGTTATAGGTTTCTCACTTCAACATGTTATTTCGCTCAACTCGATGGTCTGAGCGCCGAAAACATGATTCCCGACTTGCTAAGTTCTGCAATTTCCAATTAGAAGGTCTCTTTTAGGTCCGTGATTGCAGTACAACATTGCGCTGAACTCTTTCACTTTAGCAGTGAAAAGACCATTTTAAGCTCTAAAACGTCGTCCTTATCGATTAAAGAAGGCAATTTTTAGTTGGTGATTTTAGCATGTTTTTACGCTCAAATCGCTTCCAGAACGCTTAAAACGCAATTTTGAGGTTCTAAGATCGTTTCTTTTCAGTTTACAAGCAAGTTATAGGTTTCTCATTTCAACATGTCATTTCGCTCATCTCGATGGTTTGAGCGCCGAAAACATGATTCTCGACTTGCTAAGTTTTCAATTTCCATTTAGAAGGTCTCTTTTAGGTCCGTGATTGCAGTACATTATTGCACTCAACTCGTTCACGTTAACACTGAAAACATCATTTTAAGTTCTAAAACACCGCCTGGATCGATTTAAGACGGCAATTTTTAGTTGGTTATTTGAGCATGTTTTTACCCTCAAATCGCTTCTAGAACGCTTAAAACGCGATTTTGATTGTTGTAAGATCGTTTCTTTTCAGTTTACCTGCAAGTTATAGGTTTCTCATTTTAACATCTTTTTTCGCTCATCTCGATGGTTTTAGCGCCGAAAACATGATT
The DNA here is from genome assembly GCA_963855995.1 of Muricea muricata. NCBI lineage: Eukaryota > Metazoa > Cnidaria > Anthozoa > Malacalcyonacea > Plexauridae > Muricea > Muricea muricata. Next base: position 6,275,223 of record OY979728.1, on the reverse strand, counting down.
CCCGGCTTGCTAAGTTGTGCAATTTCCATTTAGAAGGTCTCTTTTAGGTCCGTGATTGCAGTACATCATTGCGTTCAACTCCTTCTCTTTAGCATTGAAAACATCATTATAAGCTCTAAAACGTCGCCGGGATCGATTTAAGACGGCAATTTTTAGTTGGTGACTTGAGCATGTTTCTACGCTCAAATCGCTTCTAGAACGCTTAAAACATGATTTTGATGGTTCTAAGATCGTTTCTTTTCAGTTTACCTGCAAGTTATAGGTTTCTCATTTCAACATCTTTTTTCGCTCATCTCGATGGTTTTAGCGCCGAAAACATGATTCCCGGCTTGCTAAGTTGTGCAATTTCCATTTAGAAGGTCTCTTTTAGGTCCGTGATTGCAGTACATCATTGCGCTCAACTCCTTCTCTTTAGCATTGAAAACATCATTATAAGCTCTAAAACGTCGCCGGGATCGATTTAAGACGGCAATTTTTAGTTGGTGACTTGAGCATGTTTCTACCCTCAAATCGCTTCTAGAACGCTTAAAACATGATTTTGATGGTTCTAAGATCGTTTCTTTTCAGTTTACAAGCAAGTTATAGGTTTCTCATTCCAACATGTAATTTCGCTCACCTCGATGGTTTGAGCGCCAAAAAATTGATTCCCGACTTGCTAAGTTTTCAATTTCCATTTAGAAAGTCTCTTTTAGGTCCGTGATTGCAGTACATCATTACACTCAACTCGTTTCAATTTAGCACTGAAAACATCATTTTAAGCTCTAAAACAGGGCCGTGATCGATTTAAGACGGCAATTTTTAGTTGGTGATTTGAGCATGTTTTTACGCTCAAATCGCTTCCAGAACGCTTAAAACGGGATTTTGATGGTTGTAAGATCGTTTCTTTTCAGTTTACAAGCAAGTTATAGGTTTCTCATTTCAACATGTTATTTCGCTCATCTCGAGGGTTTGAGCGCCGAAAATGTGATTCCCGACTATTTACGTTGTGCAATTTCCATTTAGAAGGTCTCTTTTAGGTCCGTGATTGCAGTACAACATTGCGCTCAACTCGTTTCAATTTAGCACTGAAAACATCATTTTAAGCTCTAAAACATCGCTGGGATCGATTTAAGACGGCAATTTTTAGTTGGTGATTTGAGCATGTTTTTACGCTCAAATCGATTCCAGAACGCTTAAAACGCAATTTTGATGGTTCTAAGATCGTTTCTTTTCAGTTTACCTGCAAGTTATAGGTTTCCTCATTTCAACATGTAATTTCGCTCATCTCGATGGTTTGAGCGACGAAAACATGATTCCCGACTTGCTAAGTTTTCAATTTCCATTTAGAAGGTCTCTTTTAGGTCCGTGATTGCAGTACATCTTTGCGCTAAACTCGTTCACTTTAGCACTGAAAACATCATTTTAAGCTCTAAAACATCGCCGGGATCGATTTAAGACGGATATTTTTAGTTGGTGATTTGAGCATGTTTTTACGCTCAAATCACTTGCAGAACGCTTAAAATGGGATTTTGATGGTTGTAAGATCGTTTCTTTTCAGTTTACAAGCAAGTTATAGGTTTCTCATTTTAACATGTTATTTCGCTGATCTCGAGGGTTTGAGCGCCGAAAATATCATTCCCGACTTGCTACGTGTTGCAGTTTCCATTTAGAAGTTCTCTTTTAGGTCCGTGATTGCAGTACATCATTGCGCTCAACTCGTTCACTTTAGCACTAAAAACATCATTTTAAGCTTCAAAACAGGGCCGTGATCGATTTAAGACGGCAATTTTTAGTTGGTGATTTGAGCATGTTTTAACGCTCAGATCGCTTCTAGAACGCTTAAAACGCAATTTTGAGGTTCTAAGATCGTTTCTTTTCAGTTTACAAGCAAGTTATAGGTTTCTCATTTCAACATGTTATTTCGCTCATCTCGAGGGTTTGAGCGCCGAAAATGTGATTCCCGACTATCTACGTTGTGCAATTTCCATTTAGAAGGTCTCTTTTAGGTCCGTGATTGCAGTACATCATTGCGCTCAACTCGTTCACTTTAGCACTGAAAACATCATTTTAAGCTTTAAAACAGGGCCGTGATCGATTTAAGAGGGCAATTTTTAGTTGGTGATTTGAGCATGTTTTTACTCTCAGATCGCTTCTAGAACGCTTAAAACGCGATGTTGGTGGTTTTAAGATGGTTTCTTTTCAGTTTAAATGCAAGTTATAGGTTTCTGACTTCAACATGTTATTTCGCTCATCTCGATTGTCTGAGCGCCGAAAACATGATTCCCGACTTGCTAAGTTCTGCAATTTCCATTTAGAAGGTCTCTTTTAGGTCCGTGATTGCAGTACAACATTGCGCTCAACTCCTTCACTTTAGCACTGAAAAGACCATTTTAAGCTCTAAAACGTCGTCCTTATCGATTAAAGACGGTAATTTTTAGTTGGTGATTTGAGCATGTTTTTACGCTCAAATCGCTTCCAGAACGCTTAAAACGCAATTTTGATGGTTCTAAGATCGTTTCTTTTCAGTTTACAAGCAAGTTATAGGTTTCTCATTTCAACATGTTATTTCGCTCATCTCGATTGTTTGAGCGACGAAAACATGATTCCCGACTTGCTAAGTTTTCAATTTCCATTTAGAAGGTCTCTTTTACGTCCGTGATTGCAGTACATCATTGCGTTTAACTCGTTCACTTTAGCACTGAAAACATCATTTTAAGCTCTATAACATCGCCGGGATCGATTTAAGACGGCAATTTTTAGTTGGTGATTTGAGCATGTTTTTACGCTCAAATCGCTTCCAGAACGCTTAAAACGCAATTTTGATGGTTCTAAGATCGTTTCTTTTCAGTTTACCTGCAAGTTATAGGTTTCCTCATTTCAACATGTTATTTCGCTCATCTCGATGGTTTGAGCGACGAAAACATGATTCCCGACTTGCTAAGTTCTGCAATTTCCATTTAGAAGGTCTCTTTTAGGTCCGTGATTGCAGTACATCTTTGCGCTAAACTCGTTCACTTTAGCACTGAAAACATCATTTTAAGCTCTAAAACATCGCTGGGATCGATTTAAGACGGATATTTTTAGTTGGTGATTTGAGCATGTTTTTACGCTCAAATCACTTGCAGAACGCTTAAAATGGGATTTTGATGGTTGTAAGATCGTTTCTTTTCAGTTTACAAGCAAGTTATAGGTTTCTCATTTTAACATGTTATTTCGCTGATCTCGATGGTTTGAGCGCCGAAAATATCATTCCCGACTTGCTACGTTGTGCAATTTCCATTTAGAAGTTCTTTTTTAGGTCCGTGATTGCAGTACATCATTGCGCTCAACTCGTTCACTTTAGCACTAAAAACATCATTTTAAGCTTCAAAACAGGGCCGTGATCGATTTAAGACGGCAATTTTTAGTTGGTGATTTGAGTATGTTTTTACGCTCAGATCGCTTCTAGAACGCTTAAAACGGGATTTTGATGGTTGTAAGACCGTTTCTTTTCAGTTTAAATGAAAGTTATAGGTTTCTCATTTCAACATGTTATTTCGCTCATCTCGAATGTTTGAGCGCCGAAAATATCATTCCCGACTTGCTACGTTGTGCATATTCCATTTAGAAGTTCTCTTTTAGGTCCGTGATTGCAGTACATCATTGCGCTCAACTCGTTCACTTTAGCACTGAAAACATCATTTTAAGCTTTAAAACAGGGCCGTGATCGATTTAAGACGGAAATTTTTATTTGGTGATTTGAGCATGTTTTTACGCTCAGATCGCTTATAGAACGCTTAAAACGCGATGTTGGTGGTTTTAAGATGAATTGTTTTCAGTTTAAATGCAAGTTATAGGTTTCTCACTTCAACATGTTATTTCCCTCATCTCGATGGTCTGAGCGCCGAAAACATGATTCCCGACTTGCTAAGTTCTGCAATTTGCATTTAGAAGGTCTCTTTTAGGTCCGTGATTGCAGTACATTATTGCACTCAACTCGTTCACTTTAACACTGAAAACATCATTTTAAGTTCTAAAACACCGCCTGGATCGATTTAAGACGGCAATTTTTAGTTGGTTATTTGAGCATGTTTTTACCCTCAAATCGCTTCTAGAACGCTTAAAACGCGATTTTGATTGTGCTAAGATCGTTTCTTTTCAGTTTACCTGCAAGTTATAGGTTTCTCATTTCAACATCTTTTTTCGCTCATCTCGATGGTTTGAGCGCCGAAAACATGATTCCCGGCTTGCTAAGTTGTGCAATTTCCTTTTAGAAGGTCTCTTTTAGGTCCGTGATTGCAGTACATCATTGCGCTCAACTCCTTCTCTTTAGCATTGAAAACATCATTATAAGCTCTAAAACGTCGCCGGGATCGATTTAAGACGGCAATTTTTAGTTGGTGACTTGAGCATGTTTCTACGCTCAAATCGCTTCTAGAACGCTTAAAACATGATTTTGATGGTTCTAAGATCGTTTCTTTTCACTTTACAAGCAAGTTATAGGTTTCTCATTCCAACATGTAATTTCGCTCATCTCGATGGTTTGAGCGCCAAAAAATTGATTCCCGACTTGCTAAGTTTTCAATTTCCATTTAGAAAGTCTCTTTTAGGTCCGTGATTGCAGTACATCATTGCACTCAACTCGTTCACTTTAGCACTGAAAACATCATTTTAAGCTCTAAAACATCGCCGGGATCGATTTAAGACGGCAATTTTTAGTTGGTGATTTGAGCATGTTTTTACGCTCAAATCGCTTCCAGAACGCTTAAAACGGGATTTTGATGGTTGTAAGATCGTTTCTTTTCAGTTTAAATGCAAGTTATAGGTTTCTGACTTCAACATGTTATTTCGCTCATCTTGATTGTCTGAGCGCCGAAAACATGATTCCCGACTTGCTAAGTTCTGCAATTTCCATTTAGAAGGTCTCTTTTAGGTCCGTGATTGCAGTACATCTTTGCGCTAAACTCGTTCACTTTAGCACTGAAAACATCATTTTAAGCTCTAAAACATCGCTGGGATCGATTTAAGACGGATATTTTTAGTTGGTTATTTGAGCATGTTTTTACGCTCAAATCACTTGCAGAACGCTTAAAATGGGATTTTGATGGTTGTAAGATCGTTTCTTTTCAGTTTACAAGCAAGTTATAGGTTTCTCATTTTAACATGTTATTTCGCTGATCTCGATGGTTTGAGCGCCGAAAATATCATTCCCGACTTGCTACGTTGTGCAATTTCCATTTAGAAGTTCTCTTTTAGGTCCGTGATTGCAGTACATCATTGCGCTCAACTCGTTCACTTTAGCACTAAAAACATCATTTTAAGCTTCAAAACAGGGCCGTGATCGATTTAAGACGGCAATTTTTAGTTGGTGATTTGAGTATGTTTTTACGCTCAGATCGCTTCTAGAACGCTTAAAACGGGATTTTGATGGTTGTAAGACCGTTTCTTTTCAGTTTAAATGAAAGTTATAGGTTTCTCATTTCAACATGTTATTTCGCTCATCTCGAATGTTTGAGCGCCGAAAATATCATTCCCGACTTGCTACGTTGTGCAATTTCCATTTAGAAGTTCTCTTTTAGGTCCGTGATTGCAGTACATCATTGCGCTCAACTCGTTCACTTTAGCACTGAAAACATCATTTTAAGCTTTAAAACAGGGCCGTGATCGATTTAAGACGGAAATTTTTATTTGGTGATTTGAGCATGTTTTTACGCTCAGATCGCTTATAGAACGCTTAAAACGCGATGTTGGTGGTTTTAAGATGAATTGTTTTCAGTTTAAATGCAAGTTATAGGTTTCTCACTTCAACATGTTATTTCCCTCATCTCGATGGTCTGAGCGCCGAAAACATGATTCCCGACTTGCTAAGTTCTGCAATTTCCATTTAGAAGGTCTCTTTTAGGTCCGTGATTGCAGTACAACATTGCGCTCAACTCCTTCACTTTAGCACTGAAAAGACCATTTTAAGCTCTAAAACGTCGTCCTTATCGACTAAAGACGGTAATTTTTAGTTGGTGATTTGAGCATGTTTTTACGCTCAAATCGCTACCAGAACGCTTAAAACGCAATTTTGAGGTTCTAAGATCGTTTCTTTTCAGTTTACAAGCAAGTTATAGGTTTCTCATTTCAACATGTCATTTCGCTCATCTCGATGGTTTGAGCGCCGAAAACATGATTCTCGACTTGCTAAGTTTTCAATTTCCATTTAGAAGGTCTCTTTTAGGTCCGTGATTGCAGTACATTATTGCACTCAACTCGTTCACTTTAACACTGAAAACATCATTTTAAGTTCTAAAACACCGCCTGGATCGATTTAAGACGGCAATTTTTAGTTGGTTATTTGAGCATGTTTTTACCCTCAAATCGCTTCTAGAACGCTTAAAACGCGATTTTGATTGTGCTAAGATCGTTTCTTTTCAGTTTACCTGCAAGTTATAGGTTTCTCATTTCAACATCTTTTTTCGCTCATCTCGATGGTTTGAGCGCCGAAAACATGATTCCCGGCTTGCTAAGTTGTGCAATTTCCTTTTAGAAGGTCTCTTTTAGGTCCGTGATTGCAGTACATCATTGCGCTCAACTCCTTCTCTTTAGCATTGAAAACATCATTATAAGCTCTAAAACGTCGCCGGGATCGATTTAAGACGGCAATTTTTAGTTGGTGACTTGAGCATGTTTCTACGCTCAAATCGCTTCTAGAACGCTTAAAACATGATTTTGATGGTTCTAAGATCGTTTCTTTTCACTTTACAAGCAAGTTATAGGTTTCTCATTCCAACATGTAATTTCGCTCATCTCGATGGTTTGAGCGCCAAAAAATTGATTCCCGACTTGCTAAGTTTTCAATTTCCATTTAGAAAGTCTCTTTTAGGTCCGTGATTGCAGTACATCATTGCACTCAACTCGTTCACTTTAGCACTGAAAACATCATTTTAAGCTCTAAAACATCGCCGGGATCGATTTAAGACGGCAATTTTTAGTTGGTGATTTGAGCATGTTTTTACGCTCAAATCGCTTCCAGAACGCTTAAAACGGGATTTTGATGGTTGTAAGATCGTTTCTTTTCAGTTTAAATGCAAGTTATAGGTTTCTGACTTCAACATGTTATTTCGCTCATGTTGATTGTCTGAGCGCCGAAAACATGATTCCCGACTTGCTAAGTTCTGCAATTTCCATTTAGAAGGTCTCTTTTAGGTCCGTGATTGCAGTACAACATTGCGCTCAACTCCTTCACTTTAGCACTGAAAAGACCATTTTAAGCTCTAAAACGTCGTCCTTATCGATTAAAGACGGTAATTTTTAGTTGGTGATTTCAGCATGTTTTTACGCTCAAATCGCTTCCAGAACGCTTAAAACGCAATTTTGATGGTTCTAAGATCGTTTCTTTTCAGTTTACAAGCAAGTTATAGGTTTCTCATTTCAACATGTTATTTCGCTCATCTCGATGGTTTGAGCGACGAAAACATGATTCCCGACTTGCTAAGTTTTCAATTTCCATTTAGAAGGTCTCTTTTACGTCCGTGATTGCAGTACATCATTGCGTTTAACTCGTTCACTTTAGCACTGAAAACATCATTTTAAGCTCTACAACATCGCCGGGATCGATTTAAGACGGCAATATTTAGTTGGTGATTTGAGCATGTTTTTACGCTCAAATCGCTTCCAGAACGCTTAAAACGAAATTTTGATGGTTCTAAGATCGTTTCTTTTCAGTTTACCTGCAAGTTATAGGTTTCCTCATTTCAACATGTTATTTCGCTCATCTCGATGGTTTGAGCGACGAAAACATAATTCCCGACTTGCTAAGTTCTGCAATTTCCATTTAGAAGGTCTCTTTTAGGTCCGTGATTGCAGTACATCTTTGCGCTAAACTCGTTCACTTTAGCACTGAAAACATCATTTTAAGCTCTAAAACATCGCCGGGATCGATTTAAGACGGATATTTTTATTTGGTGATTTGAGCATGTTTTTACGCTCAAATCACTTGCAGAACGCTTAAAATGGGATTTTGATGGTTGTAAGATCGTTTCTTTTCAGTTTACAAGCAAGTTATAGGTTTCTCATTTTAACATGTTATTTCGCTGATCTCGAGGGTTTGAGCGCCGAAAGTATCATTCCCGACTTGCTACGTTGCGCAATTTCCATTTAGAAGTTCTCTTTTAGGTCCGTGATTGCAGTACATCATTGCGCTCAACTCGTTCACTTTAGCACTAAAAACATCATTTTAAGCTTCAAAACAGGGCCGTGATCGATTTAAGACGGCAATTTTTAGTTGGTGATTTGAGCATGTTTTTACGCTCAGATCGCTTCTAGAACGCTTAAAACGGGATTTTGATGGTTGTAAGACCGTTTCTTTTCAGTTTAAATGAAAGTTATAGGTTTCTCATTTCAACATGTTATTTCGCTCATCTCGAATGTTTGAGCGCCGAAAATATCATTCCCGACTTGCTACGTTGTGCAATTTCCATTTAGAAGTTCTCTTTTAGGTCCGTGATTGCAGTACATCATTGCGCTCAACTCGTTCACTTTAGCACTGAAAACATCATTTTAAGCTTTAAAACAGGGCCGTGATCGATTTAAGACGGCAATTTTTATTTGGTGATTTGAGCATGTTTTTACGCTCAGATCGCTTATAGAACGCTTAAAACGCGATTTTGGTGGTTTTAAGATGAATTGTTTTCAGTTTAAATGCAAGTTATAGGTTTCTGACTTCAACATGTTATTTCGCTTATCTCGATTGTCTGAGCGCCGAAAACATGATTCCCGACTTGCTAAGTTCTGCAATTTCCATTTAGAAGGTCTCTTTTAGGTCCGTGATTGCAGTACAACATTGCGCTCAACTCCTTCACTTTAGCACTGAAAAGACCATTTTAAGCTCTAAAACGTCGTCCTTATCGATTAAAGACGGTAATTTTTAGTTGGTGATTTGAGCATGTTTTTACGCTCAAATCGCTTCCAGAACGCTTAAAACGCAATTTTGATGGTTCTAAGATCGTTTCTTTTCAGTTTACAAGCAAGTTATAGGTTTCTCATTTCAACATGTTATTTCGCTCATGTCGATGGTTTGAGCGACGAAAACATGATTCCCGACTTGCTAAGTTTTTAATTTCCATTTAGAAGGTCTCTTTTACGTCCGTGATTGCAGTACATCATTGCGTTTAACTCGTTCACTTTAGCACTGAAAACATCATTTTAAGCTCTATAACATCGCCGGGATCGATTTAAGACGGCAATTTTTAGTTGGTGATTTGAGCATGTTTTTACGCTCAAATCGCTTCCAGAACGCTTAAAACGCAATTTTGATGGTTCTAAGATCGTTTCTTTTCAGTTTACAAGCAAGTTATAGGTTTCTCATTTCAACATGTTATTTCGCTCATGTCGATGGTTTGAGCGACGAAAACATGATTCCCGACTTGCTAAGTTTTCAATTTCCATTTAGAAGGTCTCTTTTACGTCCGTGATTGCAGTACATCTTTGCGCTAAACTCGTTCACTTTAGCACTGAAAACATCATTTTAAGCTCTATAACATCGCCGGGATCGATTTAAGACGGCAATTTTTAGTTGGTGATTTGAGCATGTTTTTACGCTCAAATCGCTTCCAGAACGCTTAAAACGCAATTTTGATGGTTCTAAGATCGTTTCTTTTCAGTTTACCTGCAAGTTATAGGTTTCCTCATTTCAACATGTTATTTCGCTCATCTCGATGGTTTGAGCGACGAAAACATGATTCCCGACTTGCTAAGTTCTGCAATTTCCATTTAGAAGGTCTCTTTTAGGTCCGTGATTGCAGTACATCTTTGCGCTAAACTCGTTCACTTTAGCACTGAAAACATCATTTTAAGCTCTAAAACATCGCTGGGATCGATTTAAGACGGATAATTTTAGTTGGTGATTTGAGCATGTTTTTACGCTCAAATCACTTGCAGAACGCTTAAAATGGGATTTTGATGGTTGTAAGATCGTTTCTTTTCAGTTTACAAGCAAGTTATAGGTTTCTCATTTCAACATGTCATTTCGCTCATCTCGATGGTTTGAGCGCCGAAAACATGATTCTCGACTTGCTAAGTTTTCAATTTCCATTTAGAAGGTCTCTTTTAGGTCCGTGATTGCAGTACATTATTGCACTCAACTCGTTCACTTTAACACTGAAAACATCATTTTAAGTTCTAAAACACCGCCTGGATCGATTTAAGACGGCAATTTTTAGTTGGTTATTTGAGCATGTTTTTACCCTCAAATCGCTTCTAGAACGCTTAAAACGCGATTTTGATTGTGCTAAGATCGTTTCTTTTCAGTTTACCTGCAAGTTATAGGTTTCTCATTTCAACATCTTTTTTCGCTCATCTCGATGGTTTGAGCGCCGAAAACATGATTCCCGGCTTGCTAAGTTGTGCAATTTCCATTTAGAAGGTCTCTTTTAGGTCCGTGATTGCAGTACATCTTTGCGCTAAACTCGTTCACTTTAGCACTGAAAACATCATTTTAAGCTCTAAAACATCGCCGGGATCGATTTAAGACGGATATTTTTAGTTGGTGATTTGAGCATGTTTTTACGCTCAAATCACTTGCAGAACGCTTAAAATGGGATTTTGATGGTTGTAAGATCGTTTCTTTTCAGTTTACAAGCAAGTTATAGGTTTCTCATTTTAACATGTTATTTCGCTGATCTCGAGGGTTTGAGCGCCGAAAATATCATTCCCGACTTGCTACGTTGTGCAATTTCCATTTAGAAGTTCTCTTTTAGGTCCGTGATTGCAGTACATCATTGCGCTCAACTCGTTCACTTTAGCACTAAAAACATCATTTTAAGCTTCAAAACAGGGCCGTGATCGATTTAAGACGGCAATTTTTAGTTGGTGATTTGAGCATGTTTTTACGCTCAGATCGCTTCTAGAACGCTTAAAACGGGATTTTGATGGTTGTAAGACCGTTTCTTTTCAGTTTAAATGAAAGTTATAGGTTTCTCATTTCAACATGTTATTTCGCTCATCTCAAATGTTTGAGCGCCGAAAATATCATTCCCGACTTGCTACGTTGTGCAATTTCCATTTAGAAGTTCTCTTTTAGGTCCGTGATTGCAGTACATCATTGCGCTCAACTCGTTCACTTTAGCACTGAAAACATCATTTTAAGCTTTAAAACAGGGCCGTGATCGATTTAAGACGGCAATTTTTATTTGGTGATTTGAGCATGTTTTTACGCTCAGATCGCTTATAGAACGCTTAAAACGCGATGTTGGTGGTTTTAAGATGAATTGTTTTCAGTTTAAATGCAAGTTATAGGTTTCTCACTTCAACATGTTATTTCGCTCATCTCGATGGTCTGAGCGCCGAAAACATGATTCCCAACTTGCTAAGTTTTCAATTTCCATTTAGAAGGTCTCTTTTAGGTCCGTGATTGCAGTACATTATTGCACTCAACTCGTTCACTTTAACACTGAAAACATCATTTTAAGTTCTAAAACACCGCCTGGATCGATTTAAGACGGCAATTTTTAGTTGGTGATTTGAGCATGTTTTTACGCTCAAATCGCTTCCAGAACGCTTAAAACGGGATTTTGATGGTTGTAAGATCGTTTCTTTTCAGTTTAAATGCAAGTTATAGGTTTCTGACTTCAACATGTTATTTCGCTCATGTTGATTGTCTGAGCGCCGAAAACATGATTCCCGACTTGCTAAGTTCTGCAATTTCCATTTAGAAGGTCTCTTTTAGGTCCGTGATTGCAGTACAACATTGCGCTCAACTCCTTCACTTTAGCACTGAAAAGACCATTTTAAGCTCTAAAACGTCGTCCTTATCGATTAAAGACGGTAATTTTTAGTTGGTGATTTCAGCATGTTTTTACGCTCAAATCGCTTCCAGAACGCTTAAAACGCAATTTTGATGGTTCTAAGATCGTTTCTTTTCAGTTTACAAGCAAGTTATAGGTTTCTCATTTCAACATGTTATTTCGCTCATCTCGATGGTTTGAGCGACGAAAACATGATTCCCGACTTGCTAAGTTTTCAATTTCCATTTAGAAGGTCTCTTTTACGTCCGTGATTGCAGTACATCATTGCGTTTAACTCGTTCACTTTAGCACTGAAAACATCATTTTAAGCTCTACAACATCGCCGGGATCGATTTAAGACGGCAATATTTAGTTGGTGATTTGAGCATGTTTTTACGCTCAAATCGCTTCCAGAACGCTTAAAACGAAATTTTGATGGTTCTAAGATCGTTTCTTTTCAGTTTACCTGCAAGTTATAGGTTTCCTCATTTCAACATGTTATTTCGCTCATCTCGATGGTTTGAGCGACGAAAACATAATTCCCGACTTGCTAAGTTCTGCAATTTCCATTTAGAAGGTCTCTTTTAGGTCCGTGATTGCAGTACATCTTTGCGCTAAACTCGTTCACTTTAGCACTGAAAACATCATTTTAAGCTCTAAAACATCGCCGGGATCGATTTAAGACGGATATTTTTAGTTGGTGATTTGAGCATGTTTTTACGCTCAAATCACTTGCAGAACGCTTAAAATGGGATTTTGATGGTTGTAAGATCGTTTCTTTTCAGTTTACAAGCAAGTTATAGGTTTCTCATTTTAACATGATATTTCGCTGATCTCAAGGGTTTGAGCGCCGAAAATATCATTCCCGACTTGCTACGTTGTGCAGTTTCCATTTAGAAGTTCTCTTTTAGGTCCGTGATTGCAGTACATCATTGCGCTCAACTCGTTCACTTTAGCACTAAAAACATCATTTTAAGCTTCAAAACAGGGCCGTGATCGATTTAAGACGGCAATTTTTAGTGTGTGATTTGAGCATGTTTTTACGCTCAGATCGCTTCTAGAACGCTTAAAACGGGATTTTGATGGTTGTAAGACCGTTTCTTTTCAGTTTAAATGAAAGTTATAGGTTTCTCATTTCAACATGTTATTTCGCTCATCTCGAATGTTTGAGCGCCGAAAATATCATTCCCGACTTGCTACGTTGTGCAATTTCCATTTAGAAGTTCTCTTTTAGGTCCGTGATTGCAGTACATCATTGCGCTCAACTCGTTCACTTTAGCACTGAAAACATCATTTTAAGCTTTAAAACAGGGCCGTGATCGATTTCAGACGGCAATTTTTATTTGGTGATTTGAGCATGTTTTTACGCTCAGATCGCTTATAGAACGCTTAAAACGCGATGTTGGTGGTTTTAAGATGAATTGTTTTCAGTTTAAATGCAAGTTATTGGTTTCTCACTTCAACATGTTATTTCGCTCATCTCGATGGTCTGAGCGCCGAAAACATGATTCCCGACTTGCTAAGTTCTGCAATTTCCATTTAGAAGGTCTCTTTTAGGTCCGTGATTGCAGTACAACATTGCGCTGAACTCTTTCACTTTAGCAGTGAAAAGACCATTTTAAGCTCTAAAACGTCGTCCTTATCGATTAAAGAAGGCAATTTTTAGTTGGTGATTTTAGCATGTTTTTACGCTCAAATCGCTTCCAGAACGTTTAAAACGCAATTTTGAGGTTCTAAGATCGTTTCTTTTCAGTTTACAAGCAAGTTATAGGTTTCTCATTTCAACATGTCATTTCGCTCATCTCGATGGTTTGAGCGCCGAAAACATGATTCCCGACTTGCTACGTTGTGCAATTTCCATTTAGAAGGTCTCTTTTAGGTCCGTGATTGCAGTACATCATTGCGCTCAACTCCTTCACTTTAGCATTGAAAACATCATTATAAGCTCTAAAACGTCGCCGGGATCGATTTAAGACGGCAATTTTTAGTTGGTGATTTGAGCATGTTTTTACGCTCAAATCGCTTCTAGAACGCTTAAAACATGATTTTGATGGTTCTAAGATCGTTTCTTTTCAGTTTACAAGCAAGTTATAGGTTTCTCATTCCAACATGTAATTTCGCTCATCTCGATGGTTTGAGCGCCAAAAAATTGATTCCCGACTTGCTAAGTTTTCAATTTCCATTTAGAAAGTCTCTTTTAGGTCCGTGATTGCAGTACAACATTCCGCTCAACTCCTTCACTTTAGCAGTGAAAACGCCATTTTAAGCTCTAAAACATCGTCCTTATCGATTTAAGACGGTAATTTTTTGTTAGTGATTTGAGCAAGTTTTTACGCTCAAATCGCTTCCAGAACGCTTAAAACGCGATTTTGATGGTTCTAAGATCGTTTCTTTTCAGTTTACAAGCAAGTTATAGGTTTCTCATTTCAACATGTTATTTCGCTCATGTCGATGGTTTGAGCGACGAAAACATGATTCCCGACTTGCTAAGTTTTCAATTTCCATTTAGAAGGTCTCTTTTAGGTCCGTGATTGCAGTACATCATTGCGTTTAACTCGTTCACTTTAGCACTGAAAACATCATTTTAAGCTCTATAACATCGCCGGGATCGATTTAAGACGGCAATTTTTAGTTGGTGATTTGAGCATGTTTTTACGCTCAAATCGCTTCCAGAACGCTTAAAACGCAATTTTGATGGTTCTAAGATCGTTTCTTTTCAGTTTACCTGCAAGTTATAGGTTTCCTCATTTCAACATGTTATTTCGCTCATCTCGATGGTTTGAGCGACGAAAACATGATTCCCGACTTGCTAAGTTCTGCAATTTCCATTTAGAAGGTCTCTTTTAGGTCCGTGATTGCAGTACATCTTTGCGCTAAACTCGTTCACTTTAGCACTGAAAACATCATTTTAAGCTCTAAAACATCGCTGGGATCGATTTAAGACGGATATTTTTAGTTGGTGATTTGAGCATGTTTTTACGCTCAAATCACTTGCAGAACGCTTAAAATGGGATTTTGATGGTTGTAAGATCGTTTCTTTTCAGTTTACAAGCAAGTTATAGGTTTCTCATTTCAACATGTCATTTCGCTCATCTCGATGGTTTGAGCGCCGAAAACATGATTCTCGACTTGCTAAGTTTTCAATTTCCATTTAGAAGGTCTCTTTTAGTTCCGTGATTGCAGTACATTATTGCACTCAACTCGTTCACTTTAACACTGAAAACATCATTTTAAGTTCTAAAACACCGCCTGGATCGATTTAAGACGGCAATTTTTAGTTGGTTATTTGAGCATGTTTTTACCCTCAAATCGCTTCTAGAACGCTTAAAACGCGATTTTGATTGTGCTAAGATCGTTTCTTTTCAGTTTACCTGCAAGTTATAGGTTTCTCATTTCAACATCTTTTTTCGCTCATCTCGATGGTTTGAGCGCCGAAAACATGATTCCCGGCTTGCTAAGTTGTGCAATTTCCATTTAGAAGGTCTCTTTTAGGTCCGTGATTGCAGTACATCTTTGCGCTAAACTCGTTCACTTTAGCACTGAAAACATCATTTTAAGCTCTAAAACATCGCCAGGATCGATTTAAGACGGATATTTTTAGTTGGTGATTTGAGCATGTTTTTACGCTCAAATCACTTGCAGAACGCTTAAAATGGGATTTTGATGGTTGTAAGATCGTTTCTTTTCAGTTTACAAGCAAGTTATAGGTTCCTCATTTTAACATGTTATTTCGCTGATCTCGAGGGTTTGAGCGCCGAAAATATCATTCCCGACTTGCTACGTTGTGCAGTTTCCATTTAGAAGTTCTCTTTTAGGTCCGTGATTGCAGTACATCATTGCGCTCAACTCGTTCACTTTAGCACTAAAAACATCATTTTAAGCTTCAAAACAGGGCCGTGATCGATTTAAGACGGCAATTTTTAGTTGGTGATTTGAGCATGTTTTTACGCTCAGATCGCTTCTAGAACGCTTAAAACGGGATTTTGATGGTTGTAAGACCGTTTCTTTTCAGTTTAAATGAAAGTTATAGGTTTCTCATTTCAACATGTTATTTCGCTCATCTCGAATGTTTGAGCGCCGAAAATATCATTCCCGACTTGCTACGTTGTGCAATTTCCATTTAGAAGTTCTCTTTTAGGTCCGTGATTGCAGTACATCATTGCGCTCAACTCGTTCACTTTAGCACTGAAAACATCATTTTAAGCTTTAAAACAGGGCCGTGATCGATTTAAGACGGCAATTTTTATTTGGTGATTTGAGCATGTTTTTACGCTCAGATCGCTTATAGAACGCTTAAAACGCGATGTTGGTGGTTTTAAGATGAATTGTTTTCAGTTTAAATGCAAGTTATAGGTTTCTCACTTCAACATGTTATTTCGCTCATCTCGATGGTCTGAGCGCCGAAAACATGATTCCCGACTTGCTAAGTTTTCAATTTCCATTTAGAAGGTCTCTTTTAGGTCCGTGATTGCAGTACATTATTGCACTCAACTCGTTCACTTTAACACTGAAAACATCATTTTAAGTTCTAAAACACCGCCTGGATCGATTTAAGACGGCAATTTTTAGTTGGTTATTTGAGCATGTTTTTACCCTCAAATCGCTTCTAGAACGCTTAAAACGCGATTTTGATTGTGCTAAGATCGTTTCTTTTCAGTTTACCTGCAAGTTATAGGTTTCTCATTTCAACATCTTTTTTCGCTCATCTCGATGGTTTGAGCGCCGAAAACATGATTCCGGGCTTGCTAAGTTGTGCAATTTCCATTTAGAAGGTCTCTTTTAGGTCCGTGATTGCAGTACATCATTGCGCTCAACTCCTTCTCTTTAGCATTGAAAACATCATTATAAGCTCTAAAACGTCGCCGGGATGGATTTAAGACGGCAATTTTTAGTTGGTGACTTGAGCATGTTTCTACGCTCAAATCGCTTCTAGAACGCTTAAAACATGATTTTGATGGTTCTAAGATCGTTTCTTTTCAGTTTACAAGCAAGTTATAGGTTTCTCATTCCAACATGTAATTTCGCTCATCTCGATGGTTTGAGCGCCAAAAAATTGATTCCCGACTTGCTAAGTTTTCAATTTCCATTTAGAAAGTCTCTTTTAGGTCCGTGATTGCAGTACATCATTGCACTCAACTCGTTCACTTTAGCACTGAAAACATCATTTTAAGCTCTAAAACATCGCCGGGATCGATTTAAGACGGCAATTTTTAGTTGGTGATTTGAGCATGTTTTTACGCTCAAATCGCTTCCAGAACGCTTAAAACGGGATTTTGATGGTTCTAAGATCGTTTCTTTTCAGTTTAAATGCAAGTTATAGGTTTCTGACTTCAACATGTTATTTCGCTCATCTTGATTGTCTGAGCGCCGAAAACATGATTCCCGACTTGCTAAGTTCTGAAATTTCCATTTAGAAGGTCTCTTTTAGGTCCGTGATTGCAGTACAACATTGCGCTCAACTCCTTCACTTTAGCACTGAAAAGACCATTTTAAGCTCTAAAACGTCGTCCTTATCGATTAAAGACGGTAATTTTTAGTTGGTGATTTCAGCATGTTTTTACGCTCAAATCGCTTCCAGAACGCTTAAAACGCAATTTTGATGGTTCTAAGATCGTTTCTTTTCAGTTTACAAGAAAGTTATAGGTTTCTCATTTCAACATGTTATTTCGCTCATCTCGATGGTTTGAGCGACGAAAACATGATTCCCGACTTGCTAAGTTCTGCAATTTCCATTTAGAAGGTCTCTTTTAGGTCCGTGATTGCAGTACATCATTGCGTTTAACTCGTTCACTTTAGCACTGAAAACATCATTTTAAGCTCTACAACATCGCCGGGATCGATTTAAGACGGCAATTTTTAGTTGGTGATTTGAGCATGTTTTTACGCTCAAATCGCTTCCAGAACGCTTAAAACGAAATTTTGATGGTTCTAAGATCGTTTCTTTTCAGTTTACCTGCAAGTTATAGGTTTCCTCATTTCAACATGTTATTTCGCTCATCTCGATGGTTTGAGTGACGAAAACATAATTCCCGACTTGCTAAGTTCTGCAATTTCCATTTAGAAGGTCTCTTTTAGGTCCGTGATTGCAGTACATCTTTGCGCTAAACTCGTTCACTTTAGCACTGAAAACATCATTTTAAGCTCTAAAACATCGCCGGGATCGATTTAAGACGGATATTTTTAGTTGGTGATTTGAGCATGTTTTTACGCTCAAATCACTTGCAGAACGCTTAAAATGGGATTTTGATGGTTGTAAGATCGTTTCTTTTCAGTTTACAAGCAAGTTATAGGTTTCTCATTTTAACATGTTATTTCGCTGATCTCGATGGTTTGAGCGCCGAAAACATGATTCCCGACTTGCTACGTTGTGCAATTTCCATTTAGAAGTTCTCTTTTAGGTCCGTGATTGCAGTACATCATTGCGCTCAACTCGTTCACTTTAGCACTAAAAACATCATTTTAAGCTTCAAAACAGGGCCGTGATCGATTTAAGACGGCAATTTTTAGTGTGTGATTTGAGCATGTTTTTACGCTCAGATCGCTTCTAGAACGCTTAAAACGGGATTTTGATGGTTGTAAGACCGTTTCTTTTCAGTTTAAATGAAAGTTATAGGTTTCTCATTTCAACATGTTATTTCGCTCATCTCGAATGTTTGAGCGCCGAAAATATCATTCCCGACTTGCTACGTTGTGCAATTTCCATTTAGAAGTTCTCTTTTAGGTCCGTGATTGCAGTACATCATTGCGCTCAACTCGTTCACTTTAGCACTGAAAACATCATTTTAAGCTTTAAAACAGGGCCGTGATCGATTTAAGACGGAAATTTTTATTTGGTGATTTGAGCATGTTTTTACGCTCAGATCGCTTATAGAACGCTTAAAACGCGATGTTGGTGGTTTTAAGATGAATTGTTTTCAGTTTAAATGCAAGTTATAGGTTTCTCACTTCAACATGTTATTTCCCTCATCTCGATGGTCTGAGCGCCGAAAACATGATTCCCGACTTGCTAAGTTCTGCAATTTCCATTTAGAAGGTCTCTTTTAGGTCCGTGATTGCAGTACAACATTGCGCTCAACTCCTTCACTTTAGCACTGAAAAGACCATTTTAAGCTCTAAAACGTCGTCCTTATCGACTAAAGACGGTAATTTTTAGTTGGTGATTTGAGCATGTTTTTACGCTCAAATCGCTACCAGAACGCTTAAAACGCAATTTTGAGGTTCTAAGATCGTTTCTTTTCAGTTTACAAGCAAGTTATAGGTTTCTCATTTCAACATGTCATTTCGCTCATCTCGATGGTTTGAGCGCCGAAAACATGATTCTCGACTTGCTAAGTTTTCAATTTCCATTTAGAAGGTCTCTTTTAGGTCCGTGATTGCAGTACATTATTGCACTCAACTCGTTCACTTTAACACTGAAAACATCATTTTAAGTTCTAAAACACCGCCTGGATCGATTTAAGACGGCAATTTTTAGTTGGTTATTTGAGCATGTTTTTACCCTCAAATCGCTTCTAGAACGCTTAAAACGCGATTTTGATTGTGCTAAGATCGTTTCTTTTCAGTTTACCTGCAAGTTATAGGTTTCTCATTTCAACATCTTTTTTCGCTCATCTCGATGGTTTGAGCGCCGAAAACATGATTCCCGGCTTGCTAAGTTGTGCAATTTCCTTTTAGAAGGTCTCTTTTAGGTCCGTGATTGCAGTACATCATTGCGCTCAACTCCTTCTCTTTAGCATTGAAAACATCATTATAAGCTCTAAAACGTCGCCGGGATCGATTTAAGACGGCAATTTTTAGTTGGTGACTTGAGCATGTTTCTACGCTCAAATCGCTTCTAGAACGCTTAAAACATGATTTTGATGGTTCTAAGATCGTTTCTTTTCACTTTACAAGCAAGTTATAGGTTTCTCATTCCAACATGTAATTTCGCTCATCTCGATGGTTTGAGCGCCAAAAAATTGATTCCCGACTTGCTAAGTTTTCAATTTCCATTTAGAAAGTCTCTTTTAGGTCCGTGATTGCAGTACATCATTGCACTCAACTCGTTCACTTTAGCACTGAAAACATCATTTTAAGCTCTAAAACATCGCCGGGATCGATTTAAGACGGCAATTTTTAGTTGGTGATTTGAGCATGTTTTTACGCTCAAATCGCTTCCAGAACGCTTAAAACGGGATTTTGATGGTTGTAAGATCGTTTCTTTTCAGTTTAAATGCAAGTTATAGGTTTCTGACTTCAACATGTTATTTCGCTCATGTTGATTGTCTGAGCGCCGAAAACATGATTCCCGACTTGCTAAGTTCTGCAATTTCCATTTAGAAGGTCTCTTTTAGGTCCGTGATTGCAGTACAACATTGCGCTCAACTCCTTCACTTTAGCACTGAAAAGACCATTTTAAGCTCTAAAACGTCGTCCTTATCGATTAAAGACGGTAATTTTTAGTTGGTGATTTCAGCATGTTTTTACGCTCAAATCGCTTCCAGAACGCTTAAAACGCAATTTTGATGGTTCTAAGATCGTTTCTTTTCAGTTTACAAGCAAGTTATAGGTTTCTCATTTCAACATGTTATTTCGCTCATCTCGATGGTTTGAGCGACGAAAACATGATTCCCGACTTGCTAAGTTTTCAATTTCCATTTAGAAGGTCTCTTTTACGTCCGTGATTGCAGTACATCATTGCGTTTAACTCGTTCACTTTAGCACTGAAAACATCATTTTAAGCTCTACAACATCGCCGGGATCGATTTAAGACGGCAATATTTAGTTGGTGATTTGAGCATGTTTTTACGCTCAAATCGCTTCCAGAACGCTTAAAACGAAATTTTGATGGTTCTAAGATCGTTTCTTTTCAGTTTACCTGCAAGTTATAGGTTTCCTCATTTCAACATGTTATTTCGCTCATCTCGATGGTTTGAGCGACGAAAACATAATTCCCGACTTGCTAAGTTCTGCAATTTCCATTTAGAAGGTCTCTTTTAGGTCCGTGATTGCAGTACATCTTTGCGCTAAACTCGTTCACTTTAGCACTGAAAACATCATTTTAAGCTCTAAAACATCGCCGGGATCGATTTAAGACGGATATTTTTATTTGGTGATTTGAGCATGTTTTTACGCTCAAATCACTTGCAGAACGCTTAAAATGGGATTTTGATGGTTGTAAGATCGTTTCTTTTCAGTTTACAAGCAAGTTATAGGTTTCTCATTTTAACATGTTATTTCGCTGATCTCGAGGGTTTGAGCGCCGAAAGTATCATTCCCGACTTGCTACGTTGCGCAATTTCCATTTAGAAGTTCTCTTTTAGGTCCGTGATTGCAGTACATCATTGCGCTCAACTCGTTCACTTTAGCACTAAAAACATCATTTTAAGCTTCAAAACAGGGCCGTGATCGATTTAAGACGGCAATTTTTAGTTGGTGATTTGAGCATGTTTTTACGCTCAGATCGCTTCTAGAACGCTTAAAACGGGATTTTGATGGTTGTAAGACCGTTTCTTTTCAGTTTAAATGAAAGTTATAGGTTTCTCATTTCAACATGTTATTTCGCTCATCTCGAATGTTTGAGCGCCGAAAATATCATTCCCGACTTGCTACGTTGTGCAATTTCCATTTAGAAGTTCTCTTTTAGGTCCGTGATTGCAGTACATCATTGCGCTCAACTCGTTCACTTTAGCACTGAAAACATCATTTTAAGCTTTAAAACAGGGCCGTGATCGATTTAAGACGGCAATTTTTATTTGGTGATTTGAGCATGTTTTTACGCTCAGATCGCTTATAGAACGCTTAAAACGCGATGTTGGTGGTTTTAAGATGAATTGTTTTCAGTTTAAATGCAAGTTATAGGTTTCTCACTTCAACATGTTATTTCGCTCATCTCGATGGTCTGAGCGCCGAAAACATGATTCCCGACTTACTAAGTTCTGCAATTTCCATTTAGAAGGTCTCTTTTAGGTCCGTGATTGCAGTACAACATTGCGCTAAACTCTTTCACTTTAGCAGTGAAAAGACCATTTTAAGCTCTAAAACGTCGTCCTTATCGATTAAAGAAGGCAATTTTTAGTTGGTGATTTTAGCATGTTTTTACGCTCAAATCGCTTCCAGAACGTTTAAAACGCAATTTTGAGGTTCTAAGATCGTTTCTTTTCAGTTTACAAGCAAGTTATAGGTTTCTCATTTCAACATGTCATTTCGCTCATCTCGATGGTTTGAGCGCCGAAAACATGATTCTCGACTTGCTAAGTTTTCAATTTCCATTTAGAAGGTCTCTTTTAGGTCCGTGATTGCAGTACATTATTGCACTCAACTCGTTCACTTTAACACTGAAAACATCATTTTAAGTTCTAAAACACCGCCTGGATCGATTTAAGACGGCAATTTTTAGTTGGTTATTTGAGCATGTTTTTACCCTCAAATCGCTTCTAGAACGCTTAAAACGCGATTTTGATTGTTCTAAGATCGTTTCTTTTCAGTTTACCTGCAAGTTATAGGTTTCTCATTTCAACATCTTTTTTCGCTCATCTCGATGGTTTGAGCGCCGAAAACATGATTCCCGGCTTGCTAAGTTGTGCAATTTCCATTTAGAAGGTCTCTTTTAGGTCCGTGATTGCAGTACATCATTGCGCTCAACTCCTTCTCTTTACCATTGAAAACATCATTATAAGCTCTAAAACATCGCCGGGATCGATTTAAGACGGCAATTTTTAGTTGGTGATTTGAGCATGTTTTTACAATCAAATCGCTTCCAGAACGCTTAAAACGGGATTTTGATGGTTGTAAGATCGTTTCTTTTCAGTTTACAAGCAAGTTATAGGTTTCTCATTCCAACATGTAATTTCGCTCATCTCGATGGTTTGAGCGCCAAAAAATTGATTCCCGACTTGCTAAGTTTTCAATTTCCATTTAGAAAGTCTCTTTTAGGTCCGTGATTGCAGTACATAATTGCACTCAACTCGTTTCAATTTAGCACTGAAAACATCATTTTAAGCTCTAAAACAGGGCCGTGATCGATTTAAGACGGCAATTTTTAGTTGGTGATTTGAGCATGTTTTTACGCTCAAATCGCTTCCAGAACGCTTAAAACGGGATTTTGATGGTTGTAAGATCGTTTCTTTTCAGTTTACAAGCAAGTTATAGGTTTCTCATTTCAACATGTTATTTCGCTCATCTCGATGGTTTGAGCGACGAAAACATGATTCCCGACTTGCTAAGTTTTCAATTTCCATTTAGAAGGTCTCTTTTACGTCCGTGATTGCAGTACATCATTGCGTTTAACTCGTTCACTTTAGCACTGAAAACATCATTTTAAGCTCTATAACATCGCCGGGATCGATTTAAGACGGCAATTTTTAGTTGGTGATTTGAGCATGTTTTTACGCTCAAATCGATTCCAGAACGCTTAAAACGCAATTTTGATGGTTCTAAGATCGTTTCTTTTCAGTTTACAAGCAAGTTATAGGTTTCCTCATTTCAACATGTAATTTCGCTCATCTCGATGGTTTGAGCGACGAAAACATGATTCCCGACTTGCTAAGTTCTGCAATTTCCATTTAGAAGGTCTCTTTTAGGTCCGTGATTGCAGTACATCTTTGCGCTAAACTCGTTCACTTTAGCACTGAAAACATCATTTTAAGCTCTAAAACATCGCCGGGATCGATTTAAGACGGATATTTTTAGTTGGTGATTTTAGCATGTTTTTACGCTCAAATCACTTGCAGAACGCTTAAAATGGGATTTTGATGGTTGTAAGATCGTTTCTTTTCAGTTTACAAGCAAGTTATAGGTTTCTCATTTTAACATGTTATTTCGCTGATCTCGAGGGTTTGAGCGCCGAAAATATCATTCCCGACTTGCTACGTTGTGCAGTTTCCATTTAGAATCTCTCTTTTAGGTCCGTGATTGCAGTACATCATTGCGCTCAACTCGTTCACTTTAGCACTAAAAACATCATTTTAAGCTTCAAAACAGGGCCGTGATCGATTTAAGACGGCAATTTTTAGTTGGTGATTTGAGCATGTTTTTACGCTCAGATCGCTTCTAGAACGCTTAAAACGCAATTTTGAGGTTCTAAGATCGTTTCTTTTCAGTTTACAAGCAAGTTATAGGTTTCTCATTTCAACATGTCATTTCGCTCATCTCGATGGTTTGAGCGCCGAAAACATGATTCTCGACTTGCTAAGTTTTCAATTTCCATTTAGAAGGTCTCTTTTAGGTCCGTGATTGCAGTACATTATTGCACTCAACTCGTTCACTTTAACACTGAAAACATCATTTTAAGTTCTAAAACACCGCCTGGATCGATTTAAGACGGCAATTTTTAGTTGGTTATTTGAGCATATTTTTACCCTCAAAACGCTTCTAGAACGCTTAAAACGCGATTTTGATTGTTCTAAGATCGTTTCTTTTCAGTTTACCTGCAAGTTATAGGTTTCTCATTTCAACATCTTTTTTCGCTCAATTCGATGGTTTGAGCGCCGAAAACATGATTCCCGGCTTGCTAAGTTGTGCAATTTCCATTTAGAAGGTCTCTTTTAGGTCCGTGATTGCAGTACATCATTGCGCTCAACTCCTTCTCTTTAGCATTGAAAACATCATTATAAGCTCTAAAACGTCGCCGGGATCGATTTAAGACGGCAGTTTTTAGTTGGTGATTTGAGCATGTTTCTACGCTCAAATCGCTTCTAGAACGCTTAAAACATGATTTTGATGGTTCTAAGATCGTTTCTTTTCAGTTTACAAGCAAGTTATAGGTTTCTCATTCCAACATGTAATTTCGCTCATCTCGATGGTTTGAGCGCCAAAAAATTGATTCCCGACTTGCTAAGTTTTCAATTTCCATTTAGAAAGTCTCTTTTAGGTCCGTGATTGCAGTACATCATTGCACTCAACTCGTTCACTTTAGCACTGAAAACATCATTTTAAGCTCTAAAACATCGCCGGGATCGATTTAAGACGGCAATTTTTAGTTGGTGATTTGAGCATGTTTTTACGCTCAAATCGCTTCCAGAACGCTTAAAACGGGATTTTGATGGTTGTAAGATCGTTTCTTTTCAGTTTACAAGCAAGTTATAGGTTTCTCATTTCAACATGTTATTTCGCTCATCTCGAGGGTTTGAGCGCCGAAAATGTGATTCCCGACTATCTACGTTGTGCAATTTCCATTTACAAGGTCTCTTTTAGGTCCGTGATTGCAGTACATCATTGCGCTCAACTCGTTCACTTTACCACTGAAAACATCATTTTAAGCTTTAAAACAGGGCCGTGATCGATTTAAGAGGGCAATTTTTAGTTGGTGATTTGAGCATGTTTTTACTCTCAGATCGCTTCTAGAACGCTTAAAACGCGATGTTGGTGGTTTTAAGATGGTTTCTTTTCAGTTTAAATGCAAGTTATAGGTTTCTGACTTCAACATGTTATTTCGCTCATCTCGATTGTCTGAGCGCCGAAAACATGATTCCCGACTTGCTAAGTTCTGCAATTTCCATTTAGAAGGTCTCTTTTAGGTCCGTGATTGCAGTACAACATTGCGCTCAACTCCTTCACTTTAGCACTGAAAAGACCATTTTAAGCTCTAAAACGTCGTCCTTATCGATTAAAGACGGTAATTTTTAGTTGGTGATTTGAGCATGTTTTTATGCTCAAATCGCTTCCAGAACGCTTAAAACGCAATTTTGATGGTTCTAAGATCGTTTCTTTTCAGTTTACAAGCAAGTTATAGGTTTCTCATTTCAACATGTTATTTCGCTCATGTCGATGGTTTGAGCGACGAAAACATGATTCCCGACTTGCTAAGTTTTCAATTTCCATTTAGAAGGTCTCTTTTACGTCCGTGATTGCAGTACATCATTGCGTTTAACTCGTTCACTTTAGCACTGAAAACATCATTTTAAGCTCTATAACATCGCCGGGATCGATTTAAGACGGCAATTTTTAGTTGGTGATTTGAGCATGTTTTTACGCTCAAATCGCTTCCAGAACGCTTAAAACGCAATTTTGATGGTTCTAAGATCGTTTCTTTTCAGTTTACAAGCAAGTTATAGGTTTCTCATTTCAACATGTTATTTCGCTCATGTCGATGGTTTGAGCGACGAAAACATGATTCCCGACTTGCTAAGTTTTCAATTTCCATTTAGAAGGTCTCTTTTACGTCCGTGATTGCAGTACATCATTGCGTTTAACTCGTTCACTTTAGCACTGAAAACATCATTTTAAGCTCTATAACATCGCCGGGATCGATTTAAGACGGCAATTTTTAGTTGGTGATTTGAGCATGTTTTTACGCTCAAATCGCTTCCAGAACGCTTAAAACGCAATTTTGATGGTTCTAAGATCGTTTCTTTTCAGTTTACCTGCAAGTTATAGGTTTCCTCATTTCAACATGTTATTTCGCTCATCTCGATGGTTTGAGCGACGAAAACATGATTCCCGACTTGCTAAGTTCTGCAATTTCCATTTAGAAGGTCTCTTTTAGGTCCGTGATTGCAGTACATCTTTGCGCTAAACTCGTTCACTTTAGCACTGAAAACATCATTTTAAGCTCTAAAACATCGCTGGGATCGATTTAAGACGGATAATTTTAGTTGGTGATTTGAGCATGTTTTTACGCTCAAATCACTTGCAGAACGCTTAAAATGGGATTTTGATGGTTGTAAGATCGTTTCTTTTCAGTTTACAAGCAAGTTATAGGTTTCTCATTTCAACATGTCATTTCGCTCATCTCGATGGTTTGAGCGCCGAAAACATGATTCTCGACTTGCTCAGTTTTCAATTTCCATTTAGAAGGTCTCTTTTAGGTCCGTGATTGCAGTACATTATTGCACTCAACTCGTTCACTTTAACACTGAAAACATCATTTTAAGTTCTAAAACACCGCCTGGATCGATTTAAGACGGCAATTTTTAGTTGGTTATTTGAGCATGTTTTTACCCTCAAATCGCTTCTAGAACGCTTAAAACGCGATTTTGATTGTGCTAAGATCGTTTCTTTTCAGTTTACCTGCAAGTTATAGGTTTCTCATTTCAACATCTTTTTTCGCTCATCTCGATGGTTTGAGCGCCGAAAACATGATTCCCGGCTTGCTAAGTTGTGCAATTTCCATTTAGAAGGTCTCTTTTAGGTCCGTGATTGCAGTACATCTTTGCGCTAAACTCATTCACTTTAGCACTGAAAACATCATTTTAAGCTCTAAAACATCGCCGGGATCGATTTAAGACGGATATTTTTAGTTGGTGATTTGAGCATGTTTTTACGCTCAAATCACTTGCAGAACGCTTAAAATGGGATTTTGATGGTTGTAAGATCGTTTCTTTTCAGTTTACAAGCAAGTTATAGGTTTCTCATTTTAACATGTTATTTCGCTGATCTCGAGGGTTTGAGCGCCGAAAATATCATTCCCGACTTGCTACGTTGTGCAATTTCCATTTAGAAGTTCTCTTTTAGGTCCGTGATTGCAGTACATCATTGCGCTCAACTCGTTCACTTTAGCACTAAAAACATCATTTTAAGCTTCAAAACAGGGCCGTGATCGATTTAAGACGGCAATTTTTAGTTGGTGATTTGAGCATGTTTTTACGCTCAGATCGCTTCTAGAACGCTTAAAACGGGATTTTGATGGTTGTAAGACCGTTTCTTTTCAGTTTAAATGAAAGTTATAGGTTTCTCATTTCAACATGTTATTTCGCTCATCTCAAATGTTTGAGCGCCGAAAATATCATTCCCGACTTGCTACGTTGTGCAATTTCCATTTAGAAGTTCTCTTTTAGGTCCGTGATTGCAGTACATCATTGCGCTCAACTCGTTCACTTTAGCACTGAAAACATCATTTTAAGCTTTAAAACAGGGCCGTGATCGATTTAAGACGGCAATTTTTATTTGGTGATTTGAGCATGTTTTTACGCTCAGATCGCTTATAGAACGCTTAAAACGCGATGTTGGTGGTTTTAAGATGAATTGTTTTCAGTTTAAATGCAAGTTATAGGTTTCTCACTTCAACATGTTATTTCGCTCATCTCGATGGTCTGAGCGCCGAAAACATGATTCCCAACTTGCTAAGTTTTCAATTTCCATTTAGAAGGTCTCTTTTAGGTCCGTGATTGCAGTACATTATTGCACTCAACTCGTTCACTTTAACACTGAAAACATCATTTTAAGTTCTAAAACACCGCCTGGATCGATTTAAGACGGCAATTTTTAGTTGGTTATTTGAGCATGTTTTTGCCCTCAAATCGCTTCTAGAACGCTTAAAACGCGATTTTGATTGTGCTAAGATCGTTTCTTTTCAGTTTACCTGCAAGTTATAGGTTTCTCATTTCAACATCTTTTTTCGCTCATCTCGATGGTTTGAGCGCCGAAAACATGATTCCCGGCTTGCTAAGTTGTGCAATTTCCATTTAGAAGGTCTCTTTTAGGTCCGTGATTGCAGTACATCATTGCGCTCAACTCCTTCTCTTTAGCATTGAAAACATCATTATAAGCTTTAAAACGTCGCCTGGATGGATTTAAGACGGCAATTTTTAGTTGGTGACTTGAGCATGTTTCTACGCTCAAATCGCTTCTAGAACGCTTAAAACATGATTTTGATGGTTCTAAGATCGTTTCTTTTCAGTTTACAAGCAAGTTATAGGTTTCTCATTCCAACATGTAATTTCGCTCATCTCGATGGTTTGAGCGCCAAAAAATTGATTCCCGACTTGCTAAGTTTTCAATTTCCATTTAGAAAGTCTCTTTTAGGTCCGTGATTGCAGTACATCATTGCACTCAACTCGTTCACTTTAGCACTGAAAACATCATTTTAAGCTCTAAAACATCGCCGGGATCGATTTAAGACGGCAATTTTTAGTTGGTGATTTGAGCATGTTTTTACGCTCAAATCGCTTCCAGAACGCTTAAAACGGGATTTTGATGGTTGTAAGATCGTTTCTTTTCAGTTTAAATGCAAGTTATAGGTTTCTGACTTCAACATGTTATTTCGCTCATCTTGATTGTCTGAGCGCCGAAAACATGATTCCCGACTTGCTAAGTTCTGAAATTTCCATTTAGAAGGTCTCTTTTAGGTCCGTGATTGCAGTACAACATTGCGCTCAACTCCTTCACTTTAGCACTGAAAAGACCATTTTAAGCTCTAAAACGTCGTCCTTATCGATTAAAGACGGTAATTTTTAGTTGGTGATTTCAGCATGTTTTTACGCTCAAATCGTTTCCAGAACGCTTAAAACGCAATTTTGATGGTTCTAAGATCGTTTCTTTTCAGTTTACAAGCAAGTTATAGGTTTCTCATTTCAACATGTTATTTCGCTCATCTCGATGGTTTGAGCGACGAAAACATGATTCCCGACTTGCTAAGTTTTCAATTTCCATTTAGAAGGTCTCTTTTACGTCCGTGATTGCAGTACATCATTGCGTTTAACTCGTTCACTTTAGCACTGAAAACATCATTTTAAGCTCTACAACATCGCCGGGATCGATTTAAGACGGCAATTTTTAGTTGGTGATTTGAGCATGTTTTTACGCTCAAATCGCTTCCAGAACGCTTAAAACGAAATTTTGATGGTTCTAAGATCGTTTCTTTTCAGTTTACCTGCAAGTTATAGGTTTCCTCATTTCAACATGTTATTTCGCTCATCTCGATGGTTTGAGCGACGAAAACATAATTCCCGACTTGCTAAGTTCTGCAATTTCCATTTAGAAGGTCTCTTTTAGGTCCGTGATTGCAGTACATCTTTGCGCTAAACTCGTTCACTTTAGCACTGAAAACATCATTTTAAGCTCTAAAACATCGCCGGGATCGATTTAAGACGGATATTTTTAGTTGGTGATTTGAGCATGTTTTTACGCTCAAATCACTTGCAGAACGCTTAAAATGGGATTTTGATGGTTGTAAGATCGTTTCTTTTCAGTTTACAAGCAAGTTATAGGTTTCTCATTTTAACATGATATTTCGCTGATCTCAAGGGTTTGAGCGCCGAAAATATCATTCCCGACTTGCTACGTTGTGCAATTTCCATTTAGAAGTTCTCTTTTAGGTCCGTGATTGCAGTACATCATTGCGCTCAACTCGTTCACTTTAGCACTAAAAACATCATTTTAAGCTTCAAAACAGGGCCGTGATCGATTTAAGACGGCAATTTTTAGTGTGTGATTTGAGCATGTTTTTACGCTCAGATCGCTTCTAGAACGCTTAAAACGGGATTTTGATGGTTGTAAGACCGTTTCTTTTCAGTTTAAATGAAAGTTATAGGTTTCTCATTTCAACATGTTATTTCGCTCATCTCGAATGTTTGAGCGCCGAAAATATCATTCCCGACTTGCTACGTTGTGCAATTTCCATTTAGAAGTTCTCTTTTAGGTCCGTGATTGCAGTACATCATTGCGCTCAACTCGTTCACTTTAGCACTGAAAACATCATTTTAAGCTTTAAAACAGGGCCGTGATCGATTTCAGACGGCAATTTTTATTTGGTGATTTGAGCATGTTTTTACGCTCAGATCGCTTATAGAACGCTTAAAACGCGATGTTGGTGGTTTTAAGATGAATTGTTTTCAGTTTAAATGCAAGTTATTGGTTTCTCACTTCAACATGTTATTTCGCTCATCTCGATGGTCTGAGCGCCGAAAACATGATTCCCGACTTGCTAAGTTCTGCAATTTCCATTTAGAAGGTCTCTTTTAGGTCCGTGATTGCAGTACAACATTGCGCTGAACTCTTTCACTTTAGCAGTGAAAAGACCATTTTAAGCTCTAAAACGTCGTCCTTATCGATTAAAGAAGGCAATTTTTAGTTGGTGATTTTAGCATGTTTTTACGCTCAAATCGCTTCCAGAACGTTTAAAACGCAATTTTGAGGTTCTAAGATCGTTTCTTTTCAGTTTACAAGCAAGTTATAGGTTTCTCATTTCAACATGTCATTTCGCTCATCTCGATGGTTTGAGCGCCGAAAACATGATTCCCGACTTGCTACGTTGTGCAATTTCCATTTAGAAGGTCTCTTTTAGGTCCGTGATTGCAGTACATCATTGCGCTCAACTCCTTCACTTTAGCATTGAAAACATCATTATAAGCTCTAAAACGTCGCCGGGATCGATTTAAGACGGCAATTTTTAGTTGGTGATTTGAGCATGTTTTTACGCTCAAATCGCTTCTAGAACGCTTAAAACATGATTTTGATGGTTCTAAGATCGTTTCTTTTCAGTTTACAAGCAAGTTATAGGTTTCTCATTCCAACATGTAATTTCGCTCATCTCGATGGTTTGAGCGCCAAAAAATTGATTCCCGACTTGCTAAGTTTTCAATTTCCATTTAGAAAGTCTCTTTTAGGTCCGTGATTGCAGTACAACATTCCGCTCAACTCCTTCACTTTAGCAGTGAAAACGCCATTTTAAGCTCTAAAACATCGTCCTTATCGATTTAAGACGGTAATTTTTTGTTAGTGATTTGAGCAAGTTTTTACGCTCAAATCGCTTCCAGAACGCTTAAAACGCGATTTTGATGGTTCTAAGATCGTTTCTTTTCAGTTTACAAGCAAGTTATAGGTTTCTCATTTCAACATGTTATTTCGCTCATGTCGATGGTTTGAGCGACGAAAACATGATTCCCGACTTGCTAAGTTTTCAATTTCCATTTAGAAGGTCTCTTTTAGGTCCGTGATTGCAGTACATCATTGCGTTTAACTCGTTCACTTTAGCACTGAAAACATCATTTTAAGCTCTATAACATCGCCGGGATCGATTTAAGACGGCAATTTTTAGTTGGTGATTTGAGCATGTTTTTACGCTCAAATCGCTTCCAGAACGCTTAAAACGCAATTTTGATGGTTCTAAGATCGTTTCTTTTCAGTTTACCTGCAAGTTATAGGTTTCCTCATTTCAACATGTTATTTCGCTCATCTCGATGGTTTGAGCGACGAAAACATGATTCCCGACTTGCTAAGTTCTGCAATTTCCATTTAGAAGGTCTCTTTTAGGTCCGTGATTGCAGTACATCTTTGCGCTAAACTCGTTCACTTTAGCACTGAAAACATCATTTTAAGCTCTAAAACATCGCTGGGATCGATTTAAGACGGATATTTTTAGTTGGTGATTTGAGCATGTTTTTACGCTCAAATCACTTGCAGAACGCTTAAAATGGGATTTTGATGGTTGTAAGATCGTTTCTTTTCAGTTTACAAGCAAGTTATAGGTTTCTCATTTCAACATGTCATTTCGCTCATCTCGATGGTTTGAGCGCCGAAAACATGATTCTCGACTTGCTAAGTTTTCAATTTCCATTTAGAAGGTCTCTTTTAGGTCCGTGATTGCAGTACATTATTGCACTCAACTCGTTCACTTTAACACTGAAAACATCATTTTAAGTTCTAAAACACCGCCTGGATCGATTTAAGACGGCAATTTTTAGTTGGTTATTTGAGCATGTTTTTACCCTCAAATCGCTTCTAGAACGCTTAAAACGCGATTTTGATTGTGCTAAGATCGTTTCTTTTCAGTTTACCTGCAAGTTATAGGTTTCTCATTTCAACATCTTTTTTCGCTCATCTCGATGGTTTGAGCGCCGAAAACATGATTCCCGGCTTGCTAAGTTGTGCAATTTCCATTTAGAAGGTCTCTTTTAGGTCCGTGATTGCAGTACATCTTTGCGCTAAACTCGTTCACTTTAGCACTGAAAACATCATTTTAAGCTCTAAAACATCGCCAGGATCGATTTAAGACGGATATTTTTAGTTGGTGATTTGAGCATGTTTTTACGCTCAAATCACTTGCAGAACGCTTAAAATGGGATTTTGATGGTTGTAAGATCGTTTCTTTTCAGTTTACAAGCAAGTTATAGGTTCCTCATTTTAACATGTTATTTCGCTGATCTCGAGGGTTTGAGCGCCGAAAATATCATTCCCGACTTGCTACGTTGTGCAGTTTCCATTTAGAAGTTCTCTTTTAGGTCCGTGATTGCAGTACATCATTGCGCTCAACTCGTTCACTTTAGCACTAAAAACATCATTTTAAGCTTCAAAACAGGGCCGTGATCGATTTAAGACGGCAATTTTTAGTTGGTGATTTGAGCATGTTTTTACGCTCAGATCGCTTCTAGAACGCTTAAAACGGGATTTTGATGGTTGTAAGACCGTTTCTTTTCAGTTTAAATGAAAGTTATAGGTTTCTCATTTCAACATGTTATTTCGCTCATCTCGAATGTTTGAGCGCCGAAAATATCATTCCCGACTTGCTACGTTGTGCAATTTCCATTTAGAAGTTCTCTTTTAGGTCCGTGATTGCAGTACATCATTGCGCTCAACTCGTTCACTTTAGCACTGAAAACATCATTTTAAGCTTTAAAACAGGGCCGTGATCGATTTAAGACGGCAATTTTTATTTGGTGATTTGAGCATGTTTTTACGCTCAGATCGCTTATAGAACGCTTAAAACGCGATGTTGGTGGTTTTAAGATGAATTGTTTTCAGTTTAAATGCAAGTTATAGGTTTCTCACTTCAACATGTTATTTCGCTCATCTCGATGGTCTGAGCGCCGAAAACATGATTCCCGACTTGCTAAGTTTTCAATTTCCATTTAGAAGGTCTCTTTTAGGTCCGTGATTGCAGTACATTATTGCACTCAACTCGTTCACTTTAACACTGAAAACATCATTTTAAGTTCTAAAACACCGCCTGGATCGATTTAAGACGGCAATTTTTAGTTGGTTATTTGAGCATGTTTTTACCCTCAAATCGCTTCTAGAACGCTTAAAACGCGATTTTGATTGTGCTAAGATCGTTTCTTTTCAGTTTACCTGCAAGTTATAGGTTTCTCATTTCAACATCTTTTTTCGCTCATCTCGATGGTTTGAGCGCCGAAAACATGATTCCGGGCTTGCTAAGTTGTGCAATTTCCATTTAGAAGGTCTCTTTTAGGTCCGTGATTGCAGTACATCATTGCGCTCAACTCCTTCTCTTTAGCATTGAAAACATCATTATAAGCTCTAAAACGTCGCCGGGATGGATTTAAGACGGCAATTTTTAGTTGGTGACTTGAGCATGTTTCTACGCTCAAATCGCTTCTAGAACGCTTAAAACATGATTTTGATGGTTCTAAGATCGTTTCTTTTCAGTTTACAAGCAAGTTATAGGTTTCTCATTCCAACATGTAATTTCGCTCATCTCGATGGTTTGAGCGCCAAAAAATTGATTCCCGACTTGCTAAGTTTTCAATTTCCATTTAGAAAGTCTCTTTTAGGTCCGTGATTGCAGTACATCATTGCACTCAACTCGTTCACTTTAGCACTGAAAACATCATTTTAAGCTCTAAAACATCGCCGGGATCGATTTAAGACGGCAATTTTTAGTTGGTGATTTGAGCATGTTTTTACGCTCAAATCGCTTCCAGAACGCTTAAAACGGGATTTTGATGGTTCTAAGATCGTTTCTTTTCAGTTTAAATGCAAGTTATAGGTTTCTGACTTCAACATGTTATTTCGCTCATCTTGATTGTCTGAGCGCCGAAAACATGATTCCCGACTTGCTAAGTTCTGAAATTTCCATTTAGAAGGTCTCTTTTAGGTCCGTGATTGCAGTACAACATTGCGCTCAACTCCTTCACTTTAGCACTGAAAAGACCATTTTAAGCTCTAAAACGTCGTCCTTATCGATTAAAGACGGTAATTTTTAGTTGGTGATTTCAGCATGTTTTTACGCTCAAATCGCTTCCAGAACGCTTAAAACGCAATTTTGATGGTTCTAAGATCGTTTCTTTTCAGTTTACAAGAAAGTTATAGGTTTCTCATTTCAACATGTTATTTCGCTCATCTCGATGGTTTGAGCGACGAAAACATGATTCCCGACTTGCTAAGTTTTCAATTTCCATTTAGAAGGTCTCTTTTACGTCCGTGATTGCAGTACATCATTGCGTTTAACTCGTTCACTTTAGCACTGAAAACATCATTTTAAGCTCTACAACATCGCCGGGATCGATTTAAGACGGCAATTTTTAGTTGGTGATTTGAGCATGTTTTTACGCTCAAATCGCTTCCAGAACGCTTAAAACGAAATTTTGATGGTTCTAAGATCGTTTCTTTTCAGTTTACCTGCAAGTTATAGGTTTCCTCATTTCAACATGTTATTTCGCTCATCTCGATGGTTTGAGTGACGAAAACATAATTCCCGACTTGCTAAGTTCTGCAATTTCCATTTAGAAGGTCTCTTTTAGGTCCGTGATTGCAGTACATCTTTGCGCTAAACTCGTTCACTTTAGCACTGAAAACATCATTTTAAGCTCTAAAACATCGCCGGGATCGATTTAAGACGGATATTTTTAGTTGGTGATTTGAGCATGTTTTTACGCTCAAATCACTTGCAGAACGCTTAAAATGGGATTTTGATGGTTGTAAGATCGTTTCTTTTCAGTTTACAAGCAAGTTATAGGTTTCTCATTTTAACATGTTATTTCGCTGATCTCGAGGGTTTGAGCGCCGAAAATATCATTCCCGACTTGCTACGTTGTGCAATTTCCATTTAGAAGTTCTCTTTTAGGTCCGTGATTGCAGTACATCATTGCGCTCAACTCGTTCACTTTAGCACTAAAAACATCATTTTAAGCTTCAAAACAGGGCCGTGATCGATTTAAGACGGCAATTTTTAGTGTGTGATTTGAGCATGTTTTTACGCTCAGATCGCTTCTAGAACGCTTAAAACGGGATTTTGATGGTTGTAAGACCGTTTCTTTTCAGTTTAAATGAAAGTTATAGGTTTCTCATTTCAACATGTTATTTCGCTCATCTCGAATGTTTGAGCGCCGAAAATATCATTCCCGACTTGCTACGTTGTGCAATTTCCATTTAGAAGTTCTCTTTTAGGTCCGTGATTGCAGTACATCATTGCGCTCAACTCGTTCACTTTAGCACTGAAAACATCATTTTAAGCTTTAAAACAGGGCCGTGATCGATTTCAGACGGCAATTTTTATTTGGTGATTTGAGCATGTTTTTACGCTCAGATCGCTTATAGAACGCTTAAAACGCGATGTTGGTGGTTTTAAGATGAATTGTTTTCAGTTTAAATGCAAGTTATTGGTTTCTCACTTCAACATGTTATTTTGCTCATCTCGATGGTCTGAGCGCCGAAAACATGATTCCCGACTTGCTAAGTTCTGCAATTTCCATTTAGAAGGTCTCTTTTAGGTCCGTGATTGCAGTACAACATTGCGCTGAACTCTTTCACTTTAGCAGTGAAAAGACCATTTTAAGCTCTAAAACGTCGTCCTTATCGATTAAAGAAGGCAATTTTTAGTTGGTGATTTTAGCATGTTTTTACGCTCAAATCGCTTCCAGAACGTTTAAAACGCAATTTTGAGGTTCTAAGATCGTTTCTTTTC
Source organism: Muricea muricata (assembly GCA_963855995.1). Taxonomy (NCBI): domain Eukaryota; kingdom Metazoa; phylum Cnidaria; class Anthozoa; order Malacalcyonacea; family Plexauridae; genus Muricea; species Muricea muricata. The sequence continues at coordinate 6,239,157 of OY979728.1, read as the reverse complement.
AGTTTACAAGCAAGTTATAGGTTTCTCATTTCAACATGTCATTTCGCTCATCTCGATGGTTTGAGCGCCGAAAACATGATTCTCGACTTGCTAAGTTTTCAATTTCCATTTAGAAGGTCTCTTTTAGGTCCGTGATTGCAGTACATTATTGCACTCAACTCGTTCACTTTAACACTGAAAACATCATTTTAAGTTCTAAAACACCGCCTGGATCGATTTAAGACGGCAATTTTTAGTTGGTTATTTGAGCATGTTTTTACACTCAAATCGCTTCTAGAACCCTTAAAACGCGATTTTGATTGTTCTAAGATCGTTTCTTTTCAGTTTACCTGCAAGTTATAGGTTTCTGATTTCAACATCTTTTTTCGCTCATCTCGATGGTTTGAGCGCCGAAAACATGATTCCCGGCTTGCTAAGTTGTGCAATTTCCATTTAGAAGGTCTCTTTTAGGTCCGTGATTGCAGTACATCATTGCGCTCAACTCCTTCTCTTTAGCATTGAAAACATCATTATAAGCTCTAAAACATCGCCGGGATCGATTTAAGACGGCAATTTTTAGTTGGTGATTTGAGCATGTTTTTACAATCAAATCGCTTCCAGAACGCTTAAAACGGGATTTTGATGGTTGTAAGATCGTTTCTTTTCAGTTTACAAGCAAGTTATAGGTTTCTCATTTCAACATGTTATTTCGCTCATCTCGAGGGTTTGAGCGCCGAAAATGTGATTCCCGACTATCTACGTTGTGCAATTTCCATTTAGAAGGTCTCTTTTAGGTCCGTGATTGCAGTACATCATTGCGCTCAACTCGTTCACTTGAGCACTGAAAACATCATTTTAAGCTTTAAAACAGGGCTGTGATCGATTTAAGACGGCAATTTTTAGTTGGTGATTTGAGCATGTTTTTACTCTCAGATCGCTTCTAGAACGCTTAAAACGCGATGTTGGTGGTTTTAAGATGGTTTCTTTTCAGTTTAAATGCAAGTTATGGGTTTCTGACTTCAACATGTTATTTCGCTCATCTCGATGGTTTGAGCACCGAAAAAATGATTCCCGACTTGCTAAGTTTTCAATTTCCATTTAGAAGGTCTCTTTTAGATCCGTGATTGCAGTACATCATTGCGCTCAACTCGTTCACTTTAGAACTGAAAACATCATTTTCAGCTCTATAACATCGTCGGGATCGATTTAACACGGTTATTTTTTATTGGTTATTTGAGCATGTTTTTACGCTCAAATCGCTTCTAGAACGCTTAAAACGCAATTTTGATGGTTCTAAGATCGTTTCTTTTCAGTTTACCTGCAAGTTATAGGTTTCTCATTTCAACATGTTATTTCGATCATCTCGATGGTTTGAGCGCCGAAAACATGATTCCCGACAAGCTAAGTTCTGCAATTTCCATTTAGAAGGTCTCTTTTAGGCCCGTGATTGCAGTACAACATTCTGCTCAACTCCTTCACTTTAGCAGTGAAAACACCATTTTAAGCTCTAAAACGTCGTCCTTATCGATTTAAGACGGCAATTTTTAGTTGGTGATATGAGCATTTTTTATGTTAAAATCGCTTTTAGAACGCTTAAAACGGGATTTTGATGGTTCTAAGATCGCTTCTTTTCAGTTTACAAGCAAGTTATGGGTTTCTCATTTCAACATGTTATTTCGCTCATCTCGATGGTTTGATCGCCAAAAACATGATTCCCGACTTGCTAAGTTTTCAATTTCCATTTAGAAGGTTTCTTTTAGGTCCGTGATTGCAGTACATCATTGCGCTCAACTCGTTCACTTTAGCACTGAAAACATCATTTTAAGCTCTAAAACATCGCCGGGATAGATTTAAGACGGCAATTTTTAGTTGGTGATTTGAGCATGTTTTTACGCTCAAATCACTTCCAGAACGCTTAAAACGCAATTTTGATGGTTCTAAGATCGTTTCTTTTCAGTTTACAAGCCAGTTATAGGTTTCTCATTTCAACATGTCATTTCGCTCATCTCGATGGTTTGAGCACCGAAAAAATGATTCCCGACTTGCTAAGTTTTCAATTTCCATTTAGAAGGTCTCTTTTAGGTCCGTGATTGCAGTACATCATTGCGCTCAACTCGTTCACTTTAGAACTGAAAACATCATTTTAAGCTCTATAACATCGCCGGGATCGATTTAACACGGTTATTTTTTATTGGTTATTTGCGCATGTTTTTACGCTCAAATCGCTTCTAGAACGCTTAAAACGCAATTTTGATGGTTCTAAGATCGTTTCTTTTCAGTTTACCTGCAAGTTATAGGTTTCTCATTTCAACATGTTATTTCGCTCATCTCGATGGTTTGAGCGCCGAAAACATGATTCCCGACAAGCTAAGTTCTGCAATTTCCATTTAGAAGGTCTCTTTTAGGCCCGTGATTGCAGTACAACATTCTGCTCAACTCCTTCACTTTAGCAGTGAAAACACCATTTTAAGTTCTAAAACGTCGTCCTTATCGATTTAAGACGGCAATTTTTAGTTGGTGATATGAGCATTTTTTATGTTAAAATCGCTTTTAGAACGCTTAAAACGGGATTTTGACGGTTCTAAGATCGCTTCTTTTCAGTTTACAAGCAAGTTATAGGTTTCTCATTTCAACATGTTATTTCGCTCATCTCGATGGTTTGATCGCCAAAAACATGATTCCCGACTTGCTAAGTTTTCAATTTCCATTTAGAAGGTTTCTTTTAGGTCCGTGATTGCAGTACATCATTGCGCTCAACTCGTTCACTTTAGCACTGAAAACATCATTTTAAGCTCTAAAACATCGCCGGGATAGATTTAAGACGGCAATTTTTAGTTGGTGATTTGAGCATGTTTTTACGCTCAAATCACTTCCAGAACGCTTAAAACGCAATTTTGATGGTTCTAAGATCGTTTCTTTTCAGTTTACAAGCAAGTTATAGGTTTCTCATTTCAACATGTCATTTCGCTCATCTCGATGGTTTGAGCGCCGAAAACATGATTCTCGACTTGCTAAGTTTTCAATTTCCATTTAGAAGGTCTCTTTTAGGTCCGTGATTGAAGTACATCATTGCACTCAACTCGTTCACTTTAACACTGAAAACATCATTTTAAGCTCTAAAACACCGCCTGGATCGATTTAAGACGGCAATTTTTAGTTGGTTATTTGAGCATGTTTTTACCCTCAAATCGCTTCTAGAACGCTTAAAACGCGATTTTGATTGTTCTAAGATCGTTTCTTTTCAGTTTACCTGCAAGTTATAGGTTTCTCATTTCAACATCTTTTTTCGCTCATCTCGATGGTTTGAGCGCCGAAAACATGATTCCCGGCTTGCTAAGTTGTGCAATTTCCATTTAGAAGGTCTCTTTTAGCTCCGTGATTGCAGTACATCATTGCGCTCAACTCCTTCTCTTTAGCATTGAAAACATCATTATAAGCTCTAAAACGTCGCCGGGATCGATTTAAGACGGCAATTTTTAGTTGGTGATTTGAGCATGTTTTTACGCTCAAATCGCTTCTAGAACGCTTAAAACATGATTTTGATGGTTCTAAGATCGTTTCTTTTCAGTTTACAAGCAAGTTATAGGTTTCTCATTCCAACATGTAATTTCGCTCATCTCGATGGTTTGAGCGCCAAAAAATTGATTCCCGACTTGCTAAGTTTTAAATTTCCATTTAGAAAGTCTCTTTTAGGTCCGTGATTGCAGTACATCATTGCACTCAACTCGTTCACTTTAGCACTGAAAACATCATTATAAGCTCTAAAACGTCGCCGGGATCGATTGAAGACGGCAATTTTTAGTTGGTGATTTGAGCATGTTTTTACGCTCAAATCGCTTCTAGAACGCTTAAAACTTGATTTTGATGGTTCTAAGATCGTTTGTTTTCAGTTTACCTGCAAGTTATAGGTTTCTCATTTCAACATGTTATTTCGCTCATGTCGATGGTTTAAGCGCCGAAAACATGATTCCCGACTTGCTAAGTTCTGCAATATCCATTTAGAAGGTCTCTTTTAGGTCCGTGATTGCAGTACAACATTCCGCTCAACTCCTTCACTTTAGCATTGAAAACACCATTTTAAGCTGTAAAACGTCGTCCTTATCGATTTAAGACGGTAATTTTTTGTTAGTGATTTGAGCAAGTTTTTACGCTCAAATCGCTTCCAGAACGCTCAAAATGCAATTTTGATGGTTCTAAAATCGTTTCAACATGTCATTTCGCTCATCTCGATGGTTTGAGCGCCGAAAACATGATTCCCGACTTGCTAAGTTTTCAATTTCCATTTAGAAGGTCTCTTTTAGGTCCGTGATTGTAGTACATCATTGCGCTCAACTCGTTCACTTTAGCACTGAAAACATCATTTTAAGCTCTAAAACATCGCCGGGATCGATTTAAGACGGCAATTTTTAGTTGGTGATTTGAGCATGTTTTTACGCTCAAATCGCTTCCAGAACGCTTAAAACACGATTTTGATGGTTCTAAGATCGTTTCTTTTCAGTTTACAAGCAGGTTATAGGTTTCTCATTTCAACATGTCATTTCGCTCATCTCGATGGTTTGTGCGCCGAAAACATGATTGCCGGCTTGCTAAGTTGTGCAATTTCCATTTAGAAGGTCTCTTTTAGGTCCGTGATTGCAGTACATCATTGCGCTCAACTCGTTCACTTTAGCACTGAAAACATCATTTTAAGCTTGAAAACGGGGCCGTGATGGATTTAAGACGGCAATTTTTAGTTGGTGACTTGAGCATGTTTTTACGCTCAGATCGCTTCTAGGACGCTTAAAAAGCGATCTTGGTGGTTTTAAGATCGTTTCTTTTCAGTTTAAATGCAAGTTATAGGTTTCTCATTTCAACATGTCATTTCGCTCATCTCGATGCTTTGAGCGCCGAAAACATGATTCCCGACTTGCTAAGTTTTCAATTTCCATTTAGAAGGTCTCTTTTAGGTCCGTGATTGCAGTACATCATTGCGCTCAACTCGTTTACTTTAGCACTGAAAACATCATTATAAGCTCTAAAACGTCGCCGGGATCGATTTAAGACGGCAATTTTTAGTTGGTGATTTGAGCATGTTTTTACGCTCAAATCGCTTCCAGAACGCTTAAAACGCAATTTTGATGGTTCTAAGATCGTTTCTTTTCAGTTTACAAGCAAGTTATAGGTTTCTCATTTCAACATGTCATTTCGCTCATCTCGATGCTTTGAGCGCCGAAAACATGATTCCCGACTTGCTAAGTTTTCAATTTCCATTTAGAAGGTCTCTTTTAGGTCCGTGATTGCAGTACATCATTGCGCTCAACTCGTTTACTTTAGCACTGAAAACATCATTATAAGCTCTAAAACGTCGCCGGGATCGATTTAAGACGGCAATTTTTAGTTGGTGATTTGAGCATGTTTTTACGCTCAAATCGCTTCCAGAACGCTTAAAACGCAATTTTGATGGTTCTAAGATCGTTTCTTTTCAGTTTACAAGCAAGTTATAGGTTTCTCATTTCAACATGTCATTTCGCTCATCTCGATGGTTTGAGCGCCGAAAACATGATTCCCGGCTTGCTAAGTTGTGCAATTTCCATTTAGAAGGTCTCTTTTAGGTCCGTGATTGCAGTACATCATTGCGCTCAACTCCTTCACTTTAGCATTGAAAACATCATTATAAGCTCTAAAACGTCGCCGGGATCGATTTAAGACGGCAATTTTTAGTTGGTGATTTGAGCATGTTTTTACGCTCAAATCGCTTCTACAACGCTTAAAACATGATTTTGATGGTTCTAAGATCGTTTCTTTTCAGTTTACAAGCAAGTTATAGGTTTCTCATTCCAACATGTAATTTCGCTCATCTCGATGGTTTGAGCGCCAAAAAATTGATTCCCGACTTGCTAAGTTTTCAATTTCCATTTAGAAAGTCTCTTTTAGGTCCGTGATTGCAGTACAACATTCCGCTCAACTCGTTCACTTTAGCAGTGAAAACGCCATTTTAAGCTCTAAAACATCGTCCTTATCGATTTAAGACGGTAATTTTTTGTTAGTGATTTGAGAGAGTTTTTACGCTCAAATCGCTTCCAGAACGCTTAAAACGCAATTTTGATTGTTCTAAAATCGTTTCTTTTCAGTTTACAAGCAAGTTATAGGTTTCTCATTTCAACATGTCATTTCGCTCATCTCGATGGTTTGAGCGCCGAAAACATCATTCCCGACTTGCTAAGTTTTCAATTTCCATTTAGAAGGTCTCTTTTAGGTCCGTGATTGCAGTAATTCATTGCGCTCAACTCGTTGACTTTAGCACTGAAAACATCATTTTAAGCTCTAAAACATCGCCGGGATCGATTTAAGACGGCAATTTTTAGTTGGTGATTTGAGCATATTTTACGCTCAGATCGCTTCTAGGACGCTTAAAAAGCGATCTTGGTGGTTTTAAGATCGTTTCTTTTCAGTTTAATTGCAAGTGATAGGTTTCTCATTTCAACATGTCATTTCGCTTATCTCGATGGTTTGAGCGCCAAAAACGTGATTCCCGACTTGCTAAGTTTTCAATTTCCATTTAGAAGGTCTCTTTTAGGTCCGTGATTGCAGTACATCATTGCGCTCAACTCTTTCACTTTAGCACTGAAAACATCATTATAAGCTCTAAAACGTCGCCGGGTTAGATTTAAGACGGCAATTTTTAGTTGGTGATTTGAGCGCGTTTTTACGCTCAAATCGCTTCCAGAACGCTTAAAACGGGATTTTGATGGTTGTAAGATCGTTTCTTTTCAGTTTACAAGCAAGTTATAGGTTTCTCATTTTAACATGTTATTTCGCTCATCTCAAGGGTTTGAGCGCCAAAAACATGATTGCCGATTTGCTAAGTTTTCAATTTCCATTTAAAAGGTCTCTTTTACGTCCGTGATTGCAGTACATCATTGCGCTCAACTCGTTCACTTTAACACTGCAAACATCATTTTAAGCTTTAAAACGGGGCCGTGATCGATTTAAGACGGCAATTTTTAGTTGGTGATTTGAGCATGTTTTTACCCTCAGATCGCTTCTAGAACGCTTAAATCGCGATGTTGGTGGTTTTAAGATGGTTTCTTTTCAGTTTAAATGCAAGTTATAGGTTTCTTAGTTCAACATGTTATTTCGCTCATCTCGATGGTCTGAGCGCCGAAAACATGATTCCCGACTTGCTAAGTTCTGCAATTTCCATTTAGAAGGTCTCTTTTAGGTCCGTGATTGCAGTACAACATTGCGCTCAACTCCTTCACTTTAGCACTGAAAAGACCATTTTAAGCTCTAAAACGTCGTCCTTATCGATTAAAGACGGCAATTTTTAGTTTGTGATTTGAGCATGTTTTTACGCTCAAATCGCTTCCAGAACGCTTAAAACGTGATTTTGATGGTTCTAAGATCGTTTCTTTTCAGTTTACAAGCAACTTATAGGTTTCTCATTTCAACATGTCATTTCGCTCATCTCGATGGTTTGAGCGCCAAAAACATGATTCCCGACTTGCTAAGTTTTCAATTTCCATTTAGAAGGTCTCTTTTAGGTGCGTGATTGCAGTACATCATTGCGCTCAACTCCTTCACTTTAGCACTGAAAACATCATTTTAAGCTCTATAACATCGCCGGGATCGATTGAAGACGGATATTTTTAGTTGGTGATTTGAGCATGTTTTTACGCTCAAATCGCTTCCAGAACGCTTAAAACGCAATTTTGATTGTTCTAAGATCGTTTCTTTTCAGTTTACAAGCAAGTTATAGGTTTCTCATTTCAACATGTCATTTCGCTCATCTCGATGGTTTGAGCGCCGAAAACATGATTCCCGACTTGCTAAGTTTTCAATTTCCATTTAGAAGGTCTCTTTTACGTCCGTGATTGCAGTCCATCATAGCGCTCAACTCGTTCACTTTAGCACTGAAAACATCATTTTAAGCGCTAAAACATCGCCGTGATCGATTTAAGACGGCAATTTTTAGTTGGTGATTTGAGCATGTTTTTACGCTCAAATCGCTTCCAGAACGCTTAAAACAATATTTTGATGGTTCTAAAATCGTTTCTTTTCAGTTTACAAGCAAGTTATAGGTTTCTCATTTCTACATGTCATTTCGCTCATCTCGATGGTTTGAGCGCCGAAAACATGATTCCCGACTTCCTAAGTTGTGGAATTTCCATTTAGAAGGTCTGTTTTAGGTCCGTGATTGCAGTACATCATTGCGCTCAACTCGTTCACTTTAGCACTGAAAACACCATTTTAAGCTCTAAAACGTCGTCCTTATCGATTTAAGACGGCAATTTTTAGTTGGTGATTTGAGCATGTTTTTACGCTCAAATCGCTTCTAGAACGCTTAAAACTTGATTTTGATGGTTCTAAGATCGTTTGTTTTCAGTTTACCTGCAAGTTATAGGTTTCTCATTTCAACATGTTATTTCGCTCATGTCGATGGTTTAAGCGCCGAAAACATGATTCCCGACTTGCTAAGTTCTGCAATTTCCATTTAGAAGGTCTCTTTTAGGTCCGTGATTGCAGTACAACATTCCGCTCAACTCCTTCACTTTAGCAGTGAAAACACCATTTTAAGCTCTAAAACATCGTCCTTATCGATTTAAGACGGTAATTTTTTGTTAGTGATTTGAGCAAGTTTTTACGCTCTAATCGCTTCCAGAACGCTTAAAACGCAATTTGATTGTTCTAAAATCGTTTCTTTTCAGTTTACAAGCAAGTTATAGGTTTCTCATTTCAACATGTCATTTCGCTCATCTCGATGGTTTGAGCGCCGAAAACATCATTCCCGACTTGCTAAGTTTTCAATTTCCATTTAGAAGGTCTCTTTTAGGCCCGTGATTGCAGTAATTCATTGCGCTCAACTCGTTCACTTTAGCACTGCAAACATCATTTTAAGCTCTAAAACATCGCCGGGATCGATTTAAGACGGCAATTTTTAGTTGGTCATTTGAGCATGTTTTTACGCTCAAATCGCTTCCAGAACGCTTAAAACACGATTTTGATGGTTCTAAGATCGTTTCTTTTCAGTTTACAAGCAGGTTATAGGTTTCTCCTTTCAACATGTCATTTCGCTCATCTCGATGGTTTGTGCGCCGAAAACATGATTGCCGGCTTGCTAAGTTGTGCAATTTCCATTTAGAACGTCTCTTTTAGGTCCGTGATTGCAGTACATCATTGCGCTCAACTCGTTCACTTTAGCACTGAAAACATCATTTTAAGCTTGAAAACGGGGCCGTGATCGATTTAAGACGGCAATTTTTAGTTGGTGATTTGAGCATGTTTTTACGCTCAGATCGCTTCTAGGACGCTTAAAAAGCGATCTTGGTGGTTTTAAGATCGTTTCTTTTCAGTTTAAATGCGAGTGATAGGTTTCTCATTTCAACATGTCATTTCGCTCATCTCGATGGTTTGAGCGCCAAAAACGTGATTCCCGACTTGCTAAGTTTTCAATTTCCATTTAGAAGGTCTCTTTTAGGTCCGTGATTGCAGTACATCATTGCGCTCAACTCGTTCAGTTTAGCACTGAAAACATCATTATAAGCTCTAAAACGTCGCCGGGTTAGATTTAAGACGGCAATTTTTAGTTGGGATTTGAGCACGTTTTTACGCTCAAATCGCTTCCAGAACGCTTAAAACGGGATTTTGATGGTTGTGAGATCGTTTCTTTTCAGTTTACAAGCAAGTTATAGGTTTCTCATTTTAACATGTTATTTCGCTCATCTCAAGGGTTTGAGCGCCAAAAACATGATTGCCGACTTGCTAAATTTTCAATTTCCATTTAAAAGGTCTCTTTTACGTCCGTGATTGCAGTACATCATTGCGCTCAACTCGTTCACTTTACACACTGCAAACATCATTTTAAGCTTTAAAACGGGGCCGTGATCGATTTAAGACGGCAATTTTTAGTTGGTGATTTGAGCATGTTTTTACGCTCAGATCGCTTCTAGAACGCTTAAATCGCGATGTTGGTGGTTTTAAGATCGTTTCTTTTCAGTTTACAAGCAACTTATAGGTTTCTCATTTCAACATGTCATTTCGCTCATCTCGATGGTTTGAGCGCCAAAAACATGATTCCCGACTTGCTAAGTTTTCAATTTCCATTTAGAAGGTCTCTTTTACGTCCGTGATTGCAGTCCATCATAGCGCTCAACTCGTTCACTTTAGCACTGAAAACATCATTTTAAGCTCTATAACATCGCCGGGATCGATTTAAGACGGCAATTTTTAGTTGGTGATTTGAGCATGTTTTTACGCTCAAATCGCTTCCAGAACGCTTAAAACGCAATTTTGATGTTCTAAGATCGTTTCTTTTCAGTTTACAAGCAAGTTATAGGTTTCTCATTTCAACATGTTATTTCGCTCATCTCGATGCTTTGAGCGCCGAAAACATGATTCCCGACTTGCTAAGTTTTCAATTTCCATTTAGAAGGTCTCTTTTAGGTCCGTGATTGCAGTACATCATTGCGCTCAACTCGTTCACTTTAGCACTGAAAACATCATTTTAAGCGCTAAAACATCGCCGTGATCGATTTAAGACGGCAATTTTTAGTTGGTGATTTGAGCATGTTTTTACGCTCAGATCGCTTCTAGGACGCTTAAAAAGCGATCTTGGTGGTTTTAAGATCGTTTCTTTTCAGTTTAAATGCAAGTTATAGGTTTCTCATTTCAACATGTCATTTCGCTCATCTCGATGGTTTGAGCGCCAAAAACATGATTTTCGACTTGCTAAGTTTTCAATTTCCATTTAGAAGGTCTCTTTTAGGTCAATGATTGCAGTACATCAATGCGCTCAACTCGTTCAATTTAGCGCTCAAAACATCATTTTAAGCTCTAAAACATCGCCGGGATCGATTTAAGACGGCAATTTTTAGTTGGTGATTTGAGCATGTTTTTACGCTCAAATCGCTTCCAGAACGCTTAAAACGATATTTTGATGGTTCTAAAATCGTTTCTTTTCAGTTTACAAGCAAGTTATAGGTTTCTCATTTCAACATGTCATTTCGCTCATCTCGATGGTTTGAGCGCCGAAAACATGATTCCCGACTTGCTAAGTTTTCAATTTCCATTTAGAAGGTCTCTTTTAGGTCCGTGATTGCAGTAATTCATTGCGCTCAACTCGTTCACTTTAGCACTGAAAACATCATTTTAAGCTCGAAAACATCGCCGGGATCGATTTAAGACGGCAATTTTTAGTTGGTGATTTGAGCATGTTTTTACGCTCAAATCGCTTCCAGAACGCTTAAAACACGATTTTGATGGTTCTAAGATCGTTTCTTTTCGGTTTACAAGCAGGTTATAGGTTTCTCATTTCAACATGTCATTTCGCTCATCTCGATGGTTTGTGCGCCGAAAACATGATTGCCGGCTTGCTAAGTTGTGCAATTTCCATTTAGAACGTCTCTTTTAGGTCCGTAATTGCAGTACATCATTGCGTTCAACTCGTTCACTTTAGCACTGAAAACATCATTTTAAGCTTGAAAACGGGGCCGTGATCGATTTAAGACGGCAAATTTTAGTTGGTGATTTGAGCATGTTTTTACGCTCAGATCGCTTCTAGGACGCTTAAAAAGCGATCTTGGTGGTTTTAAGATCGTTTCTTTTCAGTTTAAATGCAAGTGATAGGTTTCTCATTTCAACATGTCATTTCGCTCATCTCGATGGTTTGAGCGCCAAAAACGTGATTCCCGACTTGCTAAGTTTTCAATTTCCATTTAGAAGGTCTCTTTAATTTTAGGTCCGTGATTGCAGTACATCATTGCGCTCAACTCGTTCACTTTAGCACTGAAAACATCATTTTAAGCGCTAAAACATCGCCGTGATCGATTTAAGACGGCAATTTTTAGTTGGTGATTTGAGCATGTTTTTACGCTCAGATCGCTTCTAGGACGCTTAAAAAGCGATCTTAGTGGTTTTAAGATCGTTTCTTTTCAGTTTAAATGCAAGTTATAGGTTTCTCATTTCAACATGTCATTTCGCTCATCTCGATGGTTTGAGCGCCAAAAACATGATTTTCGACTTGCTAAGTTTTCAATTTCCATTTAGAAGGTCTCTTTTAGGTCAATGATTGCAGTACATCAATGCGCTCAACTCGTTCAATTTAGCACTCAAAACATCATTTTAAGCTCTAAAACATCGCCGGGATCGATTTAAGACGGCAATTTTTAGTTGGTGATTTGAGCATGTTTTTACGCTCAAATCGCTTCCAGAACGCTTAAAACGATATTTTGATGGTTCTAAAATCGTTTCTTTTCAGTTTACAAGCAAGTTATAGGTTTCTCATTTCAACATGTCATTTCGCTCATCTCGATGGTTTGAGCGCCGAAAACATGATTCCCGACTTGCTAAGTTTTCAATTTCCATTTAGAAGGTCTCTTTTAGGTCCGTGATTGCAGTAATTCATTGCGCTCAACTCGTTCACTTTAGCACTGAAAACATCATTTTAAGCTCTAAAACATCGCCGGGATCGATTTAAGACGGCAATTTTTAGTTGGTGATTTGAGCATGTTTTTACGCTCAAATCGCTTCCAGAACGCTTAAAACACGATTTTGATGGTTCTAAGATCGTTTCTTTTCAGTTTACAAGCAGGTTATAGGTTTCTCATTTCAACATGTCATTTCGCTCATCTCGATGGTTTGTGCGCCGAAAACATGATTGCCGGCTTGCTAAGTTGTGCAATTTCCATTTAGAACGTCTCTTTTAGGTCCGTAATTGCAGTACATCATTGCGCTCAACTCGTTCACTTTAGCACTGAAAACATCATTTTAAGCTTGAAAACGGGGCCGTGATCGATTTAAGACGGCAATTTTTAGTTGGTGGTTTGAGTATGTTTTTACGCTCAGATCGCTTCTAGGACGCTTAAAAAGCGATCTTGGTGGTTTTAAGATCGTTTCTTTTCAGTTTAAATGCAAGTGATAGGTTTCTCATTTCAACATGTCATTTCGCTCATCTCGATGGTTTGAGCGCCAAAAACGTGATTACCGACTTGCTAAGTTTTCAATTTCCATTTAGAAGGTCTCTTTTAGGTCCGTGATTGCAGTACATCATTGCGCTCAACTCGTTCACTTTAGAACTGAAAACATCATTATAAGCTCTAAAACGTCGCCGGGTTAGATTTAAGACGGCAATTTTTAGTTGGTGATTTGAGCACGTTTTTACGTTCAAATCGCTTCCAGAACGCTTAAAACGGGATTTTGATGGTTGTAAGATCGTTTCTTTTCAGTTTACAAGCAAGTTATAGGTTTCTCATTTTAACATGTTATTTCGCTCATCTCGAAGGTTTGAGCGCCAAAAACATGATTGCCGACTTGCTAAGTTTTCAATTTCCATTTAAAAGGTCTCTTTTACGTCCGTGATTGCAGTACATCATTGCGCTCAACTCGTTCACTTTAGCACTGAAAACATCATTTTAAGCTTTAAAACAGGGCCGTGATCGATTTAAGACGGCAATTTTTAGTTGGTGATTTGAGCATGTTTTTACGCTCAGATCGCTTCTAGAACGCTTAAAACGCGATGTTGGTGGTTTTAAGATGGTTTCTTTTCAGTTTAAATGCAAGTTATAGGTTTCTCACTTCAACATGTTATTTCGCTCATCTCGATGGTCTGAGCGCCGAAAACATGATTCCCGACTTGCTAAGTTCTGCAATTTCAATTTAGAAGGTCTCTTTTAGGTCCGTGATTGTAGTACAACATTGCGCTGAACTTTTTCACTTTAGCACTGAAAAGACCATTTTAAGCTCTAAAACGTCGTCCTTATCGATTAAAGAAGGCAATTTTTAGTTGGTAATTTTAGCATGTTTTTACGCTCAAATCGCTTCCAGAACGCTTAAAACGCAATTTTGATGGTTCTAAGATCGTTTCTTTTCAGTTTACAAGCAAGTTATAGGTTTCTCATTTCAACATGTTATTTCGCTCATCTCGATGGTTTGAGCGCCGAAAACATGATTCTCGACTTGCTAAGTTTTCAATTTCCATTTAGAAGGTCTCTTTTAGGTCCGTGATTGCAGTACATCATTGCACTCAACTCGTTCACCTTAACACTGCAAACATCATTTTAAGCTCTAAAACACCGCCTGGATCGATTTAAGACGGCAATTTTTAGTTGGTTATTTGAGCATGTTTTTACCCTCAAATCGCTTCTAGAACGCTTAAAACGCGATTTTGATTGTTCTAAGATCGTTTCTTTTCAGTTTACCTGCAAGTTATAGGTTTCTCATTTCAACATCTTTTTTCGCTCATCTCGATGGTTTGAGCGCCGAAAACATGATTTCCGGCTTGCTAAGTTGTGCAATTTCCATTTAGAAGGTCTCTTTTAGGTCCGTGAGTGCAGTACATCATTGCGCTCAACTCCTTCACTTTAGCATTGAAAACATCATTATAAGCTCTAAAACGTCGCCGGGATCGATTTAAGACGGCAATTTTTAGTTGGTAATTTGAGCATGTTTTTACGCTCAAATCGCTTCTTGAACGCTTAAAACTTGATTTTGATGGTTCTAAGATCGTTTGTTTTCAGTTTACCTGCAAGTTATAGGTTTCTCATTTCAACATGTTATTTCGCTCATGTCGATGGTTTAAGCGCCGAAAACATGATTCCCGACTTGCTAAGTTCTGCAATTTCCATTTAGAAGGTCTCTTTTAGGTCCGTGATTGCAGTACAACATTCCGCTCAACTCCTTCACTTTAGCAGTGAAAACACCATTTTAAGCTCTAAAACATCGTCCTTATCGATTTAAGACGGTAATTTTTTGTTAGTGATTTGAGCAAGTTTTTACGCTCAAATCGCTTCCAGAACGCTTAAAACGCAATTTTGATTGTTCTAAAATCGTTTCTTTTCAGTTTACAAGCAAGTTATAGGTTTCTCATTTCAACATGTCATTTCGCTCATCTCGATGGTTTGAGCGCCGAAAACATCATTCCCGACTTGCTAAGTTTTCAATTTCCATTTAGAAGGTCTCTTTTAGGTCCGTGATTACAGTAATTCATTGCGCTCAACTCGTTCACTTTAGCACTGAAAACATCATTTTAACCTCAAAAACATCGCCGGGATCGATTTAAGACGGCAATTTTTAGTTGGTGATTTTAGCATGTTTTTACGCTCAGATCGCTTCTAGAACGCTTAAAACGCGATTTTGATGGTTGTAAAATCGTTTCTTTTCAGTTTAAATGAAAGTTTTAGGTTTCTCATTTCAACATGTTATTTCGCTCATCTCGAGGGTTTGAGCGCCGAAAATATCATTCCCGACTTGCTACGTTGTGCAATTTCCATTTAGAAGTTCTCTTTTAGGTCCGTGATTGCAGTACATCATTGCGCTCAACTCGTTCACTTTAGCACTGAAAACATCATTTTAAGCTTTAAAACAGGGCCGTGATCGATTTAAGACGGCAATTTTTAGTTGGTGATTTGAGCATGTTTTTACGCTCAGATCGCTTCTAGAACGCTTAAAACGCGATGTTGGTGGTTTTAAGATGGTTTCTTTTCAGTTTAAATGCAAGTTATAGGTTTCTCACTTCAACATGTTATTTCGCTCATCTCGATGGTCTGAGCGCCGAAAACATGATTCCCGACTTGCTAAGTTCTGCAATTTCAATTTAGAAGGTCTCTTTTAGGTCCGTGATTGCAGTACAAGATTGCGCTGAACTCTTTCACTTTAGCACTGAAAAGACCATTTTAAGCTCTAAAACGTCGTCCTTATCGATTAAAGAAGGCAATTTTTAGTTGGTGATTTTAGCATGTTTTTACGCTCAAATCGCTTCCAGAACGCTTAAAACGAAATTTTGATGGTTCTAAGATCGTTTCTTTTCAGTTTACAAGCAAGTTATAGGTTTCTCATTTCAACATGTCATTTCGCTCATCTCGATGGTTTGAGCGCCGAAAACATGATCTCGACTTGCTAAGTTTTCAATTTCCATTTAGAAGGTCTCTTTTAGGTCCGTGATTGCAGTACATCATTGCACTCAACTCGTTTACTTTAACACTGCAAACATCATTTTAAGCTCTAAAACACCGCCGTGATCGATTTAAGACGGCAATTTTTAGTTGGTGATTTGAGCATGTTTTTACGCTCAGATCGCTTCTAGAACGCTTAAAACGCGATTTTGATGGTTGTAAGATCGTTTCTTTTCAGTTTAAATGAAAGTTATAGGTTTCTCATTTCAACATGTTATTTCGCTCATCTCGAGGGTTTGAGCGCCGAAAATATCATTCCCGACTTGCTACGTTGTGCAATTTCCATTTAGAAGTTCTCTTTTAGGTCCGTGATTGCAGTACATCATTGCGCTCAACTCGTTCACTTTAGCACTGAAAACATCATTTTAAGCTTTAAAACAGGGCCGTGATCGATTTAAGACGGCAATTTTTAGTTGGTGATTTGAGCATGTTTTTACGCTCAGATCGCTTCTAGAACGCTTAAAACGCGATGTTGGTGGTTTTAAGATGGTTTCTTTTCAGTTTAAATGCAAGTTATAGGTTTCTCACTTCAACATGTTATTTCGCTCATCTCGATGGTCTGAGCGCCGAAAACATGATTCCCGACTTGCTAAGTTCTGCAATTTCAATTTAGAAGGTCTCTTTTAGGTCCGTGATTGCAGTACAACATTGCGCTGAACTCTTTCACTTTAGCACTGAACACGCCTGGCATTTTGCATGCAAAATCGATCATTTCGCCTGTATTCAAATACAGCGGTTGTTCCACAAAAAGTATTCGATATAGTTATCTTACACGAAGTACTCAACATCATTGATGCAGAATGGCGGACAAATTTTTATTTACACAAATCACAATAAGGACAACAAGAAGCAAAACTGGTGGGGAAAATGAGGAGATTTAAGTTTTTGAGGGATGCTTGTGCAAGAATCTAACCTGGACATTGTGCTACGAAACGTTTTGCTTTTGGTAAAGGCTGGTTCGATTGCATTAAACTGAAGTGAGTTGGACAGTTGCAGTGAATATTTGCGAATATTGGCAAGTCTGCTTGTCAAGCTACGGTATACAAACGGAAATGTGTTGTTTACAAGGTTTATGTGTCGGGAAGTCATGACAAGAAACTGTGAAAACAAATTTCTTGCTATAAAATGCTTTGAAGACATAAAACCAAATTGAAATTACATGTATGAATTTGTAAACAATATTTGTCCATAATTGCCTTAAAGGGCATTCAGACAATAAGGCACAAAGATTTTAGAAAATAGATGTGTACAACAAGACATTCTCGATATGTAGTTTTCAACAGTTTGGTCATCCAACAACTGATGCAGTGATGCTTTGTTAATTAGGGTATTAAAATTGTAGTGTAAATTACACTAGCCAAAGATGAAATTTCTATCAAATTATGTAAAGCAAAAAAAGGGTTGTAGGGAACGTAAACCTGAGTGAATGGGATTACAACCTCACTCGCTTAATTTCTGTTTGTCACAACAAGGGTCGGGGACCAAGCTAATATGTAATTCTGGTTCTTAGCATTCCTTATGTATTCTAAGCTTTTAAAAATTATCCTACCACCCCAACCATTGTCAGCAGGAACAAATGTATGTAGAAAATTTTATTATAGTTTATTGATGTAAATATTTACATAGTGGTTATAATTTTTGTAAAATTAAAATTACTGAATATATTTTCTTTTATTGTTATATTTTTTGGGGGGCTCTTGATGGTACCATGGTCTTCCCTTGACAATTAAAGTTAACTGTCTATAATAAATTCATTATGTGTAGAAAATAGTGGGAACAGGTGTACTGTAGTATACCTATTATGATGCCAATTTTACTTGCCAAAGGGAGTTTGTTGCTAGATGGTTACACTAGGTAAATAAAAGTTGGACCTGAACTAATGCAATATATTAACACATGTATACAGTCCAATTAACCCACTCATGTGCAAGACCTTGATCTTCCTGTGACAAATCAACTTGTTTTGAACCTAAAATAACAAGGTAGGCATTACAATACCATTTACTACCAAAAATATGCTTGGGTGAAGACTACACAAAGCTTCCCCTAAAGTCTGGGTAGCTGATATCGGCGTGTGGAGATAATCTGAAGAACACAAGCACAATGTCAGTTTGGTCTGATCATGAATATTGATAGCATATATTTGATATGCTAATATGTAAAAAAACCTATCAATATATCCAATCCTGTTTTTGAGGTTTGATTCAACTCGATGGTTGAAGAAGACAAGGCAGATATACCAATAGCCATATCAATGTTCATGATCAGCAATTAAAATTGTTTTTTGAACATGTCAACAATGTCTGCACTACTAATGCCAAACTCTATTATATATTTGGGATGTAGTTTGCAGTTACAATTCCTCTTGAATATTAGTTGGTAAGGTGACACCTATTAATAGCAATGTAATGCATGATTTGTTTATAAATAATGACATACAAAACAACAACACTTGATGGTGCAAGCATAGTTGAAGTCAAATATACTTTATACCATCTCATCAGGCATTAAGGCAGCCTTAATTGCAAGATGGATAGAAAACTTTTTTAGCATGGTAACTCAATTAGCACAAAGGCTGGTATCCTTAGGGCCCCTGCATAATGAATATGAAAAGGTGATTTATGTAGGGTTGTGTCAAAACAAGTGTACTATATTGACTATATATACTAGCCCATACCAATCACTATTGACAACATTAACCCTCTCAGGTCATCATCAAGTATCATTTTCTCCCAGGCAATAATCAAGTACCAATTTTTAAAAAATTCATTGCTTTGGGTTGGGACTTCTTCAAACTACAATTATTGCTTGACTAGTGACTAGTGCAAAATGTTTAAGCCGTAAACATTACTACCAGCAGTCGGCAAGCATATTCATATACTGGTACTACATGGCTTTTCAAGTTGCTTTGTAGGTGTTCATTAAGTACTTGTGTGCAAGAACTTTTTAATGAGTACTGACCTTGGCCATTTGGGCTAACTTAGTGTAGTGCATTAATAAACATGAGTGAATAAATGAGCAATATATAAAACACAATATTAAATCTGGGATAGTATATTTGCAAAACTGTAAACAAACATAGGCACTTTATAATTGATCATCACAAAATGACAAAAATAAACGTGAGTTCTTGTTGCATCATGGTGGTTAAGTTGATATATACAAAATTTGAAACAGTGCAAAGTATGAATCAGAAACGCGATCACAACTAAACACAAAGTCTATAATAGGTTTCCTACCTTCTAGTCCGATCCATCAGGCTTTTGAGTTGCATTTTTTGCTTTTGGCCGTTGTCTTCAACCGCTAACGTGTCGAACCTTGTTTTCTTTCGCGTATACTCAAAAACTTCGGATATCACAGGTTCTCGCCTTTTATAAAGGAACAATTTGATCCTTTATACCACATTTTTTAAAAAACAAAAAACATACGAACTTTAACACATGTCTGAACTTCTATAGGAACCAAAAATTAAATGAAAAGAAGCCTGAACGAAGGAACCTATACAAGCCGAAGTTGTCACATTTTAACAACTTCGAACAAAAATACGCCATTGCGCAAAATGCCTCGAAGAAGAAGCTTTGCAATGGAAAAACATTGCGCGTAACCATGGCGATATTGGTATCATTTTAATCCTCGAGAAACCCTCTTCCTCCCTATTGCCCTCAAATACCCACCAAGGAAAACGCGCAGCAGAAATAGCTTGACGAATTTAAGGAATTTTTCAATAATTAAATTCCCTACCAGGCTCCAAAATTATACGCGCGGTTGCGAAAAAAATTGTCTCACTTCGAATGATCGTTTTCGCGTGCAAAATTCCAGGCGTGATTTTAAACTCTAAAACGTCGCCGTTACCGATTTGAGACGGCAATTTTCAGTTGGTCATATCAACATGTTTTTCTGCTCAAATCCCTTCGAAAACGTTTAAAACGCGATTTTGAAGCTTGTAAAATCATTTCTTTTCAGTTTTAAAGAAAGTTATAGGTTTCTTATTTTAACACGTTTTTTCGCTCATCCTGAGAATTTGAGCGCCGAAAACATGATCCCGACTTGTTTAGTTCTGCAATTTTAATTTACAAGGTCTCCTTTTGGTCCGTGATTGCAGTGTATAGGTTTCTTATCTTAACATGTTTTTTCGCTCATCCCGAAAGTTTTAGCGCCGAAAACATGATCTCCGTCTTGTTAAGTTTCGCAATTTTAATTTACAAGGTCTCTTTGGGTCCGTGAATGCAGTGTATCATTGCGCTCAACTCGTTCACTTTAAGGCTCTAAACATCATTTTAAACTCTAAAACGTTGCCGTTATCGATTTGAGACGGAAGTTTTCAGTTAGTGATATGAACATGTTTTTCCGCTCAAATCGCTTCAAAAACGTTTAAAACGCGATTTTGAAGGTTGTAAGATCAATTCTTTACAGTTTTAAAGCAAGTTATAAGTTTCTTATTTAAACATGTTTTTTTGCTCATCTCGAACGTTTGAGCGCCGAAAACATGATTCCCCACTTGCTAACTTTCGCAATTTTATTTTACAAGTTCTATTTTGGGTCCGTGATTGCAGTGTATCATTGCGCTCAACTCGTTCACTTTAAGCCTCTAAACATTATTTTAAGGTCTAAAACGTCGCCATTACCGATTTGAGACGGCAATTTTCAGTTGGTCATATCCACATGTTTTTCTGCTCAAATCCCTTCGAAAACGTTTAAAACGCGATTTTGAAGGTTGTAAAATCATTTCTTTTCAGTTTTAAAGAAAGTTATAGGTTTCTTATTTTAACATGTTTTTTCGCTCATCCTGAGAGTTTGAGAGCCGAAAACATGATCCCGACTTGTTTAGTTCTGCAATTTTAATTTACAAGGTCTACTTTTGGTCCGTGATTGCAGTGTATCATCGTGCTTAACTCGTTCACTTTAAGGCTCTAAACATCATTTTAAACTCTAAAACGTTGCCGTTATCGATTTGAGACGGCAATTTTTAGTTGGTGATCTGAACATGTTTTTCAGCTCCGATCGCTTCAAAAACATTTAAAACAAGATTTTGAAGGTGGTAAAATCATTTCTTTTCAGTTTTAAAGAAAGTTATAGGTTTCTTATTTTAACATGTTTTTTCGCTCATCCTGAGAGTTTGAGTGCCGAAAACATGATCCCGACTTGTTTATTTCTGCAATTTTAATTTACAAGGTCTCCTTTTGGTCCGTGATTGCAGTGTATCATCGCGCTCAACTCGTTCGCTTTAAGGCTCTAAAAATCAATTTAAACTCTAAAACGTTACCGTTATCGATTTGAGACGGAAATTTTTAGTTGGTGATATGAACATGTTTTTCTGCTCAAATCGCTTCGAAGACGTTTAAAACGCGATTTTGAAGCTTGTAAAATCATTTCTTTTCAGTTTTAAAGCAAGTTATGTGTTTCTTATTTTAACATGTTTTTTCGCTCATCCCGAGAGTTTGAGCGCCGAAAACATGATTCCCGGCTTATTTAGTTCTGCAATTTTAATTTAATAGGTCTCTTTGGGTCTGTGATTGCAGTGTATCATTGCGCTCAACTCGTTCACTTTAAGGGTCTAGGCGTCATTTTAAACTCTCAAACGTTGACG
The DNA here is from genome assembly GCA_963855995.1 of Muricea muricata. NCBI lineage: Eukaryota > Metazoa > Cnidaria > Anthozoa > Malacalcyonacea > Plexauridae > Muricea > Muricea muricata. The sequence continues at coordinate 6,217,665 of OY979728.1, read as the reverse complement.
TTTTCGATTTGAGACGGAAATTTTCAGTTAGTGATATGAACATGTTTTTCTCCTCAAATCGCTTCGAAAACGTTTAAAACGCGATTTTGACGGTTGTAAGATCAATTCTTTACAGTTTTAAAGCAAGTTATAGGTTTCTTATTTAAACATGTTTTTTCGCTCATCCCGAGAGTTTTAGCGCCGAAAACTTGATTCCCGTCTTGTTAAGTTCAGCAATTTTAATTTACAATGTCTCCTTTGGGTCCGTGATTGCAGTCTATCATTGTGCTCAACTCGTTCACTTTAAAGCTCTAAACATCATTTTAAACTCTAAAACGTCGCCGTTACCGATTTGAGACGGCAATTTTCAGTTGGTCATATCAACATGTTTTTCTGCTCAAATCCCTTCGAAAACGTTTAAAACGCGATTTTGAAGCTTGTAAAATCATTTCTTTTCAGTTTTAAAGAAAGTTATAGGTTTCTTATTTTAACACGTTTTTTCGCTCATCCTGAGAATTTGAGCGCCGAAAACATGATCCCGACTTGTTTAGTTCTGCAATTTTAATTTACAAGGTCTCCTTTTGGTCCGTGATTGCAGTGTATAGGTTTCTTATCTTAACATGTTTTTTCGCTCATCCCGAAAGTTTTAGCGCCGAAAACATGATCTCCGTCTTGTTAAGTTTCGCAATTTTAATTTACAAGGTCTCTTTGGGTCCGTGAATGCAGTGTATCATTGCGCTCAACTCGTTCACTTTAAGGCTCTAAACATCATTTTAAACTCTAAAACGTTGCCGTTATCGATTTGAGACGGAAGTTTTCAGTTAGTGATATGAACATGTTTTTCCGCTCAAATCGCTTCAAAAACGTTTAAAACGCGATTTTGAAGGTTGTAAGATCAATTCTTTACAGTTTTAAAGCAAGTTATAAGTTTCTTATTTAAACATGTTTTTTTGCTCATCTCGAACGTTTGAGCGCCGAAAACATGATTCCCCACTTGCTAACTTTCGCAATTTTATTTTACAAGTTCTATTTTGGGTCCGTGATTGCAGTGTATCATTGCGCTCAACTCGTTCACTTTAAGCCTCTAAACATTATTTTAAGGTCTAAAACGTCGCCATTACCGATTTGAGACGGCAATTTTCAGTTGGTCATATCCACATGTTTTTCTGCTCAAATCCCTTCGAAAACGTTTAAAACGCGATTTTGAAGGTTGTAAAATCATTTCTTTTCAGTTTTAAAGAAAGTTATAGGTTTCTTATTTTAACATGTTTTTTCGCTCATCCTGAGAGTTTGAGCGCCGAAAACATGATCCCGACTTGTTTAGTTCTGCAATTTTAATTTACAAGGTCTACTTTTGGTCCGTGATTGCAGTGTATCATCGTGCTTAACTCGTTCACTTTAAGGCTCTAAACATCATTTTAAACTCTAAAACGTTGCCGTTATCGATTTGAGACGGCAATTTTTAGTTGGTGATCTGAACATGTTTTTCAGCTCCGATCGCTTCAAAAACATTTAAAACAAGATTTTGAAGGTGGTAAAATCATTTCTTTTCAGTTTTAAAGAAAGTTATAGGTTTCTTATTTTAACATGTTTTTTCGCTCATCCTGAGAGTTTGAGTGCCGAAAACATGATCCCGACTTGTTTATTTCTGCAATTTTAATTTACAAGGTCTCCTTTTGGTCCGTGATTGCAGTGTATCATCGCGCTCAACTCGTTCGCTTTAAGGCTCTAAAAATCAATTTAAACTCTAAAACGTTACCGTTATCGATTTGAGACGGAAATTTTTAGTTGGTGATATGAACATGTTTTTCTGCTCAAATCGCTTCGAAGACGTTTAAAACGCGATTTTGAAGCTTGTAAAATCATTTCTTTTCAGTTTTAAAGCAAGTTATGTGTTTCTTATTTTAACATGTTTTTTCGCTCATCCCGAGAGTTTGAGCGCCGAAAACATGATTCCCGGCTTATTTAGTTCTGCAATTTTAATTTAATAGGTCTCTTTGGGTCTGTGATTGCAGTGTATCATTGCGCTCAACTCGTTCACTTTAAGGGTCTAGGCGTCATTTTAAACTCTCAAACGTTGACGTTTTCGATTTGAGACGGAAATTTTCAGTTAGTGATATGAACATGTTTTTCTCCTCAAATCGCTTCGAAAACGTTTAAAACGCGATTTTGACGGTTGTAAGATCAATTCTTTACAGTTTTAAAGCAAGTTATAGGTTTCTTATTTAAACATGTTTTTTCGCTCATCCCGAGAGTTTTAGCGCCGAAAACTTGATTCCCGTCTTGTTAAGTTCAGCAATTTTAATTTACAATGTCTCCTTTGGGTCCGTGATTGCAGTCTATCATTGTGCTCAACTCGTTCACTTTAAAGCTCTAAACATCATTTTAAACTCTAAAACGTTGCCATAATCGATTTGAGACGGAAATTTTCAGTTAGTGATATGCACATGTTTTTCCGCGCAAATCGCTTCAAAAACGTTTAAAACGCGATTTTGGAGGTTGTAAGATCAATTCTTTACAGTTTTAAAGCAAGTTATAAGTTTCTTATTCAAACATGTTCTTTTGCTCATCTCGAACGTTTGAGCGCCGAAAACATGATTCCCCACTTGCTAAGTTTCGCAATTTTAATTTACAAGGTCTATTTTTGGTTCGTTATTGCAGTGTATCATTGCGCTCAACTCGTTCACTTTAAGGCTCTAAACATTATTTTAAGCTCTAACACGTCGCCTTTACCGATTTGAGACGGCAATTTTCAGTTGGTCATATGAACATGTTTTTCTGCTCAAATCGCTTCGAAAACGTTTAAAACGCGATTTTGAAGGTTGTAAGATCATTTCTTTTCAGTTTTAAAGAAAGTTATGTGTTTCTTATTTTAACATGTTTTTTCGCTCATCCCGAGAGTTTGAGCGCCGAAAACATGATTCCCGGCTTTTTTAGTTCTGCAATTTTAATTTAATAGGTCTCTTTGGGTCTGTGATTGCAGTGTATCATTGCGCTCAACTCGTTCACTTTAAGGGTCTAGCCGTCATTTTAAACTCTGAAACGTTGACGTTATCGATTTGAGACGGAAATTTTCAGTCAGTGATATGAACATGTTTTTCTGCTCAAATCGCTTCGAAAACGTTTAAAACGCGATTTTGAAGCTTGTAAAATCATTTCTTTTCAGTTTTAAAGCAAGTTATAGGTTTCTTCTTTTAACATGTTTTTTCGCTCATCCCGAGAGTTTTAGCGCCGAAAACATGATTCCCGTCTTGTTAAGTTCTGCAATTTTAATTTACAAGGCCTCCTTTGGGTCCGTGATTGCAGTGTATCATTGCGGTCAACTCATTCACTTTAAGGCTGTAAACATCATTTTAGGCTATAAAACGTTGCGGTTATCGATTTAAGACGGCAATTTTCAGTTAGTGTTATGGACATGTTTCTCCGGTCAAATCGCTTCGAAAACGTTTAAAACGCGATTTTGAAGGTTGTAAGATCAATTCTTTACAGTTTTAAACCAAGTTATAAGGTTTTTATTTAAACATGTTTTTTTTCTCATCTCGAACGTTTAGCGCCGAAAACATGATTCCCCACTTGCTAAGTTTCGAAATTTTAATTTACAAGGTCTATTTTCGGTCCGTTATTGCAGTGTATCATTGCGCTCAACTCGTTCACTTTAAGGCTCTAAACATTATTTTAAGCTCTAAAACGTCGCCGTTACCGATTTGAGACGGCAATTTTCAGTTGGTCATATCAACATGTTTTTCTGCTCAAATCCCTTCGAAAACGTTTAAAACAAGATTTTGAAGCTTGTAAAATCATTTCTTTAAGTTTTAAAGCAAGTTATAGGTTTCTTATTTTAACATGTTTTTTCGCTCATCCCGAGAGTTTTAGCGCCGAAAACATGATTCCCGTCTTGTTAAGTTCAGCAATTTTAATTTACAATGTCTCCTTTGGGTCCGTGTTTGCAGTCTATCATTGCGCTCAACTCGTTCACTTTAAAGCTCTAAACATCATTTTAAACTCTAAAACTTGCCATAATCGATTTGAGACGGAAATTTTCAGTTAGTGATATGAACATGTTTTTCCGCGCAAATCGCTTCAAAAACGTTTAAAACGCGATTTTGGAGGTTGTAAGATACATTCTTTACAGTTTTAAAGCAAGTTATAAGTTTCTTATTTAAACATGTTCTTTTGCTCATCTCGAACGTTTGAGCGCCGAAAACATGATTCCCCACTTGCTAAGTTTCGCAATTTTAATTTATAAGGTCTATTTTGGGTCCGTGAATGCAGTGTATCATTGCGCTCAACTCGTTCACTTAAAGGCTCTAAACATTATTTTAAGCTCTAAAACGTCGCCGTTACCGATTTGAGACGGCAATTTTAAGTTGGTCATATCAACCTGTTTTTCTGCTCAAATCGCTTCGAAAACGTTTAAAACGCGACTCAATCAATCAATCAATCAAAAACTTTATTTAAGCACGGTAAAATCTTCAGTAGGATACCACATTACATTTACAATAACAATTATCTAACATATATGACGTATACTTAATTAAGGACTGAATATAAAAAGAACATTTACAACATACTGCATGCTACATTTACAAGACTATACTGATTTACAAGATTGCCGTGCAGGAGTCCGTTTCACGTAGAAAAGAAAGCGTCAATTTCTCTTTTGAATTGACTAAGAGAGCGTACTGCTCGTACACTTTGAGGCAACTCATTCCACAACATTGCACCACTGTAACTAAAACTTCGTTTACCGTAGTCAGTTCGAGGTTTTGGCACATACAAAGTGTGTTCGGAGTTTCTCAAATTGTATCCGGTGCTGCGGGATTTAAACAAATCATGCAGATAAGGAGGAGTTAATTCGTTAATTGTTTTAAACATTAGTGTAGCTTTGTGTTTTTTCCGACGTATTGAAAGGTTGTCCCAGCCAAGTTTACTAAAAAGATCGCTGGCACTAGCATCATATCGAGATTCAGTGATGACCCTCGCGGCCCTATTTTGCAATTTTTGCAGTTTGTTATCTAATGTGATATTTAAACCGTCCCAAACTGAACTACAATAATCAAAATATGGTTGAATTAGCGCTCCATAAATTTTTAGGGCAGTATTTGTATCTATAAATTGGCGTACCCGTTTAAGAGCTCCAATAGCTGATGCTATCTTTTTTGAAATATTTTCGACATGCCGTGCCCATGTAAGATGCTCATCGATTTGTAATCCTAAGGATTTTGTTTCGTTAACTTTTTTTATAGCTATTCCGTCTATCTCTATGTTTATATACTCATTGCTGTGTACAAGTAATCGTTGACGAGATCCGATTATCATAAATTCCGTTTTAGCAATGTTTAGACTAAGCCTATTCGTTACTAGCCATTGATGGAGATTTTTCAGTTCAGAATTAACTAATGGCTCAAGCTCCATAACAGAATTTGCTGCGATGCTAATATTAGTATCATCAGCAAACATTCTTGGGGAAGCTCTGTTGAGACAATTGGGCAGATCATTAATATATATTAGAAACAATAAAGGTCCCAGATTACTACCTTGTGGTACCCCACAGGTTATCGGGACAGCGTCTGATAACTCATCATTAACACAACATCTTTGGCTGCGATTGCTTAGGTATGATTCAAAGAATTTAATACCGTTTTGATCAACACCATAAATTTGTAACTTCCGTAGAAGAATGGCGTGATCAATAGTATCAAATGCCTTTTTAAGATCGATAAAAATTACTCCGTTAAGAAGACCATTATCTATATTGATTGACCAATTGTCCACGGTTTCTATTAGTGCTGTTAATGTACTATGCAATGTTCGAAAACTAGATTGAGACGCAGATATTAAATTGTTGTTGTTCAGATACTCATATAGCTGCTCAAATATCAACTTTTCAAAAATCTTTGCAACTACTGAGATAACAGATATTGGCCGATAGTTATTCATCTCATCTTTTTTACCTTTCTTAAAAATTGGCGTAACTTTCGCTAGCTTCCAATCTGTTGGGAATATGCCCGTGCTTATAATCTTATTAAATATTTGAGTTAGCGATGGAGCAACTATTACAGCTGCAATTTTTAAAAGTTTACAGGGAATTTTATCAAGACCTGCAGCTTTCCTCTCGTTGATATCTTTTAGTTTTTTATAAACTGCACTCAGGGTGGGCAATTTCACTGAAAATGTGGTTTTAGCTGGCACAACATATGCGTCAGGTTCTACTGAAGATGGTGGTATTTCAGATGCTAAATTTTCACCCACACTGGCAAAGTAAGAATTAAATGTTTCAGCTATATCCTTTGGTGAATTTATAGTTTCATCACCTACTTTGATATTGGATATAGTTTTGTGATTAGAAGCATTACGAGAGTTTAGTTCATTTATAAGTTTCCAAGTTCACTTTAGATTTTTCTTATTAGCCTCGAGATTATCGGTAAAATATTGACCTTTTCCTCTTTTTATTTGATTATTCGTGCGATTTCGTGAGCTTTTATATTGTTGCCAAATTAATGGGTCACCAGTCTGTTTAGCTTTCTTTTTCAGGGAATCTCTCTTACGGATACTTTGTTTTAATTGGCTAGTGATCCATGGGGATTTCTTTTTCCCAACTTTTTTTGTTGTGAGTGGCGCATGCTTGTCGATGCAATTAATTAACATATTCTTCCATTTTGCCTGATGCTTGGGTGGTTTCATAATTTGCTGGTTGCTTAGCTGCTGTGCCTTTGTGTGTGTGATTTTTGTCCGTTCCATGTGTATGTTCAGCTACTGACTTTGTTTGTTGTTGCCAATCATGCTGAAATTCTCGAGGCCTTAGGTCCGTTTGTATTAATTTTATGGCCGTGACCAAACTTTGTCGTTCGTTTTCATTCACTATGAAGGTTGTAAGATCATTTCTTTTCAGTTTTAAAGAAAGTTATAGGTTTCTTATTTTAACATGTTTTTTCGCTCATTTTGAGAGTTTGAGCGCCGAAAACATGATCCCGACTTTTTTAGTTCTGCAATTTTATTTACAAGGTCTCCTTCGGGTCCGTGATTGCAGTGTATCATCGGGCTCAACTCGTTCACTTTAAAGCTCTAAAAATCATTTGAAGCTCTAAAACGTTGCCATAATCGATTTGAGACGGCAATTTTCAGTTAGTGATATGGACATGTGTTTCCGCTCAAATCGCTTCGAAAACGTTTAAAACGCGATTTTGAAGGTTGTAAGGTCAATTCTTTACAGTTTTAAACCAAGTTATAAGGTCTTTATTTAAACATGTTTTTTTTCTCATCTCGAACGTTTAGCGCCGAAAACATGATTCCCCACTTGCTAAGTTTCGAAATTTTAATTTACAAGGTCTATTTTCGGTCCGTTATTGCAGTGTATCATTGCGCTCAACTCGTTCACTTTAAGGCTCTAAACATTATTTTAAACTCTAACACGCCGCCGTTACCGATTTGAGACGGCAATTTTCAGTTGGTCATATGAACATGTTTTTCTGCTCAAATCGCTTCGAAAACGTTTATAACGCGATTTTGAAGGTTGTAAGATCATTTCTTTTCAGTTTTAAAGAAAGTTATGTGTTTCTTATTTTAACATGTTTTTTCGCTCATCCCGAGAGTTTGAGCGCCGAAAACATGATTCCCGGCTTATTTAGTTCTGCAATTTTAATTTAATAGGTCTCTTTGGGTCTGTGATTGCAGTGTATCATTGCGCTCAACTCGTTCACTTTAAGGGTCTAGGCGTCATTTTAAACTCTGAAACGTTGACGTTATCTATTTGAGACGGAAATTTTCAGTTAGTGATATGAACATGTTTTTCTCTTCAAATCGCTTCGAAAACGTTTAAAACGCGATTTTGACGGTTGTAAGATCAATTCTTTACAGTTTTAAAGCAAGTTATAGGTTTCTTATTTAAACATGTTTTTTCGCTCATCCCGAGAGTTTTAGCGCCGAAAACATGATTCCCGGCTTATTTAGTTCTGCAATTTTAATTTAATAGGTCTCTTTGGGTCTGTGATTGCAGTGTATCATTGCGCTCAACTCGTTCACTTTAAAGCTCTAAACATCATTTTAAACTCTAAAACGTTGCCATAATCGATTTGAGACGGCAATTTTTAGTTGGTGATATGAACATGTTTTTCTGCTCAAATTGCCTCGAAAACGTTTAAAACAAGATTTTGAAACTTGTAAAATCATTTCTTTTAAGTTTTAAAGCAAGTTGTAGGTTTCTTATTTTAACATGTTTTTTCGCTCATCCCGAGAGTTTTAGCGCCGAAAACATGATTCCCGTCTTGTTAAGTTCTGCAATTTTAATTTACAACGTCTCTTTGGGTCCGTGATTGCAGTGTATCATTGCGCTCAACTCGTTCACTTTAAGGCTCTAAACATCATTTTAAACTCTAAAACGTTGCCGTTATCGATTTGAGACGGAAATTTTCAGTTAGTCATATGAACATGTTTTTCCGCTCAAATCGCTTCGAAAACGTTTAAAACGCGATTTTGAAGGTGTTAAGATCAATTCTTTACAGTTTTAAACCAAGTTATAAGTTTCTTATTTAAACATGTTCTTCTGCTCATCTCGAACGTTTGAGCGCCGAAAACATGATTCCCCACTTTCTAACTTTCGCAATTTTAATTTATAAGGTCTATTTTGGGTCCGTGAATGCAGTGTATCATTGCGCTCAACTCGCTCACTTAAAGGCTCTAAACATTATTTTAAGCTCTAAAACGTCGCCGTTACCGATTTGAGACGGCAATTTTAAGTTGGTCATATCAACCTGTTTTTCTGCTCAAATCGCTTCGAAAACGTTTAAAACGCGACTATGAAGGTTGTAAGATCATTTCTTTTCAGTTTTAAAGAAAGTTATAGGTTTCTTATTTTAACATGTTTTTTTCCTCATCTCGAACGTTTAGCGCCGAAAACATGATTCCCCACTTGCTAAGTTTCGAAATTTTAATTTACAAGGTCTATTTTCGGTCCGTTATTGCAGTGTATCATTGCGCTCAACTCGTTCACTTTAAGGGTCTAGGCGTCATTTTAAACTCTGAAACGTTGACGTTATCGATTTGAGACGGAAATTTTCAGTTAGTGATATGAACATGTTTTTCTCCTCAAATCGCTTCGAAAACGTTTAAAACGCGATTTTGACGGTTGTAAGATCAATTCTTTACAGTTTTAAAGCAAGTTATAGGTTTCTTATTTAAACATGTTTTTTCGCTCATCCCGAGAGTTTTAGCGCCGAAAACATGATTCCCGTCTTGTTAAGTTCAGCAATTTTAATTTACAATGTCTCCTTTGGGTCCGTGATTGCAGTCTATCATTGCGCTCAACTCGTTCACTTTAAAGCTCTAAACATCATTTTAAACTCTAAAACGTTGCCATAATCGATTTGAGACGGAAATTTTCAGTTAGTGATATGAACATGTTTTTCCGCGCAAATCGCTTCAAAAACGTTTAAAACGCGATTTTGGAGGTTGTAAGATCAATTCTTTACAGTTTTAAAGCAAGTTATAAGTTTCTTATTTAAACATGTTCTTTTGCTCATCTCGAACGTTTGAGCGCCGAAAACATGATTCCCCACTTGCTAAGTTTCGCAATTTTAATTTACAAGGTCTAGTTTCGGTCCGTTATTGCAGTGTATCATTGCGCTCAACTCGTTCACTTTAAGGCTCTAAACATTATTTTAAGCTCTAACACGTCGCCGTTACCGATTTGAGACGGCAATTTTCAGTTGGTCATATGAACATGTTTTTCTGCTCAAATCGCTTCGAAAACGTTTGAAACGCGATTTTGAAGGTTGTAAGATCATTTCTTTTCAGTTTTAAAGAAAGTTATGTGTTTCCTATTTTAACATGTTTTTTCGCTCATCCCGAGAGTTTGAGCGCCGAAAACATGATTCCCGGCTTATTTAGTTCTGCAATTTTAATTTAATAGGTCTCTTTGGGTCTGTGATTGCAGTGTATCATTGTGCTCAACTCGTTCACTTTAAGGGTCTAGGCGTCATTTTAAACTCTGAAACGTTGACGTTATCGATTTGAGACGGAAATTTTCAGTCAGTGATATGAACATGTTTTTCTGCTCAAATCGCTTCGAAAACGTTTAAAACGCGATTTTGAAGCTTGTAAAATCATTTCTTTTCAGTTTTAAAGCAAGTTATAGGTTTCTTATTTTAACATGTTTTTTCGCTCATCCCGAGAGTTTTAGCGCCGAAAACATGATTCCCGTCTTGTTAAGTTCTGCGATTTTAATTTACAACGTCTCTTTGGGTCCGTGATTGCAGTGTATCATTGCGCTCAACTCGTTCACTTTAAGGCTCTAAACATCATTTTAAACTCTAAAACGTTGCCGTTATCGATTTGAGACGGAAGTTTTCAGTTAGTCATATGAACATGTTTTTCCGCTCAAATCGCTTCGAAAACGTTTAAAACGCGATTTTGAAGGTGTTAAGATCAATTCTTTACAGTTTTAAACCAAGTTATAAGTTTCTTATTTAAACATGTATTTTTGCTCATCTCGAACGTTTGAGCGCCGAAAACATGATCCCGACTTGTTTAGTTTTGAAATTTTAATTTACAAGGTCTCCTTTTGGTCCGTGATAGCAGTGTATCATCGCGCTCAACTCGTTCACTTTAAGGCTCTAAACATCATTTTAAACTCTAAAACGTTGCCGTTATCGATTTGAGACGGCAATTTTTAGTTGGTGATATGAACATGTTTTTCTGCTTAAATCGCTTCGAAAACGTTTAAAACAAGATTTTGAAGCTGGTAAAATCATTTCTTTTCAGTTTTAAAGAAAGTTATAGGTTTCTTATTTTAACATGTTTTTTCGCTCATCCCGAAAGTTTTAGCACCGAAAACATGATCTCCGTCTTGTTAAGTTTCGCAATTTTAATTTACAAGGTCTCTTTGGGTCCGTGATTGCAGTGTATCATTGCGCTCAACTCGTTCACTTTAAGGCTCTAAACATCATTTTAAACTCTAAAACGTTTCCGTTATAAATTTGAGACGGCAATTTTCAGTTAGTGATATGAACATGTTTTTCCGCTCAAATCGCTTCGAAAACGTTTAAAACGCGATTTTGAAGGTTGTAAGATCAATTCTTTACAGTTTTAAAGCAAGTTATAAGTTTCTTATTTAAACATTTTTTTTTGCTCATCTCGAACGTTTAAACGCCGAAAACATGATTCCCGACTTGCTAAGTTCTGCAATTTTAATTTTAAAGGTCCCGTTTGGGTCCGTGAATGCAGTGTATCATTACATTCAACTCGTTCACTTTAAGGCTCTAAACATCATTTTAAGCGCTAAAACGTCGCCGTTATCGATTTGAGACGGAAATTTTTAGTTGGTGATATGAACATGTTTTTCTGCTCAAATCGCTTCGAAAACGTTTAAAACAAGATTTTCAAGCTTGTAAAATCATTTCTTTTCAGTTTTAAAGCAAGTTATAGGTTTCTTATTTTAACATATTTTTTCGCTCATCCCGAAAGTTTTAGCGCCGAAAACATGATCTCCGTCTTGTTAAGTTCTGCAATTTTAATTTTAAAGGTCCCCTTTGGGTCCGTGATTGCAGTGTATCATTGCGCTCAACTCGTTCACTTTAAAGCTCTAAACATCATTTTAAACTCTAAAATTTTTCCGTTATAAATTTGAGACGGCAATTTTCAGTTAGTTTCTTATTTAAACATGTTTTTTTGCTCATGTCGAACGTTTGAGCGCCGAAAAAATGATTCTCCACTTGCTAACTTTCGCAATTTTAATTTACAAGTCCTATTTTGAATCCGTGATGGCAGTGTATCATTGCGCTCAACTCGTTCACTTTAAGGCTCTAAACATTATTTTAAGCTCTAAAACGTCGCCGTTACCGATTTGAGACGGAAATTTTCAGTTAGTGATATGAACATGTTTTTCCGCTCAAATCGCTTCGAAAACGTTTAAAACGCGATTTTGAAGGTTGTAAAATCATTTCTTTTCAGTTTTAAAGCAAGTTATAGGTTTCTTATTTTAACATGTTTTTTCGCTCATCCCGAGAGTTTTAGCGCCGAAAAATTGATTCCCGTCTTGTTAAGTTCTGCAATTTTAATTTACAATGTCTCCTTTGGGTCTGTTATTGCAGTCTATCATTGCGCTCAACTCGTTCACTTTAAAGCTCTAAACATCATTTTAAACTCTAAAACGTTGCCATAATCGATTTGAGACGGAAATTTTCAGTTAGTGATATGAACATGTTTTTCCGCGAATATCGCTTCAAAAATGTTTAAAACGCGATTTTGGAGGTTGTAAGATCAATTCTTTACAGTTTTAAAGCAAGTTATAAGTTTCTTATTTAAACATGTTCTTTTGTCATCTCGAACGTTTGAGCGCCGAAAACATGATTCCCCACTTTCTAACTTTCGCAATCTTAATTTATAAGGTCTATTTTGGGTCCGTGAATGCAGTGTATTATTGCGCTCAACTCGTTCACTTAAAGGCTCTAAACATTATTTTAAGCTCTAAAACGTCGCCGTTACCGATTTGAGACGGCAATTTTAAGTTGGTCATATCAACATGTTTTTCTGCTCAAATCGCTTCGAAAACGTTTAAAACGCGACTATGAAGGTTGTAAGATCATTTCTTTTCAGTTTTAAAGAAAGTTATAGGTTTCTTATTTTAACATGTTTTTTCGCTCATCCCGAGAGTTTTAGCGCCGAAAACATGATTCCCGTCTTGTTAAGTTCAGCAATTTTAATTTACAATGTCTCCTTTGGGTCCGTGATTGCAGTCTATCATTGCGCTCAACTCGTTCACTTTAAAGCTCTAAACATCATTTTAAACTCTAAAACGTTGCCATAATCGATTTGAGACGGAAATTTTCAGTTAGTGATATGAACATGTTTTTCCGCGCAAATCGCTTCAAAAACGTTTAAAACGCGATTTTGGAGGTTGTAAGATCAATTCTTTACAGTTTTAAAGCAAGTTATAAGTTTCTTATTTAAACATGTTCTTTTGCTCATCTCGAACGTTTGAGCGCCGAAAACATGATTCCCCACTTGCTAAGTTTCGCAATTTTAATTTACAAGGTCTAGTTTCGGTCCGTTATTGCAGTGTATCATTGCGCTCAACTCGTTCACTTTAAGGCTCTAAACATTATTTTAAGCTCTAACACGTCGCCGTTACCGATTTGAGACGGCAATTTTCAGTTGGTCATATGAACATGTTTTTCTGCTCAAATCGCTTCGAAAACGTTTAAAACGCGATTTTGAAGGTTGTAAGATCATTTCTTTTCAGTTTTAAAGAAAGTTATGTGTTTCCTATTTTAACATGTTTTTTCGCTCATCCCGAGAGTTTGAGCGCCGAAAACATGATTCCCGGCTTATTTAGTTCTGCAATTTTAATTTAATAGGTCTCTTTGGGTCTGTGATTGCAGTGTATCATTGTGCTCAACTCGTTCACTTTAAGGGTCTAGGCGTCATTTTAAACTCTGAAACGTTGACGTTATCGATTTGAGACGGAAATTTTCAGTCAGTGATATGAACATGTTTTTCTGCTCAAATCGCTTCGAAAACGTTTAAAACGCGATTTTGAAGCTTGTAAAATCATTTCTTTTCAGTTTTAAAGCAAGTTATAGGTTTCTTATTTTAACATGTTTTTTCGCTCATCCCGAGAGTTTTAGCGCCGAAAACATGATTCCCGTCTTGTTAAGTTCTCCAATTTTAATTTACAACGTCTCTTTGGGTCCGTGATTGCAGTGTATCATTGCGCTCAACTCGTTCACTTTAAGGCTCTAAACATCATTTTAAACTCTAAAACGTTGCCGTTATGGATTTGAGACGGAAGTTTTCAGTTAGTCATATGAACATGTTTTTCCGCTCAAATCGCTTCGAAAACGTTTAAAACGCGATTTTGAAGGTGTTAAGATCAATTCTTTACAGTTTTAAACCAAGTTATAAGTTTCTTATTTAAACATGTATTTTTGCTCATCTCGAACGTTTGAGCGCCGAAAACATGATCCCGACTTGTTTAGTTTTGAAATTTTAATTTACAAGGTCTCCTTTTGGTCCGTGATAGCAGTGTATCATCGCGCTCAACTCGTTCACTTTAAGGCTCTAAACATCATTTTAAACTCTAAAACGTTGCCGTTATCGATTTGAGACGGCAATTTTTAGTTGGTGATATGAACATGTTTTTCTGCTTAAATCGCTTCGAAAACGTTTAAAACAAGATTTTGAAGCTGGTAAAATCATTTCTTTTCAGTTTTAAAGAAAGTTATAGGTTTCTTATTTTAACATGTTTTTTCGCTCATCCCGAAAGTTTTAGCACCGAAAACATGATCTCCGTCTTGTTAAGTTCTGCAATTTTAATTTACAAAGTGTCCTTCGGGTCCGTGATTGCAGTGTATCATTGCGCTCAACTCGTTCACTTTAAGGCTCTAAACATCATTTTAGGCTATAAAACGTTGCGGTTGTCGATTTAAGACGGAAATTTTCAGTTAGTGATATGAACATGTTTTTCTGCTCAAATCGCTTCGAAAACGTTTAAAACAAGATTTTGAAGCTTGTAAAATCATTTCTTTTCAGTTTTAAAGCAAGTTATAGGTTTCTTATTTTAACATGTTTTTTCGCTCATCCCGAGAGTTTTAGCGCCGAAAACATGATTCCCGTCTTGTTAAGTTCTGCAATTTTAATTTACAATGTCTCCTTTGGGTCCGTCATATCAGTGTATCATTGCGCTCAACTCGTTCACTTTAAGCCTCTAAACATCATTTTAGGCTATAAAATGTTGCGGTTATCGATTTAAGACGGCAATTTTTAGTTGGTGATATGAACATGTTTTTCTGCTCAAATTGCCTCGAAAACGTTTAAAACAAGATTTTGAAGCTTGTAAAATCAATTCTTTTCAGTTTTAAAGCAAGTTATAGGTGGTTATTTTAACATGTTTTTTCGCTCATCTCCAGAGTTTTAGCGCCGAAAACATGATTCCCATCTTCTTAAGTTAAGCAATTTTAATTTACAAGGTCTCTTTGGGTTTGTGATTGCAGTGTATCATTGCGCTTAACTCGTTCACTTTAAGGCTCTAAACATCATTTTAAACTCTAAAACGTTGCCGTTATCGATTTGAGACGGAAATTTTCAGTTAGTGATATGAACATGTTTTTCTGCTCAAATCGCTTCGAAAACTTTGAAACAAGATTTTGAAGCTTGTAAAATCATTTCTTTTCAGTTTTAAAGAAAGTTATAGGTTTCTTATTTTAACATGTTTTTTCGCTCATCCCGAAAGTTTTAGCACCGAAAACATGATCTCCGTCTTGTTAAGTTTCGCAATTTTAATTTACAAGGTCTCTTTGGGTCCGTGATTGCAGTGTATCATTGCGCTCAACTCGTTCACTTTAAGGCTCTAAACATCATTTTAAACTCTAAAACGTTTCCGTTATAAATTTGAGACGGCAATTTTCAGTTAGTGATATGAACATGTTTTTCCGCTCAAATCGCTTCGAAAACGTTTAAAACGCGATTTTGAAGGTTGTAAGATCAATTCTTTACAGTTTTAAAGCAAGTTATAAGTTTCTTATTTAAACATGTTTTTTTGCTCATCTCGAACGTTTAAACGCCGAAAATATGATTCCCGACTTGCTAAGTTCTGCAATTTTAATTTTAAAGGTCCCCTTTGGGTCCGTGAATGCAGTGTATCATTACATTCAACTCGTTCACTTTAAGGCTCTAAACATCATTTTAAGCGCTAAAACGTCGCCGTTATCGATTTGAGACGGAAATTTTTAGTTGGTGATATGAACATGTTTTTCTGCTCAAATCGCTTCGAAAAGGTTTTAAACAAGATTTTAAAGCTTGTAAAATCATTTCTTTTCAGTTTTAAAGCAAGTTATAGGTTTCTTATTTTAACATGTTTTTTCGCTCATCCCGAAAGTTTTTGCGCCGAAAACATGATCTCCGTCTTGTTAAGTTCTGCAATTTTAATTTACAAGGTCTCTTTGGGTCCGTGATTGCAGTGTATCATTGCGCTCAACTCGTTCACTTTAAGGCTCTAAACATCATTTTAAACTCTAAAATTTTTCCGTTATAAATTTGAGACGGCAATTTTCAGTTAGTTTCTTATTTAAACATGTTTTTTTGCTCATGTCGAACGTTTGAGCGCCGAAAACATGATTCCCCACTTGCTAACTTTCGCAATTTTAATTTACAAGTCCTATTTTGGGTCCGTGATTGCAGTCTATCATTGCGCTCAACTCGTTCACTTTAAAGCTCCAAACATCATTTTAAACTCTAAAACGTTGCCATAATCGATTTGAGACGGAAATTTTCAGTTAGTGATATGAACATGTTTTTCCGCGAATATCGCTTCAAAAACGTTTAAAACGCGATTTTGGAGGTTGTAAGATCAATTCTTTACAGTTTTAAAGCAAGTTATAAGTTTCTTATTTAAACATGTTCTTTTGCTCATCTCGAACGTTTGAGCGCCGAAAACATGATTCCCCACTTTCTAACTTTCGCAATTTTAATTTATAAGGTCTATTTTGGGTCCGTGAAAGCAGTGTATCATTGCGCTCAACTCGTTCACTTAAAGGCTCTAAACATTATTTTATGCTCTAAAACGTCGCCGTTACCGATTTGAGACGGCAATTTTAAGTTGGTCATATCAACATGTTTTTCTGCTCAAATCGCTTCGAAAACGTTTAAAACGCGACTATGAAGGTTGTAAGATCATTTCTTTTCAGTTTTAAAGAAAGTTATAGGTTTGTTATTTTAACATGTTTTTTCGCTTATTTTGAGAGTTTGAGCGCCGAAAACATGATCCCGACTTTTTTAGTTCTGCAATTTTAATTTACAAGGTCTCCTTCGGGTCCGTGATTGCAGTGTATCATCGGGCTCAACTCGTTCACTTTAAAGCTCTAAAAATCATTTGAAGCTCTAAAACGTTGCCATAATCGATTTGAGACGGCAATTTTCAGTTAGTGTTATGGACATGTTTTTCCGCTCAAATCGCTTCGAAAACGTTTAAAACGCGATTTTGAAGGTTGTAAGATCAATTCTTTACAGTTTTAAACCAAGTTATAAGGTTTTTATTTAAACATGTTTTTTTTCTCGTCTCGAACGTTTAGCGCCGAAAACATGATTCCCCACTTGCTAAGTTTCGAAATTTTAATTTACAAGGTCTATTTTCGGTCCGTTATTGCAATCTATCATTGCGCTCAACTCGTTCACTTTAAGGCTCTAAACATTACTTTAAGCTCTAACACGTCGCCGTTACCGATTTGAGACGGCAATTTTCAGTTGGTCATATGAACATGTTTTTCTGCTCAAATCGCTTCGAAAACGTTTAAAACGCGATTTTGAAGGTTGTAAGATCATTTCTTTTCAGTTTTAAAGAAAGTTATGTGTTTCTTATTTTAACATGTTTTTTCGCTCATCCCGAGAGTTTTAGCGCCGAAAACATGATTCCCGTCTTGTTAAGTTCTGCAATTTTAATTTACAAGGTCTGCTTTGGGTCCGTGATTGCAGTGTATCATTGCGCTCAACTCGTTCACTTTAAGGCTCTAAACATCATTTTAGGCTATAAAACGTTGCGGTTATCGATTTAAGACGGAAATTTTCAGTTAGTGATATGAACATGTTTTTCTGCTCAAATCGCTTCCAAAACGTTTAAAACAAGATTTTGAAGCTTGTAAAATCATTTCTTTTCAGTTTTAAAGCAAGTTATAGGTTTCTTATTTTAACATGTTTTTTCGCTCATCCCGAGAGTTTTAGCGCCGAGAACATGATTCCCGTCTTATTAAGTTCTGCGATTTTAATTTACAAAGTCTCTTTTGGGTCCGTCATATCAGTGTATCATTGCGCTCAACTCGTTCACTTTAAGGCTCTAAACATCATTTCAGGCTATAAAACGTTGCGGTTATCGATTTAAGACGGCAATTTTTAGTTGGTGATATGAACATGTTTTTCTGCTCAAACTGCCTCGAAAACGTTTAAAACAAGATTTTGAAGCTTGTAAAATCAATTCTTTTCAGTTTTAAAGCAAGTAATAGGTTGTTATTTTAACATGTTTTTTCGCTCATCCCGAGAGTTTTAGCGCCGAAAACATGATTCCCATCTTGTTAAGTTAAGCAATTTTAATTTACAAGGTCTCTTTGGGTCCGTGATTGCAGTGTATCATTGCGCTTAACTCGTTCACTTTAAGGCTCTAAACATCATTTTAAACTCTAAAACGTTGCCGTTATCGATTTGAGATGGAAATTTTCAGTTAGTGATATGAACATGTTTTTCTGCTCAAATCGCTTCGAAAACGTTTAAAACAAGATTTTGAAGCTTGTAAAATCATTTCTTTTCAGTTTTAAAGCAAGTTATAGGTTTCTTATTTTAACATGTTTTTTCGCTCATCCCCAGAGTTTTAGCGCCGAAAACATGATTCCCGTCTTGTTAAGTTCTGCAATTTTAATTTACAATGTCTCCTTTGGGTCCGTCATATCAGTGTATCATTGCGCTCAACTCGTTCACTTTAAGGCTCTAAACATCATTTTAGGCTATAAAACGTTGCGGTTATCGATTTAAGACGGCAATTTTTAGTTGGTGATATGAACATGTTTTTCTGCTCAAATTGCCTCGAAAACGTTTAAAACAAGATTTTGAAGCTTGTAAAATCATTTCTTTTCAGTTTTAAAGCAAGTTATCGGTTTCTTATTTTAACATGTTTTTTCGCTCATCCCGAGACTTTTAGCGCCGAAAACATGATTCCCGTCTTGTTAAGTTCTGCAATTTTAATTTACAAAGTGTCCTTTGGGTCCGTGATTGCAGTGTATCATTGCACTCAACTCGTTCACTTTAAGGCTCTAAACATCATTTTAGGCTATAAAACGTTGCGGTTATCGATTTAAGACGGAAATTTTCAGTTAGTGATATGAACATGTTTTTCTGCTCAAATCGCTTCGAAAACGTTTGAAACAAGATTTTGAAGCTTGTAAAATCATTTCTATTCAGTTTTAAAGCAAGTTATAGGTTTCTTATTTTAACATGTTTTTTCGCTCATCCCGAGAGTTTTAGCGCCGATAACATGATTCCCGTCTTGTTAAGTTCTGCAATTTTAATTTACAAAGTGTCCTTTGGGTCCGTGATTGCAGTGTATCATTGCGCTCAACTCGTTCACTTTAAGGCTCTAAACATCATTTTAGGCTATAAAACGTTGCGGTTATCGATTTAAGACGGCAATTTTTAGTTGGTGATATGAACATGTTTTTCTGCTCAAATTGCCTCGAAAACGTTTAAAACAAGATTTTGAAGCTTGTAAAATCATTTCTTTTCAGTTTTAAAGCAAGTTATAGGTTTCTTATTTTAACATGTTTTTTCGCTCATCCCGAGAGTTTGAGCGCCGAAAACATGATTCCCGGCTTATTTAGTTCTGCAATTTTAATTTAATAGGTCTCTTTGGGTCTGTGATTGCAGTGTATCATTGCGCTCAACTCGTTCACTTTAAGGGTCTAGGCGTCATTTTAAACTCTGAAACGTTGACGTTATCGATTTGAGACGGAAATTTTCAGTTAGTGATATGAACATGTTTTTCTCCTCAAATCGCTTCGAAAACGTTTAAAACGCGATTTTGACGGTTGTAAGATCAATTCTTTACAGTTTTAAAGCAAGTTATAGGTTTCTTATTTAAACATGTTTTTTCGCTCATCCCGAGAGTTTTAGCGCCGAAAACATGATTCCCGTCTTGTTAAGTTCTGCAATTTTAATTTACAAGGTCTCTTTGGGTCCGTGATTTCAGTGTATCATTGCGCTCAACTCGTTCACTTTATGGCTCTAAACATTATTTTAAACTCTAAAACGTTGCCGTTATCGATTTGAGACGGAAATTTTCAGTTAGTGATATGAACATGTTTTTCTGCTCAAATCGCTTCGAAAACGTTTAAAACAAGATTTTGAAGCTTGTAAAATCATTTCTTTTCAGTTTTAAAGCAAGTTATAGGTTTCTTATTTTAACATGTTTTTTCGCTCATCCCGAGAGTTTTAGCGCCGAAAACATGATTCCCGTCTTGTTAAGTTCTGCAATTTTAATTTACAAGGTCTATTTTCGGTCCGTTATTGCAGTGTATCATTGCGCTCAACTCGTTCACTTTAAGGCTCTAAACATTATTTTAAGCTCTAACACGTCGCCGTTACCGATTTGAGACGGCAGTTTTCAGTTGGTCATATGAACATGTTTTTCTGCTCAAATCGCTTCGAAAACGTTTAAAACGCGATTTTAAAGGTTGTAAGATCATTTCTTTTCAGTTTTAAAGAAAGTTATGTGTTTCTTATTTTAACATGTTTTTTCGCTTATCCCGAGAGTTTGAGCGCCGAAAACATGATTCCCGGCTTATTTAGTTCTGCAATTTTAATTTAATAGGTCTCTTTGGGTCTGTGATTGCAGTGTATCATTGCGCTCAACTCGTTCACTTTAAGGGTCTAGGCGTCATTTTAAACTCTGAAACGTTGACGTTATCGATTTGAGACGGAAATTTTCAGTTAGTGATATGAACATGTTTTTCTCCTCAAATCGCTTCGAAAACGTTTAAAACGCGATTTTGACGGTTGTAAGATCAATTCTTTACAGTTTTAAAGCAAGTTATAGGTTTCTTATTCAAACATGTTTTTTCGCTCATCCCGAGAGTTTTAGCGCCGAAAACATGATTCCCGTCTTGTTAAGTTCTGCAATTTTAATTTACAAGGTCTCTTTGGGTCCGTGATTTCAGTGTATCATTGCGCTCAACTCGTTCACTTTATGGCTCTAAACATTATTTTAAACTCTAAAACGTTGCCGTTATCGATTTGAGACGGAAATTTTCAGTTAGTGATATGAACATGTTTTTCTGCTCAAATCGCTTCGAAAACTTTGAAACAAGATTTTGAAGCTTGTAAAATCATTTCTTTTCAGTTTTAAAGCAAGTCATAGGTTTCTTATTTTAACATGTTTTTTCGCTCATCCCGAGAGTTTTAGCGCCGAAAACATTATTCCCATCTTCTTAAGTTAAGCAATTTTAATTTACAAGGTCTCTTTGGGTCCGTGATTGCAGTGTATCATTGCGCTTAACTCGTTCACTTTAAGGCTCTAAAAATCATTTTAAACTCTAAAACGTTGCCGTTATCGATTTGAGACGGAAATTTTCAGTTAGTGATATGAACATGTTTTTCTGCTCAAATCGCTTCGAAAACTTTGAAACAAGATTTTGAAGCTTGTAAAATCATTTCTTTTCAGTTTTAAAGCAAGTTATAGGTTTCTTATATTAACATGTTTTTTCGCTCATCCCGAGAGTTTTAGCGCCGAAAACATGATTCCCGTCTTGTTAAGTTCTTCAATTTTAATTTACAAGGTCTCTTTGGGTCCGTGATTGCAGTGTATCATTGCGCTCAACTCGTTCACTTTAAGGCTCTAAACATCATTTTAAACTCTAAAACGTTGCCGTTATCGATTTGAGACGGCAATTTTTAGTTGGTGATATGAACATGTTTTTCTGCTCAAATCGCTTCGAAAACGTTTAAAACAAGATTTTGAAGCTGGTAAAATCATTTCTTTTCAGTTTTAAAGAAAGTTATAGGTTTCTTATTTTAACATGTTTTTTCGCTCATCCCGAAAGTTTTAGCACCGAAAACATGATCTCCGTCTTGTTAAGTTTCGCAATTTTAATTTACAAGGTCTCTTTGGGTCCGTGATTGCAGTGTATCATTGCGCTCAACTCGTTCACTTTAAGGCTCTAAACATCATTTTAAACTCTAAAACGTTTCCGTTATAAATTTGAGACGGCAATTTTCAGTTAGTGATATGAACATGTTTTTCCGCTCAAATCGCTTCGAAAACGTTTAAAACGCGATTTTGAAGGTTGTAAGATCAATTCTTTACAGTTTTAAAGCAAGTTATAAGTTTCTTATTTAAACATGTTTTTTTGCTCATCTCGAACGTTTAAACGCCGAAAATATGATTCCCGACTTGCTAAGTTCTGCAATTTTAATTTTAAAGGTCCCCTTTGGGTCCGTGAATGCAATGTATCATTACATTCAACTCGTTCACTTTAAGGCTCTAAACATCATTTTAAGCGCTAAAACGTCGCCGTTATCGATTTGAGACGGAAATTTTTAGTTGGTGATATGAACATGTTTTTCTGCTCAAATCGCTTCGAAAACGTTTAAAACAAGATTTTAAAGCTTGTAAAATCATTTCTTTTCAGTTTTAAAGCAAGTTATAGGTTTCTTATTTTAACATGTTTTTTCGCTCATCCCGAAAGTTTTTGCGCCGAAAACATGATCTCCGTCTTGTTAAGTTCTGCAATTTTAATTTACAAGGTCTCTTTGGGTCCGTGATTGCAGTGTATCATTGCGCTCAACTCGTTCACTTTAAGGCTCTAAACATCATTTTAAACTCTAAAACTTTTCCGTTATAAATTTGAGACGGCAATTTTCAGTTAGTTTCTTATTTAAACATGTTTTTTTGCTCATGTCGAACGTTTGAGCGCCGAAAACATGATTCCCCACTTGCTAACTTTCGCAATTTTAATTTACAAGTCCTATTTTGGGTCCGTGAATGCAGTCTATCATTGCGCTCAACTCGTTCACTTTAAAGCTCTAAACATCATTTTAAACTCTAAAACGTTGCCATAATCGATTTGAGACGGAAATTTTCAGTTAGTGATATGAACATGTTTTTCCGCGAATATCGCTTCAAAAACGTTTAAAACGCGATTTTGGAGGTTGTAAGATCAATTCTTTACAGTTTTAAAGCAAGTTATAAGTTTCTTATTTAAACATGTTCTTTTGCTCATCTCGAACGTTTGAGCGCCGAAAACATGATTCCCCACTTTCTAACTTTCGCAATTTTAATTTATAAGGTCTATTTTGGGTCCGTGAAAGCAGTGTATCATTGCGCTCAACTCGTTCACTTAAAGGCTCTAAACAATATTTTATGCTCTAAAACGTCGCCGTTACCGATTTGAGACGGCAATTTTAAGTTGGTCATATCAACATGTTTTTCTGCTCAAATCGCTTCGAAAACGTTTAAAACGCGACTATGAAGGTTGTAAGATCATTTCTTTTCAGTTTTAAAGAAAGTTATAGGTTTGTTATTTTAACATGTTTTTTCGCTTATTTTGAGAGTTTGAGCGCCGAAAACATGATCCCGACTTTTTTAGTTCTGCAATTTTAATTTACAAGGTCTCCTTCGGGTCCGTGATTGCAGTGTATCATCGGGCTCAACTCGTTCACTTTAAAGCTCTAAAAATCATTTGAAGCTCTAAAACGTTGCCATAATCGATTTGAGACGGCAATTTTCAGTTAGTGTTATGGACATGTTTTTCCGCTCAAATCGCTTCGAAAACGTTTAAAACGCGATTTTGAAGGTTGTAAGATCAATTCTTTACAGTTTTAAACCAAGTTATAAGGTTTTTATTTAAACATGTTTTTTTTCTCATCTCGAACGTTTAGCGCCGAAAACATGATTCCCCACTTGCTAAGTTTCGAAATTTTAATTTACAAGGTCTATTTTCGGTCCGTTATTGCAATGTATCATTGCGCTCAACTCGTTCACTTTAAGGCTCTAAACATCATTTTAGGCTATAAAACGTTGCGGTTATCGATTTAAGACGGAAATTTTCAGTTAGTGATATGAACATGTTTTTCTGCTCAAATCGCTTCGAAAACGTTTAAAACAAGATTTTGAAGCTTGTAAAATCATTTCTATTCAGTTTTAAAGCAAGTTATAGGTTTCTTATTTTAACATGTTTTTTCGCTCATCCCGAGAGTTTTAGCGCCGATAACATGATTCCCGTCTTGTTAAGTTCTGCAATTTTAATTTACAAAGTGTCTTTTGGGTCCGTGATTGCAGTGTATCATTGCGCTCAACTCGTTCACTTTAAGGCTCTAAACATCATTTTAGGCTATAAAACGTTGCGGTTATCGATTTAAGACGGCAATTTTTAGTTGGTGATATGAACATGTTTTTCTGCTCAAATTGCCTCGAAAACGTTTAAAACAAGATTTTGAAGCTTGTAAAATCATTTCTTTTCAGTTTTAAAGCAAGTTATAGGTTTCTTATTTTAACATGTTTTTTCGCTCATCCCGAGAGTTTTAGCGCCGAAAACATGATTCCCGTCTTGTTAAGTTCTGCAATTTTAATTTACAAAGTGTCCTTTTGGTCCGTGATTGCAGTGTATCATTGCACTCAACTCGTTCACTTTAAGGCTCTAAACATCATTTTAGGCTATAAAACGTTGCCGTTATCGATTTGAGACGGAAATTTACAGTTAGTGATCTGAACATGTTTTTCAGCTCAGATCGCTTCGAAAACGTTTAAAACGCGATTTTGACGGTTGTAAGATCAATTCTTTACAGTTTTAAAGCAAGTTATAGGTTTCTTATTTAAACATGTTTTTTCGCTCATCCCGAGAGTTTTAGCGCCGAAAACATGATTCCCGTCTTGTTAAGTTCTGCAATTTTAATTTACAAGGTCTCTTTGGGTCCGTGATTTCAGTGTATCATTGCGCTCAACTCGTTCACTTTATGGCTCTAAACATTATTTTAAACTCTAAAACGTTGCCGTTATCGATTTGAGACGGAAATTTTCAGTTAGTGATATGAACATGTTTTTCTGCTCAAATCGCTTCGAAAACGTTTAAAACAAGATTTTGAAGCTTGTAAAATCATTTCTTTTCAGTTTTAAAGCAAGTTATAGGTTTCTTATTTTAACATGTTTTTTCGCTCATCCCGAGAGTTTTAGCGCCGAAAACATGATTCCCGTCTTGTTAAGTTCTGCAATTTTAATTTACAAGGTCTATTTTCGGTCCGTTATTGCAGTGTATCATTGCGTTCAACTCGTTCACTTTAAGGCTCTAAACATTATTTTAAGCTCTAACACGTCGCCGTTACCGATTTGAGACGGCAACTTTCAGTTGGTCATATGAACATGTTTTTCTGCTCAAATCGCTTCGAAAACGTTTAAAACGCGATTTTGAAGGTTGTAAGATCATTTCTTTTCAGTTTTAAAGAAAGTTATGTGTTTCTTATTTTAACATGTTTTTTCGCTTATCCCGAGAGTTTGAGCGCCGAAAACATGATTCCCGGCTTATTTAGTTCTGCAATTTTAATTTAATAGGTCTCTTTGGGTCAGTGATTGCAGTGTATCATTGCGCTCAACTCGTTCACTTTAAAGGTCTAGACGTCATTTTAAACTCTGAAACGTTGACGTTATCGATTTGAGACGGAAATTTTCAGTTAGTGATATGAACATGTTTTTCTCCTCAAATCGCTTCGAAAACGTTTAAAACGCGATTTTGACGGTTGTAAGATCAATTCTTTACAGTTTTAAAGCAAGTTATAGGTTTCTTATTCAAACATGTTTTTTCGCTCATCCCGAGAGTTTTAGCGCCGAAAACATGATTCCCGTCTTGTTAAGTTCTGCAATTTTAATTTACAAGGTCTCTTTGGGTCCGTGATTTCAGTGTATCATTGCGCTCAACTCGTTCACTTTATGGCTCTAAACATTATTTTAAACTCTAAAACGTTGCCGTTATCGATTTGAGACGGAAATTTTCAGTTAGTGATATGAACATGTTTTTCTGCTCAAATCGCTTCGAAAACTTTGAAACAAGATTTTGAAGCTTGTAAAATCATTTCTTTTCAGTTTTAAAGCAAGTCATAGGTTTCTTATTTTAACATGTTTTTTCGCTCATCCCGAGAGTTTTAGCGCCGAAAACATTATTCCCATCTTCTTAAGTTAAGCAATTTTAATTTACAAGGTCTCTTTGGGTCTGTGATTGCAGTGTATCATTGCGCTTAACTCGTTCACTTTAAGGCTCTAAAAATCATTTTAAACTCTAAAACGTTGCCGTTATCGATTTGAGACGGAAATTTTCAGTTAGTGATATGAACATGTTTTTCTGCTCAAATCGCTTCGAAAACTTTGAAACAAGATTTTGAAGCTTGTAAAATCATTTCTTTTCAGTTTTAAAGAAAGTTATAGGTTTCTTATTTTAACATGTTTTTTCGCTCATCCCGAAAGTTTTAGCACCGAAAACATGATCTCCGTCTTGTTAAGTTTCGCAATTTTAATTTACAAGGTCTCTTTGGGTCCGTGATTGCAGTGTATCATTGCGCTCAACTCGTTCACTTTAAGGCTCTAAACATCATTTTAAACTCTAAAATTTTTCCGTTATAAATTTGAGACGGCAATTTTCAGTTAGTTTCTTATTTAAACATGTTTTTTTGCTCATGTCGAACGTTTGAGCGCCGAAAACATGATTCCCCACCTGCTAACTTTCGCAATTTTAATTTACAAGTCCTATTTTGGGTCCGTGATTGCAGTCTATCATTGCGCTCAACTCGTTCACTTTAAAGCTCTAAACATCACTTTAAACTCTAAAACGTTGC
Organism: Muricea muricata; assembly: GCA_963855995.1. Classification (NCBI taxonomy): domain Eukaryota; kingdom Metazoa; phylum Cnidaria; class Anthozoa; order Malacalcyonacea; family Plexauridae; genus Muricea; species Muricea muricata. Next base: position 6,191,340 of record OY979728.1, on the reverse strand, counting down.
CATAATCGATTTGAGACGGAAATTTTCAGTTAGTGATATGAACATGTTTTTCCGCGAATATCGCTTCAAAAACGTTTAAAACGCGATTTTGGAGGTTGTAAGATCAATTCTTTACAGTTTTAAAGCAAGTTATAAGTTTCTTATTTAAACATGTTCTTTTGCTCATCTCGAACGTTTGAGCGCCGAAAACATGATTCCCCACTTTCTAACTTTCGCAATTTTAATTTATAAGGTCTATTTTGGGTCCGTGAATGCAGTGTATCATTGCGCTCAACTCGTTCACTTAAAGGCTCTAAACATTATTTTAAGCTCTAAAACGTCGCCGTTACCGATTTGAGACGGCAATTTTAAGTTGGTCATATCAACATGTTTTTCTGCTCAAATCGCTTCGAAAACGTTTAAAACGCGACTATGAAGGTTGTAAGATCATTTCTTTTCAGTTTTAAAGAAAGTTATAGGTTTCTTCTTTTAACATGTTTTTTCGCTCATTTTGAGAGTTTGAGCGCCGAAAACATGATCCCGACTTTTTTAGTTCTGCAATTTTAATTTACAAGGTCTCCTTCGGGTCCGTGATTGCAGTGTATCATCGGGCTAAACTCGTTCACTTTAAGGCTCTAAAAATCATTTGAAGCTCTAAAACGTTGCCATAATCGATTTGAGACGGCAATTTTCAGTTAGTGTTATGGACATGTTTTTCCGCTCAAATCGCTTCGAAAACGTTTAAAACGCGATTTTGAATGTTGTAAGATCAATTCTTTACAGTTTTAAACCAAGTTATAAGGTTTTTATTTAAACATGTTTTTTTTCTCATCTCGAACGTTTAGCGCCGAAAACATGATTCCCCACTTGCTAAGTTTCGAAATTTTAATTTACAAGGTCTATTTTCGGTCCGTTATTGCAATGTATCATTGCGCTCAACTCGTTCACTTTAAGGCTCTAAACATTACTTTAAGCTCTAACACGTCGCCGTTACCGATTTGAGACGGCAATTTTCAGTTGGTCATATGAACAAGTTTTTCTGCTCAAATCGCTTCGAAAACGTTTAAAACGCGATTTTGAAGGTTGTAAGATCATTTCTTTTCAGTTTTAAAGAAAGTTATGTGTTTCTTATTTTAACATGTTTTTTCGCTTATCCCGAGAGTTTGAGCGCCGAAAACATGATTCCCGGCTTATTTAGTTCTGCAATTTTAATTTAATAGGTCTCTTTGGGTCTGTGATTGCAGTGTATCGTTGCGCTCAACTCGTTCACTTTAAGGGTCTAGGCGTCATTTTAAACTCTGAAACGTTGACGTTATCGATTTGAGACGGAAATTTTCAGTTAGTGATATGAACATGTTTTTCTCCTCAAATCGCTTCGAAAACGTTTAAAACGCGATTTTGACGGTTGTAAGATCAATTCTTTACAGTTTTAAAGCAAGTTATAGGTTTCTTATTTAAACATGTTTTTTCGCTCATCTCGAGAGTTTTAGCGCCGAAAACATGATTCCCGTCTTGTTAAGTTCTGCAATTTTAATTTACAAGGTCTCTTTGGGTCCGTGATTGCAGTGTATCATTGCGCTCAACTCGTTCACTTTATGGCTCTAAACATTATTTTAAACTCTAAAACGTTGCCGTTATCGATTTGAGACGGAAATTTTCAGTTAGTTATATGAACATGTTTTTCTGCTCAAATCGCTTCGAAAACGTTTAAAACAAGATTTTGAAGCTTGTAAAATCATTTCTTTTCAGTTTTAAAGCAAGTTATAGGTTTCTTATTTTAACATGTTTTTTCGCTCATCCCGAGAGTTTTAGCGCCGAAAACATGATTCCCGTCTTGTTAAGTTCTGCAATTTTAATTTACAAGCTCTCCTTTGGGTCCGTGATTGCAGTGTATCATTGCGCTCAACTCGTTCACTTTAAGGCTCTAAACATCATTTTAGGCTATAAAACGTTGCGGTTATCGATTTAAGACGGAAACTTTCAGTTAGTGATATGAACATGTTTTTCTGCTCAAATCGCTTCCAAAACGTTTAAAACAAGATTTTGAAGCTTGTAAAATCATTTCTTTTCAGTTTTAAAGCAAGTTATAGGTTTCTTATTTTAACATGTTTTTTCGCTCATCCCGAGAGTTTTAGCGCCGAAAACATGATTCCCGTCTTGTTAAGTTCTGCGATTTTAATTTACAATGTCTCCTTTGGGTCCGTCATATCAGTGTATCATTGCGCTCAACTCGTTCACTTTAAGGCTCTAAACATCATTTCAGGCTATAAAACGTTGCGGTTATCGATTTAAGACGGAAAGTTTTAGTTGGTGATATGAACATGTTTTTCTGCTCAAACTGCCTCGAAAACGTTTAAAACAAGATTTTGAAGCTTGTAAAATCAATTCTTTTCAGTTTTAAAGCAAGTTATAGGTTGTTATTTTAACATGTTTTTTCGCTCATCCCGAGAGTTTTAGCGCCGAAAACATGATTCCCATCTTGTTAAGTTAAGCAATTTTAATTTACAAGGTCTCTTTGGGTCCGTGATTGCAGTGTATCATTGCGCTTAACTCGTTCACTTTAAGACTCTAAACATCATTTTAAACTCTAAAACGTTGCCGTTATCGATTTGAGACGGAAATTTTCAGTTAGTGATATGAACACGTTTTTCTGCTCAAATCGCTTCCAAAAATTTGAAACAAGATTTTGAAGCTTGTAAAATCATTTCTTTTCAGTTTTAAAGCAAGTTATAGGTTTCTTATTTTAACATGTTTTTTCGCTCATCCCGAGAGTTTTAGCGCCGAAAACATGATTCCCGTCTTGTTAAGTTCTGCAATTTTAATTTACAACGTCTCTTTGGGTCCGTGATTGCAGTGTATCATTGCGCTCAACTCGTTCACTTTAAGGCTCTAAACATCATTTTAAACTCTAAAACGTTTCCGTTATAAATTTGAGACGGCAATTTTCAGTTAGTGATATGAACATGTTTTTCCGCTCAAATTGCTTCGAAAACGTTTAAAACGCGATTTTGAAGGTTGTAAGATCAATTCTTTACAGTTTTAAAGCAAGTTATAAGTTTCTTCTTTAAACATTTTTTTGCTCATCTCGAACGTTTAAACGCCGAAAACATGATTCCCGACTTGCTAAGTTCTGCAATTTTAATTTTAAAGGTCCCGTTTGGGTCCGTGAATGCAGTGTATCATTACATTCAACTCGTTCACTTTAAGGCTCTAAACATCATTTTAAGCGCTAAAACGTCGCCGTTATCGATTTGAGACGGAAATTTTTAGTTGGTGATATGAACATGTTTTTCTGCTCAAATCGCTTCGAAAACGTTTAAAACAAGATTTTCAAGCTTGTAAAATCATTTCTTTTCAGTTTTAAAGCAAGTTATAGGTTTCTTATTTTAACATGTTTTTTCGCTCATCCCGAAAGTTTTAGCGCCGAAAACATGATCTCCGTCTTGTTAAGTTCTGCAATTTTAATTTTAAAGGTCCCCTTTGGATCCGTGAATGCAGTGTATCATTACATTCAACTCGTTCACTTTAAGGCTCTAAACATCATTTTAAGCGCTAAAACGTCGCCGTTATCGATTTGAGACGGAAATTTTTAGTTGGTGATATGAACATGTTTTTCTGCTCAAATCGCTTCGAAAACGTTTAAAAAAAGGTTTTCAAGGTTGTAAAATCATTTCTTTTCAGTTTTAAAGCAGGTTATAGGTTTCTTATTTTAACATGTTTTTTCGCTCATCCCGAACGTTTGAGCGCCGAAAAGATGATTCCCCACTTGCTAACTTTCGCAATTTCAATTTACAAGTCCTATTTTGGGTCCGTGATGGCAGTGTATCATTGCGCTCAACTCGTTCACTTTAAGGCTCTAAACATTATTTTAAGCTCTAAAACGTCGCCGTTACCGATTTGAGACGGAAATTTTCAGTTAGTGATATGAACATGTTTTTCCGCTCAAATCGCTTCGAAAACGTTTAAAACGCGATTTTGAAGGTTGTAAAATCATTTCTTTTCAGTTTTAAAGCAAGTTATAGGTTTCTTATTTTAACATGTTTTTTCGCTCATCCCGAGAGTTTTAGCGCCGAAAAATTGATTCCCGTCTTGTTAAGTTCTGCAATTTTAATTTACAATGTCTCCTTTGGGTTCGTGATTGCAGTCTATCATTGCGCTCAACTCGTTCACTTTAAAGCTCTAAACATCATTTTAAACTCTAAAACGTTGCCATAATCGATTTGAGACGGAAATTTTCAGTTAGTGATATGAACATGTTTTTCCGCGAATATCGCTTCAAAAACGTTTAAAACCCGATTTTGGAGGTTGTAAGATCAATTCTTTACAGTTTTAAAACAAGTTATAAGTTTCTTATTTAAACATGTTCTTTTGCTCATCTCGAACGTTTGAGCGCCGCAAACATGATTCCCCACTTTCTAACTTTCGCAATTTTAATTTATAAGGTCTATTTTGGGTCCGTGAATGCAGTGTATCATTGCGCTCAACTCGTTCACTTAAAGGCTCTAAACATTATTTTAAGCTCTAAAACGTCGCCGTTACCGATTTGAGACGGCAATTTTAAGTTGGTCATATCAACATGTTTTTCTGCTCAAATCGCTTCGAAAACGTTTAAAACGCGACTATGAAGGTTGTAAGATCATTTCTTTTCAGTTTTAAAGAAAGTTATAGGTTTCTTATTTTAACATGTTTTTTCGCTCATTTTGAGAGTTTGAGCGCCGAAAACATCATCCTGACTTTTTTAGTTCTGCAATTTTAATTTACAAGGTCTCCTTCGGGTCCTTGATTGCAGTGTATCATCGGGCTCAACTCGTTCACTTTAAGGCTCTAAAAATGATTTGAAGCTCTAAAACGTTGCCATAATCGATTTGAGACGGCAATTTTCAGTTAGTGTTATGGACATGTTTTTCCGCTCAAATCGCTTCGAAAACGTTTAAAACGCGACTATGAAGGTTGTAAGATCATTTCTTTTCAGTTTGAAAGAAAGTTATGTGTTTCTTATTTTAACATGTTTTTTCGCTTATCCCGAGAGTTTGAGCGCCGAAAACATGATTCCCGGCTTATTTAGTTCTGCAATTTCAATTTAATAGGTCTCTTTGAGTCTGTGATTGCAGTGTATCATTGCGCTCAACTCGTTCACTTTAAGGGTCTAGGCGTCATTTTAAACTCTGAAACGTTGACGTTATCGATTTGAGACGGAAATTTTCAGTTAGTGATATGAACATGTTTTTCTCCTCAAATCGCTTCGAAAACGTTTAAAACGCCATTTTGACGGTTGTAAGATCAATTCTTTACAGTTTTAAAGCAAGTTATAGGTTTTTTATTTAAACATGTTTTTTCGCTCATCCCGAGAGTTTTAGCGCCGAAAACATGATTCCCGTCTTGTTAAGTTCTGCAATTTTAATTTACAAGGTCTCTTTGGGTCCGTGATTGCAGTGTATCACTGCGCTCAACTCGTTCACTTTATGGCTCTAAACATTATTTTAAACTCTAAAACGTTGCCGTTATCGATTTGAGACGGAAATTTTGAGTAAGTGATATGAACATGTTTTTCTGCTCAAATCGCTTCGAAAACGTTTAAAACAAGATTTTGAAGCTTGTAAAATCATTTCTTTTCAGTTTTAAAGCAAGTTATAGGTTTCTTATTTTAACATGTTTTTTCGCTCATCCCGAGAGTTTTAGCGCCGAAAACATGATTCCCGTCTTGTTAAGTTCTGCAATTTTAATTTACAACGTCTCTTTGGGTCCGTGATTGCAGTGTATCATTGCGCTCAACTCGTTCACTTTAAGGCTCTAAACATCATTTTAAACTCTAAAACGTTTCCGTTATAAATTTGAGACGGCAATTTTCAGTTAGTGATATGAACATGTTTTTCCGCTCAAATTGCTTCGAAAACGTTTAAAACGCGATTTTGAAGGTTGTAAGATCAATTCTTTACAGTTTTAAAGCAAGTTATAAGTTTCTTCTTTAAACATTTTTTTGCTCATCTCGAACGTTTAAACGCCGAAAACATGATTCCCGACTTGCTAAGTTCTGCAATTTTAATTTTAAAGGTTCCGTTTGGGTCCGTGAATGCAGTGTATCATTACATTCAACTCGTTCACTTTAAGGCTCTAAACATCATTTTAAGCGCTAAAACGTCGCCGTTATCGATTTGAGACGGAAATTTTTAGTTGGTGATATGAACATGTTTTTCTGCTCAAATCGCTTCGAAAACGTTTAAAACAAGATTTTCAAGCTTGTAAAATCATTTCTTTTCAGTTTTAAAGCAAGTTATAGGTTTCTTATTTTAACATGTTTTTTCGCTCATCCCGAAAGTTTTAGCGCCGAAAACATGATCTCCGTCTTGTTAAGTTCTGCAATTTTAATTTTAAAGGTCCCCTTTGGGTCCGTGAATGCAGTGTATCATTACATTCAACTCGTTCACTTTAAGGCTCTAAACATCATTTTAAGCGCTAAAACGTCGCCGTTATCGATTTGAGACGGAAATTTTTAGTTGGTGATATGAACATGTTTTTCTGCTCAAATCGCTTCGAAAACGTTTAAAAAAAGGTTTTCAAGGTTGTAAAATCATTTCTTTTCAGTTTTAAAGCAGGTTATAGGTTTCTTATTTTAACATGTTTTTTCGCTCATCCCGAACGTTTGAGCGCCGAAAAGATGATTCCCCACTTGCTAACTTTCGCAATTTCAATTTACAAGTCCTATTTTGGGTCCGTGATGGCAGTGTATCATTGCGCTCAACTCGTTCACTTTAAGGCTCTAAACATTATTTTAAGCTCTAAAACGTCGCCGTTACCGATTTGAGACGGAAATTTTCAGTTAGTGATATGAACATGTTTTTCCGCTCAAATCGCTTCGAAAACGTTTAAAACGCGATTTTGAAGGTTGTAAAATCATTTCTTTTCAGTTTTAAAGCAAGTTATAGGTTTCTTATTTTAACATGTTTTTTCGCTCATCCCGAGAGTTTTAGCGCCGAAAAATTGATTCCCGTCTTGTTAAGTTCTGCAATTTTAATTTACAATGTCTCCTTTGGGTTCGTGATTGCAGTCTATCATTGCGCTCAACTCGTTCACTTTAAAGCTCTAAACATCATTTTAAACTCTAAAACGTTGCCATAATCGATTTGAGACGGAAATTTTCAGTTAGTGATATGAACATGTTTTTCCGCGAATATCGCTTCAAAAACGTTTAAAACCCGATTTTGGAGGTTGTAAGATCAATTCTTTACAGTTTTAAAACAAGTTATAAGTTTCTTATTTAAACATGTTCTTTTGCTCATCTCGAACGTTTGAGCGCCGCAAACATGATTCCCCACTTTCTAACTTTCGCAATTTTAATTTATAAGGTCTATTTTGGGTCCGTGAATGCAGTGTATCATTGCGCTCAACTCGTTCACTTAAAGGCTCTAAACATTATTTTAAGCTCTAAAACGTCGCCGTTACCGATTTGAGACGGCAATTTTAAGTTGGTCATATCAACATGTTTTTCTGCTCAAATCGCTTCGAAAACGTTTAAAACGCGACTATGAAGGTTGTAAGATCATTTCTTTTCAGTTTTAAAGAAAGTTATAGGTTTCTTATTTTAACATGTTTTTTCGCTCATTTTGAGAGTTTGAGCGCCGAAAACATCATCCTGACTTTTTTAGTTCTGCAATTTTAATTTACAAGGTCTCCTTCGGGTCCTTGATTGCAGTGTATCATCGGGCTCAACTCGTTCACTTTAAGGCTCTAAAAATGATTTGAAGCTCTAAAACGTTGCCATAATCGATTTGAGACGGCAATTTTCAGTTAGTGTTATGGACATGTTTTTCCGCTCAAATCGCTTCGAAAACGTTTAAAACGCGACTATGAAGGTTGTAAGATCATTTCTTTTCAGTTTGAAAGAAAGTTATGTGTTTCTCATTTTAACATGTTTTTTCGCTTATCCCGAGAGTTTGAGCGCCGAAAACATGATTCCCGGCTTATTTAGTTCTGCAATTTCAATTTAATAGGTCTCTTTGAGTCTGTGATTGCAGTGTATCATTGCGCTCAACTCGTTCACTTTAAGGGTCTAGGCGTCATTTTAAACTCTGAAACGTTGACGTTATCGATTTGAGACGGAAATTTTCAGTTAGTGATATGAACATGTTTTTCTCCTCAAATCGCTTCGAAAACGTTTAAAACGCCATTTTGACGGTTGTAAGATCAATTCTTTACAGTTTTAAAGCAAGTTATAGGTTTTTTATTTAAACATGTTTTTTCGCTCATCCCGAGAGTTTTAGCGCCGAAAACATGATTCCCGTCTTGTTAAGTTCTGCAATTTTAATTTACAAGGTCTCTTTGGGTCCGTGATTGCAGTGTATCACTGCGCTCAACTCGTTCACTTTATGGCTCTAAACATTATTTTAAACTCTAAAACGTTGCCGTTATCGATTTGAGACGGAAATTTTGAGTAAGTGATATGAACATGTTTTTCTGCTCAAATCGCTTCGAAAACGTTTAAAACAAGATTTTGAAGCTTGTAAAATCATTTCTTTTCAGTTTTAAAGCAAGTTATAGGTTTCTTATTTTAACATGTTTTTTCGCTCATCCCGAGAGTTTTAGCGCCGAAAACATGATTCCCGTCTTGTTAAGTTCTGAAATTTTAATTTACAACGTCTCTTTGGGTCCGTGATTGCAGTGTATCATTGCGCTCAACTCGTTCACTTTAAGGCTCTAAACATCATTTTAAACTCTAAAACGTTTCCGTTATAAATTTGAGACGGCAATTTTCAGTTAGTGATATGAACATGTTTTTCCGCTCAAATTGCTTCGAAAACGTTTAAAACGCGATTTTGAAGGTTGTAAGATCAATTCTTTACAGTTTTAAAGCAAGTTATAAGTTTCTTCTTTAAACATTTTTTTGCTCATCTCGAACGTTTAAACGCCGAAAACATGATTCCCGACTTGCTAAGTTCTGCAATTTTAATTTTAAAGGTCCCGTTTGGGTCCGTGAATGCAGTGTATCATTACATTCAACTCGTTCACTTTAAGGCTCTAAACATCATTTTAAGCGCTAAAACGTCGCCGTTATCGATTTGAGACGGAAATTTTTAGTTGGTGATATGAACATGTTTTTCTGCTCAAATCGCTTCGAAAACGTTTAAAACAAGATTTTCAAGCTTGTAAAATCATTTCTTTTCAGTTTTAAAGCAAGTTATAGGTTTCTTATTTTAACATGTTTTTTCGCTCATCCCGAAAGTTTTAGCGCCGAAAACATGATCTCCGTCTTGTTAAGTTCTGCAATTTTAATTTTAAAGGTCCCCTTTGGGTCCGTGAATGCAGTGTATCATTACATTCAACTCGTTCACTTTAAGGCTCTAAACATCATTTTAAGCGCTAAAACGTCGCCGTTATCGATTTGAGACGGAAATTTTTAGTTGGTGATATGAACATGTTTTTCTGCTCAAATCGCTTCGAAAACGTTTAAAAAAAGGTTTTCAAGGTTGTAAAATCATTTCTTTTCAGTTTTAAAGCAGGTTATAGGTTTCTTATTTTAACATGTTTTTTCGCTCATCCCGAACGTTTGAGCGCCGAAAAGATGATTCCCCACTTGCTAACTTTCGCAATTTCAATTTACAAGTCCTATTTTGGGTCCGTGATGGCAGTGTATCATTGCGCTCAACTCGTTCACTTTAAGGCTCTAAACATTATTTTAAGCTCTAAAACGTCGCCGTTACCGATTTGAGACGGAAATTTTCAGTTAGTGATATGAACATGTTTTTCCGCTCAAATCGCTTCGAAAACGTTTAAAACGCGATTTTGAAGGTTGTAAAATCATTTCTTTTCAGTTTTAAAGCAAGTTATAGGTTTCTTATTTTAACATGTTTTTTCGCTCATCCCGAGAGTTTTAGCGCCGAAAAATTGATTCCCGTCTTGTTAAGTTCTGCAATTTTAATTTACAATGTCTCCTTTGGGTTCGTGATTGCAGTCTATCATTGCGCTCAACTCGTTCACTTTAAAGCTCTAAACATCATTTTAAACTCTAAAACGTTGCCATAATCGATTTGAGACGGAAATTTTCAGTTAGTGATATGAACATGTTTTTCCGCGAATATCGCTTCAAAAACGTTTAAAACCCGATTTTGGAGGTTGTAAGATCAATTCTTTACAGTTTTAAAACAAGTTATAAGTTTCTTATTTAAACATGTTCTTTTGCTCATCTCGAACGTTTGAGCGCCGCAAACATGATTCCCCACTTTCTAACTTTCGCAATTTTAATTTATAAGGTCTATTTTGGGTCCGTGAATGCAGTGTATCATTGCGCTCAACTCGTTCACTTAAAGGCTCTAAACATTATTTTAAGCTCTAAAACGTCGCCGTTACCGATTTGAGACGGCAATTTTAAGTTGGTCATATCAACATGTTTTTCTGCTCAAATCGCTTCGAAAACGTTTAAAACGCGACTATGAAGGTTGTAAGATCATTTCTTTTCAGTTTTAAAGAAAGTTATAGGTTTCTTATTTTAACATGTTTTTTCGCTCATTTTGAGAGTTTGAGCGCCGAAAACATCATCCTGACTTTTTTAGTTCTGCAATTTTAATTTACAAGGTCTCCTTCGGGTCCTTGATTGCAGTGTATCATCGGGCTCAACTCGTTCACTTTAAGGCTCTAAAAATGATTTGAAGCTCTAAAACGTTGCCATAATCGATTTGAGACGGCAATTTTCAGTTAGTGTTATGGACATGTTTTTCCGCTCAAATCGCTTCGAAAACGTTTAAAACGCGACTATGAAGGTTGTAAGATCATTTCTTTTCAGTTTGAAAGAAAGTTATGTGTTTCTTATTTTAACATGTTTTTTCGCTTATCCCGAGAGTTTGAGCGCCGAAAACATGATTCCCGGCTTATTTAGTTCTGCAATTTCAATTTAATAGGTCTCTTTGAGTCTGTGATTGCAGTGTATCATTGCGCTCAACTCGTTCACTTTAAGGGTCTAGGCGTCATTTTAAACTCTGAAACGTTGACGTTATCGATTTGAGACGGAAATTTTCAGTTAGTGATATGAACATGTTTTTCTCCTCAAATCGCTTCGAAAACGTTTAAAACGCCATTTTGACGGTTGTAAGATCAATTCTTTACAGTTTTAAAGCAAGTTATAGGTTTTTTATTTAAACATGTTTTTTCGCTCATCCCGAGAGTTTTAGCGCCGAAAACATGATTCCCGTCTTGTTAAGTTCTGCAATTTTAATTTACAAGGTCTCTTTGGGTCCGTGATTGCAGTGTATCACTGCGCTCAACTCGTTCACTTTATGGCTCTAAACATTATTTTAAACTCTAAAACGTTGCCGTTATCGATTTGAGACGGAAATTTTGAGTAAGTGATATGAACATGTTTTTCTGCTCAAATCGCTTCGAAAACGTTTAAAACAAGATTTTGAAGCTTGTAAAATCATTTCTTTTCAGTTTTAAAGCAAGTTATAGGTTTCTTATTTTAACATGTTTTTTCGCTCATCCCGAGAGTTTTAGCGCCGAAAACATGATTCCCGTCTTGTTAAGTTCTGCAATTTTAATTTACAAGGTCTCTTTGGGTCCGTGATTGCAGTGTATCACTGCGCTCAACTCGTTCACTTTATGGCTCTAAACATTATTTTAAACTCTAAAACGTTGCCGTTATCGATTTGAGACGGAAATTTTGAGTAAGTGATATGAACATGTTTTTCTGCTCAAATCGCTTCGAAAACGTTTAAAACAAGATTTTGAAGCTTGTAAAATCATTTCTTTTCAGTTTTAAAGCAAGTTATAGGTTTCTTATTTTAACATGTTTTTTCGCTCATCCCGAGAGTTTTAGCGCCGAAAACATGATTCCCGTCTTGTTAAGTTCTGCAATTTTAATTTACAACGTCTCTTTGGGTCCGTGATTGCAGTGTATCATTGCGCTCAACTCGTTCACTTTAAGGCTCTAAACATCATTTTAAACTCTAAAACGTTTCCGTTATAAATTTGAGACGGCAATTTTCAGTTAGTGATATGAACATGTTTTTCCGCTCAAATTGCTTCGAAAACGTTTAAAACGCGATTTTGAAGGTTGTAAGATCAATTCTTTACAGTTTTAAAGCAAGTTATAAGTTTCTTCTTTAAACATTTTTTTGCTCATCTCGAACGTTTAAACGCCGAAAACATGATTCCCGACTTGCTAAGTTCTGCAATTTTAATTTTAAAGGTCCCGTTTGGGTCCGTGAATGCAGTGTATCATTACATTCAACTCGTTCACTTTAAGGCTCTAAACATCATTTTAAGCGCTAAAACGTCGCCGTTATCGATTTGAGACGGAAATTTTTAGTTGGTGATATGAACATGTTTTTCTGCTCAAATCGCTTCGAAAACGTTTAAAACAAGATTTTCAAGCTTGTAAAATCATTTCTTTTCAGTTTTAAAGCAAGTTATAGGTTTCTTATTTTAACATGTTTTTTCGCTCATCCCGAAAGTTTTAGCGCCGAAAACATGATCTCCGTGTTGTTAAGTTCTGCAATTTTAATTTTAAAGGTCCCCTTTGGGTCCGTGAATGCAGTGTATCATTACATTCAACTCGTTCACTTTAAGGCTCTAAACATCATTTTAAGCGCTAAAACGTCGCCGTTATCGATTTGAGACGGAAATTTTTAGTTGGTGATATGAACATGTTTTTCTGCTCAAATCGCTTCGAAAACGTTTAAAAAAAGGTTTTCAAGGTTGTAAAATCATTTCTTTTCAGTTTTAAAGCAGGTTATAGGTTTCTTATTTTAACATGTTTTTTCGCTCATCCCGAACGTTTGAGCGCCGAAAAGATGATTCCCCACTTGCTAACTTTCGCAATTTCAATTTACAAGTCCTATTTTGGGTCCGTGATGGCAGTGTATCATTGCGCTCAACTCGTTCACTTTAAGGCTCTAAACATTATTTTAAGCTCTAAAACGTCGCCGTTACCGATTTGAGACGGAAATTTTCAGTTAGTGATATGAACATGTTTTTCCGCTCAAATCGCTTCGAAAACGTTTAAAACGCGATTTTGAAGGTTGTAAAATCATTTCTTTTCAGTTTTAAAGCAAGTTATAGGTTTCTTATTTTAACATGTTTTTTCGCTCATCCCGAGAGTTTTAGCGCCGAAAAATTGATTCCCGTCTTGTTAAGTTCTGCAATTTTAATTTACAATGTCTCCTTTGGGTTCGTGATTGCAGTCTATCATTGCGCTCAACTCGTTCACTTTAAAGCTCTAAACATCATTTTAAACTCTAAAACGTTGCCATAATCGATTTGAGACGGAAATTTTCAGTTAGTGATATGAACATGTTTTTCCGCGAATATCGCTTCAAAAACGTTTAAAACCCGATTTTGGAGGTTGTAAGATCAATTCTTTACAGTTTTAAAACAAGTTATAAGTTTCTTATTTAAACATGTTCTTTTGCTCATCTCGAACGTTTGAGCGCCGCAAACATGATTCCCCACTTTCTAACTTTCGCAATTTTAATTTATAAGGTCTATTTTGGGTCCGTGAATGCAGTGTATCATTGCGCTCAACTCGTTCACTTAAAGGCTCTAAACATTATTTTAAGCTCTAAAACGTCGCCGTTACCGATTTGAGACGGCAATTTTAAGTTGGTCATATCAACATGTTTTTCTGCTCAAATCGCTTCGAAAACGTTTAAAACGCGACTATGAAGGTTGTAAGATCATTTCTTTTCAGTTTTAAAGAAAGTTATAGGTTTCTTATTTTAACATGTTTTTTCGCTCATTTTGAGAGTTTGAGCGCCGAAAACATCATCCTGACTTTTTTAGTTCTGCAATTTTAATTTACAAGGTCTCCTTCGGGTCCTTGATTGCAGTGTATCATCGGGCTCAACTCGTTCACTTTAAGGCTCTAAAAATGATTTGAAGCTCTAAAACGTTGCCATAATCGATTTGAGACGGCAATTTTCAGTTAGTGTTATGGACATGTTTTTCCGCTCAAATCGCTTCGAAAACGTTTAAAACGCGACTATGAAGGTTGTAAGATCATTTCTTTTCAGTTTGAAAGAAAGTTATGTGTTTCTTATTTTAACATGTTTTTTCGCTTATCCCGAGAGTTTGAGCGCCGAAAACATGATTCCCGGCTTATTTAGTTCTGCAATTTCAATTTAATAGGTCTCTTTGAGTCTGTGATTGCAGTGTATCATTGCGCTCAACTCGTTCACTTTAAGGGTCTAGGCGTCATTTTAAACTCTGAAACGTTGACGTTATCGATTTGAGACGGAAATTTTCAGTTAGTGATATGAACATGTTTTTCTCCTCAAATCGCTTCGAAAACGTTTAAAACGCCATTTTGACGGTTGTAAGATCAATTCTTTACAGTTTTAAAGCAAGTTATAGGTTTTTTATTTAAACATGTTTTTTCGCTCATCCCGAGAGTTTTAGCGCCGAAAACATGATTCCCGTCTTGTTAAGTTCTGCAATTTTAATTTACAAGGTCTCTTTGGGTCCGTGATTGCAGTGTATCACTGCGCTCAACTCGTTCACTTTATGGCTCTAAACATTATTTTAAACTCTAAAACGTTGCCGTTATCGATTTGAGACGGAAATTTTGAGTAAGTGATATGAACATGTTTTTCTGCTCAAATCGCTTCGAAAACGTTTAAAACAAGATTTTGAAGCTTGTAAAATCATTTCTTTTCAGTTTTAAAGCAAGTTATAGGTTTCTTATTTTAACATATTTTTTCGCTCATCCCGAGAGTTTTAGCGCCGAAAACATGATTCCCGTCTTGTTAAGTTCTGCAATTTTAATTTACAAAGTGTCCTTTGGGTCCGTGATTGCAGTGTATCATTGCGCTCAACTCGTTCACTTTAAGGCTCTAAAAATCATTTTAGGCTATAAAACGTTGCGGTTATCGATTTAAGACGGAAATTTTCAGTTAGTGATATGAACATGTTTTTCTGCTCAAATCGCTTCGAAAACGTTTAAAACAAGATTTTGAAGCTTGTAAAATCATTTCTTTTCAGTTTTAAAGCAAGTTATAGGTTTCTTATTTTAACATGTTTTTTCGCTCATCCCGAGAGTTTTAGCGCCGAAAACATAATTCCCGTGTTGTTAAGTTCTGCAATTTTAATTTACAATGTCTCCTTTGGGTCCGTCATATCAGTGTATCATTGCGCTCAACTCGTTCACTTTAAGGCTCTAAACATCATTTTAGGCTATAAAACGTTGCGGTTATCGATTTAAGACGGCAATTTTTAGCTGGTGATATGAACATGTTTTTCTGCTCAAATTGCCTCGAAAACGTTTAAAACAAGATTTTGAAGCTTGTAAAATCAATTCTTTTCAGTTTTAAAGCAAGTTATAGGTTGTTATTTTAACATGTTTTTTCGCTAATCTCGAGAGTTTTAGCGCCGAAAACATGATTCCCATCTTGTTAAGTTATTCAATTTTAATTTACAACGTCTCTTTGGGTCTGTGATTGCAGTGTATCATTGCGCTCAACTCGTTCACTTTAAGGCTCTAAACATCATTTTAAACTCTAAAACGTTGCCGTTATCGATTTGAGACGGAAATTTTCAATTAGTGATATGAACATGTTTTTCCGCTCAAATCGCTTCGAAAACGTTTAAAACGCGATTTTGAAGGTTGTAAAATCATTTCTTTTCAGTTTTAAAGCAAGTTATAGGTTTCTTATCTTAACATGTTTTTTCGCTCATCCCGAGAGTTTTAGCGCCGAAAACATGATTCCCGACTTGCTAAGTTCTGCAATTTTAATTTTAAAGGTCCCCTATGGGTCCGTGAATGCAGTGTATCATTACATTCAACTCGTTCACTTCAAGGCTCTAAACATCATTTTAAACTCTAAAACGTTGCCGTTATCGATTTGAGACGGCAATTTTTAGTTGGTGATATGAACATGTTTTTCTGCTCAAATCGCTTCGAAAACGTTTAAAACAAGATTTTGAAGCTGGTAAAATGATTTCTTTTCAGTTTTAAAGAAAGTTATAGGTTTCTTATTTTAACATGTTTTTTCGCTCATCCCGAAAGTTTTAGCGCCGAAAACATGATCTCCGTCTTGTTAAGTTCTGCAATTTTACTTTACAAGGTCTCTTTTGGTCCGTGATTGCAGTGTATCATTGCGCTCAACTCGTTCACTTTAAGGCTCTAAACATCATTTTAAACTCTAAAACGTTTCCGTTATAAATTTGAGACGGCAATTTTCAGTTAGTGATATGAACATGTTTTTCTCCTCAAATCGCTTCGAAAACGTTTAAAACGCCATTTTGACGGTTGTAAGATCAATTCTTTACAGTTTTAAAGCAAGTTATAGGTTTCTTATTTAAACATGTTTTTTCGCTCATCCCGAGAGTTTTAGCGCCGAAAACATCATTCCCGTTTTGTTAAGTTCTGCAATTTTAATTTACAAGGTCTCTTTGGGTCCGTGATTGCAGTGTATCACTGCGCTCAACTCGTTCACTTTATGGCTCTAAACATTATTTTAAACTCTAAAACGTTGCCGTTATCGATTTGAGACGGAAATTTTGAGTAAGTGATATGAACATGTTTTTCTGCTCAAATCGCTTCGAAAACGTTTAAAACAAGATTTTGAAGCTTGTAAAATCATTTCTTTTCAGTTTTAAAGCAAGTTATAGGTTTCTTATTTTAACATGTTTTTTCGCTCATCCCGAGAGTTTTAGCGCCGAAAACATAATTCCCGTGTTGTTAAGTTCTGCAATTTTAATTTACAATGTCTCCTTTGGGTCCGTCATATCAGTGTATCATTGCGCTCAACTCGTTCACTTTAAGGCTCTAAACATCATTTTAGGCTATAAAACGTTGCGGTTATTGTTTTAAGACGGCAATTTTTAGCTGGTGATATGAACATGTTTTTCTGCTCAAATTGCCTCGAAAACGTTTAAAACAAGATTTTGAAGCTTGTAAAATCAATTCTTTTCAGTTTTAAAGCAAGTTATAGGTTGTTATTTTAACATGTTTTTTCGCTAATCTCGAGAGTTTTAGCGCCGAAAACATGATTCCCATCTTGTTAAGTTCTGCAATTTTAATTTACAAGGTCTCTTTTGGTCCGTGATTGCAGTGTATCATTGCGCTCAACTCGTTCACTTTAAGGCTCTAAACATCATTTTAAACTCTAAAATTTTTCCGTTATAAATTTGAGACGGCAATTTTCAGTTAGTTTCTTATTTAAACATGTTTTTTTGCTCATGTCGAACGTTTGAGCGCCGAAAACATGATTCCCACTTGCTAACTTTCGCAATTTTAATTTACAAGTCCTATTTTGGGTCCGTGATGGCAGTGTATCATGGCCCTCAACTCGTTCACTTTAAGGCTCTAAACATTATTTTAAGCTCTAAAACGTCCCCGTTACCGGTTTGAGACGGCAATTTTCAGTTGGTCATATCCACTTGTTTTTCTGCTCAAATCCCTTCGAAAACGTTTAAAACGCGATTTTGAAGCTTGTAAAATCATTTCTTTTCAGTTTTAAAGACAGTTATAGGTTTCTTATTTTAACACGTTTTTTCGCTCATCCTGAGAGTTTGAGCGCCGAAAACATGATCCCGACTTGTTTAGTTCTGCAATTTTAATTTAGAAAGTCTCCTTTTGGTCCGTGATTGCAGTGTATAGGTTTCTTATCTTAACATGTTTTTTCGCTCATCCCGAAAGTTTTAGCGCCGAAAACATGATCTCCGTCTTGTTAAGTTTCGCAATTTTAATTTACAAGGTCTGTTTGGGTCCGTGATTGCAGTCTATCATTGCGCTCAACTCGTTCACTTTAAAGCTCTAAACATCATTTTAAACTCTAAAACGTTGCCATAATCGATTTGAGACGGAAATTTTCAGTTAGTGATATGAACATGTTTTTCTCCTCAAATCGCTTCGAAAACGTTTAAAACGCGATTTTGACGGTTGTAAGATCAATTCTTTACAGTTTTAAAGCAAGTTATAGGTTTCTTGTTTAAACATGTTTTTTCGCTCATCCCGAGAGTTTTAGCGCTGAAAACATGATTCCCGTCTTGTTAAGTTCTGCAATTTTAATTTACAAGGTCTCTTTGGGTCCGTGATTGCAGTGTATCATTGCGCTCAACTTGTTCACTTTATGGCTCTAAACATTATTTTAAACTCTAAAACGTTGCCGTTATCGATTTGAGACGGAAATTTTCAGCCAGTGATAGGAACATGTTTTTCTGCTCAAATCGCTTCGAAAACGTTTAAAACAAGACTTTGAAGCTTGTAAAATCATTTCTTTTCAGTTTTAAAGCAAGTTATAGGTTTCTTATTTTAACATGTTTTTTCGCTCATCCCGAGAGTTTTAGCGCCGAAAACATGATTCCCGTCTTGTTAAGTTCTGCAATTTTAATTTACAATGTCTCCTTTGGGTCCGTGATTGCAGTCTATCATTGCGCTCAACTCGTTCACTTTAAAGCTCTAAACATCATTTTAAACTCTAAAACGTTGCCATAATCGATTTGAGACGGAAATTTTCAGTTAGTGATATGAACATGTTTTTCCGCGAATATCGCTTCAAAAACGTTTAAAACGCGATTTTGGAGGTTGTAAGATCAATTCTTTACAGTTTTAAAGCAAGTTATAAGTTTCTTATTTCAACATGTTCTTTTGCTCATCTCGAACGTTTGAGCGCCGAAAACATGATTCCCCACTTTCTAACTTTCGCAATTTTAATTTATAAGGTCTATTTTGGGTCAGTGAATGCAGTGTATCATTGCGCTCAACTCGTTCACTTAAAGGCTCTAAACATTATTTTAAGCTCTAAAACGTCGCCGTTACCGATTTGAGACGGCAATTTTAAGTTGGTCATATCAACATGTTTTTCTGCTCAAATCGCTTCGAAAACGTTTAAAACGCGACTATGAAGGTTGTAAGATAATTTCTTTTCAGTTTTAAAGAAAGTTATAGGTTTCTTATTTTAACATGTTTTTTCGCTCATTTTGAGAGTTTGAGCGCCGAAAACATGATCCCGACTTTTTTAGTTCTGCAATTTTAATTTAATAGGTCTCTTTGGGTCTGTGATTGCAGTGTATCATTGCGCTCAACTCGTTCACTTTAAGGCTCTAAAAATCATTTGAAGCTCTGAATAGTTGACGTTATCGATTTGAGACGGAAATTTTCAGTTAGTGATATGAACATGTTTTTCTCCTCAAATCGCTTCGAAAACGTTTAAAACGCGACTATGAAGGTTGTAAGATCATTTCTTTTCAGTTTTAAAGAGAGTTATAGGTTTCTTATTTTAACATGTTTTTTCGCTCATTTTGAGAGTTTCAGCGCCGAAAACATGATCCCGACTTTTTTAGTTCTGCAATTTTAATTTACAAGGTCTCCTTCGGGTCCGTGATTGCAGTGTATCATCGGGCTCAACTCGTTCACTTTAAAGCTCTAAAAATCATTTGAAGCTCTAAAACGTTGCCATAATCGATTTGAGACGGCAATTTTCAGTTAGTGTTATGGACATGTTTTTCCGCTCAAATCGCTTCGAAAACGTTTAAAACGCGATTTTGAAGGTTGTAAGATCAATTCTTCACAGTTTTAAACCACGTTATAAGGTTTTTATTTAAACATGTTTTTTTTCTAATCTCGAACGTTTAGCGCCGAAAACATGATTCCCCACTTTCTAACTTTCGCAATTTTAATTTACAAGGTCTATTTTCGGTCCGTTATTGCAGTGTATCATTGCGCTCAACTCGTTCACTTTAAGGCTCTAAACATTATTTTAAGCTCTAACACGTCGCCGTTACCGATTTGAGACGGCAATTTTCAGTTGGTCATATGAAGATGTTTTTCTGCTCAAATCGCTTCGAAAACGTTTAAAACGCGATTTTGAAGGTTGTAAGATCATTTCTTTTCAGTTTTAAAGAAAGTTAAGTGTTTCTTATTTTAACATGTTTTTTCGCTTATCCCGAGAGTTTGAGCGCCGAAAACATGATTCCCGGCTTATTTAGTTCTGCAATTTTAATTTAATAGGTCTCTTTGGGTCTGTGATTGCAGTGTATCATTGCGCTCAACTCGTTCACTTTAAGGGTCTAGGCGTCATTTTAAACTCTGAAACGTTAACGTTATCGATTTGAGACGGAAATTTTCAGTTAGTGATATGAACATGTTTTTCTCCTCAAATCGCTTCGAAAACGTTTAAAACGCGATTTTGACGGTTGTAAGATCAATTCTTTACAGTTTTAAAGCAAGTTATAGGTTTCTTATTTAAACATGTTTTTTCGCTCATCCCCAGAGTTTTAGCGCCGAAAACATGATTCCCGTCTTGTTAAGTTCTGCAATTTTAATTTACAAGGTCTGTTTGGGTCCGTGATTGCAGTGTATCATTGCGCTCAACTCGTTCACTTTATGGCTCTAAACATTATTTTAAACTCTAAAACGTTGCCGTTATCGATTTGAGACGTAAATTTTCAGTCAGTGATATGAACATGTTTTTCTGCTCAAATCGCTTCGAAAACATTTAAAACAAGATTTTGAAGCTTGTAAAATCATTTCTTTTCAGTTTTAAAGCAAGTTATAGGTTTCTTATTTTAACATGTTTTTTCGCTCATCCCGAGAGTTTTAGCGCCGAAAACATGATTCCCGTCTTGTTAAGTTCTGCAATTTTAATTTACAAGGTCTCCTTTGGGTCCGTGATTGCAGTGTATCATTGCGCTCAACTCGTTCACTTTAAGGCTCTAAACATCATTTTAGGCTATAAAACGTTGCGGTTATCGATTTAAAACGGCAATTTTTAGTTGGTGATATGAACATGTTTTTCTGCTCAAATCGCTTCGAAAACGTTTAAAACAAGATTTTGAAGCTTGTAAAATCATTTCTTTTCAGTTTTAAAGCAAGTTATAGGTTGTTATTTTAACATGTTTTTTCGCTCATCTCGAGAGTTTTAGCGCCGAAAACATAATTCCCATCTTGTTAAGTTAAGCAATTTTAATTTACAAGGTCTCTTTTGGTCCGTGATTGCAGTGTATCATTGCGCTTAACTCGTTCACTTTAAGGCTCTAAACATCATTTTAAACTCTAAAACGTTGCCGTTATCGATTTGAGACGGAAATTTTCAGGTAGTGATATGAACATGTTTTTCTGCTCAAATCGCTTCGAAAACTTTGAAACAAGATTTTGAAGCTTGTAAAATCATTTCTTTTCAGTTTTAAAGCAAGTTATAGGTTTCTTATTTTAACATGTTTTTTCGCTCATTCCGAGAGTTTTAGCGCCGAAAACATGATTCCCGTCCTGTTAAGTTCTGCAAATTTAATTTACAACGTCTGTTTGGGTCCGTGATTGCAGTGTATCATTGCGCTCAACTCGTTCACTTTAAGGCTCTAAACATTATTTTAAGCTCTAACACGTCGCCGTTACCGATTTGAGACGGCAATTTTCAGTTGGTCATATGAACATGTTTTTCTGCTCAAATCGCTTCGAAAACGTTTAAAACGCGATTTTGAAGGTTGTAAGATCATTTCTTTTCAGTTTTAAAGAAAGTTATGTGTTTCTTATTTTAACATATTTTTTCGCTTATCCCGAGAGTTTGAGCGCCGAAAACATGATTCCCGGCTTATTTAGTTCTGCAATTTTAATTTAATAGGTCTCTTTGGGTCTGTGATTGCAGTGTATCATTGCGCTCAACTCGTTCACTTTAAGGGTCTAGGCGTCATTTTAAACTCTGAAACGTTGACGTTATCGATTTGAGACGGAAATTTTCAGTTAGTGATATGAACATGTTTTTCTCCTCAAATCGCTTCGAAAACGTTTAAAACGCGATTTTGACGGTTGTAAGATCAATTCTTTACAGTTTTAAAGCAAGTTATAGGTTTCTTATTTAAACATGTTTTTTCGCTTATCCTGAGAGTTTTAGCGCCGAAAACATGATTCCCGTCTTGTTAAGTTCTTCAATTTTAATATACAAGATCTCTTTGGGTCCGTGATTCCAGTGTATCATTGCGCTCAACTCGTTCACTTTATGGCTCTAAACATTATTTTAAACTCGAAAACGTTTCCGTTATCGATTTGAGACGGAAATTTTCAGTCAGTGATATGAACATGTTTTTCTGCTCACATCGCTTCGAAAACGTTTAAAACAAGATTTTGAAGCTTGTAAAATCATTTCTTTTCAGTTTTAAAGCAAGTTAAGTTCTTCAATTTTAATATACAAGATCTCTTTGGGTCCGTCATATCAGTGTATCATTGCGCTCAACTCGTTCACTTTAAGGCTCTAAACATCATTTTAGGCTATAAAACGTTGCGGTTATCGATTTAAGACGGCAATTTTTAGTTGGTGATATGAACATGTTTTTCTGCTCAAATTGCCTCGAAAACGTTTAAAACAAGATTTTGAAGCTTGTAAAATCATTTCTTTTCAGTTTTAAAGCAAGTTATAGGTTTCTTATTTTAACATGTTTTTTCGCTCATCCCGAGAGTTTTAGCGCCGAAAACATGATTCCCGTCTTGTTAAGTTCTGCAATTTTAATTTACAAAGTGTCCTTTGGGTCCGTGATTGCAGTGTATCATTGCGCTCAACTCGTTCACTTTAAGGCTCTAAACATCATTTTAGGCTATAAAACGTTGCGGTTATCGATTTAAGACGGAAATTTTCAGTTAGTGATATGAACATGTTTTTCTGCTCAAATCGCTTCGAAAACGTTTAAAACAAGATTTTGAAGCTTGTAAAATCATTTCTTTTCAGTTTTAAAGCAAGTTATAGGTTTCTTATTTTAACATGTTTTTTCGCTCATCCCCAGAGTTTTAGCGCCGAAAACATGATTCCCGTCTTGTTAAGTTCTGCAATTTTAATTTACAATGTCTCCTTTGGGTCCGTCATATCAGTGTATCATTGCGCTCAACTCGTTCACTTTAAGGCTCTAAACATCATTTTAAACTCTAAAACGTTGCCGTTATCGATTTGAGACGGAAATTTTCAGTTAGTGATATGAACATGTTTTTCTGCTCAAATCGCTTCGAAAACTTTGAAACAAGATTTTGAAGCTTGTAAAATCATTTCTTTTCAGTTTCAAAGCAAGTTATACATTTCTTATTTTATTATGTTTTTTCGCTCATCCCGAAGGTTTTAGCACCGAAAACATGATCTCCGTCTTGTTAAGTTTCGCAATTTTAATTTACAAGGTCTCTTTGGGTCCGTGATTGCAGTGTATCATTGCGCTCAACTCGTTCACTTTAAGGCTCTAAATATCATTTTAAACTCTAAAACGTTTCCGTTATAAATTTGAGACGGCAATTTTCAGTTAGTGATATGAACATGTTTTTCCGCTCAAATCGCTTCGAAAACGTTTAAAACGCGATTTTGAAGGTTGTAAGATCAATTCTTTACAGTTTTAAAGCAAGTTATAAGTTTCTTATTTAAACATTTTTTTTTGCTCATCTCGAAAGTTTAAACGCCGAAAACATGATTGCCGACTTGCTAAGTTCTGCAATTTTAATTTTAAAGGTCCCGTTAGGGTCCGTGAATGCAGTGTATCATTACATTGAACTCGTTCACTTTAAGGCTCTAAAAATCATTTTAAGCGCTAAAACGTCGCCGTTATCGATTTGAGACGGAAATTTTTAGTTGATGATATGAACATGTTTTTCTGCTCAAATCGCTTCGAAAACGTTTAAAACAAGATTTTTAAGCTTGTAAAATCATTTCTTTTTAGTTTTAAAGCAAGTTATAGGTTGTTATTTTAACATGTTTTTTCCCTCATCCCGAGAGTTTTAGCGCCGAAAACATGATTCCCATCTTGTTAAGTTAAGCAATTTTAATTTACAAGGTCTCTTTGGGTCCGTGATTGCAGTGTATCATTTCGCTTAACTCGTTCACTTTAAGGCTCTAAACATCATTTAAAACTCTAAAACGTTGCCGTTATCGATTTGAGACGGAAATTTTCAGTTAGTGATATGAACATGTTTTTCTGCTCACATCGCTTCGAAAACTTTGAAACAAGATTTTGAAGCTTGTAAAATCATTTCTTTTCAGTTTTAAAGCAAGTTATAGGTTTCTTATTTTAACATGTTTTTTCGCTCATCCCGAGAGTTTTAGCGCCGAAAACATGATTCCCGTCTTGTTAAGTTCTGCAATTTTAATTTACAACGTCTCTTTGGGTCCGTGATTGCAGTGTATCATTGCGCTCAACTCGTTCACTTTAAGGCTCTAAACATCATTTTAAACTCTAAAACGTTGCCGTTATCGATTTGAGACGGAAATTTTCAGTTAGTGATATGAACATGTTTTTCTGCTCAAATCGCTTCGAAAACGTTTAAAACAAGATTTTGAAGCTTGTAAAATCATTTCTTTTCAGTTTTAAAGCAAGTTATAGGTTTCTTATTTTAACATGTTTTTTCGCTCATCCCCAGAGTTTTAGCGCCGAAAACATGATTCCCGTCTTGTTAAGTTCTGCAATTTTAATTTACAAGGTCTCTTTGGGTCCGTGATTGCAGTGTATCATTGCGCTCAACTCGTTCACTTTAAGGGTCTAGGCGTCATTTTAAACTCTGAAACGTTGACGTTATCGATTTGAGACGGAAATTTTCAGTTAGTGATATGAACATGTTTTTCTCCTCAAATCGCTTCGAAAACGTTTAAAACGCGATTTTGACGGTTGTAAGATCAATTCTTTACAGTTTTAAAGCAAGTTATAGGTTTCTTATTTAAACATGTTTTTTCGCTTATCCTGAGAGTTTTAGCGCCGAAAACATGATTCCCGTCTTGTTAAGTTCTTCAATTTTAATATACAAGATCTCTTTGGGTCCGTGATTCCAGTGTATCATTGCGCTCAACTCGTTCACTTTATGGCTCTAAACATTATTTTAAACTCGAAAACGTTTCCGTTATCGATTTGAGACGGAAATTTTCAGTCAGTGATATGAACATGTTTTTCTGCTCACATCGCTTCGAAAACGTTTAAAACAAGATTTTGAAGCTTGTAAAATCATTTCTTTTCAGTTTTAAAGCAAGTTAAGTTCTTCAATTTTAATATACAAGATCTCTTTGGGTCCGTCATATCAGTGTATCATTGCGCTCAACTCGTTCACTTTAAGGCTCTAAACATCATTTTAGGCTATAAAACGTTGCGGTTATCGATTTAAGACGGCAATTTTTAGTTGGTGATATGAACATGTTTTTCTGCTCAAATTGCCTCGAAAACGTTTAAAACAAGATTTTGAAGCTTGTAAAATCATTTCTTTTCAGTTTTAAAGCAAGTTATAGGTTTCTTATTTTAACATGTTTTTTCGCTCATCCCGAGAGTTTTAGCGCCGAAAACATGATTCCCGTCTTGTTAAGTTCTGCAATTTTAATTTACAAAGTGTCCTTTGGGTCCGTGATTGCAGTGTATCATTGCGCTCAACTCGTTCACTTTAAGGCTCTAAACATCATTTTAGGCTATAAAACGTTGCGGTTATCGATTTAAGACGGAAATTTTCAGTTAGTGATATGAACATGTTTTTCTGCTCAAATCGCTTCGAAAACGTTTAAAACAAGATTTTGAAGCTTGTAAAATCATTTCTTTTCAGTTTTAAAGCAAGTTATAGGTTTCTTATTTTAACATGTTTTTTCGCTCATCCCCAGAGTTTTAGCGCCGAAAACATGATTCCCGTCTTGTTAAGTTCTGCAATTTTAATTTACAATGTCTCCTTTGGGTCCGTCATATCAGTGTATCATTGCGCTCAACTCGTTCACTTTAAGGCTCTAAACATCATTTTAAACTCTAAAACGTTGCCGTTATCGATTTGAGACGGAAATTTTCAGTTAGTGATATGAACATGTTTTTCTGCTCAAATCGCTTCGAAAACTTTGAAACAAGATTTTGAAGCTTGTAAAATCATTTCTTTTCAGTTTCAAAGCAAGTTATACATTTCTTATTTTATTATGTTTTTTCGCTCATCCCGAAGGTTTTAGCACCGAAAACATGATCTCCGTCTTGTTAAGTTTCGCAATTTTAATTTACAAGGTCTCTTTGGGTCCGTGATTGCAGTGTATCATTGCGCTCAACTCGTTCACTTTAAGGCTCTAAATATCATTTTAAACTCTAAAACGTTTCCGTTATAAATTTGAGACGGCAATTTTCAGTTAGTGATATGAACATGTTTTTCCGCTCAAATCGCTTCGAAAACGTTTAAAACGCGATTTTGAAGGTTGTAAGATCAATTCTTTACAGTTTTAAAGCAAGTTATAAGTTTCTTATTTAAACATTTTTTTTTGCTCATCTCGAAAGTTTAAACGCCGAAAACATGATTGCCGACTTGCTAAGTTCTGCAATTTTAATTTTAAAGGTCCCGTTAGGGTCCGTGAATGCAGTGTATCATTACATTGAACTCGTTCACTTTAAGGCTCTAAAAATCATTTTAAGCGCTAAAACGTCGCCGTTATCGATTTGAGACGGAAATTTTTAGTTGATGATATGAACATGTTTTTCTGCTCAAATCGCTTCGAAAACGTTTAAAACAAGATTTTTAAGCTTGTAAAATCATTTCTTTTTAGTTTTAAAGCAAGTTATAGGTTGTTATTTTAACATGTTTTTTCCCTCATCCCGAGAGTTTTAGCGCCGAAAACATGATTCCCATCTTGTTAAGTTAAGCAATTTTAATTTACAAGGTCTCTTTGGGTCCGTGATTGCAGTGTATCATTTCGCTTAACTCGTTCACTTTAAGGCTCTAAACATCATTTAAAACTCTAAAACGTTGCCGTTATCGATTTGAGACGGAAATTTTCAGTTAGTGATATGAACATGTTTTTCTGCTCACATCGCTTCGAAAACTTTGAAACAAGATTTTGAAGCTTGTAAAATCATTTCTTTTCAGTTTTAAAGCAAGTTATAGGTTTCTTATTTTAACATGTTTTTTCGCTCATCCCGAGAGTTTTAGCGCCGAAAACATGATTCCCGTCTTGTTAAGTTCTGCAATTTTAATTTACAACGTCTCTTTGGGTCCGTGATTGCAGTGTATCATTGCGCTCAACTCGTTCACTTTAAGGCTCTAAACATCATTTTAAACTCTAAAACGTTGCCGTTATCGATTTGAGACGGAAATTTTCAGTTAGTGATATGAACATGTTTTTCTGCTCAAATCGCTTCGAAAACGTTTAAAACAAGATTTTGAAGCTTGTAAAATCATTTCTTTTCAGTTTTAAAGCAAGTTATAGGTTTCTTATTTTAACATGTTTTTTCGCTCATCCCCAGAGTTTTAGCGCCGAAAACATGATTCCCGTCTTGTTAAGTTCTGCAATTTTAATTTACAATGTCTCCTTTGGGTCCGTCATATCAGTGTATCATTGCGCTCAACTCGTTCACTTTAAGGCTCTAAACATCATTTTAGGCTATAAAACGTTGCGGTTATCGATTTAAGACGGCAATTTTTAGTTGGTGATATGAACATGTTTTTCTGCTCAAATTGCCCCGAAAACGTTTAAAACAAGATTTTGAAGCTTGTAAAATCATTTCTTTTCAGTTTTAAAGAAAGTTATAGGTTTGTTATTTTAACATGTTTTTTCGCTCACCCCGAGAGTTTTAGCGCCGAAAACATGATTCCCGTCTTGTTAAGTTCTGCAATTTTAATTTACAAAGTGTCCTTTGGGTCCGTGATTGCAGTGTATCATTGCGCTCAACTCGTTCACTTTAAGGCTCTAAACATCATTTTAGGCTATAAAACGTTGCGGTTATCGATTTCAGACGGAAATTTTCAGTTAGTGATATGAACATGTTTTTCTGCTCAAATCGCTTCGAAAACGTTTAAAACAAGATTTTGAAGCTTGTAAGATCAATTCTTTACAGTTTTAAAGCAAGTTATAAGTTTCTTATTTAAACATTTTTTTTTGCTCATCTCGAAAGTTTAAACGCCGAAAACATGATTGCCGACTTGCTAAGTTCTGCAATTTTAATTTTAAAGGTCCCGTTTGGGTCCGTGAATGCAGTGTATCATTACATTCAACTCGTTCACTTTAAGGCTCTAAAAATCATTTTAAGCGCTAAAACGTCGCCGTTATCGATTTGAGGCGGAAATTTTTAGTTGATGATATGAACATGTTTTTCTGCTCAAATCGCTTCGAAAACGTTTAAAACAAGATTTTCAAGCTTCTAAAATCATTTCTTTTTAGTTTTAAAGCAAGTTATAGGTTGTTATTTTAACATGTTTTTTTGCTCATCCCGAGAGTTTTAGCGCCGAAAACATGATTCCCATCTTGTTAAGTTAAGCAATTTTAATTTACAAGGTCTCTTTGGGTCCGTGATTGCAGTGTATCATTGCGCTTAACTCGTTCACTTTAAGGCTCTAAACATCATTTCAAACTCTAAAACGTTGCCGTTATCGATTTGAGACGGAAATTTTCAGTTAGTGATATGAACATGTTTTTCTGCTCACATCGCTTCGAAAACTTTGAAACAAGATTTTGAAGCTTGTAAAATCATTTCTTTTCAGTTTTAAAGCAAGTTATAGGTTTCTTATTTTAACATGTTTTTTCGCTTACCCCGAGAGTTTGAGCGCCGAAAACATGATTCCCGGCTTATTTAGTTCTGCAATTTTAATTTAATAGGTCTCTTTGGGTCTGTGATTGCAGTGTATCATTGCGCTCAACTCGTTCACTTTAAGGGTCTAGGCGTCATTTTAAACTCTGAAACGTTGACGTTATCGATTTGAGACGGAAATTTTCAGTTAGTGATATGAACATGTTTTTCTCCTCAAATCGCTTCGAAAACGTTTAAAACGCGATTTTGACGGTTGTAAGATCAATTCTTTATAGTTTTAAAGCAAGTTATAGGTTTCTTATTTAAACATGTTTTTTCGCTCATCCCGAGAGTTTTAGCGCTGAAAACATGATTCCCGTCTTGTTAAGTTCTTCAATTTTAATTTACAATGTCTCTTTGGGTCCGTGATTGCAGTGTATCATTCCGCTCAACTCGTTCACTTTATGGCTCTAAACATTATTTTAAACTCCAAAACGTTGCCGTTATCGATTTGAGACGGAAATTTTCAGTCACTGATATGAACATGTTTTTCTGCTCAAATCGCTTCGAAAACGTTTAAAACAAGATTTTGAAGCTTGTAAAATCATTTCTTTTCAGTTTTAAAGCAAGTTATAGGTTTCTTATTTTAACATGTTTTTTCGCTCATCCCGAGAGTTTTAGCGCCGAAAACATGATTCCCATCTTGTTAAGTTCTGCAATTTTAATTTACAAGGTGTCCTTTGGGTCCGTGATTGCAGTGTATCATTGCGCTCAACTCGTTCACTTTAAGGCTCTAAACATCATTTTAGGCTATAAAACGTTGCGGTTATCGATTTAAGACGGAAATTTTCAGTTAGTGATATGAACATGTTTTTCTGCTCAAATCGCTTCGAAAACGTTTAAACAAGATTTTGAAGCTTGTAAAATCATTTCTTTTCAGTTTTAAAGCAAGTTATAGGTTTCTTATTTTAACATGTTTTTTCGCTCATCCCGAGAGTTTTAGCGCCGAAAACATGATTCCCGTCTTGTTAAGTTCTGCAATTTTAATTTACAATGTCTCCTTTGGGTCCGTCATATCAGTGTATCATTGCGCTCAACTCGTTCACTTTTAGGCTCCAAACATCATTTTAGGCTATAAAACGTTGCGGTTATCGATTTAAGACGGCAATTTTTAGTTGGTGATATGAACATGTTTTTCTGCTCAAATCGCCTCGAAAACGTTTAAAACAAGATTTTGAAGCTTGTAAAATCAATTCTTTTCAGTTTTAAAGCAAGTTATAAATTGTTATTTTAACATGTTTTTTCGCCCATCCCGAGAGTTTTAGCGCCGAAAACATGATTCCCATCTTGTTAAGTTAAGCAATTTTAATTTACAAGGTCTCTTTGGGTCCGTGATTGCAGTGTATCATTGCGCTTAACTCGTTCACTTTAAGGCTCTAAACATCATTTTAAACTCTAAAACGTTGCCGTTATCGATTTGAGACGGAAATTTTCAGTTAGTGATATGAACATGTTTTTCTGCTCAAATCGCTTCGAAAACTTTGAAACAAGATTTTGAAGCTTGTAAAATCATTTCTTTTCAGTTTTAAAGCAAGTTATAGGTTTCTTATTTTAACATGTTTTTTCGCTCATCCCGAGAGTTTTAGCGCCGAAAACATGATTCCCGTCTTGTTAAGTTCTGCAATTTTAATTTACAACGTCTCTTTGGGTCCGTGATTGCAGTGTATCATTGCGCTCAACTCGTTCACTTTAAGGCTCTAAACATCATTTTAAACTCTAAAACGTTGCCGTTATAAATTTGAGACGGCAATTTTCAGTTAGTGATATGAACATGTTTTTCCGCTCAAATCGCTTCGAAAACGTTTAAAACGCGATTTTGAAGGTTGTAAGATTAATTCTTTACAGTTTTAAAGCAAGTTATAAGTTTCTTATTTAAACATGTTTTTTTGCTCATCTCGAACGTTTGAGCGCCGAAAACATGATCCCGACTTGTTTAGTTCTGAAATTTTAATTTACAAGGTCTCCTTTTAGTCCGTGATAGCAGTGTATCATCGCGCTCAACTCGTTCACTTTAAGGCTCTAAACATCATTTTAAACTCTAAAACGTTGCCGTTATCGATTTGAGACGGCAATTTTTAGTTGGTGATATGAACATGTTTTTCTGCTCAAATCGCTTCGAAAACGTTTAAAACAAGATTTTGAAGCTGGTAAAATCATTTCTTTTCAGTTTTAAAGAAAGTTATAGGTTTCTTATTTTAACATGTTTTTTCGCTCATCCCGAAAGTTTTAGCACCGAAAACATGATCTCCGTCTTGTTAAGTTTCGCAATTTTAATTTACAAGGTCTCTTTGGGTCCGTGATTGCAGTGTATCATTGCGCTCAACTCGTTCACTTTAAGGCTCTAAACATCATTTTAAACTCTAAAACGTTTCCGTTATAAATTTGAGACGGCAATTTTCAGTTAGTGATATGAACATGTTTTTCCGCTCAAATCGCTTCGAAAACGTTTAAAACGCGATTTTGAAGGTTGTAAGATTAATTCTTTACAGTTTTAAAGCAAGTTATAAGTTTCTTATTTAAACATTTTTTTTTGCTCATCTCGAACGTTTAAACGCCGAAAACATGATTCCCGACTTGCTAAGTTCTGCAATTTTAATTTTAAAGGTCCCGTTTGGGTCCGTGAATGCAGTGTATCATTACATTCAACTCGTTCACTTTAAGTCTCTAAACATCATTTTAAGCGCTAAAACGTCGCCGTTATCGATTTGAGACGGAAATTTTTAGTTGATGATATGAACATGTTTTTCTGCTCAAATCGCTTCGAAAACGTTTAAAACAAGATTTTCAAGCTTGTAAAATCATTTCTTTTCAGTTTTAAAGCAAGTTATAGGTTTCTTATTTTAACATGTTTTTTCGCTCATCCCGAAAGTTTTAGCGCCGAAAACATTATCTCCGTCTTGTTAAGTTCTGCAATTTTAATTTTAAAGGTCCCCTTTGGGTCCGTGAATGCAGTGTATCATTACATTCAACTCGTTCACTTTAAGGCTCTAAACATCATTTTAAGCGCTAAAACGTCGCCGTTATCGATTTGAGACGGCAATTTTCAGTTAGTTTCTTATTTAAACATGTTTTTTTTGCTCATGTCGAACGTTTGAGCGCCGAAAACATGATTCCCCACTTTCTAACTTTCGCAATTTTAATTTACAATTCCTATTTTGGGTCCGTGTTGGCAGTGTATCATTGCGCTCAACTCGTTCACTTTAAGGCTCTAAACATTATTTTAAACTCTAAAACGTTGCCGTTATCGATTTGAGAAGGAAATTTTCAGTCAGTGATATGAACATGTTTTTCTGCTCAAATCGCTTCGAAAACGTTTAAAACAAGACTTTGAAGCTTGTAAAATCATTTCTTTTCAGTTTTAAAGCAAGTTATAGGTTTCTTATTTTAACATGTTTTTTCGCTCATCCCAAGAGTTTTAGCGCCGAAAAATTGATTCCCGTCTTGTTAAATTCTGCAATTTTAATTTACAATGTCTCCTTTGGGTCCGTGATTGCACTCTATCATTGCGCTCAACTCGTTCACTTTAAAGCTCTAAACATCATTTTAAACTCTAAAACGTTGTTATAATCGATTTGAGACGGAAATTTTCAGTTAGTGATATGAACATATTTTTCCGCGAATATCGCTTCAAAAACGTTTAAAACGCGATTTTGGAGGTTGTAAGATCAATTCTTTACAGTTTTAAAGCAAGTTATAAGTTTCTTATTTAAACATGTTCTTTTGCTCATCTCGAACGTTTGAGCGCCGAAAACATGATTCCCCACTTTCTAACTTTTGCAATTTTAATTTATAAGGTCTATTTTGGGTCCGTGAATGCAGTGTATCATTACATTCAACTCGTTCACTTTAAGGCTCTAAACATCATTTTAAGCGCTAAAACGTCGCCGTTATCGATTTGAGACGGAAATTTTTAGTTGATGATATGAACATGTTTTTGTGCTCAAATCGCTTCGAAAACGTTTAAAACAAGATTTTCGAGCTTGTAAAATCATTTCTTTTCAGTTTTAAAGCAAGTTATAGGTTTCTTATTTTAACATGTTTTTTCGCTCATCCCGAAAGTTTTAGCGCCGAAAACATGATCTCCGTCTTGTTAAGTTCTGCAATTTTAATTTTAAAGGTCCCCTTTGGGTCCGTGAATGCAGTGTATCATTACATTCAACTCGTTCACTTTAAGGCTCTAAACATCATTTTAAGCGCTAAAACGTCGCCGTTATCGATTTGAGACGGCAATTTTCAGTTAGTTTCTTATTTAAACATGTTTTTTTTGCTCATGTCGAACGTTTGAGCGCCGAAAACATGATTCCCCACTTTCTAACTTTCGCAATTTTAATTTACAAGTCCTATTTTGGGTCCGTGTTGGCAGTGTATCATTGCGCTCAACTCGTTCATTTTAAGGCTCTAAACATTATTTTAAACTCTAAAACGTTGCCGTTATCGATTTGAGAAGGAAATTTTCAGTCAGTGATATGAACATGTTTTTCTGCTCAAATCGCTTCGAAAACGTTTAAAACAAGACTTTGAAGCTTGTAAAATCATTTCTTTTCAGTTTTAAAGCAAGTTATAGGTTTCTTATTTTAACATGTTTTTTCGCTCATCCCGAGAGTTTTAGCGCCGAAAAATTGATTCCCGTCTTGTTAAGTTCTGCAATTTTAATTTACAATGTCTCCTTTGGGTCCGTGATTGCACTCTATCATTGCGCTCAACTCGTTCACTTTAAAGCTCTAAACATCATTTTAAACTCTAAAACGTTGTTATAATCGATTTGAGACGGAAATTTTCAGTTAGTGATATGAACATGTTTTTCCGCGAATATCGCTTCAAAAACGTTTAAAACCCGATTTTGGAGGTTGTAAGATCAATTCTTTACAGTTTTAAAGCAAGTTATAAGTTTCTTATTTAAACATGTTCTTTTGCTCATCTCGAACGTTTGAGCGCCGAAAACATGATTCCCCACTTTCTAACTTTTGCAATTTTAATTTATAAGGTCTATTTTGGGTCCGTGAATGCAGTGTATCATTGCGCTCAACTCGTTCACTTAAAGGCTCTAAACATTATTTTAAGCTCTAAAACGTCGCCGTTACCGATTTGAGACGGCAATTTTAAGTTGGTCATATCAACATGTTTTTCTGCTCAAATCGCTTCGAAAACGTTTAAAACGCGACTATGAAGGTTGTAAGATCATTTCTTTTCAGTTTTAAAGAAAGTTATAGGTTTCTTATTTTAACATGTTTTTTCGCTCATCCTGAGAGTTTGAGCGCCGAAAACATGATCCCGACTTGTTTAGTTCTGCAATTTTAATTTACAAGGTCTCCTTTTGGTCCGTGATTGCAGTGTATCATCGCGCTCAACTCGTTCACTTTAAGGCTCTAAACATCATTTTAAACTCTAAAACGTTGCCGTTATCGATTTGAGACGGCAATTTTTAGTTGGTGATATGAACATGTTTTTCTGCTCAAATCGCTTCGAAAACGTTTAAAACAAGATTTTGAAGCTGGTAAAATCATTTCTTTTCAGTTTTAAAGAAAGTTATAGGTTTCTTATTTTAACATGTTTTTTCGCTCATCCCGAAAGTTTTAGCACCGAAAACATGATCTCCCTTTTGTTAAGTTTCGCAATTTTAATTTACAAGGTCTCTTTGGGTCCGTGATTGCAGTGTATCATTGCGCTCAACTCGTTCACTTTAAGGCTCTAAACATCATTTTAAACTCTAAAACGTTTCCGTTATAAATTTGAGACGGCAATTTTCAGTTAGTGATATGAACATGTTTTTCCGCTCAAATCGCTTCGAAAACGTTTAAAACGCGATTTTGAAGGTTGTGAGATCAATTCTTTTCAGTTTTAAAGCAAGTTATAAGTTTCTTATTTAAACATTTTTTTTTGCTCATCTCGAACGTTTAAACGCCGAAAACATGATTCCCGACTTGCTAAGTTCTGCAATTTTAATTTTAAAGGTCCCGTTTGGGTCCGTGAATGCAGTGTATCATTACATTCAACTCGTTCACTTTAAGGCTCTAAACATCATTTTAAGCGCTAAAACGTCGCCGTTATCGATTTGAGACGGCAATTTTCAGTTAGTTTCTTATTTAAACATGTTTTTTTTGCTCATGTCGAACGTTTGAGCGCCGAAAACATGATTCCCCACTTTCTAACTTTCGCAATTTTAATTTACAATTCCTATTTTGGGTCCGTGTTGGCAGTGTATCATTGCGCTCAACTCGTTCACTTTAAGGCTCTAAACATTATTTTAAACTCTAAAACGTTGCCGTTATCGATTTGAGAAGGAAATTTTCAGTCAGTGATATGAACATGTTTTTCTGCTCAAATCGCTTCGAAAACGTTTAAAACAAGACTTTGAAGCTTGTAAAATCATTTCTTTTCAGTTTTAAAGCAAGTTATAGGTTTCTTATTTTAACATGTTTTTTCGCTCATCCCGAGAGTTTTAGCGCCGAAAAATTGATTCCCGTCTTGTTAAGTTCTGCAATTTTAATTTACAATGTCTCCTTTGGGTCCGTGATTGCACTCTATCATTGCGCTCAACTCGTTCACTTTAAAGCTCTAAACATCATTTTAAACTCTAAAACGTTGTTATAATCGATTTGAGACGGAAATTTTCAGTTAGTGATATGAACATGTTTTTCCGCGAATATCGCTTCAAACGCGATTTTGGAGGTTGTAAGATCAATTCTTTACAGTTTTAAAGCAAGTTATAAGTTTCTCATTTAAACATGTTCTTTTGCTCATCTCGAACGTTTGAGCGCCGAAAACATGATTCCCCACTTTCTAACTTTTGCAATTTTAACTTATAAGGTCTATTTTGGGTCCGTGAATGCAGTGTATCATTGCGCTCAACTCGTTCACTTAAAGGCTCTAAACATTATTTTAAGCTCTAAAACGTCGCCGTTACCGATTTGAGACGGCAATTTTAAGTTGGTCATATCAACATGTTTTTCTGCTCAAATCGCTTCGAAAACGTTTAAAACGCGACTATGAAGGATGTAAGATCATTTCTTTTCAGTTTTAAAGAAAGTTATAGGTTTCTTATTTTAACATGTTTTTTCGCTCATTTTGAGAGTTTGAGCGCCGAAAACATGATCCCGACTTTTTTAGTTCTGCAATTTTAATTTACAAGGTCTCCTTAGGGTGCGTGATTGCAATGTATCATCGGGCTCAACTCGTTCACTTTAAGGCTCTAAAAATCATTTGAAGCTCTAAAACGTTGCCATAATCGATTTGAGACGGCAATTTTCAGTTAGTGTTATGGACATGTTTTTCCGCTCAAATCGCTTCGAAAACGTTTAAAACGCGATTTTGAAGGTTGTAAGATCAATTCTTTACAGTTTTAAACCAAGTTATAAGGTTTTTATTTAAACATGTTTTTTTTCTCATCTCGAACGTTTAGCGCCGAAAACATGATTCCCAACTTGCTAAGTTTCGCAATTTTAATTTACAAGGTCTATTTTCGGTCCGTTATTGCAGTGTATCATTGCGCTCAACTCGTTCACTTTAAGGCTCTAAACATTATTTTAAGCTCTAACACGTCGCCGTTACCGATTTGAGACGGCAATTTTCAGTTGGTCATATGAACATGTTTTTCTGCTCAAATCGCTTCGAAAACGTTTAAAACGCGATTTTGAAGGTTGTAAGATCATTTCTTTTCAGTTTTAAAGAAAGTTATGTGTTTCTTATTTTAACATGTTTTTTCGCTGATCCCGAGAGTTTGAGCGCCGAAAACATGATTCCCGGCTTATTTAGTTCTGCAATTTTAATTTAATAGGTCTCTTTGGGTCTGTGATTGCAGTGTATCATTACGCTCAACTCGTTCACTTTAAGGGTCTAGGCGTCATTTTAAACTCTGAAACGTTGACGTTATCGATTTGAGACGGAAATTTTCAGTTAGTGATATGAACATGTTTTTCTCCTCAAATCGCTTCGAAAACGTTTAAAACGCGATTTTGACGGTTGTAAGATCAATTCTTTACAGTTTTAAAGCAAGTTATAGGTTTCTTATTTAAACATGTTTTTTCGCTCATCCCGAGAGTTTTAGCGCCGAAAACATGATTCCCGTCTTGTTAAGTTCTGCAATTTTAATTTACAAGGTCTGTTTGGGTCCGTGATTGCAGTGTATCATTGCGCTCAACTCGTTCACTTTATGGCTCTCAACATTATTTTAAACTCTAAAACGTTGCCGTTATCGATTTGAGACGGAAATTTTCAGTCAGTGATAAGAACATGTTTTTCTGCTCAAATCGCTTCGAAAACGTTTAAAACGCGATTTTGAAGCTTGTAAAATCATTTCTTTTCAGTTTTAAAGCAAGTCATAGGTTTCTTATCTTAACATGTTTTTTCGCTCATCCCGAGAGTTTTAGCGCCGAAAACATGATTCCCGTCATGTTAAGTTCTGCAATTTTAATTTACAATGTCTCCTTTGGGTCCGTCATATCAGTGTATCATTGCGCTCAACTCGTTCACTTTAAGGCTCTAAACATCATTTTAGGCTATAAAACGTTGCGGTTATCGATTTAAGACGGCAATTGTTAGTTGGTGATATGAACATTTTTTTCTGCTCAAATTGCCTCGAAAACGTTTAAAACAAGATTTTGAAGCTTGTAAAATCAATTCTTTTCAGTTTTAAAGCAAGTTATAGGTTGTTATTTTAACATGTTTTTTCGCTCATCCCGAGAGTTTTAGCGCCGAAAACATGATTCCCATCTTGTTAAGTTAAGCAATTTTAATTTACAAGGTCTCTTTGGGTCCGTGATTGCAGTGTATCATTGCGCTTAACTCGTTCACTTTAAGGCTCTAAACATCATTTTAAACTCTAAAACGTTGCCGTTATCGATTTGAGACGGAAATTTTCAGTTAGTGATATGAACATGTTTTTCTGCTCAAATCGCTTCGAAAACTTTGAAACAAGATTTTGAAGCTTGTAAAATCATTTCTTTTCAGTTTTAAAGCAAGTTATAGGTTTCTTATTTTAACATGTTTTTTCGCTCATCCCGAGAGTTTTAGCGCCGAAAACATGATTCCCGTCTTGTTAAGTTCTGCAATTTTAATTTACAACGTCTCTTTGGGTCCGTGATTGCAGTGTATCATTGCGCTCAACTCGTTCACTTTAAGGCTCTAAACATCATTTTAAACTCTAAAACGTTGCCGTTATCGATTTGAGACGGAAATTTTCAGTTAGTGATCTGAACATGTTTTTCAGCTCAGATCGCTTCAAAAACGTTTAAAACGCCATTTTGAAGGCTGTAAGATCAATTCTTTACAGTTTTAAAGCAAGTTATAAGTTTCTTATTTAAACATGTTTTTTTGCTCATCTCGAACGTTTGAGCGCCGAAAACATGATCCCGACTTGTTTAGTTCTGAAATTTTAATTTACAAGGTCACCTTTTAGTCCGTGATAGCAGTGTATCATCGCGCTCAACTCGTTCACTTTAAGGCTCTAAACATAATTTTAAACTCTAAAACGTTGCCGTTATCGATTTGAGACGGCAATTTTTAGTTGGTGATATGAACATGTTTTTCTGCTCAAATCGCTTCGAAAACGTTTAAAACAAGATTTTGAAGCTGGTAAAATCATTTCTTTTCAGTTTTAAAGAAAGTTATAGGTTTCTTATTTTAACATGTTTTTTCGCTCATCCCGAAAGTTTTAGCACCGAAAACATGATCTCCGTCTTGTTAAGTTTCGCAATTTTAATTTACAAGGTCTCTTTGGGTCCGTGATTGCAGTGTATCATTGCGCTCAACTCGTTCACTTTAAGGCTCTAAACATCATTTTAAACTCTAAAACGTTTCCGTTATAAATTTGAGACGGCAATTTTCAGTTAGTGATATGAACATGTTTTTCCGCTCAAATCGCTTCGAAAACGTTTAAAACGCGATTTTGAAGGTTGTAAGATCAATTCTTTACAGTTTTAAAGCAAGTTATAAGTTTCTTATTTAAACATTTTTTTTTGCTCATCTCGAACGTTTAAACGCCGAAAACATGATTCCCGACTTGCTAAGTTCTGCAATTTTAATTTTAAAGGTCCCGTTTGGGTCCGTGAATGCAGTGTATCA
The DNA here is from genome assembly GCA_963855995.1 of Muricea muricata. Taxonomy (NCBI): domain Eukaryota; kingdom Metazoa; phylum Cnidaria; class Anthozoa; order Malacalcyonacea; family Plexauridae; genus Muricea; species Muricea muricata. The sequence continues at coordinate 6,152,853 of OY979728.1, read as the reverse complement.
TTACATTCAACTCGTTCACTTTAATTCTCTAAACATCATTTTAAGCGCTAAAACGTCGCCGTTATCGATTTGAGACGGAAATTTTTAGTTGATGATATGAACATGTTTTTCTGCTCAAATCGCTTCGAAAACGTTTAAAACAAGATTTTCAAGCTTGTAAAATCATTTCTTTTTAGTTTTAAAGCAAGTTATAGGTTTCTTATTTTAACATGTTTTTTCGCTCATCCCGAAAGTTTTAGCGCCGAAAACATGATCTCCGTCTTGTTAAGTTCTGCAATTTTAATTTTAAAGGTCCCCTTTGGGTCCGCGAATGCAGTGTATCGTTACATTCAACTCGTTCACTTTAAGGCTCTAAACATCATTTTAAGCGCTAAAACGTCGCCGTTATCGATTTGAGACGGCAATTTTCAGTTAGTTTCTTATTTAAACATGTTTTTTTGCTCATCTCGAACGTTTGAGCGCCGAAAACATGATTCCCCACCTTCTAACTTTTGCAATTTTAATTTATAAGGTCTATTTTTTGGTCCGTGAATGCAGTGTATCATTGCGCTCAACTCGTTCACTTAAAGGCTCTAAACATTATTTTAAGGTCTAAAACGTCGCCGTTACCAATTTGAGACGGCAATTTTAAGTTGGTCATATCAACATGTTTTTCTGCTCAAATCGCTTCGAAAACGTTTAAAACGCGACTATGAAGGTTGTAAGATCATTTCTTTTCAGTTTTAAAGAAAGTTATAGGTTTCTTATTTTAACATGTTTTTTCGCTCATCCTGAGAGTTTGAGCGCCGAAAACATGATCCCGACTTTTTTAGTTCTGCAATTTTAATTTACAAGGTCTCCTTCGGGTCCGTGATTGCAGTGTATCATCGGGCTCAACTCGTTCACTTTAACGCTCTAAAAATCATTTGAAGCTCTAAAACGTTGCCATAATCAATTTGAGACGGCAATTTTCAGTTAGTGTTATGGACATGTTTTTCCGCTCAAATCGCTTCGAAAACGTTTAAAACGCGATTTTGAAGGTTGTAAGATCAATTCTTTACAGGTTTAAACAAAGTTATAAGGTTTTTATTTAAACATGTTTTTTTTTCTCATCTCGAACGTTTAGCGCCGAAAACATGATTCCCCACTTGCTAAGTTTCGCAATTTTAATTTACAAGGTCTATTTTCGGTCCGTTATTGCAGTGTATCATTGCGCTCAACTCGTTCACTTTAAGGCTCTAAACATTATTTTAAGCTCTAACACGTCGCCGTTACCGATTTGAGACGGCAATTTTCAGTTGGTCATATGAACATGTTTTTCTGCTCAAATCGCTTCGAAAACGTTTAAAACGCGATTTTGAAGGTTGTAAGATCATTTCTTTTCAGTTTTAAAGAAAGTTATGTGTTTCTTATTTTAACATGTTTTTTCGCTTATCCCGAGAGTTTGAGCGCCGAAAACATGATTCCCGGCTTATTTAGTTCTGCAATTTTAATTTAATAGGTCTCTTTGGGTCTGTGATTGCAGTGTATCATTGCGCTTAACTCGTTCACTTTAAGGGTCTAGGCGTCATTTTAAACTCTGAAACGTTGACGTTATCGATTTGAGACGGAAATTTTAAGTTAGTGATATGAACATGTTTTTCTCCTCAAATCGCTTCGAAAACGTTTAAAACGCGATTTCGACGGTTGTAAGATCAATTCTTTACAGTTTTAAAGCAAGTTATAAGTTTCTTATTTAAACATGTTTTTTTGCTCATCTCGAACGTTTGAGCGCCGAAAACATGCTCCCGACTTGTTTAGTTCTGCAATTTTAATTTACAAGGTCTCCTTTTGGTCCGTGATAGCAGTGTATCATCGCGCTCAACTCGTTCACTTTAAGGCTCTAAACATCATTTTAAACTCTAAAACGTTGCCGTTATCGATTTGAGACGGCAATTTTTAGTTGGTGATATGAACATGTTTTTCTGCTCAAATCGCTTCGAAAACGTTTAAAAAAAGATTTTGAAGCTGGTAAAATCATTTCTTTTAAGTTTTAAAGAAAGTTATAGGTTTCTTATTTTAACATGTTTTTTCGCTCATCCCGAAAGTTTTAGCACCGAAAACATGATCTCCGTCTTGTTAAGTTTCGAAATTTTAATTTACAAGGTCTCTTTGGGTCCGTGATTGCAGTGTATCATTGCGCTCAACTCGTTCACTTTAAGGCTCTAAACATCAGTTTAAACTCTAAAACGTTTCCGTTATAAATTTGAGACGGCAATTTTCAGTTAGTGATATGAACATGTTTTTCCGGTTAAATCGTTTCAAAAACGTTTAAAACGCGATTTTGAATGTTGTAAGATCAATTCTTTACAGTTTTAAAGCAAGTTATAAGTTTCTTATTTAAATTTTTTTTTGCTCATCTCGAACGTTTAAACGCCGAAAACATGATTCCCGACTTGCTAAGTTCTGCAATTTTAATTTTAAAGGTCCCCTTTGGGTCCGTGAATGCAGTGTATCATTACATTCAACTCCTTCACTTTAAGGCTCTAAACATCATTTTAAGCGCAAAAACGTCGCCGTTATCGATTTGAGACGGAAATTTTTAGTTGGTGATATGAACATGTTTTTCTGCTCGAATCGCTTCGAAAACGTTTAAAACAAGATTTTCAAGCTTGTAAAATCATTTCTTTTCAGTTTTAAAGCAAGTTATAGGTTTCTTATTTTAACATGTTTTTTCGCTCATCCCGAAAGTTTTAGCGCCGAAAACATGATCTCCGTTTTGTTAAGTTCTGCAATTTTAATTTTAAAGGTCCCCTTTGGGTCCGTGAATGCAGTGTATCATTACATTCAACTCGTTCACTTTAAGGCTCTAAAAATCATTTTAAGCGCTAAAACGTCGCCGTTATCGATTTGAGACGGAAATTTTTAGTTGGTGATATGAACATGTTTTTCTGCTCAAATCGCTTCGAAAACGTTTAAAACAAGGTTTTCAAGCTTGTAAAAACATTTCTTTTCAGTTTTAAAGCAAGTTATAGGTTTCTTATTTTAACATGTTTTTTCGCTCATTCCGAAAGTTTTAGCGCCGAAAACATGATCTCCGTCTTGTTAAGTTCTGCAATTTTAATTTACAAGGTCTCTTTTGGTCCGTGATTGCAGTGTATCATTGCGCTCAACTCGTTCACTTAAAGGCTCTAAACATCATTTTAAACTCTAAAATTTTTCCGTTATAAATTTGAGACGGCAATTTTCAGTTAGTTTCTTATTTAAACATGTTTTTTTGCTCATGTCGAACGTTTGAGCGCCGAAAACATGATTCCCACTTGCTAACTTTCGCAATTTTAATTTACAAGTCCTATTTTGGGTCCGTGATGGCAGTGTATCATTGCGCTCAACTCGTTCACTTTAAGGCTCTAAACATTATTTTAAGCTCTAAAACGTCGCCGTTACCGGTTTGAGACGGAAATTTTCAGTTAGTGATATGAACATGTTTTTCCGCTCAAATCGCTTCGAAAACGTTTAAAACGCGATTTTGAAGGTTGTAAGATCAATTCTTTACAGTTTTAAAGCAAGTTATAAGTTTCTTTTTTAAACATGTTTTTTTTCTCATCTCGAACGTTTGAGCGCCGAAAACATGATTCCCCACTTGCTAACTTTCGCAATTTTAATTTACAAGGTCTATTTTCGGTCCGTGATTGCAGTGTATCATTGCGCTCAACTCGTTCACTTTAAGACTCTAAACATTATTTTAAGCTCTAAAACGTCGCCGTTACCGATTTGAGACGGCAATTTTCAGTTGGTCATATCCACTTGTTTTTCTGCTCAAATCCCTTCGAAAACGTTTAAAACGCGATTTTGAAGCTTGTAAAATCATTTCTTTTCAGTTTTAAAGAAAGTTATAGGTTTCTTATTTTAACACGTTTTTTCGCTCATCCTGAGAGTTTGAGCGCCGAAAACATGATCCCGACTTGTTTAGTTCTGCAATTTTAATTTACAAAGTCTCCTTTTGGTCCGTGATTGCAGTGTATAGGTTTCTTATCTTAACATGTTTTTTCGCTCATCCCGAAAGTTTTAGCGCCGAAAATATGATCTCCGTCTTGTTAAGTTTCGCAATTTTAATTTACAAGGTCTGTTTGGGTCCGTGATTGCAGTCTATCATTGCGCTCAACTCGTTCACTTTAAAGCTCTAAACATCATTTTAAACTCTAAAACGTTGCCATAATCGATTTGAGACGGAAATTTTCAGTTAGTTATATGAACATGTTTTTCCGCGAATATCGCTTCAAAAACGTTTAAAACGCTATTTTGGAGGTTGTAAGATCAATTCTTTACAGTTTTAAAGCAAGTTATAAGTTTCTTATTTAAACATGTTCTTTTGCTCATCTCGAACGTTTGAGCGCCGAAAACATGATCCCCCACTTTCTAACTTTCGCAATTTTAATTTATAAGGTCTATTTTGGGTCCGTGAATGCAGTGTATCTTTGCGCTCAACTCGTTCACTTAAAGGCTCTAAACATTATTTTAAGCTCTAAAACGTCGCCGTTACCGATTTGAGACGGCAATTTTAAGTTGGTCATATCAACATGTTTTTCTGCTCAAATCGCTTCGAGAACGTTTAAAACGCGATTTTGAAGGTTCTAAGATCATTTCTTTTCAGTTTTAAAGAAAGTTATGTGTTTCTTATTTTAACATGTTTTTTCGCTCATTTTGAGAGTTTGAGAGCCGAAAATATGATCCCGACTTTTTTAGTTCTGCAATTTTAATTTACAAGGTCTCCTTCGGGTCCGTGATTGCAGTGTATCATCGGGCTCAACTCGTTCACTTTAAGGCTCTAAAAATCATTTGAAGCTCTAAAACGTTGCCATAATCGATTTGAGACGGAAATTTTCAGTTAGTGTTATGGACATGTTTTTCCGCTCAAATCGCTTCGAAAACGTTTAAAACGCGATTTTGAAGGTTGTAAGATCAATTCTTTACAGTTTTAAACCAAGTTATAAGGTTTTTATTTAAACATGTTTTTTTTCTAATCTCGAACGTTTAGCGCCGAAAACATGATTCCCCACTTGCTAAGTTTCGCAATTTTAATTTACAAGGTCTCTTTTGGGTCCGTGATTGCAGTGTATCATTGCGCTCAACTCGTTCACTTTAAGGCTCTAAACATCATTTTAGGCTATAAAACGTTGCGGTTATCGATTTAAGATGGCAATTTTTAGTTGGTGATATGAACATGTTTTTCTGCTCAAATCGCTTCGAAAACGTTTAAAACAAGATTTTGAAGCTTGTAAAATCATTTCTTTTCAGTTTTAAAGCAAGTTATAGGTTGTTATTTTAACATGTTTTTTCGCTCATTTCGAGAGTTTTAGCGCCGAAAACATGATTCCCATCTTGTTAAGTTAAGCAATTTTAATTTACAAGGTCTCTTTGGGTCCGTGATTGCAGTGTATCATTGCGCTTAACTCGTTCACTTTAAGGCTCTAAACATCATTTTAAACTCTAAAACGTTGCCGTTATCGATTTGAGACGGAAATTTTCAGGTAGTGATATGAACATGTTTTTCTGCTCAAATCGCTTCGAAAACTTTGAAACAAGATTTTGAAGCTTGTAAAATCATTTCTTTTCAGTTTTAAAGCAAGTTATAGGTTTCTTATTTTAACATGTTTTTTCGCTCATCCCGAGAGTTTTAGCGCCGAAAACATGATTCCCGTCTTGTTAAGTTCTGCAATTTTAATTTACAACGTCTCTTTGGGTCCGTGATTGCAGTGTATCATTGCGCTCAACTCGTTCACTTTAAGGCTCTAAACATCATTTTAAACTCTAAAACGTTTCCGTTATAAATTTGAGACGGCAATTTTCAGTTAGTGATATGAACATGTTTTTCCGCTCAAATCGCTTCGAAAACGTTTAAAACGCGATTTTGAAGGTTGTAAGATCAATTCTTTACAGTTTTAAAGCAAGTTATAAGTTTCTTATTTAAACATTTTTTTTGCTCATCTCGAACGTTTAAACGCCGAAAACATGATTCCCGACTTGCTAAGTTCTGCAATTTTAATTTTAAAGGTCCCGTTTGGGTCCGTGAATGCAGTGTATCATTACATTCAACTCGTTCACTTTAAGGCTCTAAACATCATTTTAAGCGCTAAAACGTCGCCGTTATCGATTTGAGACGGAAATTTTTAGTTGGTGATATGAACATGTTTTTCTGCTCAAATCGCTTCGAAAACGTTTAAAACAAGATTTTCAAGCTTGTAAAATCATTTCTTTTCAGTTTTAAAGCAAGTTATAGGTTTCTTATTTTAACATGTTTTTTCGCTCATCAAGAAAGTTTTAGCGCCGAAAACATGATCTCCGTCTTGTTAAGTTCTGCAATTTTAATTTTAAAGGTCCCCTTTGGGTCCGTGAATGCAGTGTATCATTACATTCAACTCGTTCACTTTAAGGCTCTAAACATCATTTTAAGCGCTAAAACGTCGCCGTTATCGATTTGAGACGGAAATTTTTAGTTGGTGATATGAACATGTTTTTCTGCTCAAATCGCTTCGAAAACGTTTAAAACAAGGTTTTCAAACTCGTAAAATCATTTCTTTTCAGTTTTAAAGCAAGTTATAGGTTTCTTATTTTAACATGTTTTTTCGCTCATCCCGAAAGTTTTAGCGCCGAAAACATGATCTCCGTCTTGTTAAGTTCTGCAATTTTAATTTACAAGGTCTCTTTTGGTCCGTGATTGCAGTGTATCATTGCGCTTAACTGGTTCACTTTAAGGCTCTAAACATCATTTTAAACTCTAAAACGTTGCCGTTATCGATTTGAGACGGAAATTTTCAGTTAGTGATATGAACATGTTTTTCTGCTCAAATCGCTTCCAAAACTTTGAAACAAGATTTTGAAGCTTGTAAAATCATTTCTTTTCAGTTTTAAAGCAAGTTATAGGTTTCTTATTTTAACATGTTTTTTCGCTCATCCCGAGAGTTTTAGCGCCGAAAACATGATTCCCGTCTTGTTAAGTTCTGCAATTTTAATTTACAACGTCTCTTTGGGTCCGTGATTTGGGTCCGTGATTGCAGTGTATCATTGCGCTCAACTCGTTCACTTTAAGGCTCTAAACATCATTTTAAACTCTAAAACGTTGCCGTTATCGATTTGAGACGGAAATTTTCAGTTAGTGATCTGAGCATGTTTTTCAGCTCAGATCGCTTCAAAAACGTTTAAAACGCGATTTTGAAGGTTGTAAGATCAATTCTTTACAGTTTTAAAGCAAAATATAAGTTTCTTATTTAAACATGTTTTTTTGCTCATCTCGAACGTTTGAGCGCCGAAAACATGATTCCCGTCTTGTTAAGTTCTTCAATTTTAATTTACAAGGTCTCTTTGGGTCCGTGATTGCAGTGTATCATTGCGCTCAACTCGTTCACTTTATGGCTCTAAACATTATTTTAAACTCCAAAACGTTGCCGTTATCGATTTGAGACGGAAATTTTCAGTCAGTGATATGAACATGTTTTTCTGCTCAAATCGCTTCGAAAACGTTTAAAACAAGATTTTGAAGCTTGTAAAATCATTTCTTTTCAGTTTTAAAGCAAGTTATAGGTTTCTTATTTTAACATGTTTTTTCGCTCATCCCGAGAGTTTTAGCGCCGAAAACATGATTCCCGTCTTGTTAAGTTCTGCAATTTTAATTTACAAACTGTCCTTTGGGTCCGTGATTGCAGTGTATCATTGCGCTCAACTCGTTCACTTTAAGGCTCTAAACATCATTTTAGGCTATAAAACGTTGCGGTTATCGATTTAAGACGGAAATTTTCAGTTAGTGATATGAACATGTTTTTCTGCTCAAATCGCTTCGAAAACGTTTAAAACGCGATTTTGAAGCTTGTAAAATCATTTCTTTTCAGTTTTAGAGCAAGTTATAGGTTTCTTATTTTAACATGTTTTTTCGCTCATCCCGAGAGTTTTAGCGCCGAAAACATGATTCCCGTCTTGTTAAGTTCTGCAATTTTAATTTACAATGTCTCCTTTGGGTCCGTCATATCAGTGTATCATTGCGCTCAACTCGTTCACTTTAAGGCTCTAAACATCATTTTAGGCTATAAAACGTTGCGGTTATCGATTTAAGACGGCAATTTTTAGTTGGTGATATGAACATGTTTTTCTGCTCAAATTGCCTCGAAAACGTTTAAAACAATCTTTTGAAGCTTATAAAATCAATTCTTTTCAGTTTTAAAGCAAGTTATAGGTTGTTATTTTAACATGTTTTTTCGCTCATCCCGAGAGTTTTAGCGCCGAAAACATGATTCCCATCTTGTTAAGTTAAGCAATTTTAATTTACAAGGTCTCTTTGGGTCCGTGACTGCAGTGTATCATTGCGCTTAACTCGTTCACTTTAAGGCTCTAAACATCATTTTAAACTCTAAAACGTTGCCGTTATCGATTTGAGACGGAAATTTTCAGTTAGTGATATGAACATGTTTTTCTGCTCAAATCGCTTCCAAAACTTTGAAACAAGATTTTGAAGCTTGTAAAATCATTTCTTTTCAGTTTTAAAGCAAGTTATAGGTTTCTTATTTTAACATGTTTTTTCGCTCATCCCGAGAGTTTTAGCGCCGAAAACATGATTCCCGTCTTGTTAAGTTCTGATATTTTAATTTACAATGTCTCCTTTGGGTCCGTCATATCAGTGTATCATTTCTGCAATTTCTGCAATTTTAATTTTAAAGGTCCCCTTTGGGTCCGTGAATGCAGTGTATCATTACATTCAACCCGTTCACTTTAAGGCTCTAAACATCATTTTAAACTCTAAAATTTTTCCGTTATAAATTTGAGACGGATATTTTCAGTTAGTTTCTTATTTAAAAGTGTTTTCTTGCTCATGTCGAACGTTTGAGCGCCGAAAAATGATTCCCCACTTGTTAACTTTCGCAATTTTAATTTACAAGTCCTATTTTGGGTCCGTGATGGCAGTGTATCATTGCGCTCAACTCGTTCACTTTAAGGCTCTAAACATTATTTTAAGCTCTAAAACGTCGCCGTTACCGATTTGAGACGGAAATTTTAAGTTAGTGATATGAACATGTTTTTCCGCTCAAATCGCTTCGAAAACGTTTAAAACGCGATTTTGAAGGTTGTAAAATCATTTCTTTTCAGTTTTAAAGCAAGTTATAGGTTTCTTATTTTAACATGTTTTTTCGCTCATCCCGAGAGTTTTAGCGCCGAAAAACTGATTCCCGTCTTGTTAAGTTCTGCAATTTTAATTTACAATGTCTCCTTTGGGTCCGTGATTGCAGTCTGTCATTGCGCTCAACTCGTTCACTTTAAAGCTCTAAACATCATTTTAAACTCTAAAACGTTGCCATAATCGATTTGAGACGGAAATTTTCAGTTAGTGGTATGAACATGTTTTTCCGCGAATATCGCTTCAAAAACGTTTAAAACGCGATTTTGGAGGTTGTAAGATCAATTCTTTACAGTTTTAAAGCAAGTTATAAGTTTCTTATTTAAACATGTTCTTTTGCTCATCTCGAACGTTTGAGCGCTGAAAACATGATTCCCCACTTTCTAACTTTCGCAATTTTAATTTATAAGGTCTATTTTGGGTCCGTGAATGCAGTGTATCATTGCGCTCAACTCGTTCACTTAAAGGCTCTAAACATTATTTTAAGCTCTAAAACGTCGCCGTTACCGATTTGAGACGGCAATTTTAAGTTGGTCATATCAACATGTTTTTCTGCTCAAATCGCTTCGAAAACGTTTAAAACCGTGATTTTGGTCCGTCATATCAGTGTATCATTGCGCACCGTGATTTTGGTCCGTCATATCAGTGTATCATTGCGCTCAACTCGTTCACTTTAAGGCTCTAAACATCATTTTAGGCTATAAAACGTTGCGGTTATCGATTTAAGACGGCAATTTTTAGTTGGTGACATGAACATGTTTTTCTGCTCAAATTGCCTCAAAAACGTTTAAAACAAGATTTTGAAGCTTGTAAAATCAATTCTTTTCAGTTTTAAAGCAAGTTATAGGTTGTTATTTTAGCATGTTTTTTCGCTCATCCCGAGAGTTTTAGCGCCGAAAACATGATTCCCATCTTGTTAAGTTAAGCAATTTTAATTTACGAGGTCTCTTTGGGTCCGTGATTGCAGTGTATCATTGCGCTTAACTCGTTCACTTTAAGGCTCTAAACATCATTTTAAACTCTAAAACGTTGCCGTTATCGATTTGAGACGGAAATTTTCAGTTAGTGATATGAACATGTTTTTCCGCTCAAATCGCTTCGAAAACGTTTAAAACGCGATTTTGAAGGTTGTAAGATCAATTCTTTACAGTTTTAAAGCAAGTTATAAGTTTCTTATTTAAACATTTTTTTTGCTCATCTCGAACGTTTAAACGCCGAAAACATGATTCCCGACTTGCTAAGTTCTGCAATTTTAATTTTAAAGGTCCCGTTTGGGTCCGTGAATGCAGTGTATCATTACATTACACTCGTTCACTTTAAGGCTCTAAACATCATTTTAAGCGCTAAAACGTCGCCGTTATCGATTTGAGACGGAAATTTTTAGTTGGTGATATGAACATGTTTTTCTGCTCAAATCGCTTCGAAAACGTTTAAAACAAGGTTTTCAAGCTTGTAAAATCATTTCTTTTCAGTTTTAAAGCAAGTCATAGGTTTCTTATTTTAACATGTTTTTTTACCTCATCCCGAGAGTTTTAGCGCCGAAAACATGATTCCCGTCTTGTTAAGTTCTGCAATTTTAATTTACAACGTCTCTTTGGGTCCGTGATTGCAGTGTATCATTGCGCTCAACTCGTTCGCTTTAAGGCTCTAAACATCATTTTAAACTCTAAAACGTTTCCGATATAAATTTGAGACGGCAATTTTCAGTTAGTGATATGACAATGTTTTTCCGCTCAAATCGCTTCGAAAACGTTTAAAACGCGATTTTGAAGGTTGTAAGATCAATTCTTTACAGTTTTAAAGCAAGTTATAAGTTTCTTATTTAAACATTTTTTTTTGCTCATCTCGAACGTTTAAACGCCGAAAACATGATTCCCGACTTGCTAAGTTCTGCAATTTTAATTTTAAAGGTCCCGTTTTGGTCCGTGAATGCAGTGTATCATTACATTCAACTCGTTCACTTTAAGGCTCTAAACATCATTTTAAGCGCTAAAACGTCGCCGTTATCGATTTGAGACGGAAATTTTTAGTTGGTGATATGAACATGTTTTTCTGCTCAAATCGCTTCGAAAACGTTTAAAACAAGATTTTCAAGCTTGTAAAATCATTTCTTTTCAGTTTTAAAGCAAGTTATAGGTTTCTTATTTTAACATGTTTTTTCGCACATCCCGAAAGTTTTAGCGCCGAAAACATGATCTCCGTCTTGTTAAGTTCTGCAATTTTAATTTTAAAGGTCCCCTTTGGGTCCGTGAATGCAGTGTATCATTACATTCAACTCGTTCACTTTAAGGCTCTAAACATCATTTTAAGCGCTAAAACGTCGCCGTTATCGATTTGAGACGGAAATTTTTAGTTGGTGATATGAACATGTTTTTCTGCTCAAATCGCTTCGAAAACGTTTAAAACAAGATTTTGAAGCTGGTAAAATCATTTCTTTTCAGTTTTAAACAAAGTTATAGGTTTCTTATTTTAACATGTTTTTTCACTCATCCCGAAAGTTTTAGCACCGAAAACATGATCTCCGTCTTGTTAAGTTTCGCAATTTTAATTTACAAGGTCTCTTTGGGTCCGTGATTGCAGTGTATCATTGCGCTCAACTCGTTCACTTTAAGGCTCTAAACATCATTTTAAACTCTAAAACGTTTCCGTTATAAATTTGAGACGGCAATTTTCAGTTAGTGATATGAACATGTTTTTCCGCTCAAATCGCTTCCAAAACGTTTAAAACGCGATTTTGAAGGTTGTAAGATCAATTCTTTACAGTTTTAAAGCAAGTTATAAGTTTCTTATTTAAACATTTTTTTTTGCTCATCTCGAATGTTTAAACGCCGAAAACATGATTCCCGACTTGCTAAGTTCTGCAATTTTAATTTTAGAGGTCCCGTTTGGGTCCGTGAATGCAGTGTATCATTACATTCAACTCGGTCACTTTAAGGCTCTAAACATCATTTTAAGCGCTAAAACGTCGCCGTTATCGATTTGAGACGGCAATTTTTAGTTGGTGGTATGAACATGTTTTTCTGCTCAAATCGCTTCGAAAACGTTTAAAACAAGATTTTCAAGCTTGTGAAATCATTTCTTTTCAGTTTTAAAGCAAGTTATAGGTTTCTTATTTTAACATGTTTTTTCGCTCATCCCGATAGTTTTAGCGCCGAAAACATGATCTCCGTCTTGTTAAGTTCTGCAATTTTAATTTACAAGGTCTCTTTGGGTCCGTGATTGCAGTGTATCATTGCGCTCAACTCGTTCACTTTAAGGCTCTAAACATCATTTTAAACTCTAAAACGTTTCCATTATAAATTTGAGACGGCAATTTTCAGTTAGTGATATGAACATGTTTTTCCGCTCAAATCGCTTCGAAAACGTTTAAAACGCGATTTTGAAGGTTATAAAATTAATTCTTTACAGTTTTAAAGCAAGTTATAAGTTTCTTATTTAAACATTTTTTTTTGCTCATCTCGAACGTTCAAACGCCGAAAACATGATTCCCGACTTGCTAAGTTCTGCAATTTTAATTTTAAAGGTCCCCTTTGGGTCCGTGAATGCAGTGTATCATTACATTCAACTCGTTCACTTTAAGGCTCTAAACATCATTTTAAGCGCTAAAACGTCGCCGTTATCCATTTGAGACAAAAATTTTTAGTTGGTGGTATGAACATGTTTTTCTGCTCAAATCGCTTCGAAAACGTTTAAAACAAGATTTTCAAGCTTGTAAAATCATTTCTTTTCAGTTTTAAAGCAAGTTATAGGTTTCTTATTTTAACATGTTTTTTCGCTCATCCCGAAAGTTTTAGCGCCGAAAACATGATCTCCGTCTTGTTAAGTTCTGCAATTTTAATTTACAAGGTCTCTTTGGGTCCGTGATTGCAGTGTATAATTGCGCTCAACTCGTTCACTTTAAGGCTCTAAACATCATTCTAAACTCTAAAATTTTTCCGTTATAAATTTGAGACGGCAATTTTCAGTTAGTTTCTTATTCAAACATGTTTTTTTTCTCATCTCGTACGTTTGAGCGCCGAAAGCATGATTCCCCACTTGCTAAGTTTCGCAATATTAATTTACAAGGTCTATTTTCGGTCCGTGATTGCAGTGTATCATTGCGCTCAACTCGTTCACTTTAAGGCTCTAAACATTATTTTAAGCTGTAAAACGTCCCCGTTACCGATTTGAGACGGCAATTTTCAGTTAGTCACATCAACATGTTTTTCTGCTCAAATCCCTTCGAAAACGTTTAAAACGCGATTTTGAAGCTTGTAAAATCATTTCTTTTCAGTTTTAAAGAAAGTTATAGGTTTCTTATTTTAACATGTTTTTTCGCTCATCCTGAGAGTTTGAGCGCTGATAACATAATCCCGACTTGTTTAGTTCTGCAATTTTAATTTACAAGGTCTCCTTTTGGTCCGTGATTGCAGTGTATAGGTGTCTTATTTTGACATGTTTTTTCGCTCATCCCGAAAGTTTTAGCGCCGAAAACATGATCTCCGTCTTGTTAAGTTTCGCAATTTTAATTTACAAGGTCTCTTTGGGTCCGTGATTGCAGTGTATCATTGCGCTCAACTCGTTCACTTTAAGGCTCTAAACATCATTTTAAACTCTAAAATGTTGCCGTTATCGATTTGAGACGGAAGTTTTCAGTTAGTGATATGAACATGTTTTTCCGCTCAAATCGCTTCAAAAACGTTTAAAACGCGATTTTGAAGGTTGTAAGATCAATTCTTTACAGTTTTAAAGCAAGTTATAAGTTTCTTATTTAAACATGTTTTTTTGCTCATCTCGAACGTTTGAGCGCCGAAAACATGATTCCCCACTAGCTAACTTTCGCAATTTTATTTTAGAAGTTCTATTTTGGGTCCGTGATTGCAGTGTATCATTGCGCTCAACTCGTTCACTTTAAGGCTCTAAACATTATTTTAAGGTCTAAAACGTCGCCGTTACCGATTTGAGACGGCAATTTTCAGTTGGTCATATCCACATGTTTTTCTGCTCAAATCCCTTCGAAAACGTTTAAAACGCGATTTTGAAGGTTGTAAGATCATTTCTTTTCAGTTTTAAAGAAAGTTATAGGTTTCTTATTTTAACATGTTTTTTCGCTCATCCTGAGAGTTTGAGCGCCGAAAACATGATCCCGACTTGTTAAGTTCTGCAATTTTAATTTACAAGGTCTCTTTGGGTCCGTGATTGCAGTGTATCATTGCGCTCAACTCGTTCACTTTAAGGCTCTAAACATCATTTTAAACTCTAAAACGTTTCCGTTATAAATTTGAGACGGCAATTTTCAGTTAGTGATATGAACATGTTTTTCCGCTCAAATCGCTTCGAAAACGTTTAAAACGCGATTTTGAATGTTGTAAGATCAATTCTTTGCAGTTTTAAGGCAAGTTATAAGTTTCTTATTTAAACATGTTTTTTTTCTCATCTCGAACGTTTGAGCGCCGAAAACATGATTCCCCACTTGCTAAGTTTCGCAATTTTAATTTACAAGGTCTATTTTCGGTCCGTGATTGCAGTGTATCATTGCGCTTAACTCGTTCACTTTAAGGCTCTAAACATTATTTTAAGCTCTAAAACGTCACCGTTACCGATTTGAGACGGCAATTTTTAGTTGGTCATATCCACATGTTTTTCTGCTCAAATCCCTTCGAAAACGTTTAAAACGCGATTTTGAAGGTTGTAAGATCATTTCTTTTCAGTTTTAAAGAAAGTTATAGGTTTCTTATCTTAACATGTTTTTTCGCTCATCCTGAGAGTTTGAGCGCCGAAAACATGATCCCGACTTGTTAGGTTCTGCAATTTTAATTTACAAGGTCTCTTTGGGTCCGTGATTGCAGTGTATCATTGCGCTCAACTCGTTGACTTTAAGGCTCTAAACATCATTATAGGCTGTAAAACGTTGCCGTTATCGATTTGAAATGGCAATTTTCAGTTAGTGATATGAACATGTTTTTCCGCTCAAATCGCTTCGAAAACGTTTAAAACGCGATTTTGAAGGTTGTAAGATCAATTCTTTACAGTTTTAAACCAAGTTATAAGTTTCTTATTTAAACATGTTTTTTTTCTCATCTCGAACGTTTGAGCGCCGAAAACATGATTCCCCACTTGCTAAGTTTCGCAATTTTAATTTACAAGGTCTATTTTCGGTCCGTGATTGCAGTGTATCATTGCGCTTAACTCGTTCACTTTAAGGCTCTAAACATTATTTTAAGCTCTAAAACGTCACCGTTACCGATTTGAGACGGCAATTTTCAGTTGGTCATATCAACATGTTTTTCTTCTCAAATCCCTTCGAAAACGTTTAAAACGCGATTTTGAGGCTTGTAAAATCATTTCTTTTCAGTTTTAAAGAAAGTTATAGATTTCTTATTTTAACATGTTTTTTCGCTCATCCTGAGAGTTTGAGCGCCGAAAACATGATCCCGACTTGTTTAGTTCTGCAATTTTAATTTACAAGGTCTCCTTTTGGTCCGTGATTGCAGTGTATCATCGCGCTCAACTCGTTCACTTTAAGGCTCTAAACATCATTTTAAACTCTAAAACGTTGCCGTTATCGATTTGAGACGGCAATTTTTAGTTGGTGATATGAACATGTTTTTCTGCTCAAATCGCTTCGAAAACGTTTAAAACAAGATTTTGAAGCTTGTAAAATCATTTCTTTTCAGTTTTAAAGCAAGTTATAGGTGTCTTATTTTAACATGTTTTTTCGCTCATCCCGAAAGTTTTAGCGCCGAAAACATGATCTCCGTCTTGTTAAGTTCTGCAATTTTAATTTACAAGGTCTCTTTGGGTCCGTGATTGCAGTGTATCATTGCGCTCAACTCGTTCACTTTAAGGCTCTAAACATCATTTTAAACTCTAAAACGTTGCCGTTATCGATTTGAGACGGAAGTTTTCAGTTAGTGATATGAACATGTTTTTCCGCTCAAATCGCTTCAAAAACGTTTAAAACGCGATTTTCAAGGTTGTAAGATCAATTCTTTACAGTTTTAAAGCAAGTTATAAGTTTCTTATTTAAACATGTTTTTTTGCTCATCTCGAACGTTTGAGCGCCGAAAACATGATTCCCCACTTGCTAACTTTCGCAATTTTATTTTAGAAGTTCTATTTTGGGTCCGTGATTGCAGTGTATCATTGCGCTCAACTCGTTCACTTTAAGGCTCTAAACATTATTTTAAGGTCTAAAACGTCGCCGTTACCGATTTGAGACGGCAATTTTCAGTTGGTCATATCCACATGTTTTTCTGCTCAAATCCCTTCGAAAACGTTTAAAACGCGATTTTGAAGGTTGTAAGATCATTTCTTTTCAGTTTTAAAGAAAGTTATAGGTTTCTTATTTTAACATGTTTTTTCGCTCATCCTGAGAGTTTGAGCGCCGAAAACATGATCCCGACTTGTTAAGTTCTGCAATTTTAATTTACAAGGTCTCTTTGGGTCCGTGATTGCAGTGTATCATTGCGCTTAACTCGTTCACTTTAAGGCTCTAAACATCATTTTAAACTCTAAAACGTTTCCGTTATAAATTTGAGACGGCAATTTTCAGTTAGTGATATGAACATGTTTTTCCGCTCAAATCGCTTCGAAAACGTTTAAAACGCGATTTTGAAGGTTGTAAGATCAATTCTTTGCAGTTTTAAGGCAAGTTATAAGTTTCTTATTTAAACATGTTTTTTCTCATCTCGAACGTTTGAGCGCCGAAAACATGATTCCCCACTTGCTAAGTTTCGCAATTTTAATTTACAAGGTCTATTTTCGGTCCGTGATTGCAGTGTATCATTGCGCTTAACTCGTTCACTTTAAGGCTCTAAACATTATTTTAAGCTCTAAAACGTCACCGTTACCGATTTGAGACGGCAATTTTTAGTTGGTCATATCCACATGTTTTTCTGCTCAAATCCCTTCGAAAACGTTTAAAACGCGATTTTGAAGGTTGTAAGATCATTTCTTTTCAGTTTTAAAGAAAGTTATAGGTTTCTTATCTTAACATGTTTTTTCGCTCATCCTGAGAGTTTGAGCGCCGAAAACATGATCCCGACTTGTTAGGTTCTGCAATTTTAATTTACAAGGTCTCTTTGGGTCCGTGATTGCAGTGTATCATTGCGCTCAACTCGTTGACTTTAAGGCTCTAAACATCATTATAGGCTGTAAAACGTTGCCGTTATCGATTTGAAATGGCAATTTTCAGTTAGTGATATGAACATGTTTTTCCGCTCAAATCGCTTCGAAAACGTTTAAAACGCGATTTTGAAGGTTGTAAGATCAATTCTTTACAGTTTTAAACCAAGTTATAAGTTTCTTATTTAAACATGTTTTTTTTCTCATCTCGAACGTTTGAGCGCCGAAAACATGATTCCCCACTTGCTAAGTTTCGCAATTTTAATTTACAAGGTCTATTTTCGGTCCGTGATTGCAGTGTATCATTGCGCTTAACTCGTTCACTTTAAGGCTCTAAACATTATTTTAAGCTCTAAAACGTCACCGTTACCGATTTGAGACGGCAATTTTCAGTTGGTCATATCAACATGTTTTTCTTCTCAAATCCCTTCGAAAACGTTTAAAACGCGATTTTGAGGCTTGTAAAATCATTTCTTTTCAGTTTTAAAGAAAGTTATAGATTTCTTATTTTAACATGTTTTTTCGCTCATCCTGAGAGTTTGAGCGCCGAAAACATGATCCCGACTTGTTTAGTTCTGCAATTTTAATTTACAAGGTCTCCTTTTGGTCCGTGATTGCAGTGTATCATCGCGCTCAACTCGTTCACTTTAAGGCTCTAAACATCATTTTAAACTCTAAAACGTTGCCGTTATCGATTTGAGACGGCAATTTTTAGTTGGTGATATGAACATGTTTTTCTGCTCAAATCGCTTCGAAAACGTTTAAAACAAGATTTTGAAGCTTGTAAAATCATTTCTTTTCAGTTTTAAAGCAAGTTATAGGTGTCTTATTTTAACATGTTTTTTCGCTCATCCCGAAAGTTTTAGCGCCGAAAACATGATCTCCGTCTTGTTAAGTTCTGCAATTTTAATTTACAAGGTCTCTTTGGGTCCGTGATTGCAGTGTATCATTGCGCTCAACTCGTTCACTTTAAGGCTCTAAACATCATTTTAAACTCTAAAACGTTGCCGTTATCGATTTGAGACGGAAGTTTTCAGTTAGTGATATGAACATGTTTTTCCGCTCAAATCGCTTCAAAAACGTTTAAAACGCGATTTTCAAGGTTGTAAGATCAATTCTTTACAGTTTTAAAGCAAGTTATAAGTTTCTTATTTAAACATGTTTTTTTGCTCATCTCGAACGTTTGAGCGCCGAAAACATGATTCCCCACTTGCTAACTTTCGCAATTTTATTTTAGAAGTTCTATTTTGGGTCCGTGATTGCAGTGTATCATTGCGCTCAACTCGTTCACTTTAAGGCTCTAAACATTATTTTAAGGTCTAAAACGTCGCCGTTACCGATTTGAGACGGCAATTTTCAGTTGGTCATATCCACATGTTTTTCTGCTCAAATCCCTTCGAAAACGTTTAAAACGCGATTTTGAAGGTTGTAAGATCATTTCTTTTCAGTTTTAAAGAAAGTTATAGGTTTCTTATTTTAACATGTTTTTTCGCTCATCCTGAGAGTTTGAGCGCCGAAAACATGATCCCGACTTGTTAAGTTCTGCAATTTTAATTTACAAGGTCTCTTTGGGTCCGTGATTGCAGTGTATCATTGCGCTTAACTCGTTCACTTTAAGGCTCTAAACATCATTTTAAACTCTAAAACGTTTCCGTTATAAATTTGAGACGGCAATTTTCAGTTAGTGATATGAACATGTTTTTCCGCTCAAATCGCTTCGAAAACGTTTAAAACGCGATTTTGAAGGTTGTAAGATCAATTCTTTGCAGTTTTAAGGCAAGTTATAAGTTTCTTATTTAAACATGTTTTTTCTCATGTCGAACGTTTGAGCGCCGAAAACAATATTCCCCACTTGCTAACTTTCGCAATTTTAATTTACAAGTCCTATTTTGGGTCCGTGATTGCAGTGTATCATTTCGCTCAACTCGTTCACTTTAAGGCTCTAAACATTATTTTAAGCTCTAAAACGTCGCCGTTACCGATTTGAGACGGCAATTTTCAGTTGGTCATATCCACATGTTTTTCTGCTCAAATCCCTTCGAAAACGTTTAAAACGCGATTTTGAAGGTTGTAAGATCATTTCTTTTCAGTTTTAAAGAAAGTTATAGGTTTCTTATTTTAACATGTTTTTTCGCTCATCCTGAGAGTTTGAGCGCCGAAAACATGATCCCGACTTGTTAAGTTCTGCAATTTTAATTTACAAGGTCTCTTTGGGTCCGTGATTGCAGTGTATCATTGCGCTCAACTCGTTCACTTTAAGGCTCTAAACATCATTTTAAACTCTAAAACGTTTCCGTTATAAATTTGAGACGGCAATTTTCAGTTAGTGATATGAACATGTTTTTCCGCTCAAATCGCTTCGAAAACGTTTAAAACGCGATTTTGAAGGTTGTAAGATCAATTCTTTGCAGTTTTAAAGCAAGTTATAAGTTTCTTATTTAAACATGTTTTTTCTCATGTCGAACGTTTGAGCGCCGAAAACAATATTCCCCACTTGCTAACTTTCGCAATTTTAATTTACAAGTCCTATTTTGGGTCCGTGATTGCAGTGTATCATTGCGCTCAACTCGTTCACTTTAAGGCTCTAAACATTATTTTAAGCTCTAAAACGTCGCCGTTACCGATTTGAGACGGCAATTTTCAGTTAGTGATATGAACATGTTTTTCCGCTCAAATCGCTTCGAAAGCGTTTAAAACGCGATTTTGAAGGTTGTAAGATCAATTCTTTACAGTTTTAAACCAAGTTATAAGTTTCTTATTTAAACATGTTTTTTTTCTCATCTCGAACGTTTGAGCGCCGAAAACATGATTCCCCACTTGCTAAGTTTCGCAATTTTAATTTACAAGGTCTATTTTCGGTCCGTGATTGCAGTGTATCATTGCGCTTAACTCGTTCACTTTAAGGCTCTAAACATTATTTTAAGCTCTAAAACGTCACCGTTACCGATTTGAGACGGCAATTTTTAGTTGGTCATATCCACATGTTTTTCTGCTCAAATCCCTTCGAAAACGTTTAAAACGCGATTTTGAAGGTTGTAAGATCATTTCTTTTCAGTTTTAAAGAAAGTTATAGGTTTCTTATTTTAACATGTTTTTTCGCTCATCCTGAGAGTTTGAGCGCCGAAAACATGATCCCGACTTGTTAGGTTCTGCAATTTTAATTTACAAGGTCTCTTTGGGTCCGTGATTGCAGTGTATCATTGCGCTCAACTCGTTGACTTTAAGGCTCTAAACATCATTATAGGCTGTAAAACGTTGCCGTTATCGATTTGAAATGGCAATTTTCAGTTAGTGATATGAACATGTTTTTCCGCTCAAATCGCTTCGAAAACGTTTAAAACGCGATTTTGAAGGTTGTAAGATCAATTCTTTACAGTTTTAAACCAAGTTATAAGTTTCTTTTTTAAACATGTTTTTTTTCTCATCTCGAACGTTTGAGCGCCGAAAACATGATTCCCCACTTGCTAAGTTTCGCAATTTAATTTACAAGGTCTATTTTCGGTCCGTGATTGCAGTGTATCATTGCGCTTAACTCGTTCACTTTAAGGCTCTAAACATTATTTTAAGCTCTAAAACGTCACCGTTACCGATTTGAGACGGCAATTTTCAGTTGGTCATATCAACATGTTTTTCTTCTCAAATCCCTTCGAAAACGTTTAAAACGCGATTTTGAGGCTTGTAAAATCATTTCTTTTCAGTTTTAAAGAAAGTTATAGGTTTCTTATTTTAACATGTTTTTTCGCTCATCCTGAGAGTTTGAGCGCCGAAAACATGATCCCGACTTGTTTAGTTCTGCAATTTTAATTTACAAGGTCTCCTTTTGGTCCGTGATTGCAGTGTATCATCGCGCTCAACTCGTTCACTTTAAGGCTCTAAACATCATTTTAAACTCTAAAACGTTGCCGTTATCGATTTGAGACGGCAATTTTTAGTTGGTGATATGAACATGTTTTTCTGCTCAAATCGCTTCGAAAACGTTTAAAACAAGATTTTGAAGCTTGTAAAATCATTTCTTTTCAGTTTTAAAGCAAGTTATAGGTGTCTTATTTTAACATGTTTTTTCGCTCATCCCGAAAGTTTTAGCGCCGAAAACATGATCTCCGTCTTGTTAAGTTCTGCAATTTTAATTTACAAGGTCTCTTTGGGTCCGTGATTGCAGTGTATCATTGCGCTCAACTCGTTCACTTTAAGGCTCTAAACATCATTTTAAACTCTAAAACGTTGCCGTTATCGATTTGAGACGGAAGTTTTCAGTTAGTGATATGAACATGTTTTTCCGCTCAAATCGCTTCAAAAACGTTTAAAACGCGATTTTCAAGGTTGTAAGATCAATTCTTTACAGTTTTAAAGCAAGTTATAAGTTTCTTATTTAAACATGTTTTTTTGCTCATCTCGAACGTTTGAGCGCCGAAAACATGATTCCCCACTTGCTAACTTTCGCAATTTTATTTTACAAGTTCTATTTTGGGTCCGTGATTGCAGTGTATCATTGCGCTCAACTCGTTCACTTTAAGGCTCTAAACATTATTTTAAAGGCAGTATACATCGGAACTCGAGCATGCGCAATGCGTTCCGAAACTTGAAAAACTTAATGTTGTAAATCAAGTTTAAAGAAAATCAAAATGGCGCGGCATATAAAGAGCAGAGAATAAATAAAGATATCCTAAAAGAAATACACCGTGTATTTTAATAATTTGTTTTGGTCATTTGATAATTTAACACTTACAAGCTGTTTGCCGGAAGTATCAGATTATTGCAATGATCTATATTAGCGTCAAATGTAATTCGACACCGATAAAATCAGAACAGATACGGCTGTTTGGCACTTCGTGGCTAGCGTTTATTGTGTGGCACGCATGTTGTAGCATAAAAGACTCAAATATGAAAGGCTCAAACGACGATGATGATGATAATTTTCGTCGCCCGCTAGAACCTGGTCCATCTTTTAAACTACACGGTGGTAAAAGACGTGGTTCAGCCAGAAAGCGCAAACACGAGGAAGGTTATGACAAGGCAGGCACTGTTATATGGAGAACGATTTCGTTGCACAAGGATGTTTACGTCGAATGGATAGATCTACGTTCCTCGTCCAACATTAAGGATAATTCGGAGTTTACCAGATATCTTTTACAGTGCGTAAAAGATTTAACCGGTCAATCTGAATTATCCAATGTCTTGGATAGAACAAAACAACCTGGTGGTGGTGATGAACGTGAAAGGTATTTTGTTTACTTTTGTTGCTGGTCGTTTTCATAGCTAGGAATTCTATATTATTTTATTTCTCGTTTTAGGATTAACACTCCAGTTTCAAAACTTGGCTCTCCTCAAGCAAAGTCAACACCAAGAAATTCCAAAGCCAGATCACGACTCTTTACTTCAGGTATTTATTGCTTATATTAGCTTGACTGGAAAGTTCAGGAAATTTTTTGGCCAATATTTTAAGATTTTAATAGAAACCAAGACCCTTAGTTGTGCAAAACACACTTTCCAGACTGATGGTTAAGTGTAATAGGAATAAACTACTTTGGTTCTACTGTATATAGCTATGCCAATTGATTCCTATTCTATATATTTTAGATTTACAAGGTTCTTCAATTGAAATTGAACATCTGACAATACCTGCCCATGAAAAAGTCTTTATCGACTCAATAATTAGAAACACATCAATTGCGGCAGTTTCAAGTGTAAATGATAGTGACGACGATAGTGATCCTGAAGATGACAGCCCTGATAATGAAAGTGGTGATGATGTTGATTTTGAATTGGATGCAAGCAGTGAAAATCATCGTGATGATAGTGAACATGCTCGACAACATATACAAGAATTTGATCATCTTGAGATTTCCTGTGCAAAAGAATTTCTTGATCATGACCAAGGCACAATGGAAACCACACAGATTGGTCCAGTTGATATGGAAATCAGTTCATCTGAAAGCATTGGTACTATTGAATGCAATGTGCCTGTAATAATGCCAGAAAATGCTGATTTGGTAGAGGGAAGCAATCCCCTGATTAGACTTCTCCCTGCTGGATATGAAAGTGAAAGAGCTGAAGGTGTTCAAGACCAATTATCCTTGGTAAACGAGACGAAATGCATGTGTAGCATAGAAAGAATACGGGAATTGTTTTCATTTTGCAAGGACATTGACTGTCGAATGCCATTGGTCGAGGTTAAAGAAACTTTTGTTGGCAGTGTGTTGGAAATAAGATGGAAATGTCTAGCAGGCCATGTGGGTGAATGGCAGTCAAGCAAGCGTGTGGGGAGCTTATATGTCAATAACATACAGACAGCAGCTGCCTTATTATTCACTGGTAATAACTTTACTAAGCTTTCTCTTTTTTCCAAATGCCTGTCTTTAGCTTTCTTCAGTCCTCAAGCTTTCTACCAGTACCAGAGAAAATATTTAGTTCCCTCAGTTCATCTGTGGTGGAATGATATGCAAGAGAGAATGTTTTCTGCAATTGCAACAAAACCTGTTGTGGTGGCTGGGGATGGGCAAATGGACTCCCCAGGATTCTCAGCCAAGAATTGTACGTACACCTTGATGCATGCCGATCTGGATTATGTACTCCACGTGGAGCTTGTTGATGTACGCCATTCACAGTTGAAAAGTTCTGTTATGGAGAAGGTTGGGTGTGAGAGAGCATTAGATTCCTTAATGAATAAACTTGTAGTTGAAGAGCTTGTCACAGATGCATCTTCTCAACTGATCAAATGTTGGGTGAGTATTAAAGGTGCACTACAATTAAAATGAATGTAATACCGGTACAGGAAAATTTGTTAACCTTCCCAAATGTACCATGGACCCTAGTATTTTAATTCTGCATGATTTAAGGTATGGTCTTGAGGGAAATTGCCAGTAAATAATAGGTTGCTGACAGCATATGCTACCAGCATCTATTTTTAACCCCAGTATATATATTTACATTAACTAATTTTCTACTACATGTGTTTACAATGAAGACCTGGTACTAAGTGGAGATAAATTTTGAAATAGTATTTTCACTTTTTAGCAACAAATAAAAAATATGAAAAGGTATTTCATCAGTTGGATGTGTGGCATAAAAGTAACAAGTTGGACAAAAAGTTGTTGAAGGTTTGTACATTTTTATTTTTTGTAGTTTATTTTATTAGCCTCTACATAGGAAGGACATGTACATGTTTTCTATAGAAGCTTTTTAAGTAACATACCAAGTGGTGACTGAGAAAATCAGTACCAAAACAATGAGAAAATCAATATCACAACAAAACAATTATTTTTTCAAGGCTTGTAAGAAACGCAAGAATAAGGTGCTAGGTGAATGGGTAGCACCAATTAGAAATCATTTTTGGCATTGTGTAAAAAACTGTGGTGGCGATTTAGAAAAGCTAAAGGTGAGAATGAAATATGTAGTGGTAGCATATTTTATATTCAAGTTGCAATAGGTGAAGGGATATGGGTGGATTGTGGATTATATTCTGAGATCAAAACATGCATTGCCTGCTTGTACTGCCTAAACTATACATATACACATGTTTTTGTAGACTGATTGGATTAACCTGTTTAAACATGTGACCAATGTTCACACATGGTTTAATGGTCAATGTTCACATGGTCCTTTGGATGAAGTTGGTGAAAGAGAATGGATCAAACCAGACTCTGGGGCAATGCAAGCTCTTCGTGACATTGTCCTTGACAAGAAATTTCTCAAGTCGCTTCCATTTTACACCCGCTTTCGGTAAGTAGCAATTACATGTTTGCATAAAAATTAATGAAAGTTACAGTATAACACAAAAAAAATTGAATTAATTAATTATTCAGAACGAGATATAAAAGTGATTTGCTTAAGTTTTGCTGCCAATTAACTATTGCACTGATTTTAATTTCTCTAATGTAATTTCAAAAGCACTTTAATTAGTGTGAATAGTGCAAACAATTAGCATGCATAGTATATGCTAAATGCATATTAGCATGCCAAATATATATTTTCCATTTTCAGACACACTGGGAAATTAGAAGCCTATCACAGTCATAGGTTGATGTATGCTCCAAAACGTTTTGGATTCTCGTGAGTATTTAAGATTGTACTCTTAAATGTTATTTTACATACCGGAGTGATAAAAGCTAAATTTAAAACTAAATAAAATTCAACTTTGACTCGCAAATAAATTAAAAGTACTATCCAATTGTACATTTACATAGATATGAAGGGTTGCTTGCTCGCAGCCTCCTTGCGGCTATCGATCACAACCACCATCTCCACCGACAACAAGCACAAAATTCCAAAAGAGAATTGGTCTATTCAAGGCGTTGGAGTAAGCGAGCTAAACGATGGAAAGTTGTAATCGTAAAGGAGAAGAAGAATTACAGCTACCTTCCAGTTATGTGTGCTTATGTCCTGAAAGAAGTAGGCAAAGGTTTTATGAAGAAGACAAAGCCTTTAACATCAAAGGAGAATCCAAAAAAAGTTGCTCCAACAATAGCAAGTGTTCCTGCTCCTCCCACAGCAGAGCTTGCAAAAGAACATATCTCAAGGTTTTAAGTTATTGTAATATGAATTTGTACAAAATATAATTGGTATACATTTGGTACAAATATGTTTATTTTCCATAACTGTTAATTCATATGCTCCCCCCCCCCTTTAGTTAGAAACAACTCATTTTAAAAATACACATTCAATTAGACTTTGAAGAGGCCATCAAGTCTGTGGTGAGAAGTGGGTTTGTTTACATTTTGAACAAACTATTGTCATTAAATATAGTAGATATCTAGTGTTCATTGTTCAAGTTTCATTAACTTATGCTTTTGAATGAACATAATTAAATGGAAACAGATGATTAAGATGTCCAAACAATGTGAAGTCTGGTTTGTTTACCTATGGGGAAGAGCACCTGGTCAGAACTGACTTGACTGCCTCTTTAACAAATTGTATCCCTATATTCCATGTACATGACCACTAATTTTATTTGTCCTTGTAGCCAGTATATTGACCATTAGGTGATGGGTAATGTTTTCTTATCTTCCACACTCAACATGATGGAATCACTTTGCGATGCCCTTTCCCTAAATGTCCATGAATCCACATGACATACTGTCGATATGCTGCATGCCTCATAGCCCTGTTGTCATATGTCGGTGTAAATACATATGTATCAGCCAGGCTTCTTATGACGGTGGCCAAATTATCTGAGTCTAAGCAAATGTTTTGAAATGCCACGGACTTACTGCGGCACAAGCGCCTTTCTCGACAGCAAATTCTCTCCTTCTCAGTCATCATCTCTTGGCATGACCCACACACACAAAATGGTGGCAGATTTACTGGTTGTGTGGTTCCCTCTGAATTTTCTTTTATTTTTTCAATTATGTCTTTAAGCACCAATGGCCTGGACATAAATCCTTCCTTTGCCACTTTTACTAGGGTTTCTTGATCTAAATTATCAATTATTTCCTGAAAGCATATTAAACAAATACTTGTTATCATAAACAAGGCCTCTAAAGATACTGTGGTATACTGTAGTTGGGAATTCAAAATATGAACTTCTAGTTTTAGACTTGAACATTTAATATGTCATGTACAGTTACTGCTCAAAAGTTTGAATACAATTGTGAATTCATGAAATTTCATGCCTTGATCAAATGATATTATAGCTGTTTTTGGTGAGTGATTATTTTATTGTTAAAAAATCTGATTTGCACCTTCTAGGTCTTTGCACACTTGCAATTAATATAGTACTAGTAGAACATGCATATTACCTCAAAATCAAGGAAATGGATTAGAGTAGTTGACTAAGGAGTTCAGTAGATGTATTCAAACTTTTGAGCAGTAACTGTAGATATAGCAATATATGTGATGCTATTTTTCAACTGCTAACAAATTTCAAAGTAACAAAAAACTTTACCTCAACCGAGACTTCAATGTGCTCTACTCTTTCACTTTGCGCAGCGTCTGCGCTTTTGTCTGTTTCACCCCCAACACGAGCCTATAACAAAGTGAAAATTTGGTTGTTTTGTTACACGCATGGTCGCTTTTAAAAACAATCAGTCAGTGGCTTTTTGCCAAGATCCAAGAGGTCGAAGAAAACGATGTTTTAGGCTACGTACTGGCTTATTTTTACAGGGTTTATTCCTGGTTCCGCAAGAACATTTCTCCCCACAAAGTACTCCACTATTTTTGCAGGCACAGCCGGTTACTTTTCCACTTGCAGCAGTTTTAAGTTTGCGCATACATTGCGACTTGCAAGAGCAATTCACAGTTGAAGCATCCTGTAAAATATTTATAAAATTTAACACTGATTGTGGTTCTATTTCTGTGATATTTGTTCAGAACAAATAGCAAGCATTTACCTCGCCTGACTCATCCGAGGAAAAATCGTCTTCTTCAGAAGATATATCCAACGCAATTTCACTATCATCACTTCGTAATATAGAACCATACTCCTCGCTTTGCGCCATATTGATTATTATATTTGCATAATTGCATTTGCGCGTGTAATTTGAGCCCTCTGTCGGAAGCATCAATCAACAGCGGTGTACAAAAGTCACGTGGGGTGATGTATACTGCCTTTAAGCTCTAAAACGTCGCCGTTACCGATTTGAGACGGCAATTTTCAGTTGGTCATATCCACATGTTTTTCTGCTCAAATCCCTTCGAAAACGTTCAAAACGCGATTTTGAAGGTTGTAAGATCATTTCTTTTCAGTTTTAAAGAAAGTTATAGGTTTCTTATTTTAACATGTTTTTTCGCTCATCCTGAGAGTTTGAGCGCCAAAAACATGATCCCGACTTGTTAAGTTCTGCAATTTTAATTTACAAGGTCTATTTTCGGTCCGTGATTGCAGTGTATCATTGCGCTCAACTCGTTGACTTTAAGGCTCTAAACATCATTATAGGCTGTAAAACGTTGCCGTTATCGATTTGAGATGGCAATTTTCAGTTAGTGATATGAACATGTTTTTCCGCTCAAATCGCTTCGAAAACGTTTAAAACGCGATTTTGAAGGTTGTAAGATCAATTCTTTACAGTTTTAAACCAAGTTATAAGGTTCTTATTTAAACATGTTTTTTTTCTCATCTCGAACGTTTAGCGCCGAAAACATAATTCCCCACTTGCTAAGTTTCGCAATTTTAATTTACAAGGTCTATTTTCGGTCCGTGATTGCAGTGTATCATTGCGCTCAACTCGTTCACTTTAAGGCTCTAAACATTATTTTAAGCTCTAACACGTCGCCGTTACCGATTTGAGACGGCAATTTTCAGTTGGTCATATGAACATGTTTTTCTGCTCAAATCGCTTCGAAAACGTTTAAAACGCGATTTTGAAGGTTGTAAGATCATTTCTTTTCAGTTTTAAAGAAAGTTATGTGTTTCTTATTTTAACATGTTTTTTCGCACATCCCGAGAGTTTGAGCGCCGAAAACATGATTCCCGGCTTGTTTAGTTCTGCAATTTTAATTTACAAGGTCTCTTTGGGTCTGTGATTGCAGTGTATCATTGCGCTCAACTCGTTCACTTTAAGGGTCTAGGCGTCATTTTAAACTCTGAAACGTTGACGTTATCGATTTGAGACGGAAATTTTCAGTTAGTGATATGAACATGTTTTTCTGCTCAAATCGCTTCGAAAACGTTTAAAACGCGATTTTGACGGTTGTAAGATCAATTCTTTACAGTTTTAAAGCAAGTTATAGGTTTCTTATTTAAACATGTTTTTTCGCTCATCCCGAGAGTTTTAGCGCCGAAAACATGATTCCCGTCTTGTTAAGTTCTGCAATTTTAATTTACAAGGTCTCCTTTGGGTCCGTGATTGCAGTGTATCATTGCGCTCAACTCGTTCACTTTAAGGCTCTAAACATCATTTTAGGCTATAAAACGTTGCGGTTATCGATTTAAGACGGCAATTTTTAGTTGGTGATATGAACATGTTTTTCTGCTCAAATCGCTTCGAAAACGTTTAAAACAAGATTTTGAAGCTTGTAAAATCATTTCTTTTCAGTTTTAAAGCAAGTTATAGGTTTCATATTTTAACATGTTTTTTCGCTCATCCCGAAAGTTTTAGCGCCGAAAACATGATCCCGACTTGTTAAGTTCTGCAATTCTAATTTACAAGGTCTCTTTGGGTCCGTGATTGCAGTGTATCATTGCGCTCAACTCGTTCACTTTAAGGCTCTAAACATCATTTTAGGCTGTAAAACGTTGCCGTTATTGATTTGAGATGGCAATTTTCAGTTAGTTATATGAACATGTTTTTCCGGTTAAATCGCTTAAAAAACATTTAAATTGCGATTTTGAAGGCTGTAAGATCAATTCTTTACAGTTTTAAAGCAAGTTATAGGTTTCTTATTTTAACATGTTTTTTTGCTCATCCCGAGAGTTTGAGCGCCGAAAACATGATTCCCCACTTGCTAAGTTTCGCAATTTTAATTTACAAGGTCTATTTTGGGTCCGTGATTGCAGTGTATTATCGCGCTCAACTCGTTCACTTTAAGGCTCTAAACATCATTTTAAGCACTAAAACGTTTCCGTTATAGATTTCAGACGGCAATTTTCAGTTGGTCATATGAACATGTTTTTCCGCTCAAATCGATTCGAAAACGTTTAAAACGCGATTTTGAAGGTTGTAAGATCAATTCTTTACAGTTTTAAAGCAAGTTATAAGTTTCTTATTTAAACATGTTTTTTTGCTCATCTCGAACGTTTGAGCGCCGAAAACATGATTCCCGTCTTGCTAAGTTTCGCAATTTTAATTTACAAGGTCTATTTTAGGTCCGTGATTTCAGTGTATTATCGCGCTCAACTCGTTCACTTTAAGGCTCTAAACATTATTTTAAGCACTAAAACGTTTCCGTTATAGATTTGAGACGGAAATTTTCAGTTGGTCATATCAACATGTTTTTCCGCTCAAATCGCTTCGAAAAGGTTTAAAACGCGATTCTGAAGGTTGTAAGATCATTCCTTTATAGTTTTAAAGCAAGTTATAAGTTTCTTATTTAAACATGTTTTTTTGCTCATCTCGAACGTTTGAGCGCCGAAAACATGATTCCCGACTTGCCAAGTTTCGCAATTTCAATTTACAAGGTCTATTTTGGGTCCGTGATTGCAGTGTATCATTACTTTCAACTCGTTCACCTTAAGGCTCTAAACATCATTTTAAGCTATAAAACGTCACCGTTATCGATTTGAGACGGCAATTTTTAGTTGGTGATATGAACATGTTTTTCTGCTCAAATCGCTTCGAAAACGTTTAAAACAAGATTTTGAAGCTTGTAAAATCATTTCTTTTCAGTTTTAAAGCAAGTTATAGGTTTCTTATTTTAAAATGTTTTTTCGCTCATCCCGAGAATTTTAGCGCCGAAAACATGATTCCCGTCTTGTTAAGTTCTGCAATTTTAATTTACAAGGTCTCTTTGGGTCCGTGATTGCAGTGTATCATTGCGCTCAACTCGTTCACGTTAAGGCTGTAAACATCATTATAGGCTGTAAAACGTTGCCGTTATCGATTTGAGATGGCAATTTTCAGTTAGTGATATGAACATGTTTTTCCGGTTAAATCGCTTCAAACACGTTTAAAACGCGATTTTGAAGGTTGTAAGATCAATTCTTTACAGTTTTAAAGCCAGTTATAAGTTTCTTATTTAAACATGTTTTTTTGCTCATCTCGAGCGTTTGAACGCCGAAAACATGATTCCCGACTTGCTAAGTTCTGCAATTTTAATTTACAAGGTCCCCTTTGGGTCCGTGAATGCAGTGTATCATTACTTTCAACTCGTTCACTTTAAGGCTCTAAACATCATTTTAAGCGCTAAAACGTCGCCGTTACCGATTTGAGACGGCAATTTTCAGTTGGTCATATCAACATGTTTTTCTGCTCAAATTGCCTCGAAAACGTTTAAAACAAGATTTTGAAGGTTGTAAGATCATTTCTTTTCAGTTTTAAAGCAAGTTATAGGTTTCTTATTTTAACATGTTTTTTCGCTCATCCCGAGAGTTTGGGCGCCGAAAACATCATTCCCAACTCTTTTAGTTCTGCAATTTTAATTTACAAGGTCTCCTTTGGGTCCGTGAATGCAGTGTATCATTATTTTCAACTCGTTCACTTAAAGGCTCTAAACATCATTTTAAGCGGTAAAACGTCGCCGTTATCGATTTGAAACGGAAACCCCTAGTTGGTGATATGAACATGTTTTTCTGCTCAAATCGCTTCGAAAACGTTTAAAACGCGATTTTGAAGCTTGTAAAATCATTTCTTTTCAGTTTTAAAGCAAGTTATAGGTTTCTTATTTTAACATGTTTTTTCGCTCATCCCGAGAGTTTTAGCGCCGAAAACATGATTCCCGTCTTGTTAAGTTCTGCAATTTTAATTTACAAGGTCTCCTTTGGGTCCGTGATTGCAGTGTATCATTGCGCTCAACTCGTTCACTTTAAGGCTCTAAACATCATTTTAAACTCTAAAACGTTGCCGTTATCGATTTGAGACGGCAATTTTCAGTTAGTGATATGAACATGTTTTTCCGGTTAAATCGCTTCAAAAACGTTTAAAACGCGATTTTGAAGGTTGTAAGATCAATTCTTTACAGTTTTAAAGCAAGTTATAAGTTTCTTATTTAAACATGTTTTTTTGTCTCATCTCGAACGTTTGAGCGCCGAAAACATGATTCCCGACTTGCTAAGTTCTTCAATTTTAATTTACAAGGTCCCCTTTGGGTCCGTGAATGCAGTGTATCATTACTTTCAACTCGTTCACTTTAAGGCTCTAAACATCATTTTAAGCGCTAAAACGTCGCCGTTATCGATTTGAGACGGCAATTTTTAGTTGGTGATATGAACATGTTTTTCTGCTCAAATCGCTTCGAAAACGTTTGAAACAAGATTTTGAAGCTTGTAAAATCATTTCTTTTCAGTTTTAAAGGAAGTTATAGGTTTCTTATTTTAACATGTTTTTTCGCTCATCCCGAGAGTTTTACCGCCGACAACATGATTCCCGTCTTGTTAAGTTCTGCAATTTTAATTTACAAGGTCTCCTTTGGGTCCGTGATTGCAGTGTATTATTGCGCTCAACTCGTTCACTTTAAGGCTCTAAACATCATTTTAAACTCTAAAACGTTGCCGTTATCGATTTGAGACGGCAATTTTTAGTTGGTCATATGAACATGTTTTTCTGCTCAAATCGCTTCGAAAACGTTTAAAACGCGATTTTGAAGCTTGTAAGATCATTTCTTTTCAGTTTTAAATAGAATATTTGCTTGCGAATAGGAATTTTATGCATTCCGGATTGTAGTTATAAGAGGATAAAGAGCATAGTTAAATTAATGTGTTAAAGATACTGTTAAGAATATAATAGTATTAGCCAGAGGTGTAAAGATGGAAAGGAATGGTGTTACAGTTGTGTCAACATATCCGGCGAGGAGGAGCCTAGAGTATTATGGACAGTTACTATAAAGCTACATCATGCATACGAGACTAAAGCAGTCGTCGCTGAACTCAACAGACGAACAACGACTGTTCAAGAAACTTTGAAAGTATCTGGCCAAGTAAGTTTATTTATTTCATTTCTGACCGCCGTAGTGCTTGAGTCTTTGTCACAAGCAATTTGCTGGAAACACCAAGGTTTTTCCACACCAGCTGTTTCTCTGTTCCTAGCAGACGGGAGGCATTTTAATCTAAGCGGCCAGTATGCGCTACATTGCAGCTATCATGGAGCTATATTATACGTGCTACGCATGTTATAATTATTATATCTACAAGACTTTTTCTATCACTACAGTACGAATTTTATGTTTAGGCCCCACTATGCGGGCTTGTTATATTTACGCCCCACCATGCGGGCTTTTTATGCTTACGCCCCACTATGCGGGCTTTTTATGTTTATGCCCCACTATGCGGGCTTTTTATGTTTATGCCCCACTATGCGGGCTTTTTATGTTTATGCCCCACTATGCGGCTTTTTATATTTATGCCCCACTATGCGGGCTTTTTATGTTTATGCCCCACTATGCGGGCTTTTTATATTTATGTCCCACTATGCGGGCTTTTTATGTTTATGCCCCACTATGCGGGCTTTTGTTTGGCCACTCAGAGGCAGGACACTCGGCGACAACAAAATGTCAGCCCTTGCCTGTCCCTGTGAAAACTAGTTTTGGTTCTCATATTTCCTAAACAAATGAGAACGTTTAAACTCGTTACTTTTAAGAAATCGAGGTCCATTCTCATATCCAGGATGTGCTTCCATATTTCGGATGCACTGTATAGCAGCTACCCTGAAGCTGTATTACACGCGCTACGCATGTTATAACTTATATAGTATCCACTTCCATCTCTATTCTACTCCTTGGACCGATGTCCCAGTAATTGTGGGGTGTCTGTATTCATATCCTCTTTTGAGGGTTTACCCCCATTTTGTGGGGTTTTGTATTATTTTGTCCTCCTATGGCGCTCTTGTCCCACTTTATTGGGTTTATATATTACTATGTCCTCTTCGGAGGTTTTTGTCCCACTTTGTTGGGTTTTTATATTATTATGTCCTTTTCGGAGGTTTTTGTCCCACTTTGTTGGGTTTATATATTACTATGTCCTCTTCGGAGGTTTTTGTCCCACTTTGTTGGGTTTATATATTACTAGGTCCTCTTCGGAGGTTTTTGTCCCACTTTGTTGGGTTTATATATTACTATGTCCTCTTCGGAGGTCTTTGTTCCACTTGTTGGGTTAGTATCTCATTATGTCCTCTTCGGAGGTTTTTGCCCCACTTTGTTGGGTTTATATATTATTCTGTCCTCTTCAGAGGTTCTTGCCCCACTTTGTTGGTTTTATATATTATTATGTCCTCTTTGAAGTTTTTTGTCCTCTTCGGAGGTTTTTGGTCCCAACGTGTGTTGGGTTGTAGCTTAGTATGTTTGGCCACTCAGGGCTGGATACGCGACGACAAGAACTTGTCTGCCATTGCTAGTCCCTGTCTGTGAAAACTAGCATCCATTTCGCAAGTGTTAGTATATTAAAAGCACTATATTTAGCATGCGTAATGCCTTGCGTGTGACAGTACGTCTCCGTAGCTTAGCAAAGCGAGATAATCCCACTTAAGCATGAGGTTAACAGGATATTGAATTCCTACGGCATGATTCATAGGTCCGGCGCGATCAATTAACGAATTCTGCAGGCTTAGAGTGTACATTTCTTCACATGCATTGCGAATAGCGATGTCATATATTTTGGATGTGGTGTCATTTATTCTTCTTGATACGTTATATGAGTTAACATATATATTATGGATGGGCTAGAGTAACAATGACAGAATGACTCAGGCGATGTTAGGCTCGCTTGTTCACTTAACGATAAGTTCTAGACAAGCTTTGTGATTGCATAATTATGTCCACAGATGTTATTAATTATCTATAGGTTATATGTGTAAACTTACATATTCTGGGCTAAGAGCGACCACGCCGAGATTTCCAGCGTCAACATTAGGCTTCACTTGTTCACCCAATACTAATGTTAAGCGTATATATATCCTGATTGTGCTTATAATTTTAAAACATTGTAGTGCAGATGTGTCTGTGGCGGTACATATATTCTGCCTTTGTTCTTGTGTAATGACAAATGCATGTTTAAGAATTCCCGAATATTAATCATTTTGTAGCCTTTTATACATAGAATGTTCAATTTGTGGCCACATCCGACGATTATTTCGCTGCCTTGTTTAATGTATGTCGATGTTCACAGTCAAGCATAGCTAATGTGATGTAACTCAAACTGTGCTTGTCTGCGTTCTTTAGTCTTTTCTTTTAGAACTATGCATAGACACCTCGTTCTGCATCATCATGGCGCCGCGCACCAAGGACGAGGACGGCAGGTTTTCAAGCGCGAATGGCCCCTGAAGACAACGTCAGCAACAGCGACAGTGCAACGATATGGCACACTTGATGCTGCATTGGTCTTTATTAAGGCTATGCATCTCGCTATTCGACTGTTATGATTTTTGTGCGTAAACTGGTGCTTGTTACCATAGTTATATCACATTTCGAATGTCCGAAAATATCTGCATGGATTTAAAAGTGTTTAAGAGAATGTTTTCTCTAGGCTAGAGTTAAGTTTCTAAGTTTAGCTTGCTTTGTTTTTGTTTCAACTTAATTTATCCAGTTTGTTAATAACAGCGGGTATTGCTAGCTGGAGGGTGAACTGACCCAGGGGTAAGGTTCACATTTTAGCTGATGATGCTTATGTCGCCAACACTGGTTATTATTTATTACTGAATTCTTCGCCGCAACCTAACTGTTTATAACTTACTTATTCATGAACTTACACAGGAATAAGGTTTACATTTCAGCGATGACATTTAGTTCGCTAGAAACTGTCGGTATTTTGTCGTTTCTTGGGACATTTACTTTATATTCGTCATCGTTTGGGCATTGATTTAACACAGGGGTAAGATTCACTATTCAGCTGATATTTAATTTCAGTCGACGCTTGTGGTTAACTATCGGTAAATTGTAGCACTGTTATTATACAACCCAGTTGGGCAATATCAGTCTTCTATCACGGTCAGCTTTGTTTCTCGTGTTACCAACGCTCAAATCGAGAAGTTGTAATATAGAAGCTTTGGGGGGAAGCTGCTGGGTAATTGTCTCGGCCTCATTCAGGTTTCCTGTATTGCAGGTTTTTCCTGACCTCCCTGACTATCCAGCTGTAGTTTAAGCGATGGTAATATAAGTCAACGACGCAAAGGAAATAAAAATAGACTGAGCTATCAAAAAATTTGGTCGTGACGCCAGGAATTACATTCCTGCGGCGCCGCTACGACCTAACGTAAGGCGTAAAACGGCCTTCGCATTTTATCTGATTATTGAATTATGATTTAGCAGATTATTGAATTAAGGCCGTGTGTGGCTCATATTTTTATCTTCTTTCAACCGTATTTCTTTTTCTGGCAATGTAGAGTGGTGTCATTCATTTTAAACATAGTTACAACACACGACCTATCACGTTGACGATAAAAAGTCAGCCCACTTGTTGCCAAATGGCATTAGTGCATTACTCCCCGATTATCTCGCCCTCCGGGGTAATCGCCAAGGTGCTCTATTTTTGACGCAACAGGGAATAGCCATGAAGCGTGAGGCGTTTAATCATTCACATGCCACATATTTCGGCACGCAGGCTAATATTTCGGTTGAAGCAGGGCTAACTCCTGGCGGGGAGTGACTGGTCGTGCTTTGTGATTATTCGACTTGTTGGCACGGGCGACAAGTCATGCACGATCCCTCTTAGTTATTTGTTTGGCTAGGCGGTCGCGAAGCTTTAGCAGGGGCGATGTTTTGCGACTGTTTACCCACTTACTGACACTGACTATGTGTGGACGGATTGTATTAATGTATTGCATGTAAATCATCTAAGTTTGTCGCAAACGTTCTGCACGGGCGACTGTTTGCGTTAGCGTGTTTATCCTTTTCCCAGTGAGGACCTATACTCAGTTAGGCGGTATTTCTGGATCCAATTCATTTTCCGTTCGAGCTTGAATAACTGTCAAGGACATGTTTTCGAGTTTCACAAACCTCTTTTTAGCTTGCGTGACCTGATGTTGCATTTTCCTTGGGTGGGGCGCATCTTTGCTGCGCTAAAGATGCTGTGGCATAATTTGTGCCCTCACCTTACTGGGCAAAACAATTTTGACACATATATACAATTAATTGCAAATCATTTTGTTAAAGCTCATATTTTTAATAATAAAATGGCTAGGGGATTCTACCCCTAGCCCAAATTATCCCACACTCGGGTAGAGAATTTACACGCGTAATTATCAATAACGTTATACATGCCCAGTAACGAGCTGCGTAAATGCCACATCAAAGTTAAGAAAGTTCCGGTAACTTTGCATTATTTTGGTAGTTAGCAAGACGGAATGCATAAAGAAAGTTATAGGTTTCTTATTTTAACATGTTTTTTCGCTCATCCTGAGAGTTTGAGCGCCGAAAACATGATTCCCGACTTGTTTAGTTCTGCAATTTTAATTTACAAGGTCTCCTTTAGTAGTATAGATTTTGGCCGGATTCGACCAAGTTGCACACAACCCGTTTTCTGGCGGGTCTTTGTTATTTTTTTGCCGGAAAAAAATTCCTTGGAAAAAATTTTTAAGGAATTTTCATCAAGTCCATCTAAAAATCGCGAAAATATTTTTGCATTTTCAAAAATAGGTGAAGGCTATTTCAGATACCTTGAAGCAGATCGGTCCCAGTACTTTCGTTAATTATGTCACAGTGGACTTAGACGTAAGCGTACTGTTTTGCTATATTAAACTTTACTAGAAAAAGGTATTATATTTAAGACTATTCTCACTCACTGGGACTGTATCTACTTCACCAAATTTAGCTAAAGAGGGAGCGCGTAGCGCGACAATCATTACTCGCCCTTCGGGCTCGCGCTTTAGCTAAATTTGGTGAAGTAGATACAAGTCCCAGTGAGTGAGAATAGAATAGTCTTAAATATAATACCTTTTTCTTGTATAGTTTAATATAGTAAAACAGTACGCTTACGTCTAAGTCCACTGTGACATAATTAACGAAAGTACTGGGACCGATCTACTTCAAGGTATCTGAAATAACCTTCACCTCAAAAATAAAGCAAGACAATGTCGATTCAATTTGGGGAAGCAAAGCCCTTGGGCATCGCGTTCATCGACGATGTTGTAGGGGAATACAACTCCGGGGGCTAAGGCTCGAAAAGTTAAGCAATATATTCTCTGATTATATGACTATGGTCTCCTCCGAGCATGACATCGGAAACTTAAGCAATGCCTACATTATGCTTTACGATGAGTTCATAAACCAACATCAAATAATTTGCCAAAATTGTGGTTTTCAAAGGTGTCGTTGCTCTGAACCGTCAAATTTAGGTTCTGAAGGTGAAGACGATTAAAAAAATTTAAAATGGCCATATTGAACACCCTGCAGCTGATAAAAAAACCACTATTGGAGAAACATAAAAAATCGCGGGTTTCAAAATGTATTTTTTTTACAAAACAAAAAATGGAGTTTTGTAAAAAGTGCCATAGGCGGGTCCTTACCACTGAGAAGTTTGTCGGTCCTCGTAATTATGTTTGGAAAGGCAACAAGTTTTGTCAGTGCAATATTCACGCTGTGGGGAATGACGACGGTCCTAAATCTATTGTCCAATACAAGAAGGGACGAGGGTCCGCGCACTAAAAATTTTTTATGTAAAAATTGAGCTTGCAAAAAAAAGTCTAAGGAAGTAAAATAAGAATGACAGAAGAATTAAAAATTTGGTTGTCAGGCAAGAGGGTAGAATATGAAGACGACGTGGTCCTGTCAAAGTTTTTTATCCTCAGGCAACAGCGACGAATACAAATATTCAATTATAAACCTTTTAGAAACGGATTATAGTGAACCAAAAATTAATAAGGATTTAGCCATGAAACTTAACGGAATGGGTTTTAGGAGTTTTAAACATTCGGAATTAAAATATTTAGCTAAAAATTTAGGACTGAGATGGTACAGCAGTATGACTAAGGGTACGCTTATTAGGCAAATAGAACTTGTAAAAATCAATTTAAGGATTAAATTTCTAACGCACACACGTTTGGAATTTTTATTCTTCTTCTTTAATGGTAACTATGTCTTTTTCTTCTTTAACGTTTGGTACTTCATAAGTCTTCTTTGCTTTTCCTTCAATGGCGAATTGGAAGTTTGTTTCTATTCCATCGGGGTCCTTTGCCATGTGTAACCCAAAAAGGATTTTTCTTCTTTCGCATACGTCTTTGTTGGACTTGTTTACGTTTTTTGAGGTTGCACAGCCCATATTTTTTATAAAAAATAAATAAAATGTCGCTATTATTCGGTTATTCCTCGGACATACAAGAAGAAGACTTGGATATGAACAACAACAAAATTATAAATTTACCGGACCCATCAACGGGTTCCAAACCTGTAACGAAAAGTTATGCGGACACACATTATTCGGGTGGTGGCGGGCAACGGGGTCCAAAAGGTGACAAAGGAGATACGGGGCCACAAGGACCAAAAGGTGATCAAGGAGATACGGGACCACAAGGGCCAAAAGGTGATACAGGCGCACAAGGGCCAAAAGAAGACAAAGGAGATATAGGTTTACAAGGTCCTAAAGGTAACCAAGGACCAAAAGTTGATAAGGGAGATACAGGCGCGCAGGGGCCGAAAGGGGACAAAGGCGATCAAGGTAGTGGTGGTGGTTCTTCAAAAGGTGATAAAGGAGATACGGGACCGCAAGGGCCAAAAGGTGACAAAGGAGATACAGGCCCACAAGGTTCAAAAGGCGACCAAGGAGATACGGGACCGCAAGGGTCAAAAGGTGACAAAGGTAATACAGGTAAGCAAGGGCCAAAAGGGGACACAGTAACCAAGGACCCGCAGGTACAGGCGGATTATCCAGCACGGGTTTTACAATGCAGGGGGATATTGATATGAACAACAACAAAATTACAAACCTTCCAGATCCAACTTAGCAAACGATCCTATTACAAAACAATATGCTAACCGGGTATATTTAACCGACAGTGGGTTTACGATGCAAGATAATATCGGTATGAACAACCACGAAGTTTTAGGTTTAAATTCTAACCTGTCGGGCGGTACGGCCGCCTTATCGAAAGATTTTACGGATTCTCAATACGTTAAAAAAATGCCGATATCGATATGGGTAATAACCGTATTTTAAATTTACCATTTCCACAAAGTTCCGGCGAACCCGTGACAAAAGCTTATGCCGAAATGCATTATTTTGATTATTTAAATATTTTAACGTTTGAAGGTACGATGAACACGCATACGGTTACACATATTGACGATATGGTGGATACGCCGTTTAACGGCCGTAGTAATTACATTGTAGACGTTTCCAAAGTCGGGACAAGTTATCAAATTACTTTTAGCATCACGCCAAAACTTCAAAAAGGTATTTACGCTTACGAAATGAACATCGAATTAGCGTCGTCTGTTGGTTACAACATATCGTTATGGGGTGATAGTGGTGGGTCCGGGTACAATGCATCGACGAAATACAAGTATTGGAGTTGGAGTTTAACGGATAAGAAGCAGCAAAATGACGTGCATGGTGGTTTTTTTCATAGGGCTACTGGTAAAAAAGTATTCATTAAAGGAACTTTTTTAAACAAAGGTACAAATGTTGACGGGGTAGAAATAGCGGTGTCGAAAGATTATGAGCATGGAAAAATGTACGAGTTTGCTTTACAACATTTAGAGTCTAGGAGTAACGAAAATATTTTAGGAAACTCCATCTACTTTGTATTCGAACCTGATAATAACAAAACTATGGATTTTACGTCCGGGACTATTTTCAGTTTTAGACGATTATTGAAATTATAAATAAAATGGAAGAATCTATGTACAAAGAAGAATTATTACGGTTAGTTGCCGAGAAAAAAATTAAACATACAACGAAATATATCGAAAACGCTACGGAAGAAACGTTAAAAAAAATTTACGAAGATTATCAAAGGCAGGAATTGGACGAAGTGAACGAAAAAGTGACGGACGTGCTTATCACGAAATTATCTGACCTTATGGTGAAGTTAGATCTTGTGAAAGACAACGTATCGTTAGAAGACGATCTTTCTAAAAACGAATTGTTCAAACGAGACGTGAAAAGGATAATTGGTTATTTAACACCGTACGTTCCTTTGGTTGCATTAATATCTGGTGGAATTACGGTCGGTGCACACGTCGCCGATAAGAAATTAAATCCTGAAGAATAGGAAATTCATAACGTTATGAATTATTCATCATCACGTATAGGTTCATAGGATTCAATTAAATTCGTAATGATTCCACGGAAACTTTCTCCCAACTTTTCAATGTCATGTAGGAAAGTAAGTATTCTTTCATATTGAGAATTATCGTAGTTGTCACCATATAAAAATTTGCTTATTTTTCGTGCTGTGTCTTCCATTTTATTATAAATGTTTTAGGATTAAAGAAACGATGAGAATAGCCATAATAGGATAAGTAAGCACGATGAGTGCAAACGTAAACGTTAGGCACATGGTAAGAACGATAAGGAATTTTTCACGTTGCGTTAACATTTTTTATATTTCAAAACCTTTTAAAGGTTTTGAAATTATGGAATGATGACTTGGTGCGTGTACGGACGTGTTGTTAAGATTTCTAATCGTGCGTAGTCGTTATTTTTTAACGTGTCTATAATTCTTTTTTCTTCGTCTTTTTCGATATTAAGGTAATTGTTGAAAATATATTTCATATCGTCTTTACAAGCGTTGTAAAACGTAACGAGTTTTGAAATGTTCAACCTGTATGGTTTTGCAATAGAGGTAAGTTGTTGCGTGACAACGATTGTACTTAACGCGATATGTCGACCGGAGAATCCTAATTTCACAAGTTCGCTCGTTCTGTTTTTAACGTCGTTGCTTGATGCACAATCGTCGAGAATGATTAGGCTGTTTGTATTTTTTGCAAAATGTGTAATTTCACGGAGAATATTTTCCACGTTATCATGCGCGACGGGTAATGCGTAGACGTCTGGGTCGGTTAAATACTTCCATTGTTGGTACGTTTTGTTATCTTCTAAGGTCGGGCAAACGATGAAAATATAGTCGTAATGATTCTTGTATTCTTTTTCAAGCATATCTAACAAGTAATGTGTTTTTCCACACGCGGTCATACCAACAATAATCATGTGCATATTTAGTAATTAGCGGTTCCGTTGAGTTGTGTTCCGCTAATATCAATCGTACCGTCGGCAATAACGAAAACGTGGCAGGACAAGTCTGATGTTGTTGCTTCTTTTTCTATTTCCAAAAGTATTCCCGCTTGCGTTCCAATAAGTTTTCGGCCGCTACCGCTTACGGTGTCATCGTCCACGGTCCTGAAATCTATAACGCATGCAAACTTGTCGGTGTAATATTTTCGACGCGGCACGCATTCTGTTCCTAAATATTTTTCGCAGTCGTCATTACCGAAGAATCGGACGGCTTCCCTGTACATATTTCGTTTTGCAAGTCCACGACTGTAAATAT
The DNA here is from genome assembly GCA_963855995.1 of Muricea muricata. NCBI lineage: Eukaryota > Metazoa > Cnidaria > Anthozoa > Malacalcyonacea > Plexauridae > Muricea > Muricea muricata. The sequence continues at coordinate 6,110,625 of OY979728.1, read as the reverse complement.
CGTTTGGATTTCCTTCGACGGTTACGTCGACTTGTATTAGATTTGGGAACGGGAAATGTTCGCTGTCTCCCGCACCTTTTTCCGTGAATAACAATACGACGGCTTTCATACTTTTTCCAGGGATATTAATATCGATGACTTCGCGCGTATTTCCTTTGGCCCACGGTAAAGTTTTCCACAGTTTTTGTACACTGTTTGCAAGTCCTTCACTTTTAATCACGTCGTATTCTAATTGCAAATCTGTAAGTTTATACGTTCCGGTTTCTTCGTTTGCTTGGGCTTTCATAATTTTTTCCGATCTTGGTAACGTGATGTCGTAGACAAAGTCACACATACCGTACGGTGCGTACGGACCGTTATCGCAGAGAATTTTACCTAACGGCATTTTCATACGATCGCACATACCTGCAATCGTTGTGTCTAATGCACCGTCTGATGTTGCTGCTTTGTCAGCGCTATCATCTTTAGAAATAAGTTTTCGGACATTTTCAGCGGCAATCCCAAAATCTTGCCGATTTGCATAAGTCTTTGTAAACTTCCAATATGCTTTCGCCCGTATTCTGGTAAACTTCGACACCTTGCACTGGACGAAAAAACGAATTTGCATCAAATTTGCCTTGTGCAAATATGTCGCAAATATGAAATTTGCAAAGCTTTTTTGCCCGTTTTTGTGCAAATTCGGCGATTGCCACCTTTGCACTGGTTGCAAAGCTTTGCAAATTTCATATTTGCAACATATTTGCACAAGGCAAATTTGATGCAAATTCGTTTTTTCGTCCTGTGTTGTACTTTAATACTAAGTCGGTCGGCAAGCAATCGACCTAAATTGTTTAAAAACCAACTTTTCGTGTTGCTGTTGTTAAATTTAAACGATAATGCTAACGTGTCCGGTACGATACATTCGTTTGCATTCAATGCAGGAATACTTACCGAGTAAATATGTTCTGGGACTGCTTCTGTTTTTAATAACGACGCTTCAATGAAACATCTTTTTCCACGCTCATCTTTCTCAAGCACCGATGTTTTCTTATAACCTGCAGTTAATTGTTCACCTTTATTCATACTGTTTTATTTAGTAACTTTTTTTCTTGTATTTTTTGTAAAGGAAATAAGCAATACCGACAGCAAGCAACCATAAATTTTTTGCTAAAAACCCAACGGCATTTGCACTTAACGTTAAGAGTTTAGCGGCTAAATTTAAAAGCCCGCCGATAATTGGTGCTACTTTTTAACCTACTTTTGCTAATGCTCTTGCAAATTTACTTGTTGCTTGTGCACCTTTTTTGATCGCGGTCCGTGCACCCATAACGATGGTGGTTATAATACCCGCAACCGATATAGCAATGACAGAAATACCTCCGATGTTTTTTTTAGCCCATTGTTTAAACCGTTCGAAACGCGTTAGATCGTTTTGTTGGGCTTCTTCTTCGATCATGGATTGAACGGTTACACTTTCAGGTCGTTCGTTCCGTCGTAATCGAATTTCGTCGGCTTTTAATACGCACACTTCGGCCATTTCCTCGTATAATTTTTTCTTTAATGCGTTCGGTTCAGCTTTGGCAAGATCACGAAAATAAGTTTCTTGTGCTTTTAATGCACCGTTATCTAAATTATGATCGGCCATTTTTGTAATGCCACGGAATTCGCGAATTTTTTCCCGACCGATCGTCACGCTATTGACTTCTATTTCTGCAGCCTTCTCGTCGATGAACTGTTCTAAATTTTCAATACTGTTTCGTAAAATAGATTGTTCGAGTTCCGTATTTACGGGTACGTCCGGTAACGTTTCTTCAATCAACGCGGCAGGTGTTTTTTGGTGTTCCAATTCGGCTTTGTCCACGAGTTCTTTAAACTCATCGACTTTTGCTAATTTTTTTACATCTTCCGTGTACACGAGCCTTTTCCCTTTCTGGACAATAATTTTCACCCCGTCAAATTTTGCACCGTTTACTTTCCATTTCGCGTTCAAGGTTAATTTTAATTTTTCAAAAACACTTTTTGAAAATGGACCGTCATCTTTGTTAAGGGAAATACCTAATTCCTTAAGAAGGTTTTTCTTATCTTCCGTGTACTAACGGTCCCTAACGCCTTGGATTTCCCCTAATTCACGGTCGTCTTGTTTTTCTTCTTGTTGTATTTCTGGATTGAACCCACCCATGATAATCATACTTTCGTCACGCCAATCCGTATTTGTTTCTTCTTCTTCACCTTCTTCAGGTTCTACGGGTTGGTCTTCACCGATATTATCTAATTCAATATCGTCCATTTTTTATTTCAAAATAAAATATGGACAAACTCATGTTATCGCTCGGTACGGGCAAACACGATATTTTCCTTCAACGATGCATTACGACAAAATACGGAGAAAAGATACACGTTAAAAACATTAGCGTGTTATGGAAGTATAAGAACATTGTAACAAACGACAACAATCTTATAAAATTTATAACGGTCCCAGACCATCCTGCAACGGGCGTTGCCTTCGAAGAAGGGTACTGGACGTTTAATATGATTGCCAATCGTTTAGTCGAGTCCGGTATTACGTTAGAACGACACAAACACGATAATAGGTGCAGTATTCTATCGTCAAAAAAGTTAAACCTGTACCATTTTGGACCGTTGCTTGGGTTCCCAGAAAACGCAATCATCCCTAAAAATGATAAAACGAAGTCAACCGTTTGTCGTTGATATTAACCGTGGATTACGGTACGTAACGCTTGGATGTAATTGTGTAAATACCGATAGGAATTTCGATACGCACGGTAATCCGAGCCGAGTTTTTGCACGTATTCCCATCACAACCGAACAAAGTTTAAATGAGTCCGTAACATCGTACGATAATATTCACACGTCGGTGTCGGTCCTAAACGGTGATCATAGCACGTTCCAATTCGACGTGAACACGAATATCGGTTACGGTGTTGGACTAACTGTCATGTTCGAAATATATATCGAATAAAAAAATGATCAACGAACAGGAATTAAGGGACATCTACTACGACCCTTCTAAAGGTTACCAATCTGCCGAAAAATTATACCAAAAAGCCAAAGCCGATGGAGTAAAAGTGAGTAGACGGCTTGTCAAAGAATGGTTGGAAACGCAAGATACCTATACGAGGTTCAAACCTGTCACTCGGAAACATAAATTCATGAAAACGTTTGTAAAAGGTCTTGCCGATCAAATACAAATGGATCTCGTTGATATGGGAAAATACGCAAGTAAAAACAAAGGGTACCGTTGGATATTAACATCTATAGAAATCCTTAGCCGGGATGCTTTTACGTTTCCTGTTTACAGCAAAGATACAAAAAACATGACTAAAGCCGTCAACCAACTATTAGGTACCTTTAAAACAAGATTTGGAAAATACCCTAACGTTGCTCAGTTTGACGAAGGGAAAGAATTTTATAACGTTGGTGTTAGGGAATTACTGAAAAGTCATAACGTTCATTACTTTTCCACACAATCCGATAAGAAAGCGGCCATCGTCGAAAGGTTTAATCGGACATTGAAAACAAAGATGGAAAAATATTTTTACAGTAAAGGTACACGTAATTGGATCGACGTTTTAGACGACCTTACAAAAAATTATAACAATACCAAACACAGCAGTATTCATATGAAACCAAAAGACGTGAACAAAACGAATGAAAATATGGTATGGGTGACGTTATACGGACATGTTTTGGAAGGTTTACAACCCCCTAAATTCAAGGTCGGAGATACGGTTAGGGTTAGTAAATACAAAAGTATTTTTGCAAAAGGGTACGAAGCCAATTTTACCGAAGAAATTTTTAAAGTGTCCAAAGTACTTCGAGGAGACCCTACCGTTTACGAAATAGAAGACCACGAAGGAGAACCGATTATCGGAAAGTTTTACGAACAAGAGCTATCCCTTGTCAACAAAAAAGACGATACGTACAGAATAGAAAAAATACTTCGTAAAAAGAACGGAATGGCGTTAGTGAAATGGTTAGGGTACGATAGCCAATCGTGGATTCCGGTTAAAGATATAAAGGATATTCAATAAAAATGTCGGAAGAAGATTTTAAAAAATACGAAACGTCGTACAGACAATATTACGGACCAAATTATAACAAAGCGTTACGGAATTTAAAAAATACAAAAAAACGACTGCAACGACAATTTGTTCAACAATATCCGAACGCCCATTTGGGTAGATTCAAATTTAATGTCATCTTATCAAAAACCGGTGATGTTACCGGGACGAGCGTAACGTTTAAAGTTCGCGATGGACAATTTTTAGACATTACGACCGACGATTTTAAAAAATTATATTCGAGTGAATTACATTGGTTACCGGTAATCTGGGACACGAGCGGAACGGTGCAACCGTTTGCCTTATCGTCGTCGTCGTTGCCGTATGATTATATAAAATTTACAATTTACGTCAATGCAAATTCCGGGTTTACAAGTAATTTTGATGCGTTGTCTACATCATGGAAAGGAACTAACAACGATATTACAAAGGCTGCCGTGGACAAAGACGACCCGTATTTTGCATCGTTGTTGTCCGCCTATATTATTTCACACGTTGGTGGGATGAGTAGAAAACATTTAACGGGTGACAATAACGTTGTTACGAGTATTGCACGGTATTGCATCCATTATCATATGAAACGGTTTACGGGAACGCCAGAAAAAATGTCACCGTACATTACAAACGATATTAAAAAAATAATTCAAAAAAATATTCCACACAAACGTATATGGGTTCATGAATTTCAACGGACGCGTGCCGACTTAAATTATTGGCATTCGCATCTTGCGAACAAAAATAACATTAGGAATTATAGGCACCGAATGTCGGCTAATAATACTGGTATCCTTGGAATAGAATACGAAGAAGTTTCAAAAGTCGTCAACGATAGCGATAACGACTGGATGAAATTCATTAAAGACGATAGTGACGGTCTTACAAAAACAGGACAAATTTTATTACAATCGGCTATCGAATCTTACGTGTATAGCGTATTAGGTGCACAAGCACAAACGCGTTGGCCTATTGTTGGACAAGGTGCAAAATCTTTACAAACGCAACAAATATTCCATAGACTCGTTAAAGATACGGTAGCACAAGATAATCCTGCAAAAGCCATTTCGGATATGCGAAAAGCCATTCAAAATACAAACGTCGTTTTAAACATGGCAATCACGCCAGGTATTATTCTCATTCCATCCAACATGATTATTTTAAAAAACAAAGTCGAAGGGTACAACAACGTTTTAACCATCGCTACGAACGCCATGAAATTTGGCGTGAATACAAAAGTAAATTACGTAGCTCCTAAGGTAACGAAAAAACCACCTATACCACCAACTACAACAACAAGACCACCAACTATAACGACAAAACCACAAACACCAATGCCTACGGTAAAACCAAACTCTGGGAATCATCTTCCTTACCTTTTAGGCAGTACGATTGGAATAGGATTTTTAGTCACGAAATTTGTTTTGTAAATTGAAAAGTAAATTTTGTAATTCCTAGGAATTACAAAATAAAATGGAAGAAAAAGAAGAACCGCAAAAGTTCGTTGCCCTCTTTGTCTGCGGTTTTATAGTTGGGTTTTTAGCCACGGAATTTGTTTTGGATATAAAGGAAATACTTTTATCGCGTTTGTAATTTCATAACCTATATAGGTTATGAAACTCATTTAAAACAACAGTTTGGTTGCTAAAACCCCGGCTACTGATCCCGTAACGCCAACGACGATGTCCGTATACGTTTTCATCTCGTCGGATGGTTCGTAATAATCGTTTATCGTAGGTTCCGGTCCAATATCTTCATCCATCGCCGTGTGTAACTTGTGCAACGCATCGTTCGTCGCGTCTAAATCTTTGTTAGCATCGACTAATTGTTGATGTAATAATGCGACTTTGTGCTTTTTTTCGACAGTTTTTTCATACCACTTATCGCTAGCAGCCTTTAATTGTTCCATGGCCAAATCATGACGTTTCATTTCATCTTCGTAACCTTTCTTGTCTAATTTGTGAAAAACGTAACCGGCACCTGCAAAGTCGACGGCATTAAATAACCCACCTGCCACGACACTTGTCATTATTTTATCTATTGGCCTTTCTTAAACGGTTCGGATGGTACCCAATCTTTTTTCTGTGCAAATTTCACGAGCAACGAACTGCCGCCGACTGCAACCGCCATCTTCACCAAATTTTGCATCGTTCGTGTTACGCCAAGATTTTCTTTTAACAGTTTACTGCTTGCCAACGATACTCCAGCAGCACCCATCGTGATTAATCCGGCATTGTAAAGATTATTTAACACTTCTTCTTTCGTTAAAGACATTACTTATTTATTTACAAATCATCAAAATTACTTTTTTTCTCTGGGGTTGTTGTTGTTGTTGTTCTTGTTGTTGTTGTTGTGGCTCTTATTTTTTACAAAGGAAATTATAAACCCCGTACCCAAGACCGACTACACCGAGCACACCTACGGATACATATAGGAGGTTTGAGTTTTCAATACATTCTGATTCGGCTTTTTTACGTTCCTCTGCTTTCCGTGCTTTGGCTTCTTTGGAAATTGATGCTAAACGTTTCTCTGCTGCTACCCGGCCAGGATTTTTTACTTTTTCAACCGTGGTCATTTTAGGTTCTTCTGACATTATTTATTTAAAGAACTTTGTAAAGAACTTTACAAAGTTCTTTAATAAAATGTTGTTTAGTAGGTCACTAATATCATTATCGGCTGCTATATTTCTTGCACTGGACCCAAAGTACAGTTTAGCGGCCAGTCTATTTTTTGCAGTCGGTTTCAAGTACCGCGAGTACTTAATAGAAGAATACGAGCCGGAAGAAGAAGAAGAAGAAGAAGAAGAAGAAGAAGAAGAAGAAGAAGAAGAAGAAGAAGAAGAAGAAGAAGAAGAAGAAGAAGAAGAAGAAGAAGAAGAAGAAGAAGAAGAAGAAGAAGAAGAAGAAGAAGAAGAAGTGTACGACCCGGAAGAAATTTTATTACCTTTGTTCAAATATTTGTAATTAAAATTTTAAACATGTTTAAAATTAACGATATTTTAAAGTACTTTACTAGGTTCTTGTAAAGTACTTTGTAAGGTTCTTTGTAAAGTACCTCGTGTTTTTTTCTGTAAAAAATACTATATAATAAAAATGTTGTTTAAAAAGTCATTCATACCATTATCGGCATCCATGTTTTTGGTACTGAACTCCGATCTTAATAGCCTAGCGGATTTTATGACAGCGGGTATATTTTTTACACTGGGTGTGATTGAACGAATGAAAGAAAATGACAACTGGAAAAGAGAGAAAGAAATCATAGACGAAAAAGAAGAACACAAAAGACGATGGAAGAAAACAACAGAAGAATAATTTTAAACAAATTTTTGTTTAAAATTAACATGTAAGCAACGGCGGTACCGTTTTTAATTTTTCCAATGCCGTCATTTCCGACCATTTTCTATTCAAGTCACGAATGTACGGTTTGACAATCGTACGTACGATATGTCCTTCGACGTGTCGGCCTGTATTACTTAATTCGTTAGCAAGAAACGTTAATTTTTCCTGGCTCTTACGCCAGATAGCTTTATGATATTTCCAAAGAACTGGGAGAATTTTATACCGAATGTCTTTGTATATACCCTCCCGGTATTCGGGTTCCCCGAAAAAAGATGTTTTTAAAAATTCGTGAATGATATTCCCAAGCATATTTGTAGGATTTAATTCGCATAAGTTAAATATTAAATATAAGACAGCTTCTTTAAAATATTTAGATTCCCAATAATCCCTACCGATGTCAACCCATAAACAATTATTACTAAATTCCCTATAGACATTTTAGAATAAATCTACACGGTGTCTTGCTATTATCATTTTTTTATTCTTCAAAGAATAAAAAAAAAATTTTGCTGCGATTTTTTTTTAGTCTAATGAGTTTAACCGCGCGTATGAATGTTTTAAAGACACTAGATGCCGTTTTTAAATTGAAATTATGCTCGAAAGCGACGTTACATATTTCACAATAATACCGTTTCATTCCTTTGTTTTGCCTAAAGTATTTAATCTTACGTTCTCTTTCAAATACATCTCTGTTAATCGATGAATTTGTATTTAGGTTCGCGTTTAAAGCTTTTATCCATTCCTGTTCGAACTCACAAATAGTTTTTTGGTTGCATGCAAATGTTAACAACGGGACAATTTTCCAATTATAAACGCCAACGGTACGTATTTTCTCATATAATTTAGAACCCCCATAATATTTTAACCTTGACGGATTCCCAGCGTTTGCCTTATGCTCAGAAAACCGTTTCCATAAAGGCTGCGACGTACTCCCAACATAAATATCATTACCAACATCGGTACGACGTAATATATAAACAGTCCGGTTTATAATTTCATCAGAAGACATTTTTTATTTTGTAATCTTTACAAAGATTACAAAATCCCAGACCTCGATTTATTCTTTCGATATCTGCAAACTGGGATACAACGGAGGCGCCGTTGGATTCTCTCGAACCTCCCTAAGCGTCCTTTCCCTGATAATTTGGTCGCTAACATCTTTTAGATCCGCCTGCCTTTTTTCCTTTTCGGTCTTATCCTTTTTAATTCCACGTATATTTTTTACCGTACTGTTCCCGCCGTCGACCAATGCAACACCAATGCCTAATGCAGCAATCACAATAGCCGGGGGAAAAAACAATGCGGCCGTAACGGTTCCAGCAACGAATGTGGTTTTCGCGAATGTCTTTAGTGCAAATGTTATCTTCTTTTTGTTAGACTTATTTTTCAACTTGTTAATATCGGTAATAATATCGTCTTTTAAACGCAATAGTTGTGTTTCCGTAGCTTTTGTAATATCCATATTTTATATAATAGCTTTTAACGCTAAATTCATCAACGAACCTTTTTGTGCTAATTTTTTTAGATTCAGTTGTATATTTTCCAAATTCTTATGTGTCGTACGCCAATGACCGATCGGTAACGTCCGAATACCGTCTGATAAGATAACACGTTTATCATCTTTTGGACTTAACGCAACTTTACTAATTCTTTCCGTAAACATTTCATGATCGTGTGTCCTAAAACATAACTGCGTTATATCCTTAGCATGGTAATTAAAAACACATTTCTTATAATCCTCAAGCGTAATACCTTTTTTAACAACGGCTTTTTTAGCACCTTTGCATTTTTTCCCTCCGTTACCAATGCATGTTTTTTTTCCACAACCACCGTCGCAAAAATCTTTTCCGCACATGCCCGGATATTCGCTTAATGTTAACGCGCACGATTTAGAACACGTACCCGCGTATTCATTCACTGTTCGGCCTTTGTATTCATCTTTCCATAATCCAATAACTTTTTTATTCACCCGTGGTAAACCAGCAGGATGATTTCCTGGATACGCGCTCGTATCGTATAACGTTTGAACTTCATCACGAATATCGTCGTACCAATCGTCGGTTTGTATTTCCAAAAGAAACGAGTCCGTATCGGTCATCTGCAATCGTGCACGATCACCGTACTTTACTTTAACGTTGTTATAGAAAAAATCATACATAAGTGTTTTCGATAATTCTAAGACGGCTATTCCAACGTAACTCGGTTTGTTTAATACGACTTTCGACGGATCTAAATGTATCCCCGAAAGCGTTTCGTTATATACGGTATAATCTTTAAACGTTGGTTTAGAAATATATTTTAATGCTTGTTTACGGGATCCGACAAGCTGATATTCAGTACGTCCGAGTAAATTTTCACACGTTTTCCCAAAAAACAGCATTGTTTAATAATTTGTACATATCTTTATCGGCACCATTTGTTGCCGCGGCACGAAGTTTTGTGTTAAGATCGATATACGGTTTTAACCATGCAGATTCGTCAAATTTTAGTGCTTGATGTACGCGTGTTATTTTAATGCCTAACGTTTTGTATAATTGTAAATTACGAAAATGACAAACGTAATTTTTCTTCGGTAATAGATTCGGTGCTAATTTTTTTACCTTGGACCCTTCTGGAATAATATTGTCTGGGGCAGGTACAAATTCAGCAAAATAATCATGTAAGTCTTCTGGATATTCAAGATCGACTTTGACAAAACACCATGGAAATTCTTCAATCGGAAGTTTTAATTCTTCGTCAACCACCCACTCGAACCCACCCGTCGGTAATGGTTGCGACATAGCCCACCCATATAAGTTATTCGCATCAAGGTAAATTAAATATTTTGTAACTTGTCCCGGATTGAAAATTTCGCCGTCTGCTATTTTTTTTCCTAAGTCATTCATTTCGTCTGCAGAAAAGTCTGGAAAATATTTGCATACTGATTCTACCGAAAATGGCTTTTTTAATGCTAGCATAATTTCAATCGGAAGTTTTCCACGGACCAGTCCCATGTACGGGTTATTCGCTTTGGCGTAACGATTCGGAATTGTAGAAATACCACCACGTTTACCTTTCTGAATGAAATCGTACATTTCACGATCGGAAATTAATTCTAATTTTTGTCCCGTATATTTTAACGCTGCTTTCCACGAAAACCCCGGTAGCGTATACGAATGTAAAATATCAAGCCCGTGCGTTTGCATTAAACGATCCCGTTGATATTCCATAATATCTGCAAGTTGTATCGTATCCACTTTACAATAGAAGTCATGATAGTCGCGCATTGTTTTTAAATTAAATTTGTTACAAACGTTTAAAAAATGTGCATAATCTTCATCGGAAATATACTCGTCGTTTAATGCCGAGTAAAAATCATCTTTGGTTAAATTTTTTGGATCTACACCTAAATTTTTTGATCGAAGTAAACCAATCGTATGGAAAAACGCCTTTACGAATTAACACGTCGAAATTTTTATCCCCGAACTCATGCTTTAACATTTTAAACTCGCATTGCGGAAACGTTTTTACGCAATTCGCTAAACTTGCTTGTAAAAAACCTAACGTGTCTACAAGTCAAATATACCATGTATCTTTTTTAGTAAGCGGTTTACCTGTCTTCTTATCTAATTTCGGATCTTCGTTTTTATCCACTATGATTGTTTCGCTGATACGAACTGCTTTTTCTACAGAAATATATTGTTCCGAACTTCGTGCAATCGTTCGAATATGACCGTTAACACGTCCTAATTCCCGTACGAGTAAATGAAAATCGTATTTTGTACCGTTATGAAAACCAACAGGTATCGTCTTACCTTTTTTCAAAGCCAAATTGCATTTACCGTGTGCTGCACCACGGAATTTACCTGTATAATGACAATGATCCCTTACATTATCGTCGTCAACAAAATCGTTGTTACAAATCCAACATCGTGTCGCGTTATCAAAACTTTCTTGTTCTTCTTCCGTGATTAACATCGGACGGTCATCTGCATACTTTTTACCTATGTCGTAAACCAAATCCGTTACCGTCCGTATGAAATGCAATGCAACATTTTCATCATCCGTTTTTGCCGTATATTGAATGGTACGACTTTCGGATGGATCTACACGCGACACGAATTGTAAACAATACCCGGAACTTTTGTGAATTTGTGTTTGTGTAGTTTTATCTCCTTTTTGAATATTTACTCACTCAAGTCGACATTCAAAATCAGCGTAAATAACAAAAGGTTTAAATTCTATTTCTTTTACATTTTCAAATTGAACAACCGAACCTTCTTTTGGCATGATTTCAATGGTTCGTTTCTCTGCCCTACAGTCTTTTTTATGTCGTTCGACAGCATCCGCGGTTCGATGGTGATACGTACAATACGGACAGTAGAAACTTGCATGATCGCGCATATTATGTCGCATTAATGCCGACATATTTTTGACTGCGCTATAATGACCGTCGTAATAGAATAGTTGCACATTTCTTTCGTGTCTTGTATTCGGTTGTCGAAGATACGTTACTTCTTTTTCGTCGTCGTCCCATCCAAAAACCATTACTGAAATCTTGTTCATATTTTCGAAAATATCCAACTCGTGAAGCGGCGTTGGAAAACTTGTGCATGACCAGTCTAATTTTTCCGACTGATCTAAAAGTTTCTGCGTAAGTTTCTCAGCGTCCCGTTTCCGTGCAATCGGATTTAAATATCTTGTAACTGCCCATTTAAAACATTGATCATCATCAATGTTCTTCACGTTCACGATCCCGTTTTCACGTCTAAGCTCAAGTTCCATTGGAAGCGGCTTATAACTAGAACCAACAATTGCCGGAATTTCGGAAAACGCTAAAATAGCATGGTCGAACGACTCTAACATCCACCCCGAACCTTCCATACTTTCGACCCTATGAAATTGTTCTCGAACCACTTCTAACATCGCGTCGAATAAAGCTCCGGGATTCGTGCCTTGAAAATTTTCGAATCTAGTCCCGGAATGTAAACCTTTTAATTGCCGGATAAAACCATTTCCCGATCGTCGTATCATCCAAGGGCTAACGCTAAGTCCAACTTTCGTATCGCGATTCGCACGAATTAATTCGATTACCTGTGGCCTTATGAACTCGAATAACGATTCTAAATTACGATGTTTTATACGCTGATCGTCGAGTTTATAACGGACCCGAGCACCTCCGAAATGATTACCATACAAATTAAATTGTGGTGGTTGCTCATACGTAATATGATCGGGAACCTTGTCTGCACGGAATTCTCGTAAGACTTTAGCGTGTAATGCTTTTTCATTCAGTGGTCTTTTCCGTTGTAAATAACCACCAAGAAGCGGAAACCGATTCAACGCTTGCCTTGCTGTCATTTGTTCGCCGTTAATCATAATCGACCCCCTTTGTCGTGATAAAATGATATAAGGATCGCGATTGTTCCGTATTTCGTCTTGTAAATATGTATCGACTGCTTCCTTTGTAATTCATCCCACTTTTAATACCCGTCGAAGTTTGTTTCTCAACGGCCCGTCTTTCATAGGCCCGTTCCGTTGTAAAAATTCGGACACACCGGGTTCTTTCAGGATATTGGTAATTGATTGTAATTTACCGTTGTATGTGAAAAATCCCTTTTTCCTACCTGTCATTTTGCACTTTTATTCATGGGCACGTTTTAATGTTGCCGATTTTTTTTTTGTATGCTATTTTGGATACAAAAATATAAGGTAAATGACAGGCCGGAAAAAAGGGTTATTTTATTAATACTTTTTTTAAAATTTTCTCGATTTTTTTCCTACCAAACCATATCCACTAACCTTACGTGCTCGCGGACGTGGTCTTTGACCAACGCTTCGTAGACTTTGACTTGTAAACTGACGTTGTCCCCGTTCAACAAAATGCCACCAACTTCCAACACGGCTTTGACGTCGCAAATTTTATCTTCGTATTTGGAAACGTCGATCTCGCCAAAATCGGTTTCGTAAAATTTCGTAAATGGTTTTAATTTCGGATAGATCGTATTGTCATCGTTGCCGTAAAATACGCGTTTGGTCAACGGACGACCCAAATGATTTTCGCATTGATCGATAATATTTTTCAAAGTCTTTGTAGTCTCGTCGTCCAAAACCAACGACATGGAAACTGTTTTGAATTTTTTATCTTTTTTGACTCCGAAAGAAAAATTAAACATTTGTTCGTCTTTACAAAAACTTGTTTGTCGTCGTTCGTCTTAATCGGAACCATTTTCATTCCGGCGACGTTTAATGACTTTTCGGCTTTGAATTGAATCGACATTGTCTTGCTTTATTTTTGAAAATGGAAAAATATTTTCGCGATTTTTTAATGACAAGCTAATACTTCATGTTAGATGGACTTGATGAAAATTCCTTAAAAATTTTTTCCAAGGAATTTTTTTTCCGGCAAAAAAATAACAAAGACCCGGCAGAAAACGGGGTGTGTGGAACTTGGTCGAATCCGGCCAAAATCTATACTACTTCCTTTGGGTCCGTGATTGCAGTGTATCATCGCGCTCAACTCGTTCACTTTAAGGCTCTAAACATCATTTTAAGCACTAAAACGTTTCCGTTATAGATTTGAGACGGCGATTTTCAGTTAGTGATATGAACATGTTTTTCCGCTCAAATCGCTTCTAAAACGTTTAAAACGCAATTTTGAAGGTTGTAAGATCAATTCTTTACAGTTTTAAAGCAAGTTATAAGTTTCTTATTTAAACATGTTTTTTTCGCTCATCTCAAACGTTTGAGCGCCGAAAACATGATTCCCGACTTGCTAAGTTTCCCAATTTTAATTTACAAGGTCTATTTTGGGTCGGTGATTGCAGTGTATCATTGCGCTCAACTCGTTCACTTTAAGGCTCTAAACATCATTTTAAGCGCTAAAACGTCGCCGTTATCGATTTGAGACGGAAATTTTTAGTTGGTGATATGAACATGTTTTTCTGCTCAAATCGCTTCGAAAACGTTTAAAACAAGATTTTCAAGCTTGTAAAATCATTTCTTTTCAGTTTTAAAGCAAGTTATAGGTTTCTTATTTTAACATGTTTTTTCGCTCATCCCGAAAGTTTTAGCGCCGAAAACATGATCTCCGTCTTGTTAAGTTCTGCAATTTTAATTTTAAAGGTCCCCTTTGGGTCCGTGAATGCAGTGTATCATTACATTCAACTCGTTCACTTTAAGGCTCTAAACATCATTTTAAGCGCTAAAACGTCGCCGTTATCGATTTGAGACGGAAATTTTTAGTTGGGGATATGAACATGTTTTTCTGCTCAAATCGCTTCGAAAACGTTTAAAACAAGGTTTTCAAGCTCGTAAAATCATTTCTTTTCAGTTTTAAAGCAAGTTATAGGTTTCTTATTTTAACATGTTTTTTCGCTCATCCCGAAAGTTTTAGCGCCGAAAACATGATCTCCGTCTTGTTAAGTTCTGCAATTTTAATTTACAAGGTCTCTTTGGGTCCGTGATTGCAGTGTATCATTGCGCTCAACTCGTTCACTTTAAGGCTCTAAACATCATTTTAAACTCTAAAATTTTTCCGTTATAAATTTGAGACGGCAATTTTCAGTTAGTTTCTTATTTAAACATGTTTTTTTGCTCATCTCGAACGTTTGAGCGCCGAAAACATGATTCCCCACTTTCTAACTTTCGCAATTTTAATTTATAAGGTCTATTTTGGGTCCGTGAATGCAGTGTATCATTGCGCTCAACTCGTTCACTTAAAGGCTCTAAACATTATTTTAAGCTCTAAAACGTCGCCGTTACCGATTTGAGACGGCAATTTTAAGTTGGTCATATCAACATGTTTTTCTGCTCAAATCGCTTCGAAAACGTTTAAAACGCGATTATGAAGGTTGTAAGATCATTTCTTTTCAGTTTTAAAGAAAATTATAGGTTTCTTATTTTAACATGTTTTTTCGCTCATTTTGAGAGTTTGAGCGACGAAAACATGATCCCGACTTTTTTAGTTCTGCAATTTTAATTTACAAGGTCTCCTTCGGGTCCGTGATTGCAGTGCATCATCGGGCTCAACTCGTTCACTTTAAGGCTCTAAAAATCATTTGAAGCTCTAAAACGTTGCCATAATCGATTTGAGACGGCAATTTTCAGTTAGTGTTATGGACATGTTTTTCCGCTCAAATCGCTTCGAAAACGTTTAAAACGCGATTTTGAAGGTTGTAAGATCAATTCTTTACAGTTTTAAACCAAGTTATAAGGTTTTTATTTTAACATGTTTTTTTTCTCATCTCGAACGTTTAGCGCCGAAAACATGATTCCCCACTTGCTAAGTTTCGCAATTTTAATTTACAAGGTCTATTTTCGGTCCGTTATTGCAGTGTATCATTGCGCTCAACTCGTTCACTTTAAGGCTCTAAACATTATTTTAAGCTCTAACACGTCGCCGTTACCGATTTGAGACGGCAATTTTCAGTTGGTCATATGAACATGTTTTTCTGCTCAAATCGCTTCGAAAACGTTTAAAACGCGATTTTGAAGGTTGTAAGATCATTTCTTTTCAGTTTTAAAGAAAGTTATGTGTTTCTTATTTTAACATGTTTTTTCGCTTATCCCGAGAGTTTGAGCGCCGAAAACATGATTCCCGGCTTATTTAGTTCTGCAATTTTAATTTAATAGGTCTCTTTGGGTCTGTGATTGCAGTGTATCATTGCGCTCAACTCGTTCACTTTAAGGGTCTAGGCGTCATTTTAAACTCTGAAACGTTGACGTTATCGATTTGAGACGGAAATTTTCAGTTAGTGATATGAACATGTTTTTCTCCTCAAATCGCTTCGAAAACGTTTAAAACGCGATTTTGACGGTTGTAAGATCAATTCTTTACAGTTTTAAAGCAAGTTATAGGTTTCTTATTTAAACATGTTTTTTCGCTCATCCCGAGAGTTTTAGCGCCGAAAACATGATTCCCGTCTTGTTAAGTTCTTCAATTTTAATATACAAGGTCTCTTTGGGTCCGTGATTCCAGTGTATCATTGCGCTCAACTCGTTCACTTTATGGCTCTAAACATTATTTTAAACTCCAAAACGTTGCCGTTATCGATTTGAGACGGAAATTTTCAGTTAGTTTCTTATTTAAACATGTTTTTTTTGCTCATGTCGAACGTTTGAGCGCCGAAAACATGATTCCCCACTTTCTAACTTTCGCAATTTTAATTTACAAGTCCTATTTTGGGTCCGTGATGGCAGTGTATCATTGCGCTCAACTCGTTCACTTTAAGGCTCTAAACATTATTTTAAACTCTAAAACGTTGCCGTTATCGATTTGAGAAGGAAATTTTCAGTCAGTGATATGAACATGTTTTTCTGCTCAAATCGCTTCGAAAACGTTTAAAACAAGACTTTGAAGCTTGTAAAATCATTTCTTTTCAGTTTTAAAGCAAGTTATAGGTTTCTTATTTTAACATGTTTTTTCGCTCATCCCGAGAGTTTTAGCGCCGAAAAATTGATTCCCGTCTTGTTAAGTTCTGCAATTTTAATTTACAATGTCTCCTTTGGGTCCGTGATTGCACTCTATCATTGCGCTCAACTCGTTCACTTTAAAGCTCTAAACATCATTTTAAACTCTAAAACGTTGTTATAATCGATTTGAGACGGAAATTCTCAGTTAGTGATATGAACATGTTTTTCTGCTCAAATCGTTTCGAAAACGTTTAAAACGCGATTTTGAAGCTTGTAAAATCATTTCTTTTCAGTTTTAAAGAAAGTTATTGGTTTCTTATTTTAACATGTTTTTTCGCTCATCCCGAAAGTTTTAGCGCCGAAAACATGATTCCCGTCTTGTTAAGTTCTGCAATTTTAATTTACAAGGTCTCTTTGGGTCCGTGATTGCAGTGTATCATTGCGCTCAACTCGTTCACTTTAAGGCTCTAAACATCATTTTAAGAGGCTGTCTCTGCAAAAACGGACTAATCAAAATCTCATTAGTAATAGATTTTGTCTGAGTTTTCTGAGAAGGTACAAAAATGTGTTTAGATTAAGAATTTCTGATCGGTTTTGCAAATTTCTTATTTCTTCATGAGATTTTATTTTGTATACTATCAACCACCGAGCACGTCCAAATGTCGGCCATTTTTCGTACGCAAGTTGTTTAATTTCGGCAATCAAATACTTACACTTAGAAAAAGACCAAAAACAAATTTCTACTCAAATCTTAAGTACTTACGTATCCTCTATAAAATAATAATTGAAAGAATGAAAATCCATCTAAATCTTGCAGGTTGGGCAAATCTTAAATTTGCCTATTTCGAAGAATAACAGAAACCACCGAAACTACAGTCAAGACGACTTCGGATTACGCTAAAATGAGGCTCGTAAAAATAATGCCATCTATACTGGGTAAAGTTTAAGCCATGATTTAATGAGATCAAGCGAAAATTGTTTTGGTCTAACGTGCGTACAAGTATATTTGGCTCTCAAATAATTGTAAATCTGAGTTTGTGGCGTAATCTGCTTCACAAACACGGGTCGCTCAGGCGGTTAAAAAACTGCAAAATCGTACCTTATAATCTTGAATTTTTACAAGTCCATTTTTCCCAATCCCAACTAACGAACACGTGTTGTAAGGAGGAAAACAACTGAATAGAAATACGCCGTTAACTCGCGGTAATTTTCTTCTTAAATGTTATAAATAATGTCCTTCGCGTGACGGATTACCATGCATTTTTGAATCTTTTTCTCCGGTGGGCAAAATGCTTTTTCGACACAGTTAAAGTGCTGTTCATGTATTAAAGTTTTTCATTGTTCATGTACTCTTATTTTAACGAACAGTGAGTAAGAAGTTGAAATCGATTTTATATATATATTCTCCCCGTTTGTTGTTGACGTTTCTCGTAATACTTCATGTAACTGTTACTGAAAGATGTCAACCCGTAACATGTACAGTTAATTGTACAGTTACTGTATTGGGGTTAAAAATCAACTTGCGTTAAGATAGTAAAAAATAGTTTTTCCTGAATTGTCTTTAAGTTTATTCAATCCTTACCCATTAAATGACGCAATGTTAAAATCGTACACAACTTAACAATGTTACCAATTTGTTGACGACATGTTACCGACAGGAACATTGGTCAAGCATTTCCTTGAGTTTGGTGACCAGCATTCCTTTGTTGTGTCTGGACTTGAAGGTAATATCAAATGTACTGCAAATTTCCTTTAGCATGATAATCTTAAATACATTCAGACGGTTTTGCTTATTGAGTTCACACATATCGAAAGTGTCATAAATTACTGGATGTGTTATCCCGATCTGGCTTTCAACAGCTTCTAGTAACAAGCATCTTTCCTGCTCTTCCTCCAAACTCTCCAACTCTTCCATCCACTGATTTCTAGAAACGTCGTCAATTTCAGAAAGACGAGCTAGGTCATCTTCGGAATCATTTGTTGCAACAATCTTTCTGCGTGCTGCCGCTAATCTTGAAAAAAAGCTTTTCACCTGATTCTTTGTAAGCCATTGATCTCTCTGGAATAGCCGACCCCCGTTTTCATTTCGTGCGTTTCGCATATCCAGTGCATCAGCCTTCTCGCCAGTCCTTTCCCCGAGGTCAAACTTCGCTTTCAGGTATATCCTTACGCAGTCTGGAAACCGAGATTTGGAAGCTGGCACATTGAGAGCCCAACCCATGGGCAGAGCTGAATGACAGCCGCTTTCGCCTTCAGAATGTATAGTGTTACCTGCTAAAATTGGCTGTGTATTGCTTTTATGAACAGTAACGTTGCCAAACTGAGCAGCCCACTGTCTTCTGAGCTGGTCGTAAATGCTTTCATTCGGATGAACGAGTTCATGAACTCCCAATTCCATGTGGACATCTAAATCTTCTATTGAGTCAAACTCTTTTGGAACATCCGGGTTCTGAGCACTCATAAATTTGAACTTCGGTGTCAGATCTCGAGTCTGAAGTTTTGTCTTGCTTGGTTTTAAAGCTTCTGCCACTCACTTCTGGAAAAAAATGCTGAACTTCCTCAACTTTCAAATTGGTTGGTCCCTGGTGCTGCAAGAAGATCTCAGAATAAGGAATGAATTTTTCACTACCAACAGAAAATGCTTTCCACATCCGAATTCCTTCGTCTTCGTGCTGAAAGTTATGAAAACTGCTGAACCCTTTCAATTTCTTGATTTTCAAGGCTTTGTTTTCTGTACTGACGGAGATGTTGTTCCCTTGACAGGTCGTCGCTGTAAAGCTTCACGCATATCTTTCGCTCGAATGACATCATGTCCTTCGTTGCAGAAGCGTCTTATCGACTCTTTCATCGGGCATAGGATTCGATCACACACATACTGTGGCTCGGAGAAATCGTACCTTTCAACTTTGATACCCTCTCTCTTACCAATATCTTGAACGGCGGCTATCAGCTCGCTATTGTGATAGCATCCCGCTTCATCGGACCTTAGAAATGCTTTTTCAACTGCCGGTTGATCACGTTTCAGTGTCTTAAACAAGTCTTCGAGAATAGAAACGACGGTATACCAGTCCTGGGTGCAGCTATCAAAGTGATGTACGTACGACTTAATAGTATATGTTGCGCCCTTATCTCGATGTATAACACTACACACATGCCAACTTAAGCCACGCTTACCGAACCAATCGGATTGTTTCTCTCTGTAACGCATCTGCAAAAACTTCATTGCCCAGTCAATAACGACAAGCATAGAACTATCATCCAAAGTCTCCAGCACTGCTTGTTTTCCACATTCCTGATTCTCAGATCGCAAAATATGAGCTTTCCATGCTAGAATAGCGTTCTTAGCAAGTCCAAAATCATGCAAGATATCTTCTTTCTGATCATTCCCATAAAACCCCTGACAAGTGTGGATAGCCCGTTCTATGTCAATCAAAACTTGAGTGAGTCTTTGGCACTGATCACACACAACGGTGTGCTGATGGTTGCACAGCTCCTGAAGTTCTTTATTTTCCGAATCGCTAAGCGCATACTTTCGGCAATGGTCAGGACATGGGCTTCCAGTCTCCTTACAATGCACCCTAAAATCGGTTTTGAGATACTTTTTGCTTGCTCGCAGTGATTTCCTCGTCTCTTCATACCAGCTTATCTTCTCATTAGACGCTTGCTGTAAACTATTTAGAATGTTTTCAATGGAATCGAATGCACTTGAGCCATCCGCTGCAGTATTATCTAGCCCATGCAAAGATTTTCGCTGCGAGGCTTCTCTCACATCTAGTATTCTGAACAGCGTAGCACGACTTAACGGCGAAAATTCTGTCTCTCTACAATGCTTTTGGTACTCCGAAATTAATGTAGACTTTGTAACCGTTCTGATGACGTTTGGCATGGTTATTCGTTCTCCACTTTCAAGTTTAAGGACCCGTGTTCCATAGGACACATCTTGATAGAAATACGGTCGATTGGAAAATTCGATAAAGTGATCAACCTTTGCTTTGTTCAAATAGATTCTGTTTTTTAGTCGTCTCGACGGGTGTTCCTGGGCCAAACGTTTTAGCGTGGGCTCTTGCTTTTTTTATTTGTCTTTCACTAAGCTTTTCGAACGAGGAATGCATTTCTATTAACTTGCTTGCCGGGTATTCGTACGCATACAGACTCAGTATTTGTGTTTTGATCTTTTTAGAAGTCGTATTCCTGTATGCTGCAGTTAAGAAATCTAGGTTACAATCCCTTTCATGTTCTTGAACAGCATGAAACAAATTTTGACCATCGCTCGGACAGATAACATTACAAATAACTTGACAAGCTTCGGTGGCTTTCTCAGTGTACATTTTCTTCTCTTCTTTGGATGCATCGCTCCAGCTAGTTTTCATTCTGGTTTGCAAGGTTTCAATTTCCTTTTGGTTCGTACGCGACGACAGTTCCATCATTACCTTGTTGAAAGTTTCTAGAACCTCGTCTGTCTCATTCCTGGTTTCCTCGAGCAAAACGTCTTCCAGTGAGCTGCCACTACCTGGACCACTCCACTGACCTGGTGTCCAGTTCGTGTCTTTATTGTAACTGGAAGGACGAAGTGTGTCACAAAGCGAGGTAAACGAAGTAACCCTTAATGAAAAATGAAAATAGTGTTATATAATATAATTATGACTGCATGTAAATAGTGAACTATCTAATATATGATATTCCATGATATATCTATAAAGAGACGTTATAAAAGGGCTTTCAGGAACACCCATTGTCCTTTCAGTGTTCGTAATGTCCAAAATTTTGTACCTGTTTTTTATACTACCCTTCTGGCCCGACCATCCCTATCCATTTGTTCATCAACGCATTTCTTGCGCGATTTCCGGCAATTAGAACATATAGCTGCAAGTATATTTAAAATCTATAGTTTAATAAGATTGATAGTTTAGTAGGATGGGAAAGAGAGAAACAATTGTTTAAGAACAATGAGAAGATATGATTACTTACATGATCCAACTGGTATAGTTGATCCATAGAGAGTATAGATATCTTTCGCCATTTGCAATGTGACTACATCTGTACCTTTCAATGTCTTGCTTTTACCCTTGTGCATTGGGTACTGGCACGTTACTTTAGAAGGCCGCCAAAATTTACCATATTTGTGTCGGTGGTAAGGACACAGGACAAACTGCTCTTTTTCCTGCTGGGAAACGTCAAACATTCCAACCCTTGCGAGGATCAAGTCACATTCGTTTAGATTCGATTTTGAAAGGCGAAAAGTTGCCAGGTGTCGTGAGATGTCGTCATTGCAGTCGCATAACAGTACAACCCCCTTTACATCCCTGGAAGGGCCACACGAATTTGAATCTATCTCTTTAACAAAACACTGGGAAGCCGCCATTTCCATAATAATGTGATTTTCTTGGTTTACTCAAAAATAATCTTCAATATCTAGTGATCACGTTTATTCAATTTGTTGTTACCAATTAGCTTTCAGGTATATATTCACTGATTTATAAGAAGAAATGATTACAAACTTGCTTGTTACTATGTGAAAATATTTTAAATTTCGAGCCCACGCTCCACCAGTTTACACATACACACATCGATTATTTTTGGTATATTTTATTGAGAGTTACATGAAGTATGAAACGAAATAAAAACAATCGACATTCCACAACGACAAATACGTATGTTTTACGTATCTTGTTGTTGTTGTTTGGTAAGTTTTGAATGGAGCAAATGGTTTTGTAAAAAATGTAAGAAGTTATGAGTGAATAAGGTACGATTTTGCCCTTTTTTAACCTCCTGAGCCAGCCGTGTTTGTGAGGCGAAGTACGTCATAAATTCAAATATACGCACTGGATTTATGATTATTTGTACAGCCAAATATACTGGTAAGCACGCTAAACCAAAATATTTTTCACTTGATCTCAGTAAAACATGGCTTAAATTTTGAAACAATGTAGATTGCATTATTTTTACGAGCCTCACTTAAGTGTAATCCGGCGTCGTGTTTACTGTAGTTTTGATGATTTCTGTTATTGTTCGAAATAGGCAAATTTAAGATTCGCACAATGTGCAAAATTTAGATGAAGTTTCATTATTTATTTTATCATCTTGTAAAAGATACGGAAGTAGTTAAACTCTAAGTAGGAATTGGCTTTTGGCCTTCTTTTTAATGTAAGTAATCGATTGCCGAAATTAAACAATTTGTATACGAAAAATGGCCGACATTTTGACGTGGTCGGTGATTGATAGCATGTACATCAAAATCTTTTGAAGAAACAAGAAATTTGAAAAACCGATAAGAAATCCTTAATCTAGACACATTTTTGTACTTTCTCAGGAAATTCAGGCAAAATCTGTTTTTAATGACATTTTCATTAGTCTGCTTTTGTAGAGACAGCCTCTTAAGCTCTAAAACGTTGCCGTTATCGATTTGAGACGGAAATTTTCAGTTAGTGATATGAACATGTTTTTCCGCTCAAATCGCTTCAAAAACGTTTAAAACGCGATTTTGAAGGCTGTAAGATCAATTCTTTGCAGTTTTAAAGCAAGTTATAAGTTTCTTATTTAAACATGTTTTTTTGCTCATCTCGAACGTTTGAGCGCCGAAAACATGATTCCCCACTTGCTAAGTTTCGCAATTTTAATTTACAAGGTCTATTTTGGGTCGGTGATTGCAGTGTATCATTGCGCTCTACTCGTTCACTTTAAGGCTCTAAACATCATTTTAAGCTCTAAAACGTCGCCGTTACCGATTTGAGACGGCAATTTTCAGTTGGTGATATAAACATGTTTTTCTGCTCAAATCGCTTCGAAAACGTTTAAAACAAGATTTTGAAGCTTGTAAAATCATTTCTTTTCAGTTTTAAAGCAAGTTATAGGTTTCTTATTTTAACATGCTTTTTCGCTCATCCCGAGGATTTTAGCGCCGAAAACATGATTCCCGACTTGTTAAGTTCTGCAATTTTAATTTACAATGTCTCCTTTGGGTCCGTGATTGCAGTCTATCATTGCGCTCAACTCGTTCACTTTAAGGCTCTAAACATCATTTTAAGCACTAAAACGTTGCCGTTATCGATTTGAGACGGCAAATTCCAGTTAGTGATATGAACATGTTTTTCCGCTCAAATCGCTTCGAAAACGTTTAAAACGCGATTTTGATGGTTGTAAGATCATTTCTTTACAGTTTTAAAGCAAGTTATAAGTTTCTTATTTAAACATGTTTTTTTGCTCAACTCGAACGTTTGAGCGCCGAAAACATTATACCCGACTTGCTAAATTTCGCAATTTTAATTTACAAGTTCTATTTTGGGTCCGTGATTTCGTGTATATTTGCGCTCAGGTCGTTTACTTTAACGCTCTAAACATCATTTTAAGCTCTAAAACGTCGTCGTTATCGATATGAGACGGCAATTTTTAGTTGGTATATGAACATGTTTTTCCGGTCAAATCGCTACGAAAACGTTTAAAACGCAATTTTGAAGGTTGTAAGATCATTTCTTTACAGTTTTAAAGCCAAAAACATAAGTTTCTTATTCAAAGAAGTAGTGATAGATATGCCGTTTTTGGCGTTACTCCAATAACCGCCCCTCACCCCCATTCGTCGCGCTTAAAAATCCAAGATGGCGCCTTCTAAAAATTTTTTCAAAAAATTCCTTCAAAAATTTTTTAAGGAATTTTCCGCAATATTTTACCTTATATGAAGTATTTCCCCGTCATAAAAAAATCGCGAGAATATTTTTTTCATTTTTGAGAAAAGCAAAACAATGCCTTTCAATCCCGAACTCATCAAAGTTTCAAAGTCCAACGACAAGTATAGTAATTTGGTTCACGACAAAGACACGATCACGTTTGCTTTGAAGGAATGTCATTCATATTTTGGGTTGTCGTTTACTAAGAAATTTAAGAATTATTCGATCGGCGTCAATATCAAAGACAACCTTTTTTCGAGGTTAAAAGCCGTCGAGGAAAAAGCCACGGAGTTTGTAGACCGTCCATTGTCAAAACCGCTTTTACGTTGTCTTGTTGAGAAAGACGAATATAAAACTTTATATTTGAAGCCAAAACCGACCAATTCGACGAGGGCATGTTGGACGTTAAATCTGTTGTGGTTTCTGGTTTAATTACGATAACGGCGATTTACAAAGGCCACGAACATCCATCTCTTTTGGTCCGTGTTGACGAGATCGAGATTAAAAAAGCGCCTCCGCGTGGAAAACCCGAGGTAAGGGCCTTGTGTGATGATGATTGAAAAAAATTGCGAAAATATTTTTGTAAATTTTTAAAAATCAACGATGAATTCTGAGGAATTAAGGTAGAATACGAAGACGACGCCATCATGTCGAAGTTTTTAGCGTCCGACGCGGATGACGGGCACAAGCATTGGATTATAAACTCTTTAGAAACGGATTATAGTTTCAAGACGAATTACGATAGGCCAAAAATTCTTCGACCGTTGGCTATAAAACTTCGCGACATGGATTTTAGGAAATTTGAGCACAAAGCCCTAAAGATGTTGGCTTATGATTTAGGGGTACCGTTGGCGGAATACAAAAAAAATGACAAAGGGTGCGCTTATTGAGGAAATAGACCGCATAAAAAAATCAGTTTCAGTTTCAGAATGAGAAAAAAATTGACGTGATTCAGAAATTGGATGGGGTGGATTTTCGGAGCCTTAAAGGTTCGGAATTAGTAAATTTAGCTATTGATTTAGGGTTAACAATGTTTTGCAGTCTGACAAGAAATATGATTATTCGGCAAATAGAACTCGTAAAAAAATACTATTTGTTAGATTAGATTTTTTCTATCTGTGAAAGATAGAAATAAAATCGCCGCTATAACAAAAGGAATATTATTTTTACCACACTATGGCTCATGAAATTGGGGATGTTACGTTTGGCATTATGAGCGATAATGATATCATTAATAATTCGGTTTGTCTGATAGACTCGTCAAAACGTCATGGGTACGGGTCAGTTTACGACCCGCGTATGGGCCCATTGGGTACAACCGGTGCGTGCGAGACGTGTTTTAAAACGGTACTTGAATGCCCAGGCCATTTTGGACATATTAAATTAACAGAACCTATTTTCCATCCGTTGTTCTTGTCAAAATTACCTAAGGTTTTAAAGGAAATATGTTCCTATTGCGGAACAAGCTGTAAGACAACAGTGTGTAAGGCTTGCAAATTAAGACAACCAACGTAAAAGGTTGACTCGTACGAATTATTACGCGACGGTGCTCGGGTATCGCCTCGTGAATTTGTGACCGCTTACCCTAATTTTGACCGGTTTGTGATGGGGGCCCTACCCGTTCTTCCACATTGTTCTCGACCGTGTATTCAAATGGGCGACGTTGTTGGTGACGATGATTTAACATTAAATTATATCGAAATAGTAAAATTAAACAAAAACATTCCAGTCAACGTTAAAAAAATTTCAACACGCATTGGTGCACTCATGGATAACAGTAAAGGTAAGATAATTCATACAACGACCCTTCGTCCGTTAAAAGGGATAAAAGAACGTTTATGTGGTAAATCTGGGTTAGTTCGTAATAATATCATAAACGTGTAAATCACGCCGGGCGAACGGTTATCGGTTCCAATCCTCTACTGGCGCTAGACGAATTAGAAGTCCCAGAGGAAATGGCAAAAACGTTAACGTTACCTGAGAGATGTACGAGCTTTAATTTAGAAAAATTAACGTATTACCTTACGTCTGGGCAAGTTTCGATGATAGAAAAGCCAAACGGAAAGACGTTCCACGTCGACGGGGTAAAACAATGCAATAAAATTCGTACATATCCTGGGGATATTGTGAAAAGAAATGGGAAGAAACATTTCATACGTAACCATCAATTTGAAACTATAGACGGCGACGTTATACGTCGAAAAGGTAGAGAGATTAGAGTTGCCGTCCATCCACACAAAATAACCGTGGGTATAGGGGACGCCGTCCACCGGTATTTACAAGAAGGGGATTACGTCGTTTTAAATCGCCAGCCTACGTTACATTCTGCAAGCATGCAAGCTATGAGAATTAAAATTGGTCGTGATAAAACATTAAAATTCAATTTGGCAATTACAAAAAGTTTTAATGCTGATTTTGATGGAGACGAGATGAATATTTACGTGCCACAAACGGAAGAAGCTCAAATGGAAATACGTCATCTCATGGTTGCTACAAATAATATTATGTCGAAACAATCTGAGGAACCGTTGGTAGGAATTGTACAAGATTCGTGTTTAGGAGCGTACGTGATGACGAAAACGATTGGTATATCGACGAAGAAACGTTCAACGATATCGTAATGGAAATTAAATTCACACATACCAAACAAGAATTTAACCTTTTTGAAAAACTGGGTGTTATAGAACGTGTTTTAAAATTTAAAAGGGTGCCTTACGAGAAAAACACTGGGAAAACGTTAGTTTCGTTAGTATTACCAAATTATTTGTCCATTGTAACGGACACCGTTAGTATTTACAACGGTGTTATTTACTCGGGATTCATCGATAAAAAGTCTATGAACGATATTGTTAAAGTAGTCCACAACACGTTTTCGAACCTACACGCAGCGGATTTAATTGATAACATGCAATATATAACAAGAGGGTTTTTGTTAAGGTTTGGGTTCACGATAAGTTTACAAGATTGTAAACCTCCCCAAAAAGAAAAAGTTACCGAAGCCGTAGAAGAACATTTAACAAAAGCTAAAACTTATACCGAAGAAGACAAAATTATGATGTGTTTAAACAACGCGAAAAACAAAGGACAAAAGACAACAAAAGACGCATTGAATAAAACCAATCATTTTTTCGACACTATTTTGTCTGGGGGTAAAGGGGGCTTTTCAAACGTTACGCAAATCATGGGACTTTTAGGCCAACAAAATTTAAAATGTGGACGTCCGTCTGACGCTCTTCGACATTTACACGCGGACGAATTGGATTAGATCGTAGAATGTTATTGTTGCATGAAATAACCCATTATGATTTCGTACAAAAAGTTCCGTGTTGTGAAATAGATCCTGAAATGAATTTCTTATACGTACCAAAACACACTGATATGCTAACGTTAATTCAAGGTACCGCAGGTATTTCTCGTGTAGAATGCATAGAAGCTCCGTCTACGAACGAGTGGGAGGTGTCTAAAGAAACACATCAAAAACGGTTCCATCAAATGTTGTCGATGTCGCCACAAGCGTCACGCGAATATCTATTACAAGAACTCATGTCCGAAACGACGGGTATACACGTTAACCATTTATCCGTTTTAGTGGATAAAATGACGTTTGCAGGTGATATTTTCCCTGTGAATAGGCACAGTATGAGAAAAGGGGATATTGGAGTTTTTGCAAAAGCATCATTTGAAGAAACGTTCACCCATTTCATCACGGCGGCCGTTAACGGAGAGACGGATAATACGAGCGGATTAAGTGCAAGCATTATCTGCGGAAAAAACCAATGTGTGGAATTAAAATTTAAATAAATAAAATGGACCTCACCAAAGCAACAGAAGCTCAATTATTGAGATTAAAGGACGATCTTATTTCCGATATTCAAAACTTAAAAGGTAAATCCCAAAAGAAAAAAGCAACATTTGCATTAAAAACATTAGCAAAAACCGTCTTCGTCGCTGGGACCGTAACAGCTGCGTTGTTTTTTCCACCTGCAATCGTAATCGCAGCGCTAGGGGTCGGGGTTGCCTTGGTCGACGGGGGAAGTAGTACAATAGAAAATTTACGGGAAATTAAAAAGGGTAAAGCTGACAAGGGAAAGAAGAAGGATGATTAAAAAGTGTAGACGAACAAATTATCCGCTCAAAAACGATTCGTGAATTCGTCGAAGGGCAAGCATCGGCGCCACCCTTATACCCAAAATTGTAATTTCTTTTCGTAATTTCAACAAATTACGAAAACATTTTCGTTAGAATGAAGGTCCCTACTCCAACTCCGATAACAATCGGAGCTGGATTTTTTAAAGGTTTAATCACGACGTCTTCTTTTTCTTCTTTTTCTACAGGTAATGCGACTGCAGACCTATTTTGTACAATTTTTAAGTTAGACGGTACAGGTGTAATATCTTTATGAACTGTAATTGTTCCTGTTGCTGTATTGTGAACGATCGTCCGATTATACAGGTCTAAAATATTATCTACACCGTTGTCGGCTTTGACACGGTCCATTACCTTATCAACAAACGACTTTTGTAAAATAAGGGCAATCCCGTTCGTTCCTACAATATTTTTCCCAGGGTTTATCACCTGCGCGGCTAATAGGGCGTAGACGAACGTTAAAACTGATTGTTGGAATAACTGTGTTCCTAGACGTGTTAGTCCTTTGGTTGTAGGGGCGACCATAGACAAATAATCTCGGTCAGTAATTTCGCCTAATTTACATACCCGACCTTTTTTATAGTCGTATAATCTGTATTTTGTTGGTAAATATTTCCATACGGAACTTATAACGCTCGCATCTTTGGCGTAGAAAGCTAACCGACCGCGTGATCGTAAAATACGTTGGATGGTAAAATACACGTGGAAGCGGTATAAAGCACCTAGAATACCAGGTTTTTGCATATCTTGTTGCGAAATACCACTTTCCCAAGTGGCAACCCATGTTGCAGCCATCGTTTAGAACATAACCGTGTGCTCGAATGTTGGGTCGTCCACAATACCGTCATTATTGGTTTTATCGCTTGTTTCGCTCCATCGGTACCGGGCGAGATCTGGGAATTTTACGGTAAAATAATCATGAGAATTTAAATATACTTTAAATTCTTCAAGGGCAAACGCATACAACGGATAATATTTCGGTTCTTTTGGGTTCGTGCGTCCACCTCGTCTTGCAGAAAATCGTCTTGGACTTGTTAACATTTTATTTGATGGCCGTACGGACTTTCTAAAGAAATTTCCAGCCGTTCATAAGGTGCTTTTCGTAATTGTGTGCTGATGGATTTAAAATCAACATCTGAATCTAAAAATTCGTCTACAATTACTTTCATATTACGTTTGCCTGGCATGTAGAATGATACTAAAAACGTTATTCCTTCCCGATACGCTTTGGCGATACTCGTTAATTGTTGCGTTAAAACAATCGTATCCAGACCACGGTGTCGACCAGAAAAGCCTAATTTTACAAGTTCGCTTGACTGTTTTTTCACGTCTTTCGTAAATGCGATATCGTCAAAAATGATGAGACCTTTTTTCCCTTGAGCGTGCACGGATAATATGTTTTTTATAGCTCGTGTTATGTCAGACGTTTCAAACACCATAACGCCACTATCTGATTTACATGACCAATTCTGCCAAGTTGAGTTGATGGAAAACGTTGGGCAAATAATGTAGATCGTATTATATTTTTGTCGGCAATGTTCTTTGAGGTATTTTAGCAAAAAATGAGTTTTCCCACAACCGGAACGGCCAACGATTAAAATGTGTGACATTTTTTTTATTAAATAAAATAATGTCGTGTTGTGTTCAAAAATATGTTGAAGCGTCGATCACTGGGGAACGTAAAAACTACGAAGTTGACGTATTCCCATCCACCGTCAAAGCGGGACAAACGTTCACGATACGGGTCCCCCCACTACGTAATGATGTTTGCGTCGTTCCAAAAAGTTTAAACGTCGTGTTTAACTTTAAAGTGACAGGAACAAAAGCAACGTGTGTGAATAATTTGTCCAAAGCCCTTGTAAAAAAATTCTGTGTAAAATACGGGGGGAAAGAATTGTACGAAAACACAGACGAGAGCACGTTTGCTTTATTCCGGGGTTTGTGGAAAATGGGCGACGAACGACAACGTCAACGTTCAAGCGGGGTCATGCCCGAGGTAATGGGTAAAAAGGTTTCGAACAACGATACGTACGTCGCTAACGCAACCGTGGATGGGTTACATAAAATTTTTGGGAATACCTTCCATATCCAACTCGGTCAAATTTTAGAGAACTGCGGGTTGTTTGCACCGTGTGCATTACGGGAGGAATTCGAATTTGAATTGCGTTTAGCCTCCAACGATGAAATTTTAGTGGGTGACGGCGGGTCGTACGAACTCACGAATCTTCGCTTACAATACGAAGTTATTGAAAACCAACATTTAGTTGACCAGGTGATCGACCTGTACGATGGGGAACACACTATTACTTTTGAAGACGTCATGCTCTACCAACAAGAAATGTGGCCTGCGAACAGTACATTACACAATATTCATATTAACCCATCACGTCAAAGTTTACGAGCTATTGTGTGCTTGTTTAAAACGGATGCGGTGAACAACGAAAGTTTTGAATACCCAAATATCGAACATGTAAAAATAACATCAGACGGGATGGTCGGTGCATTGTATAACCAAGGTATCCCCAAAGACAAACTTTTTGTAGAAGCTGAACGTTTTTTCGGTAACAAAGGTGTGACGGAAACGACATTTTACCTCGGCAACCAATTTGCCTTAGTTATAGATTTACGGACGACATCTGATCAAAACTTATTTGGTAACGGGAAGGAAATGTCGAAAACCAAAAAAGAATCGAAAGTAAGTTTGCAAATTAAAAAGAAACAACTACCAAAGACGTAACCTATTACGTCTACCTTGTATCAGACGGTTTTGTACAATTTGAGGGTTCAAATCTCGAAAGTATTATTAAATAAGTGAAGGCGAATGAATATGTTTCTGCGGCTTTAGTCACCGCGTTAGCGTTTGGTGTGGAAAAAGCATTATCAAAATATTCAAAAAACAAGACGTGGAATACTTTGGGTGCAGTATTTGGATCGACCGTTGCCGTCGAATATTTACGAAGAAATAATATGGTTCCTGTCGTTGGCAATATTAACTTAAATAGAACCAAAAAGTCAGCGGAATAGATGGAAAAAAGACAATCTTATAACCACTGTTGGTTATAAGATTTTTGCTTGAATTTGCTTGTATTTGCTTAGATTTGCTTAAACTTTGCTTAAATTTGTTTACAAGCTAGCTTAAATTTGCTTATAAGGTACCTTAAATTAGTTTACAAGCTAGCTTGAATTTGCTTATAAGGTACCTTGGATTTGTTGCGTAAGTACTTGGTAAGGTACCTTGGGTTTGTTGCGTAAGTACTTGGTAAGGTACCTTGGGTTTGTTGCGTAAGTACTTGGTAAGGTACCTTGCATTTGCTGCGTAAGTACTTGTAGGTTAGCTGTAACAATGCTATAGCAATACCTACAGTAGACTTATAGCATTGTTGTAACACTAATAAAATGGATGAACAACAAATTACAATTAAAGACCCAAAACGTGTGGAACAGGGGAAACGACTGGCTGAACATAATAAGCAAAAACGGGAAGAATTTAAACGGTTGAAGGACCAATCACTACTTGTACAAGAAGAAGGGTCAAAAATGACTTTACCTATTGTCATTCTTGCAATAACGATTGCCGGTGTTGGAGGTTATTTTTACTTTCGCAAACCTAAAAAACAAACGCCTTCTAATAAGCCAAAAATAATATCGCGTCTTAAAAAAATAAATGAACGTGAAACGGAATGACCTAAAAAAATTAGCCAAAGAAGGTCTCGTTGATATTAGCCCAGACATTGTTGACGACCTTCTAGACGAAGCCGTCGATAAGTACCTAAAGGAATTTGAGAACCAGGTAAAAGAAAACGAACAAACGGCCACTATTTTAACAACATTAGGAACCGTCACCGAAACGTTTGGCGTACGCGGATCAGTGCAGTTGGCCATGGATATTTCCAACAACCCACCCATTTTAAAAAGAATTTCAACAAGTGGTGGCGCATTAACCACAGCAGTCGACTTATCTAAACACCGACGGTTCATACTAACGGCAATCATCCTAGGTTGTTCAGGATGGTTAGCTTACGATTATTTGACTGAAAATAAAGATGAATAAGAAGAAATGGCGT
The DNA here is from genome assembly GCA_963855995.1 of Muricea muricata. Classification (NCBI taxonomy): domain Eukaryota; kingdom Metazoa; phylum Cnidaria; class Anthozoa; order Malacalcyonacea; family Plexauridae; genus Muricea; species Muricea muricata. The sequence goes on along the minus strand of OY979728.1, from coordinate 6,077,968 downwards.
AAACGTTTGGGTAAAGCCACCGCACCCGTTTTAGCCGCTGGTGCGGTCGCCGGCACCATGGCCTTAGCAGGCGGACAAGATGTGCGAATATTGTTAAAGAAACGGGTTCGCTCCTTACAACCGGAATAAAAACAACAAGTTTCCTTTTGGAAAACCTTATCGTTATTGGTGGGGTAATAGGTGCAGGATTTGTTGGGTATAAAATATATAATAGGAAGTAATTCCATTCCAAGACAGGAATGGAATTTTTTTACCAAACCTTATTTACGGCAAAACCGCATGAAATACCTAATGCAACCATAACGGTGGAACGGACGTCGTTAAACGTCTTACTTGGTTGATATTTTAACGTTGGCCTTTTAGCAAGTCTAATTCTGGTTTCTATTTCATTTTGTCGTGCTTCATTCTTTTCCCGTTGCGCAATTGCTAAATCGTTACGAAGCTTGTCCATTTTCTTGTCCCAAGCTAATCGTTCGCGTTCTAGGTCTATCATAGCGTCGTTGTAACGTTGTTGTTCGTCTAAGGATCGGTCCGGTATGATCATGTCTAACGTTTTAAACGTAACCGCCGTCACGAACCCGTCTAACATTTCGCCGATAATCATTTATAATAAAATGGAAAAAATAGAAGACAAAGCACCGTTAGATTACATTGAAAGGTGTGAGTTGAGAGGTGAAATTATACTGGCATGTCTACTATTGTTCAGTATTTTTAGCAAAATCACTAAGAAAGATGAATAATTCCTAACGTTATGGCGTTAGGAATTTCCTATAATGCATTATACGCAAGATTCAGGTGTCTTTGCGCGCCAATGGTTTAATGCAAGCGTGTGGACCCCATCTTCACAAATAATCCGTTTATCGTCGTTGGCCGATAATGCTACTTTTCGAACCGTTTCAGTATAAATTTCATGTTTTCTACTTCGAAAAACATTCATGCTACGGTAATGTACGTTCCTGTTAAATACACAGTCTTTATAATCTTCCAAGGTTATTTGGGTTTTTACAACGCGTTTTTTAACCCCCTTGCATTTTTTCTTTTCCTAGCCTTCATGGATTTTAAATGCATACAATTTCGAACGCAATCCAACGAACTCGGACATTTGTTGTCCCCCGGCCTCGTCCTTCATCAAGCCAATAATTTTTTTATTCACGCTAGGTAAACCAGCAGGATGATCGGTGGGATAGGCAGACGTATCGTACATTGAAGGAACGTCGCCACGAATATCGTTGTAGAAATCTTCGGTTTGAATGTCATAACATAGGGAATCTGTGTCAGTAAACAACAACTGTGCCTGATTGCCGTATTTCTTTTTAATGTGGTTATAATGGAAGCCGTACATGAGCGTTTTACTTAGATCAAGGATGCTCATGCCGAGGTAAATAGGTTTGAATAAATTCACTGTCGTTCGTTGCAAATGTACAGCAACAAGATCTTCTGAGAAAATATTAACACGGTCAATATTCGGTTTGTTGGCTAACTTTTTAAATGCATCTTCATTCGTGACTAACCGGACATCAACACGGTTCCGAACATTTTCCATGGTTTTACCAAACACGGAGTTATTCATGAGTTTGAAAAAGTCTTTTTCGAAATCAGTTGTACCTTTTGTGCGTAAATCTGTATTCAGTTGGATATAATCTTTCAACCACGGACGTTCGTTGAACTTAATCCCTCGGTGGACTTTTTTAAGAATCATCCCCAAATCTAAATATTGTTTTAAATTCTTATAATGTAATATATATTTTGTCTTATCTTGCAAATTTGGAATTAACTTGTGAATTTCGTTAATTTTTAACGACTCTGGGGCAAGAGGATATTCATTATGTTCATCATGCAAATTCTTCGGGTACTCAAGGTCAACTTCTAGAATCGAACCTTCGCATAACCTATCCCAGTTTTGTAATTCTAACTTGTCCATCCATTCGAACCCGTCTACGGGTAACGGTTGACTCATGGCCCAGCCGTATAAATTATTTGCGTCTAAGTACATGATATAATTCGTATTATCGTTCGGATTATAGCCCGCTCCCATATGCGGGTTGTTGGCTTTCGCGTACCGTTTTGTAATGGTACTAATCCCCCCGCGAATGCCGGATTCGACCATTAGGTACATGTTTGGGTCGGTCAATAATTGTAATTTTATGCCCGAAATTTTTAAAGCCGCGTCCCATGCGAGCCCGGGGGCTGTGTAATACCATAAGGGGTCCAACCCATAATTTTTTATACAGACATCGCGGTAATTTTCCATCACGTCCGCAAGCAATAAGACGTCGGTTTTTAAATACAAGTCATGATAATCACGCATGGTTTTACATCCAAATTCATTCCAAATCTTTTGCGCATGCTCATATTGTTCATCACTAATATGTTCGTCATTTAACTTACTATAGAAACATGTTTTAGGTGGAAGTTTGGTCGTCGTCAACTTATTAAAATCGGTCATGTATTCGTACGGAAACACACCTTTCTTTTTTAACAACTCGTGTGTCCCTAGCCCGCGCTCGAGATTCTTAAACTGATCAGAACCAAGACATTTAACAAGATCGTCTAAACTTTTTAATGTAAATTTTACCGAGTCTAAAAATCGTATTTCTAACGGTTTTGCCTCTGGGTCATATTTAATCTTTTTCGAAAAAGAAATGTATTTTTCATCTGTTTTTGGAATACAGTTCACGTCGCCTCCTAAACTTTTAACAAACAAATGAGAGTCGTATTCTTCTAAATTATGAAATAAGACCGGCACAAACATAGGTGTTCTCATTTTTAAATTACACTCAGAGTGTGCGGCGCCCCTGTATTTCCCTGTAAGATGACAGTGATCGCGTACACGATCATTACCCAGTGCACCTTGGCATGCGTAACATATTTCTGCGTTTTGGAATGCTTGCTCATCCTTGTCTGTCATTTTAATCGATACGTCAGTTGTTAAAATATTGTAGACTTCCGCTAAATTTTTTTCTAAAGACTCAACAAATGTGCAACCGATATCTTCATCTTCTTTTTGCATTGTATACAAAACCTTTTTTGGCTTGTAAATGTTATCGTCCATACATGTAATCGTATAACAAAACCCGCTTGGCGTATGATGTTGATATTGTGTCGTACCCTGTCCGATCTTATTGTCTACCAAGGGTAAAAAACACTCAAAATCGGCGTATACTGCGAACGGGACCTTTTGCGTTCGTTGATATTGTTTAAAATATTCAACGTTGTTGGATGAATTTGGGTAAACGTGGCGTAAATGATCATGTTTAGCGCACCATTTCAAATGGTCCTGTAAAACTTTGTCTGTCCCAAAATGATTCAAACATCGTTCGCAAATATGTTTTTTATGGCCACGTTTGCTTTTTTGGCTAGACACGAGCCTGCTTAAATTTTTTACCACACCGTAATACTCATCGTAAAGAAATAAGTTTACAACAGGGTCAAAATTTGTTTTACTTAACCTTAACGTATAAATTTTCTTCGTGTCATCATCGTACGAAAACACATTAACGTTAATATGATTATTCGTTTCGAATAGGTGAATATTTTTGACCTTCACAGGAAACTCTAAACCGGACCAATTATAATTCTCTGATTGTTTTCGTAGTATTTTTGATATTTGACCTGCATCGCGCTCAACGGGGTGTAATGCGCGTGTAACCGCCCATCTAAAACACTGGTCGTCGTTATTTTCCATATTAATGACCGCTTTTTTGTTGACGACACATTGTGGAAATGGTTTGTAACGCCTTCCCCTAACCGGGTCAAATTTTGTAATGTAAATATCCAACCGGTCGATGGAATGTAACCTCCATCCACTTCCATTTCGCTGCCATTTGTAAAAATTTTCAAGCATTCTGCCACGCATGTCGGCATAATCGTCATTAGCATTATCGTAAATTATATGAACTTTGGAACGACAATGTATGACCGTGTACGTATCCTTCCCGGTAACAGGATCAGATTTCACGAGTTCAAGCGTAAGTACCCCGTTTACTTTTTTCCCAGCGCTATTAATAGAATCGATCAGCCGAACGGCAGACGCTGATGTTTGTTCAAGAAAAATGACAGGATCCTTATGGGCACCGCCTGGGAACGACCATTTTTGAGTTTGCCCACGAATGGCATTCGATATTAAAACCGGTTGAGGTTGTCTTTGAATAAGGTCTGATTTATGGTTTAAACGACGACGAACTAAACCTACCTTTTTAGACCCCCGCCACCCGTGCTGTTCATTTAAATCTAACCGTCTTTTTCGTTCCTTGTCCATTTCACGAGCCCATTTAGCAAATTCAGCACGCTCGCGTTTCTGCGTTTCCCGTTCTTGCCTACGCTCATTATCTTTTTGTTGTTTTACACGGTCCTTTTCGACCTTATGCCTTACCTTGTCGTACGCGTTTAAAAGTCTTTGCCGTTCTTTCTCTATTTGTCGACGTCCCTTGTCGGTTTGTTGTTGTTGTACACGAATCTTTTCGAGCTCCTGTAACCCTTTCTGCCTTATCATTTCTTGAGCTTTTAAAACCCTTTGTCGTTCTTTTTCACGTAACGCTTTTACTTCCTGATCTTCTTTTTGCCGTTGAATCCGTTTACGTTCTTCACGTTGGCGTCGGTTATGTTCGATACGTTCCTTCAATTGAGCTTCTTTTCTTTGGTTTTCGGCTTCTAATAAAGAAGCATTCTCCTTTTGCTGACGAATCAACTCTCGGAATTTGTCACCTACATTAGTGTTAATACTCATGTCCTTTATTAGTATAGAAAAAATATTTTTCTTTGATTTTTTCTATCTTTCATAGATAGAAAAAATTTAATTAATTTTTAATGCGCCATTTACGGCCATTACGTATAAATACATAGGCGGTTTCCCTAACGCTTTTGACGCGTTGTTAATACTCGGGTATGTTGTTATTGTACCATCTGAGTTATTAACTTCAACAGTACGTGCACTACGGAACATCTGGTTTCCCCGTTGTGTTTTGGGTAATTCTATCCCTAATTTTTCTGCAAGACCGTGCTTGGTAAACGTGTAAAAATATTTAATGCCAGATGCTTTGGCCATGATATTTAATTCTTTCCGTGTGTAATTCCGGCCTGTTTCTTTTAGCAATTCGGCGGCTTGTTTTTGGATTTCCATATGCTTTATACGATTGTTCATTTCTTTATTATATATTAAAAAATTTGATTTCGTAATTTTTTCTTAACCTCATGAACGCCTATTTCTGAAACTAATCGTTTTATAACAGACCCGTGCATAGGTTTAATACCTGCCCACGGCATACGCATATTTTTGAATGGCCCGCAGATAACTCAAGATAACAATCTATTTTTTCGACAACCCGTTTGTGACACGTCTTGCAAAACTTCATTGTTTTGCTTTCTCAAAAATGTAGAAAAATATTTTCACGATTTTTTTGTGCGTTAGAAATTTAATCACTTTCATACATTGACTCTAAATAACCTGATATGTAACCATAACCACCCTGTATGTAATTTGAGTAGTCGTTTTCAACTTCTTCAATCTGTCCTAACGTTTCGGAAACATATTTTACCCAAGGACCTTTCCCTTTGTACTTTTTTACCCTCAACCTATAATATCTTAACGTACCATACAATGTTTCAAGGATATTTTTTACTTCTATTCTATCTTCTTTATCGCGTGTGTCGTGAAAAAGGTCGTGTAGTCTTTTTGTTTCTAACTCGTCTAAAATCTCATTAAAGATGTTCTGTCTTTCATCTTCGATCATTTTTAATTCTTCAGAATTCATCGTTGATTTTTAAAAATTTACAAAAATATTTTCGCAATTTTTTTCAATCATCATCACACAAGGCCCTTACCTCGGGTTTTCCACGCGGAGGCGCTTTTTTAATCTCGATCTCGTCAACACGGACCAAAAGAGATGGATGCTCGTGGCCTTTGTAAATCGCAATTATCGTAATTAAACCAGAAACCACAACAGATTTAACGTCCAACATGTCCTCGTCGAATTGGTCGGGCTTCGGCTTCAAATATAAAGTTTTATATTCGTCTTTCTCAACAAGACAACGTAAAAGCGGTTTTGACAATGGACGGTCTAAAAACTCCGTGGCTTTTTCCTCGACGGCTTTTAACCTCGAAAAAAGGTTGTCTTTGATGTTGACGCGAATCGACTAATTCTTAAATTTCTTATTAAACGACAACCCAAAATATGAATGACATTCCTTCAAAGCAAACGTGATCGTGTCTTTGTCGTGAACCAAATTACTATACTTGTCGTTGGACTTTGAAACTTTGATGAGTTCGGGATTGAAAGGCATTGTTTGCTTTTCTCAAAAATGAAAAAAATATTCTCGCGATTTTTTTATGACGGGGAAATACTTCATATAAGGTAAAATATTGCGGAAAGTTCCTTAAAAAATTTTTGAAGGAATTTTTTGAAAAAATTTTAGAAGGCGCCATCTTGGATTTTTAAGCGCGACGAATGGGGGTGGGGGGCGGTTATTGGAGTAACGCCAAAAACAGCATATCTATCACTACTAAACATGTTTTTTTGCTCATCTCGAACGTTTGAGTGCCGAAAACATGTTTCCCGACTTTCTTAGTTTCGCAATTTTAATTTACAAGGTCTCCTTTGGATCCGTGATTGCAGTGTATCATTGCGCTCAACTCGTTCACTTTAAGGCTCTAAACATCATTTTAAGCTATAAAACGTTGCCGTTATCGATTTAAGACGGCAATTTTTAGTTGGTGATTTGAAAATATTTTTCTGCTCAAATCGCTTCGAAAACGTTTAAAACGCGATTTTGAAGGTTGTAAGATCATTTCTTTACAGTTTTAAAGCAAGTCATAAGTTTCTTATTTAAACCATAGGTAGCCCAGGAACTGCATGTGCGTATTAGTGACGTACCTGTATATAATTATTACCAAGGTTGGCAAGTAAATTTAAGTTATAGCAATCTATGCTTTCAAAACTCGTCAAATAACTAAAAAAATACGTCGGAAACCGCAATAACAATAACAGCACTTTGAAAACTGTTAATTATATTTCCTATTTGCCGACTTTAATCTTGCAGATGGGTTCTAGTTGAGACGAAATAAGCAAAAGTTTACACGGCTTTTGCCGAAAATTTGTCGCTGCAGATGCGAGATCCCTCATCCCTTATCAAAACAAAATCCTATTGGTCGGCGAAAATAAACAAACTACAGCAAACCGGGGGGGCGGAAAGGTCAAAAATCCACTCGGTTTTTAAAATATTAAAACAAAATTTTTGTTTAAATTTGTGTTATTACTCAAACAATACTCATTTGCGAAAAAACTGTTATCAAAACGAAGACCAAAGATGTAAATAGGCCGCAAAGTAGCAAAGATATGTAGTTCGGTATGTATGAACTATTTTCTGTCCCTTAAACTTTTACGCGTACCGCAAACAACGAACTAGTATTTTAACAAAACTCAAACTGAACAAATTGTAATGAATTTTTTTGTTACTGTTATTTAAAACAAGAGGATATATCGTCTTGGCTTTATGTCAACGAAAACGAATGGCGGGCAGCGAAATGGTTTCTGGAACGATTCAAGCGAACTTTTCGTTTGGTAAGTTCATGTATTAAACTACTTGTATCTTGTAAAATTAAATGTATTTACAAGTCATGATATAACGAAGATTTAGTAACGAAGATTTACTAGTATAAACTTGCCTTTTCACATCTAGTATTATGTGTATACAGAAATACAAATTACGCAAAAAGATAGGATAAGCCGGTGTGTAATATCATTATACGAAAAAAAAGTAAGCGACGTTCGTCTGGCTGTGTGCAGGCTTTCTAAACCGATTACAAAATCAAGCCGTTTTATATGACAGAAAAGTTTGAAGTAAGAAAATAGGTCAGTTTTCGGCTCAAAATCGATTATCAAAATGTAACACTGCAGTTCTGAGTGTTCATGAATAGAAAACTAATATGGAATTTGTAGGTAAATTCATACATATATAAACATGATTTTATCTTTAGTTGCGAGCCCAGGATTAATATATCATGTTTATGTCAGAAAATCGCTACTCGCTAACGAATCTTTCACAATAAGCCGACAATATTACCTAAAAAATACGGATGCCGTATAAAACTTATGCAGACTAACCTGTTTTGCAGCAACTGTTTTCAACAAATATTAAAACCAATTTTCACTTCAACGGAAACGTGGAATCAAGGTGAAAATCAAAATTATTCAGCCAGTCGGTATTCTGGTGTTCAAGTTTTAACGAAATAACTGAAGCTAGTTCCCCATTGAATACCATAACTGGAATTCGAACTCTTCAAAGCATGGCAAACTAAAGATTTCAAAAAAACAACTGTTAATCATTTTGTGAATCGATTACATACACAAAAACACAAAATCAAACATTAAAAACACAAAAACAACAGCAATCTAATAGAACATGATGTCTTACTGATTAAAAAATCCAATATATTTTCAAAAAAACGTCGAAAACGTCCTGTTGCTTCGAACGGCTGCATTGTACATGCCATCAAACTAGTTTGTCTGGTTTTGCCAGTCGTGACGTAATGTAACATTACAGTATATTTTTAATTACTTCCTGATTACGAACGTATTGTCGTCACTTCCTATTTTCAAGCGATTCGAGAAAAGTCTAAATATTCAATGCTGTTATATCAATTTTAAAACTTATAGTGTATTGAAAAAACCCCCATCTTTTACTAATATCCAAAATAATGCTTTCGCGTAGTCTAAACGTCAGTATTTTGAGTTCCACAAGTTCGCTCCTTAACATTTTTACCCCGACCACCCCAGTAGAGTTCACTGCCCCATACAGGTGTTCCTGCATTAGCATTTTCTGGCTCATTTTTATGAAATTTATAAATTGCGTCTGATCACACAGTATAAATTTTTAGGGTGCTTGCACATTATGAGTTCAGAGAAAATTCTTGGGTGCGCTCCAGTAACATGTTGGAAGCAGCTTTGAAAGACGGCCAGAAAGCTTCATTACCTATCTTGGGAAAAATCGTGAAGAAAATATGGCAAGGAAAAGTGAGAAAGGAATATTTAGAAGGAAGAACACAAGCAAGTTTTAGACACTTAGGAGAACGCTTGGTCGTCAACGATGACGTAATCACAGATTTGAGCGAAGGCATTATGAGAAAGATTCGCGCGTTATGCGTTGCACATGAGGGATGGTTTATGGAGCCTTGTAATAATGACCAGAACACTACAAGACTGTTGAAATTTTTATCAGCGGAAGGAGACGACGAGACAACTGTGGACGGCCGACGCTTGGGTTTCGAGATTCTCATTAAACTTTCTCCAGAGCCTATCTTTACCTTGAGCACTTATGGATGTGCTGTTCCTGTTAAAAAAATCATTGGTTATGAGTCAGATGGGGTAATGAAGCTTTCTCTTCGTGCAATTGACAATGTGCTATGTCTTGTAAATTCAACCAGTCCGTGTTTAGGCCAACCGATTTCAGAAGAAATTCCAATGTCTAAATTTCTCAAGGAACCAGTTCTCCACTCAAAGCGTATGCAAGTTTATTCGAAAGCTCTTGGGCAAAATGAAAGGTTGATTTCTTCTTCGTGTTTCCTCTTAACCTGTCCTGGATGTAGTTCATGTCAGGAATGTGCGTACGCATTTACGCTTTATCGAAATCGTCAAAATAAACGCAAATCAAACATTGCGGATGTTCCGCATAAGAAATGCAATTAACGGTTTTTGGGTAGAGAAGGTCTGGAAGAAAAAATTGCCATTCAAAAAGAGCGCAGGGGGTAGGCTGTGATCAGAAATCTGATAATATGCTAGAGTTTGTTGAAGAAGATAGTCTCGACTTGCAACAGATCATGCAAAACACCGATAAGGATATGGTTCCCCAAGATATGAAGCTTCTGTGGGATCAACAGGTGAAACAACTTTCTGCAAAGTCGACTAGAGGTTTTCGATGGGATCCAAGGTTTGCAAAGCATATATTTTAGGAACAAACTTTGTATTTAAATCGAAATGTTTCTCTATTTAACAGTTCATTCGCTTATCCGCAGGATTGTTAGACTTGCTCTAGACATGTATTGCAAGAACCCAAGAGTTTTGGATAGCATACGAGAATTTATTGTTTTGCCCAGTAACCGGCTTATAAGGTAATTTGCTATCTCAGTTAATATGACGTACAACCTTATTAACTATCAATTTGAACCATCATGTTGCCATGTGGTCGATTGTAAAAAAAAGGATGATTAAAGTTAACTAGGTATCGCGTAACAGGAGAACTATAACTATACTATAATATAGTTAACAGTCTTTGTAGAACCGTTTGATCTGTACTAAAGTTATATATTATAAAATGTTAGAAAATTTGAATAATTTGCAGATACTACAAAAATGCTGTGGAACAGCAGCCTGGTTGGAACGATCAGATCATTGCGTGGTGTCAAAAAGAGGCTTTAAGACAGAATTTAGCACCAAGTAGTTACTGGGGTGGTCTCATTTTCGATGAAATGAAGATTCAGGTTAGCTATCATTTTGCAATGTGCAACTGACAATACATGTTTAGCTTTTACCCAGTAATTTACATATGTTCTGTATAACATCCAGGAAGATCTTCAGATGAGGGTAAAAGATGGCTGTCACCATCTTACCGGATTGGTTTCACTTGGTGAATTCTACAAAGATATTACCAAGATCGAAAATGGTAAAATTTCTTTCAACGTGCAACATACACCTTTCATGTACTTTAGCTTTATACTACAACTAATTTATATTTTCTATAGGAAAATCGCAGATCCAGTTAGCCTCACATTTGCTTCAATTTATATTCATCAGTGACAACGGCTTTAGATTCCCTTTGGCTCACTTCCCAACCGCGCAGTGTCCAGCTTCAATCTTATATCTCAACTTTTGGGAAGGTGTGATGAGGCTGAAAAAAAGCTGGTTTTACGTATGTCTTTTCCATTTTCTTAATTTCATGCAAACAATTTTCCTTTCATAATGTGGCACGTCACTTCAGCTCAGATTTTGCCATTATAAAGCCTAAGGTATGACCATTCTCTTATAGCGTATACTATGCTATTTGCGACGGAGCTGATTCAAACAGGCAATTTATCAAGATTCACTTCCCCGATTACAATCCTTGTGACTTACATTTTGTGGGTTACAACATGATATCGGAAGATCCCATGATGTTTCTCATGGATATTAAGGTGAAGTTGGGTTTTAATTGTTTGCCCATCAATGTTTTTCAGGAATGATTACTGAATCTTAAACTCGAACATTTGTTTACTTGCGTTGTTAATTTATTTCTCATGCGTCAATGCATTTTTTTTTGTAACAACAGCACAATTTCAAAAAACTACGAAATAATGTCGAAAAAAGCTCTTCTGATCCTGCAACAGCGAGATGCTTAACGATAAACGGCAAGAATATCTTTTGGTCCCACTGGAAAAATGCGTACGACTGGGATCAGAAAAGCAATTCGTGTCACCTGCACGAGAACCTGAAAGAAGATCACTTTCAGCTCACCCCGTGCTCTCGAATGCGGAACTGCTTAGCAGAAGACGTACTGAACAAAAAGATGCTTTACTTGATGAAGGTCTGCATGTCTTATTAGCGGTGATTTAGGGTAGAAACATCTCTTAAGTCATAGGACAAATTATTTGATACAGAATTTAGTGCGTTTGTCATCCACACGTACAATGTCGTGGTCTGTATGGTTCTATGTGAGCAAAAAAATTGTGTGCAGTTTTTAAGTCGGGTTCCTTGAACCTGTAAAACCTATAAGAATATATTTAAGGTTGACATTTCTTTGCATTAAGGCTTACAGGGATCATATCGCTAGTGGCTCAGAAGAAGATGCAAGCAAGCTAGATGGGACAATTGCCTTCCTGAAGCACACCAGTTCCATGATCGAGTTGTTCTCAGATTGCAAGCACGATTTTTACTCGGAGGGGGACGACCGGCTTCAAGCCCTGCTGGCCACACTACATTATTCTAAAGAGTGGAGTGCACACGTAACATCTGCAAACCAGTTTATTTCTGCGAAGTTATGGTTCGACTTGCAGTCAATGATATTGGGGTTCATTTCAGTGGTTCAGACAAAGTTAAGGCGATTTCCAGGATCAACGATAAAACCAGCTATCATTAATCAAGATGCGGTGGAAAACCACTTTTCTCAGATAAGAGCTGCTAATGGGCAAAATGATAATCCTACGTATTTGGCGACACAAGGTACACAAAACTCAATTATCTTTGGACAGACTACGGTGAGCAGGAAAAGTAATACAGGTACAACAAAGGTGCATTCTTTTGCTGGTCTTCCCAAGGAAAATCTTTTTGGATTAAAAGGAAAGTTACAACAGCCTAAGAGCACGATAACATTGTTGAAGTAAACACTTGCAATATTTACATTAACTTTGACAGTATAAAATTTGGAAATATCCGTTTCCCATCGGAAAATGCCAACATTACATATGAAGCCATAATACAGTAGGTGCCAAAAGTATGAGTCCAATTGATACTGAAGTGTGTTCATTTCATTTTATATACCTAACATTACCGCTCTGCATCACAACCCAACTCTTCAACCTCTCTCTGATCCATGATCTCTCAGGATGTCTCCGTCTAAGATTTTATGCTTGTTTCCATAACAATCAATTATGCTTATTTTCAGGACGCAATAATAGACTATGACTCGATCGACCTTTCAGATTACTCCGGGTAAACATTTGTCCTGTAACTTGATTAAAATCTTTAGTTATCCTTTATGCGCATGTATGAACAGGGCCAAATTAACTATTGTTGCCAATGAATGTGGTAAAAAATTCAATGCGAAAATGCTGGAAGCAATCTTAGGGCATAATGTACATGCTTGAGTGTAACTAATGTAAATTGTTTGAGGACGCAAAATGAGCATGTTTGAGTACTTAAAAATTCCGGCTATAATCTTATCTCTGTTTCTTCATAAAAATTGGACTGGACTCATACTTTTGGCACCTACAGTATATATGGGCAAACTCCTTCCATTCGTTCGTTTTGGCCGCATCAACATGAAATTAGTCTTAAGGTGACTCATGCATTGTTTTAAAAAGTAAAAAATGCACGATTTATTAGATCCGTATTTTTCGTCCGTAATTTTCAAAATACGTAAACGTTATTCATAATAGTAATTTCAATATAATTCTATGATTTAATATTTCAAAAAATTAAATCGACCAATTTTTTTAAAATTGTCAAGATAATTGATATTAAGAGAAATGTTTTTCTGAAATAAAATATATAATTATTAACATTCCAAATTGCAAAATGTTCTGTAAAGTTACAAAATACATATTTTTAATAGTTAATTTCACAGTCTTGTGATTCTCAATACTGGAATACTTGTAGAGACCCGCGGCTCTACAATATTAACGGCATATCTAGACGTAATTTGATGAGAAGGAATACCATCGAATCGTGGAATTGAATGACAAAGTTCCATGGCTAGTTTTTGTTTGTTCCATCTTGAAGTGAAGTGGACGTTATAAGCATCGCAAAGTTTGTGCAACTCCTCTTTCTTGTACAAGCGTGCAATTCCCGCCTCTTTTACTTGACTCAATAGCGCCAGGAGGCGTCCATGCGACGCTCGTTTGTCAACACTTCTGTCAAGCTCTATTTCACGAATGTTGACTTTCATTCGCTTTTCTTCTGCCTTTTCCTTTCTTTGCATCACGGCTTTACGATGGGCAACTGTTTTCTTGACGTGATAATCTTTCCTAAAATCACGCAAGAACTGCCCAGCACCCATTCGGAAGTATCTTTCGGTCACATCTTTAAACAATTCCAAAATGATTTCCTAAGTCAAGATATTAGAATTAGGTTATAATATTATAAAAGAACAACCACGTTCTTTAACCAGCCTTGAAATGAATATGTTTCAAACGTATCCTATATATTCACATATATAGAACTTAATCTTTCACTTGGTCCCATGATTAGCGTTTATTCGATGACGCTACCAATCTGACATTTGAAGATAATTATCCTAATAAGATTACTTCGGTTTTACTCAAAACCTCATTATTATACATTTTAGAATGTTGGTTATTACCTATTTGGTGCGATAAGCAATTTATCACACTATGCATTGCAAATCAATATAATATGCGAGCTAGTGCATTTATTAGAACTAAGAGTGGCGGGGGTCAGGAGTGGCGTCAGTAATTCCCCGACGAAGGAACTATGCTCCCCGACAAAGATGCTAAGCAATTTTTTATACTTTGCCATTACAAGGTATAGACGTCAAAGAAGTGATGAATGAAATATCTTAAAGAAATAATTCATTTGTCAACGAGGTTAAGATTTAAAGAGGGAACATGATATCAAAAAGCTAGGCACAAATCTTAGGAGTTTACAAGGTAATAGCAAAGCTGTTTATTGATTCCTTGTTTGAGGTAGAAAACTGGTTATGTTTGACAAATCTGTTGTTTATATTTGTGGAAAGCTATAAAACACACATTTGCAACTGATATAGCGTACAAAAGAGAACATAAGAACATGTGGACGCCAAGGCGAAAAGATCGTGCTTTTCCGAAGTCCTGGATATTTGTTTTCAACTTTCCCCGGCGAATCTATTAAATTTCCCCGACAAGGGGGCTAAGGCCCCCCGGCCGGGGGGGGGAGCTGTAGCTCCCTCTAGCCCCCCCCCCCCCCCTTGGCACCACACCTGCCGGGGGTATCATACTATAGCTTGGTGGCATAAAACTTGTTAGAAATGAAAACACTATTTTAATACTCAAACAAGTGTTTTAATTTGTAAATACCTTATTTGCATCACCGTCAGGTCGAAACAATCCCACAAAAGATGCTTGAAGAATACTGTTCTCCACGCCTTTTGTTATGCAGTCATCTACCATGCTATTTTGCAACGATGAAAGCCTGTCTGTGTTGATCTTGTTAACGCGTTCCTGCTCCAATAACATGAAAAACTCGAAGAGCATCGTCGCTGATGTGGATAAGTCCACGTCCTCTGTATTGGCGGAATTCGATCAAGTCAAGTGTTTCTGGATAGGCCGAGGAAATCTGTGCGCATTCATGCGAAACAACAATGTTGTTTTCCAGGAGCTGTAGTTTCATCATTTCTTTGTTAATTCTTGTACGCACACGACCTGATTGTGACATCTTGTTTTCATTGACATACCTACGTGCATTATCGATTAATTTCTTGATTGCCCATCCACCGACATACCGCAGCTTAGCACGACCGTCTGGACCCATTTCACTGACGTTGAAAGGTATTGGCGTTAGTTCTTCCTGCTTTCGTACCAGCTTTCCTACCTCGGCTGTAAACAACTGGAACAGATTAAATAGAAGGATCACACCCAAACTCCGTTGCCCATCACTGATATCACACCATTTCTCGACACCAAATGCGCTTATCATATCGCTACGATACTCTTGCGATAGGAAAAGTTGGTGGAGTTTCGATATTGCATTAGTGAAGTCTTTACTGGTCATGTGCAGCTCATCCAAATGCTCCGTTAGGTAATTTTGGAACATAACATAAATTCTACGCCACGATATTAGGACAAATAATTCGAAAAGCTTGAGATTATTCGCACCATAATTCGCAGCTGATTTTACAGACTTACTGTAGGAATCGTCGCTGATATCGCCGATGATATTCTGTAGAAAGTCTTTCATACAAAAAGACGGGGGAGGTCCTGTCAGTTCATTACTGAAGTCTGACATACATAACAGGACATCTTCGAGATTGATCTGAACTCCATCATTGGTTTCGAAATACTGAGAAAGGTCTTGGACATCAGCTAAAGCACCAACGTCCATATTATCTTCTTCATCGTGCTCTTCACATTCAAACCACCTTTCGTCCAGACGACTCCCTTTGCAGCAGACGAAGTTTTCATCTGATATCCCAGCATCGTTGACGACTAAATTTAAGAGATCAGGTGGTGGCCGCAAAAGAAACTTTTTACGAAAGCCAAGAATTTGGAGGTGGGATTCCTTTTTCACTCTGGAAATGGCAACATAAGTTTGCAATGGTACAAATTCCTGTGAACAATGCACAATGACACTATCCAGAGTCAAACTTTGCGCCTTGTGAACGGTTATTGCATAACACAAGGATAGTGGGAACTGTGTACGGCTGGCTTGTATTCTGCCTTTCACGTCGTATTTGAGCCATGTTTTGCGAGAAATACCCACCCTTCCAACATTAGGGAAATTCACGACAAGTCTGTCTTCGTCGTCTGGATCTACTCCAACGTACTGACCCCGGTACCCATTTCTCAAATCCTCATTTATGTTGTATAACAACATAACTTCACAACCGGGCTTTAGAGCAAGGACTTTGCTGACAGTGCTTTCCAAATACTTGGCGTTACCGATGTCATCACTTTCAAATGTAGTAATTTCCCCAGAAAGATTCGACAGTGCGTTGAGGTTGTGGATTTCAACAGGTAATTTGTTGAAGTAGATGTTGATCGCTTGTGATGACATATTATTATCTAATTCTCTTTCTAAATACTGAAAATATTCCTCCACTTTACCGTCACATTCACCCACCCGTAAACTATCTAATGCCTCCTTTAAATTGTTTTTGCCTTCGCCTTGTCTCATTACCATCTGTAACTCGAAGCGATGTGGGAAAACTTCATTGAAAAGTTGTGACGTGAAAATGTAACTTCCAGCATCAAGTGGACCTGGAATTGGCTTCAGCTGCCGAAAATCACCGACCAGTATCATTTGTATACCACCGAATGGAAAACTGTTGTTAAATACCATGTGGTGTATCGCGTTTACCACGTGGAAAATGCGAGAGCTTGACATTGATATTTCGTCCCATATCACAACTTTTGCATCAGAAATTTCTTTCACGATATTTTGACGTCTCATAGATCTATCTATAACCGTATTTGCTGGGTGCTCAGCAGTTTGTAATCCGTAATGGGAATGTACCATTTTTGCTGCTCCATGATACGCGTCGCATGAAATCCCGCTTGAGCAAATGATTTGGTACTTTATGCCTTTGGTGGTTAGGTATTTCTTTACACTATCTACTGCAGTCGTCTTGCCAACACCCGCTTTTCCAAATATACATAGGTTATGCCCAGTTTTTGCGAAATCAAGCACTTCTTTTTGCTCTTTTGTCAACTCAACCTGGTTGGTCCTTTCCGTAGTCATATCTTATGTGCCACAACCTATAATTTATTTAAATAAGAATACTTACATACTGTTCTTATTATGTAACATCCAGGTCCTGGATGGAAAAGATAGTAATCTCAACTTCTACACTCTTTCTACTATTAGGGACGCTTGATCGATAGCGGGGAACAAGGGATTGACCCTCATGTGCAACGCATAACGCGCGAATCTTTCTTAAATCTGTGATTACGTCATCGTTGACGAGCAAGCGTTCTCCTAAGTGTCTCCTAAGTGTCTAAAACATGCTTGTGTTCTTCCTTCTAAATATTCTTTGCTTATTTTTCCTTGCCATATTTTCTTTCAAAGCTGCTTCCAACATGTTACTGGAGCGCACCCAAGAATTTTCTCTGAACTCATAATGTGCAAGCACCCTAAAAATTTATACTGTGTGATCAGACGCAATTTATAAATTTCATAAAAATGAGCCAGAAAATGCTAATGCAGGAACACCTGTATGGGGCAGTGAACTCTACTGGGGTGGTCGGGGTAAAAATGTTAAGGAGCGAACTTGTGGAACTCAAAATACTGACGTTTAGACTACGCGAAAGCATTATTTTGGATATTAGTAAAAGATGGGGGTTTTTTCAATACACTATAAGTTTTAAAATTGATATAACAGCATTGAATATTTAGACTTTTCTCGAATCGCTTGAAAATAGGAAGTGACGACAATACGTTCGTAATCAGGAAGTAATTAAAAATATACTGTAATGTTACATTACGTCACGACTGGCAAAACCAGACAAACTAGTTTGATGGCATGTACAATGCAGCCGTTCGAAGCAACAGGACGTTTTCGACGTTTTTTTGAAAATATATTGGATTTTTTAATCAGTAAGACATCATGTTCTATTAGATTGCTGTTGTTTTTGTGTTTTTAATGTTTGATTTTGTGTTTTTGTGTATGTAATCGATTCACAAAATGATTAACAGTTGTTTTTTTGAAATCTTTAGTTTGCCATGCTTTGAAGAGTTCGAATTCCAGTTATGGTATTCAATGGGGAACTAGCTTCAGTTATTTCGTTAAAACTTGAACACCAGAATACCGACTGGCTGAATAATTTTGATTTTCACCTTGATTCCACGTTTCCGTTGAAGTGAAAATTGGTTTTAATATTTGTTGAAAACAGTTGCTGCAAAACAGGTTAGTCTGCATAAGTTTTATACGGCATCCGTATTTTTTAGGTAATATTGTCGGCTTATTGTGAAAGATTCGTTAGCGAGTAGCGATTTTCTGACATAAACATGATATATTAATCCTGGGCTCGCAACTAAAGATAAAATCATGTTTATATATGTATGAATTTACCTACAAATTCCATATTAGTTTTCTATTCATGAACACTCAGAACTGCAGTGTTACATTTTGATAATCGATTTTGAGCCGAAAACTGACCTATTTTCTTACTTCAAACTTTTCTGTCATATAAAACGGCTTGATTTTGTAATCGGTTTAGAAAGCCTGCACACAGCCAGACGAACGTCGCTTACTTTTTTTTCGTATAATGATATTACACACCGGCTTATCCTATCTTTTTGCGTAATTTGTATTTCTGTATACACATAATACTAGATGTGAAAAGGCAAGTTTATACTAGTAAATCTTCGTTACTAAATCTTCGTTATATCATGACTTGTAAATACATTTAATTTTACAAGATACAAGTAGTTTAATACATGAACTTACCAAACGAAAAGTTCGCTTGAATCGTTCCAGAAACCATTTCGCTGCCCGCCATTCGTTTTCGTTGACATAAAGCCAAGACGATATATCCTCTTGTTTTAAATAACAGTAACAAAAAAATTCATTACAATTTGTTCAGTTTGAGTTTTGTTAAAATACTAGTTCGTTGTTTGCGGTACGCGTAAAAGTTTAAAGGACAGAAAATAGTTCATACATACCGAACTACATATCTTTGCTACTTTGCGGCCTATTTACATCTTTGGTCTTCGTTTTGATAACAGTTTTTTCGCAAATGAGTATTGTTTGAGTAATAACACAAATTTAAACAAAAATTTTGTTTTAATATTTTAAAAACCGAGTGGATTTTTGACCTTTCCGCCCCCCGGTTTGCTGTAGTTTGTTTATTTTCGCCGACCAATAGGATTTTGTTTTGATAAGGGATGAGGGATCTCGCATCTGCAGCGACAAATTTTCGGCAAAAGCCGTGTAAACTTTTGCTTATTTCGTCTCAACTAGAATCCATCTGCAAGATTAAAGTCGGCAAATATGAAATATAATTAACAGTTTTCAAAGTGCTGTTATTGTTATTGCGGTTTCCGACGTATTTTTTTAGTTATTTGACGAGTTTTGAAAGCATAGATTGCTATAACTTAAATTTACTTGCCAACCTTGGTAATAATTATATACAGGTACGTCACTAATACGCACATGCAGTTCCTGGGCTACCTATGTTTAAACATGTTTTTTTGCTCATCTCGAACGTTTGAACGCCGAAAACATGATTCCCGACTTGCTAAGTTCTGCAATTTTAATTTACAAGGTCCCCTTTGGGTCCGTGAATGCAGTGTATCATTGGGCTCAACTCGTTCACTTTAACGCTCTAAACTTCATTTTAAGCTCTAAACCGTTGCCGTTATCGATTTGAGACCGGCAATTTTTTGTTGGTGATTTGAACATATTTTTACAATCAAATCGCTTCAAAAACGCTTAAAATGCGATTTTGATGATTGTAAGATCATTTCTTTTCAGTTTTAAAATAATGTTATAGGTTTCTCATTTTAACATGTTGTGTGAAGAACAGTCAGAGATTTTTAGGATCAGTGACTGACCGGACTAGCAATAATTTTTGCTTAGATAAACATATTTTTTGTAGTATCCCTGGGTTTTTTTTTTAAACTTTTATGTTTTTTGTGTGTGTAAAAGCGATGGAATAACCTAATTTTCGAGCGAAGAGCGAAATCGAACCTTCTTTACATGGCGCTCTAACGTGTGACACAAAAATCCGAGCGAAATGTCAACCGAACTAAAAGAAAAATTGGAGCGATTACGAGCAAGACGATGAGGACATCGTGGCGTGTCGATAAAGCTTGAAAAACAAGCGATTGAACTGATTGAAAATCCCGAAAGCGATAATTTAGAAAAATGCAAGGTCATTACCAAACAACTTGAAGCAAAATTGAAGTTACTAAGCGAAATAGGCGACGAAATTTTAAACATTTGCGACGTTTGCGACACACAACACGAGATCGAGGAAGCAGCCGAAATTTCCGACAGAATTTTAGACGTAATTCGAATGATTGGCAAGAAAGCGAAGGCTGTTGAGGGAAAGTTTGACAACACGAGTACAAAGGTGAGTTCACCAAGTACAAACTTGCATCAACCTAACGAATCAGAAAGTATTGAATCAAATGTTGAGAACATTCAAAACTCAAGTTCTAATTCAAGTCCATGTAATGAGGATAATACTGTTCAAAATAGCAATGATACAAACGAGGTTGTAAACATTTCGTTCTCTGCTAACTCTGAGCAAATAGCAAGTACATCGAATGTACACTCACTGCTAGTTTACCAAAGCTTCCGAAGTTACAATTGCCCAAGTTCAATGGGAGAGTAACCGAATGGAATTCCTTCTGGGACTTGTTTAATTCGGCAATTCATAGTAACCCAAGTATCTCGAACGTGAACAAATTCAATTATTTACAATCATTGCTAGAAGGTAGTGCATCACGAGCCATTAAGGGCTTGACATTGACGAGTGCAAACTATGACAATGCTATCAGTATTTTGCAAGAGCGTTATGGAAAAACGCAACAGACAATAGCGGCGCACATGGATGAGATCTTAAAAATACCGGCATGCAATACTAGTCGCACAAGTCAACTGCGCTATGTCTATGACAAGATCAGCGTTCATGTGCGTGGTCTGGCATCTATTGGTATTTCATCTGAGCAATATGGAAGCATGCTAATTCCTATTATTATGTCGAAAATCCCGAACGAGATCCGTTTAGTAATTGCTAGGAAAACCACTGCCCAAGTATGGAATATAGACGAATTGTTGGACACGATTAAAGTAGAAATAGAAGCTCGTGAAGTCAGCGAGGGGGTGCAGTCGAGTTCACAATCAAGAAAGTATGGCGCTGTTCCACCGACTGTGGGTGCGTTCGTGACAAATGGTTGCAATTTCGAGAAATTTCAAATACGATGTGCCTTTTGCGAAAAACCGCACTATTCCGCTTCATGCAAAAGTGTAGTGGGTACCGAAGATAGAAAGTCAATCTTGCAAAAATCAAAGCGTTGTTTTAACTGCGCATGCCTTCGCGTAGGACACAATGCAAACACTTGCCGAAACGAGAAAAGGTGTCGTCATTGTGAAGGCAGACATCATCAGTCTATCTGTCCAAAAGAGAAACCAGTCACGAAGAGCGAGAAGGACGAGTTTGAAACGCGACCAGACGGCGAAGAGAAGGACGAATTTTGTGGAGCTACGACACTTACTCGAGTAGGGGATGGTAGCGTATTGTTACAAACGGTGAGAGCGTATGCAGTTAACGGGTCGACGTCAATCCCTGTGAGAATTCTTTTCGACACTGGTAGTCAGCGGTCGTACGTGACAAATGATGTTGCAAGGAGATTGAGATTGACTCCTGTGAAACGAGAGACATTAAATTTGAATACGTTTGGGACCAACAAATCAAAACGCCAAAGTTCCGAGCTGTACAAGTTTAACATCAAGAAACAGAGAGGGAGTATCGAGATGAAAGCCATAAATTTTCCGACTATTTGTTCTCTAGTCAACGCCGAAGTGCGTGCAGAAAACTACAAGCATCTCAAGGATTTAGAACTGGCGGATTTTGACCCGAATCCGAATGGCGATAAAACCATTGATATTCCAATTGGTGCCGATTTTTATTGGGAATTCGTTACAGGAGAAGTAATTCAAGCAAGTAATGGTCCTGTGGCAGTAAGCAGCAAATTAGGCTGGCTTTTATCAGGTCCGTGCCCAAAGTCTTCAACCGATGATTGCGCCATGAATAACCTCATCCTGGCCGGCGAATGTATCGATAATTCTAGAATGCAAACCGACCGTGATGACGAGTTAGTGAATGTTTTAAAACAGTTTTGGGAAACCGAGAACATTGGTATTAAATCCAACGAATTTGAAAACCCAAACGAGGAGGAGTTTCTTCCAGACATCAGATTTACGGGCGAACGATACGAGATCGAACTACCCTGGAAGAGTGAATCATTAGCAATTGACGACGATTACGACCTTTGCCACAACCGTCTTAGATTACTTCACCGCAAACTGCAAAAACAACCCGAGATCATGGCGGAATACGACAAGAGAATCGAAGAGCAACTGGCGACGGGTATCGTGGAGAAGATTCCAGAAGGAGAAGAGATCAAGGAAGGAAATGACGTTCATTATCTACCTCATCACGGAGTCATACGTAAGGACAAGGTTACAACGAAATTACGGGTAGTATATGACGGCTCCGCAACAACGGAAACTAGAGAACATTCCCTGAACGATTGTCTTTTAACAGGACCTAACTATATCCCGCAGATATTCGATATACTTGTGAAATTCCAGAAGAACCGAATCGGACTAATTGCAGACATCGAAAAGGCTTTCCTGATGGTCAGTATATGCGAAAAGGATCGAGATATGTTAAGGTTTCTTTGGTTAAAAAATATTGAAAGTCAACACCCAGAAGTAGTCAAGCTTTGCTTCTGTCGCTTCGTGTTCGGCCTCAGACCATCCCCTGCTATCTTGGGAGCAGTCATCAACCACCATCTATCCACGTACGAGGAAAGCAAAGCCGAGACAGTGAAGTGTTTGCGAGACTCGTCATACGTTGATGACCTTGTGTCAGGTGCCGACGACAACGAGAAAGCGTCAAAGTTGTACCATGAATCGAAAGAATTAATGAACGAAGGCGGCTTCAACCTGAGAAAATGGCATTCAAATTCACAAGAATTAATGAAGTCAGTCGATCCGACCGATGGGAGTACAAGCACAAAAACACACAAGTCGAGTGTCAGCAAAGACGATCAATCATTTGCAAAGGCCTCTGTCGCTCGTGAATGCGAAGTGCAAAGTGGAACACAAGTTAAAGTACTCGGATCAATTTGGGACACCCTTACGGACACGTTATTTAACTTTGAGGACTTAATCAAATACGCCAAATCACTGCCCACAACCAAACGAGCTCTATTGAAATGGTCGGCGAAAATCTTCGACCCCTTGGGTGTTTTTTCTCCATTCACCATCAAATTGAAGTTGTGTTTCCAACAATTGTGCCTTGAAAAAACGAGTTGGGATGAGGAATTAGCTGAGCCAATTCAAAGAGAATGGGGCATTCTTCTAGATGAGCTTTCTCACTTAAACATCGTCTGCGTGCCAAGATGTTATTTTGCAATAACGATGCAACCGATTTCAACTCAAATCCATGGATTTGGCAATGCCTCGAAAAGAGCATATGCGGCTGTAGCTTATTTGAGAATTGTTTACGAGAATGGTCAAGTAGGCGTTAATTTTATCGCCTCGAAAGCCAAGGTTGCTCCAACCAAGCCCCAAACCATACCGCGATTCGAGCTCTTGGGAGCCACAATTTTGGCGAGACTTGTCCTCAGCATTTCCAACACTCTTTCGCTAAAAGCAGATGTTTTCTACTGGATCGATTCAACTGCCGTTCTTTGTTGGATAAGAAATGAACGTTTGTGGAGACAATACGTACAGAATCGCATCAATGAAATTCGCCAGTTATTCGACAGGTAGAAATTTAGTGCAGGAGCGCTTAACCCAGCAGATATGCCATCGCGAGGAATTGCTGACGATCTTCGCAATAACGAGAGCATCTGGTTCAAAGGTCCTGAGTTTTTATCCAAGTCTGAAGACCAATGGCCAAGTGATCCCGTTGGCGAATCAAATATAGCCTACGATGAAGCTGTCAAATCCTCGCGTGATGTAGTGCACTCATTGACCGTTGAAACATCTCAGACAGAAACGATGAAATTGGATGTTAATGCAATTATCGACATAAATCGGTTTGGCAGTTACAAAAAGCTATTACGGGTGACGGCGTATGTTTTTCGATTCATCAATGCGTTGAGGAAGCGAAATGTATCAAAAACAACGGAATCGGTTCATCTAACGTTTCTGACAGCGAAAGAACTCGAACTTGCTGAGTCAGTACGGATTAAATCCACTCAAGGATCTTCGTTTGCTAAAGAATTCGAATATTTGTTACACAACCGGAAAATGTCGCCACCTCAGTACGTTCAACAATTTGGTCTTTACCTAGACAGTGATGAAATCCTGCGCTGCAAAGGACGCATTGACAATTCCACATTGGATTGTGACAGTAAACATCCTATCCTGCTTTCACCAAAGCATCGTTTTAGTGAACTGTTGGTACGCAATATTCACGAAAAGGTAAAACACAGTGGAATTCGAGACACATTGACCACAACTCGAGAAAGATATTGGATAATACGAGGCCGAGAATTCGTGAAGAAAATGATCAAGAAGTGCGTAGTCTGTCGTAAAGCCGAAGGAAAGCCGTACGCGAGTGGGAAATCCTCAGATTTACCATCAAGCAGAGTGTCAGACGACCCCCCATTCACAAATGTGGGACTTGACTTCGCTGTTCCGCTATACATTCGAGATAAAGGTGCTAACGATGATGATTAAGGCTCTAATAAGGTGTACATTCTACTCCTAACCTGCGCGTCAACGAGAGCTGTACATTTGGAGGTAACGCCAGCACTAACAGTATTTTCTTTCCCATGTGCATTTCGACGCTTTACCAGTCGTAGAGGCGTTCCAGCATTGCTCATGTCCGATAATGCAAAGACGTTTCGAGCTGCGAGTAAGGAAATATGTGAGCTATGTCGATCTGAAGAGGTACTTCGCTATCTAGCCGACATGAGGATCACTTGGACCTTCATCGTAGAAAGAGCCCCATGATGGGGCGGGTTTTGGGAAAGATTGGTAAAGAGCATAAAACGACCCTTGAAGAAAGTTATAGGAAGAACTAGTCTTACTTACGACCAGCTTCAAACATTGATTGTGGAAATTGAAGGACTGTTGAACGCGAGACCCTTAACATACATTAACGACGACTCAGAATCCATTTCATTTCCTTTGAGTCCTTCCCACCTGGTCTACGGACGCCGTATTGTCAACTCGCCCAAAGGTCAATATTTCAAAGTTATAAGCACAAACAAATCGTTAACTCGAAAGCTTCGACACCATCAAAAGTTACTCGAGAACTATGCAAGGCAGTGGAGAACAGAGTACCTACAATCGCTGAGAAAAAATTCGCACGCTAGTGTAAATCAACAAGCGGAAATCGCAGTAGGGGATATTGTAATCGTTCAAAACAACAAGACAAAGCGAAACTTTTGGAAACTTGCCAAGGTCGAAGAGTTGTTGCCAGGAGAAGACGGAGTAGTCCGTGGAGCCATGATTAAAACCTGTTCCGACAATTACGCCAATCGTGTTCAGTTGTTGCGTCGTTCTGTGAAGCACCTTATTCCATTAGAAGTAAGATCATCCATACCCGTTGATGAATCAAATCCGACGTGGAAGACAAAAAAAGGCGTGGAAATTTTACCACGACAAGCACAAACTCGGCGAGACGCAGCGATTGCCGGACAGTTACAATTCGTGAGCTCTCCGGACTATTATAAATATAGTTACATTAATGCTGATATTCAAAGTGGAAAAACTGTTTATTATAAATGAGTTTTCGTTATATATTAGCTATTTGTTGACTGCAAATGTGCATGTCAACCCCGGCGACTGTGAAGAACATTCAGAGATTTTTAGAAATCAGTAACTGACCGGAAGTCGCATAACAATAATTTTTGTTTAGATAAACATATTTTTTGTAATGTCCTTGGGGTTTTTGTTTATTAAACTTTTACGTTTTGTGTGTGTGTAAAAGCGATGGAATAATCTAATTTTCGAGCGAAGAGCGAAATCGAACCTTCTTTACATGTTGTTTCGTTCATCTCGATAAGTTGAGCGCATAAAACATGATTCCCGAGTTGCTAAGTTCTGCAATTTCAATTTAAAAGGTCTCTTTTGGGTTGGAGATTGCAGTGTATCATTGCGCTCAACTCGTTCACTTAAGCACTCAAAACATCTTTTAAGCTCTAAAACGTCGCCGTTATCGATTTGAGATGGCAATTTTTAGTTGGTGATTTGAACATATTTTTACAATCAAATCGCTTCGAAAACGCTTCAAACGCGATTTTGATGATTGTAAAATCATTTCTTTTCAGTTTTAAAATAAAGTTATAGGTTTCTCATTTTAACATGTTGTTTCGCACAAGGTTTCTTTTAGGTCGGTGATTGCAGTACATCATTGCGCTCAAAACGTTCACTTAAGCACTCAAAACATCATTTTAAGCTCTAAAACGTCGCCGTTATCGATTTGAGACGGCAATTTTAGTCGGTGATTTGAACATATTTTTACAATCAAATCGCTTCGAAAACGCTTTAAACGCGATTTTGATGGTTGTAAGATCTTTTCTTTTCAGTTTTAAAAGAAAGTTATAGGTTTCTCATTTCAACATGTTGTTTAACTCATCTCGACAGTTTAAGCGCCGAAAACATGATTCCCGACTTGCTAAGTTCTGCAATTTCAATTTACAGTGTTTTTTTGTCTGTGATTGCAGTGTATCATTGGGCTCAACTCCTTAACTTTAACGCTCTAAACATCATTTTAAGCTCTAAAACATTGCCGTTTTCGATTTACGACGGAAATTTTTAGTTGTTGGTTTGAACATGTTTTACGTTCAAATCGCTTCGAGAGCGCTTAAAACGCGATTTTTATGATTGTAAGATAATTTCTTTTCAGTTTTTAAGAAAGTTATAGGTTTCTGATTTCAACATGTTATTTCGCTCATCTCGATAGTTTGAGCGCCGAAAACATGATTCCCGACTTGCTAAATTCTGCAATTTCAATTTACAAGGTTTCTTTTAGGTCGGTGATTGCAGTGTGTCATTGCGCTCAACTCGTTCACTTTAGGACTCTAAACATTATTTAAAGCTCAAAAACATCGCCGTTATCGATTTAAAACGGTAATTTCGTGAATGTTGCCTCCTCTAGTATTTTGAATCGTCACAATTAATTGTATAAACACAGATGTAAATGAAACCCTTTCAAAAATACAAAATCTCTATTTAATTCACAAAATCACATTTCGGTCGCCATCTTGGATTTCACATCCCTAATTTATATTAACTCTAACATGAAGTAGATGCTTACGTCCAACCCGCAAACGGGCATTTCACTTACAACAACAAATTCCCAACACACTCCCCCATTTATGTCCGGAGGAGATAAATGTCAAATTGATAAACACAATGTCTCTAGCAAGTGTTAGTTTTCTTCGTCTTGTATCAGCTCTTTCACTCGTTCACGTGCTGCAACTGCTGCATCTCTTCTTGGTCGAAATACAGGTGCCTGAGGATTCATAACTACTGGTGGAATAGGTTGTTCGACATCACAAGATACTTCCAATGGATAAAGTTGTTGAACCGCTTGTTCCAGATGTGACTTACTACCACGAATCTTTGCAACTCTCACTTCATTATCTTTCCCGGTCACCAATTCTTTGACGATCCCTAATGTCCACTCTCCCTTCTTCTTTTCATTATCTGAAATCGTAACGACATCTCCAACTTTCGGTACTGGTCCAGCTCTTATCTTTGCACGATGTTTTTCCCGCAGACTGCGTAAATATTCTCGTGACCACCTTTTCCATACTGCTTCTTTGCACCTAAGCAGGTGCTTGGCGCGTCTGCGCAAATCACCGTCCACCATATGGTGAGTTTCCAATTCGGGTAGAATATTGCTATTTGCAAACAGCAGGGTATTAGGAGTTAATACAGGAAATTGTACCTCATCTTCAATATAGCTTAAAGGCCGGTTATTAAGGGTGACTTCTACGTCTAAGAGAACTTCCTCTAACTCTTTCCATTTTAGCATACCGTTCCCGATGCACTTTCTTAAGGCCGATTTTACTATTCCAATTGTGCACTCAAATTGTCCACCCCACCAGAGTGCCCTACTTAGGTTAAACTGCCAACGAATATGTTGCTTGCTCAAATAGTCGTGGAACCTTTCATCACTTCTTACCAATTTCAACCATTCTGCTGCAGCAACAAAGGTGCCGGCGTTGTCATAGTATATTCTTTTGGATCGTCCCCTTCGTGCTATAAAGCGTTTGAGACTCAACAGAAATTCATCTGTAGTCATGTTTGGTAGAAGGTCGATCATGATCCCTCTCGTTAGGCTACAAGCATAAAGAAGAATATAAGCTTTCCCTTCTCGTTTCTTTTCTGCTTGATATTTAAGGGGACCTGCAAAGTCTACACCGATCACTTGGAATGCGTTCTTTCCTTGAGTACGCGTAGTTGGCAATTTTCCTGGCGGAGGCGTGGCATACGCGGTTGCTGTCAACCTCTTACATCCGTAACACCGCTTTCGCGCTTTCTTCACGAGCCGCCTAAGCCTTGGAATCCAATAACGTGTTCGAACGTACGCCATTGTCAAACTAACTCCCCCGTGTAAGGTGTTTTGATGTGCTTCTTCTACGACTCTCTGGGACATGAGATGACCATCAGGAATATACACGGGATATTCCCCTTGAATCCGTCCACGGCACTCTAGTAGGTCATCGTTTCGCGGTTGTAAGTTCAACGCAACTCGATCAATGTCACTGCTTTCTTGAGCTCTCCTGAGGTAGAACTGACGCTGTCGAGCAATTTCGTTCGCTGTCAACGGTCCAGTAACGCGAGCATCTGCTGTTTTACTTCTAGAATTATCGACGAATCTTTGCATCCATGCACATACACGAAGAGCTTTGTGCAAGTGGAACTTCTTAAGGATTTCATCCGCTTCATTCTCGTCATTCACTGAGACCGCAAAAACACTTTCCTTTGGTTTCACTTCAGCATTACTTTCAGCAGTCGGCTGTATTTCGATCTCGTCTGGCCACTGATCGGGGTCTTTAAGCCAGTTTGGACCATGCCACCATAGCTCCTCGTTACTCATATCACGGGCTCTACTACCAATAACGGCAGGGTTGTGGTTAGTTGGGACATGTTTCCAAATGAGGTCTGGATGGGCATTGATCTTTCTTACGCGGTTGGTGACGAATTGTAACTAGCAACAGTAGAAATGTAACACTACCGAGCTATCAGTCCAGCAATGACTGCTCTCAACAGGAAATCCCGTCAACGCTTCTCTCACGTTTACCACCAAGTTTGCGGCCATATGCGCGGCCACCAGTTCCAACCGGGGTATTGTTAGTCCCTGTTTGGGTAACCTAGCCTTTGCTGTAACCAAGCCTTGGTTGGTGCCAGATGCCTGTTCCACGACGGCATACACGCAAGCTGCTACACCGGACTTGCTGGCGTCTCCAAACGAGTGCAGTTTAATGCTTTCGATCGATTCTCTGTGCACTGCTAACGATCTCGGGACTTCGACTTGCACTGGTAAGTTATTTTCCCAATGTGTCCACTGCTGCATCAGATCATCAGATAATGCCGCATCCCACGCTCCCTTTTCTTCACAAGTTGCTCGGTATATCAGCTTAGCTCTTAAGGATAACGGAGAGACGAACCCCAATGGGTCATAAATTTTAGCAAGTTTAGCTAAAATACCTCGTTTGGTCTTCACCGTCTCTTCTTCTGGAAAGACAACGCGTAATGTGTCCGACTCCTTGGACCATCCAAGTCCGAGTGATTTGCACTCTCCCCCGTCAGAATTGTCCAGCTGGTTTTTTGCGTAAGTTGAGTCATCTTCTTGTTGGTTATCTGATTCCAAATCACGATCGTCGGAATGCCACTTGTGGAGGTTAAAGTAACCATCTCGGAAAATTTTCGTAACCTTTTCTTTGAACTCACGAACTTCAGGATTGGTGGTGGATCCGGAGACAAGGTCATCAACGTACAGTTCCCTTCGAAGTTTAGCCACGATGTCTGGTTCTCAATCTTCCCAAGTGCTTAGATGCATGTCTATGACCCCACCCAACAAGAATGGGGATGGTGCTAAACCGAATGGAAATCTGGCGAATCTCAGGATTTCAACATCAGACTGACCGTCTCTTTGCCAGTGAAATCTGAGGGCGTCTCGGTCGGATTCTCTTACGCTAATTTGCAATAACGCTTTTGGCAAATCACCATTCAAAGCTATGGGGTGGAACCATCCTCTCACCAATACGTTCTAGAGTTTATTTGTCAAACTAAGACCAGGGTGTAGACATTCATTTAATGAAGGTGCTGCGTTGTGGGCTCTTGCCGAGGCGTCGTATACGACTCTGATTTTCGTTGTTTCTGCGCAAGATCGTATGACTGGTTTATGAGGAATGTAGAATTTCACACCTTTACTGGGATTATTGGCGCTCTCGATGATTCCATCCAGCTTCTGCTCCTCCAGAATCTCGTTGTACTTGGATCTTAGTCCCTCACGATCAAGCTTGCTTGTCAAGCTGGTTAGTCGACGCATGCTGCCAACACGGTTGTTTGGAAGAGGGGGATGGTTTGCGCGCCATGGTAAGCTTGTCTCGTATCGTCCAGTTTCATCTCGAGTGAGTTGTTCCTTGAACTCTTCATAAACGTCACTGTCACAGTTGATTGATTTATCTTCAAGTCCCAACACATCGATGCGACACAGCTCTTCATAGTCGGCTTGTGATGTCTGTGCCAGAAGCATACTTGATACATCTACGGGTTTTTTGCCAGGGGACATGATCGTCCAACCATATCGAGTAAGCTCTGCCACCGGTTGACCTGGTAACCCTACTCTCGGCGGTTTCTCTGTCTTCAGTTTTGCAAACTCACTAGCTCCTAATCATATGATATGCACCGGAAGTTTATCCTTTGTGTCATGATCATCCATGGTCACTCCTTGCATATGCTCATTGGTCTTGATAATCTCTTCATACTTTGGGTTGTCCAAATATAACAATTCACTCTTGTTCACTTTTGTTACTTCTACAGGCATGCTAAAATCACCAGAAAGTCCAGCAACTTGAATAGTTGACAGTTCGACTTCTCTTGTAGTTGTACCAGGCATCATATCAATTTTCCTGATCTCCTTCTTGCAGCATTTCTTCGGAATCTGATCTAATAATGCCGCTGATATATAGGAACTGCACTTGTAACCACCAACTTGTACGATGACCACAGGGTGAATAACACTACTGCTGCTACTAGCGCCGAGAAATTGTTCTGTCTGGTCACATATCGAAGTGTGGTGTCTTCTCTAGCATTTCTGACATCCCCAATTTACTCTTGCAATCATTAGCACGGTGCTGTGTCCCTGTACAATTAAAACATAGTCCTTTCTTCGCCAAAATCTTCTTTCGTTCATCACGAGACTTCACCTTGGAACAGTTGAGCCCTTTATGTGTATTTTCTTCACAGTAGACACATTCAGGTCGCCGAGATTTTTGATCACCATCTTGCGTGTGATAGAGTCTCGAGTGGCCTTTCCACTTGCCGCCATGCTGTTGCTTCTCCAGCTTTTTTCCACTGGGTTGATTTCACGCCAAGTTTTTAGAGACTTCAGAAGATCTTCATAGCCCCAGTTTTGCCAGTTATCGTGACCTTGAACAAGCTCACCTTTGATTCCCTTTAATTTATCGAGTGTTGCCCGAACATTTCCTTTAACTTCGCTAAGTCGACCCAGGGTATCAAGGCTCTGAACATGGTATCTGAGGTTTTTATAGAATTCGTTGATCTTCACTGGAGATGCCGTTTATAACTGGTAAGCTCATAATGTTCACCACATATGTATTCACAACATCCGACATCTGTCCGTATTCTGCTTCTAAAATTTCTTTCGCCTTTGAATAACCTGCCTCTGTGAATGGGAGACCATCCACATCTGTTCGAACTTTCTCATCCAACAACTCTTTTAGATATGCAAATTTAGTTAAAACAGGTATGTCTGTAGAATCAATCTCTGACTTGAACTTACCCCAAAACGGTAGCCAAGCTTCAATTTTTCCATTGTACTTGGTGATGGGCAACTTTGGCAATTTAGCCCCACTGGTTGACTTACTTGGTTGTTTATCTTCAACTTGTTTCGACTTATCTAACTCTTCCTGTAGTTTTGCCTTGCGCTCCAGTAACTCTAGCTCAAATGCTACATTTTTCTCATGTTCATAATTCATTTTCTGTTCTCTTGCCTCATCATCCATGTTTTTCATGTGTTCTTCCAACAATTTGATATCCTGATCAGCTTTCTCGATTTCGCTTTCATATATTTTGCTCCACTCACTTACGGTTGCACCGTCCTCACCTTTTGCAAACTTTTTCTCTTCGATACTCTCTTTCAATTCATTCACAGCTTTCGATATATTTATAATGCTTTACTTTTGTCGTTCGCACGCTTGTCGATCTCTTTTCTTCAGCACTTCGCTTGTTTTACTTCTCTTAAAGCTGAGTGTCTTCACTTTGTTTGATAATTCACTCATTTGTCTCTCCATGTTAGGTCACGTATGATAAATACTCACAAAGTTGTTTGTTTTCCTTTCACAATCTCAGTTTGCTAAAAATCAGCGAAATCCCGTCGGAGGTGCCACTGTTTCGTGAATGTTGCCTCCTCTAATATCCACGAATCGTCACAACTAATTGTATAAACACAGATGTAAATGAAACCCTTTCAAAAATACAAAATCTCTTTATTTAATTCACAAAATCACATTTCGGTCGCCATCTTGGATTTCACATCTCTAATTTATATTAACACTAACATGAAGTAGATGCTTACGTCTAACCCGCAAACGGGCATTTCACTGGTGATTTGAACATGTTTTTACGCTCAAATCGCTTTGAAAACGATTAAAACGCGATTTTCATGATTGTAAGATCATTTCTTTCCAGTTTTAAAGCAAGTTATAGGTTGCTCATTTTAACATGTTGTTTCGCTCATCTTAATAGTTTGAGCGCCGAAAACATGATTTCCGACTTGCTAAGTAGTAGTGTACTTTTTGACCGGATTGGGGGAACAAATTCTGCCGGGTGATTTAGGACCAACAAATTCCGCCGGGTTGTTAAAAAACAAAAATTCGTCGAAAAACAAAATTTGTAAAAAAATCTTTCGAAAAAAGTAACATCCGTCGAAAGACAAATTTTATTTAAAATTTTAAGAAAGTTGTTTTTGTAAATTTTTAAAGGAAAACAATAAGGAATTTTTCCGTAGATCCACTATATTCAATATAACACGAAGTGAACGAAAAAGCGTTTCCAGAGATAAACAAATACAGAGAGTAAAATTACCGAGGTTTACGACTTGGACCTTGCAGAGGAAATGACCGATATTTGTGTTGACCTAACGGACCGCGTTAACGAGTTGTCTAGAAACTACTGGAAGCTGGTAAAAGCACTAGAAACTGTTGAAAAAGAACGGGATGAACTTCATAAGGAATTAAAAGTGGAAAAGATGATAAGTAAGTCTAAGACAGATGACTGTAAGGTAATATTTGAAATCGGGAGGGAAAAGATACAAGAAGAACACGAAATACAAGATAAGTTATACAAAGAAAGGGACCAGGCAGAATACGACAGAGACTATTATAGAAACGAAAACGAACGGCTTCGAAACGAGCTCGAAGCGAGTCTCTAATGGAAAGTTTTAACACGTGTATTGATACCACAAAGAAAATCGCTTTGCGACTAATTTTTCCAACATATCCAAAGGCAGGATATGAAAAAATTTATTCTTCTTCTGCTTTAGCTTTTTCGTACTTTTTACGTGTTCTTTTCCAAAAAGCGATTTGGAAGTTGGCTTCAATACCGTCGGGCTCTTTTGACATTTGAAATCCCGTTAGTAATTTTTTTCTAACGTCTGCGTCTTTATTGTACAAATTTCCACCAATTTCTAATTGTTTTTTATTTGACGCACATCTCATTTTATTATTTTAATAAAAAATGGCATTATTATTTGGTTATTCTTCGGGTTTAGGGACCATCGAAGAAGACATTAATATGAACGGGTGTAAGATTACGGATCTTCCGGCTACGGCGAATTCGGAACCCGTTACGAAAGGCTACGCGGACACGCATTATTCTAGTAGAGGGGGAGGTGGGCAACGGGGACCGAAAGGCGACAAAAGTGATACTGGTCCACAAGGACCAAAAGGTGATACCGGTTCTCAAGGACCAAAAGGCGACAAAGGAGATGTAGGTTCACAAGGACCAAAAGGTGACAAAGGAGATACCGGTTCACAAGGATCGAAAGGTGACAAAGGAGATATAGGCACGCAAGGACCGAAAGGTGACAAAGGTTCACAAGGACCAAAAGGCGACAAAGGAGATGTAGGTTCACAAGGACCGAAAGGTAATAAAGGTGATACTGGTTCCCAAGGACCGAAAGGTGACAAAGGAGATACCGGTTCACAAGGATCGAAAGGCGACAAAGGAGATGTAGGTTAACAAAAACCAAAAGGTGACAAGGGAGATACAGGCACGCAAGGACCAAGAGGTCCTAAAGACAATAAAGGACCAAAAGGCGACCCAGGTTCCGGAGGATTATCTGATACCGGGTTTACAATCCAGGGAAACATTGATATGAACAACAACAAAATTACAAACCTTCCAGATCCAACATTAGCAAACGACCCTATTACAAAACAATACGCTAACCGAGTATACTTGACCGACAGTAAATTTAAGAACTGAACTTACGATCATTAAAATCGCGTTTTAAGCGTTTTCGAAGCGATTTAATCGTAAAAACATGTTCAAATCACCAAATAAAAATTACCGTCTCAAATCGTTAACCGCGACGTTTTAGAGCTTAAAATGATGTTTACAGCGTTAAAGTGAACGAGTTGAGCGCAATGATACACTGCAATCACGGACCCAAAAGAGACCTTTTAAATTAAAACATCAGACAATTGTAAACAACACGAGTGTCTTTTGGGTCCGTGATTTCACTCTGTCATCAGTCACTGTAAACATCATTTTAAGGGGGTCCACTACTAAAGAAATTTTTTTTTCTTTTTTAATGCTATCAGACTATAGTTTAACTATATTGTTAAGTCTCCTTCTCTGACCTGAAAAATGTGATGTTAAGTATTAACGTTGCCATAGTTACCGAAATAGAGTGTCTTCTAAGCTTAAATTTAAGCAATTTTGTATGCATGATTTCGAAAGAAATATAGATGATAGAAACTTGAAACAAATTTTTGTTTATTACCAAAGACAATGTCTAGAAAGTGAACCTAAACTATTCCATAAAAATGCAAAAAGCACCTCTGAAATCAACAATTATATTTTTGAATGTTTATACTGTGCATCCAATATTGCAATACCTTTGCTAAATTATAGAAAAGATCGCTTATTTTAGGTTTATCTCCTAGCGAAGAGATGTTACTGGCGTTATCCGAAAGTTACACATTTAAATATTGAGTATCAGCCGAGTTGTGTTTGAAATGTGGAAAATTGTCCTTTTCAACAGCCAAAGAAAATAGCTTAATGTTTCTTATGCATATATTAATAACTTTAACAAAACAATGCATCAGAACAATAAAACGCTCAACAAAGCCAATGAAAGGCTCCCTTCTGTTCAGGGTAAAATAATGGTTTTACCATAGCAAGATATACATTTTTCTCAATTTCTCCGTTAGCAAACATTTTGTGTGCTTCAAACTCTGGCAATGCTTATAGAACGTCATGAAAAATATCTTCTGCAAATTTTGAAAGTTGATAAATTTGGAAATTATATAGTAGCGCACCCCCTTAAAACTGTTTCCCGTCGGCCGGAAGTGAATAAAATTCTTAAATGCCACTAAAATCTAATTTTCTTTCGCTGTGTAAGCCCCTAAGAAATGAATCAAGTATCATTGTATTCCTCACATAAAAAGCTTTCGATTGAGGGGTTAATATTATTGTCAAACGCTATACTTGCAAATATATTTAAGATTTGATCAGAAACTTACCGTCATTAACTCGAGTTATGGGAAAATTATACTGATTCTGTGAAACATCTTCCAATGGTTATTAAAACGCGATTTTGATGGCTGTAAGATTTTCAGTTTTAAAGCAAGTTATAGGTTTCTTATTTTAACATGTTTTTTCGCTCATCTCGACAGTTTGAGCGCCCAAAACATGATTGCCGACTTGCTAAGTTCTCCAATTTTAATTTACAAAGTCTCTTTTGGGGCTGTGATTGCAGGGTATCATTGCGCTCAACTCGTTCACTTTAACGCTGTAACATCATTTTAAGCTCTAAATTGTCGCCGTTATCGATTTGAGACGGTAATTTTTAGTTGGTGATTTGAACATGTTTTTACGTTTAAATCACTTCGAAAACGCTCAAAACGCGATTTTAATGATTGTAAGATCAGTTCTTTTCAGTTTTAAAGCAAGTTATAGGTTTCTCATTTAATTTTAACATGTTTTTTCGCTCATCTCGATAGTTTGAGCGCCGAAAACATGATTCCGGAATTGCTAAGTTCTGCAACTTTAATTTACAAAGTCTCTTTTGGGGCTGTGATTGCAGTGTATCATTGCGCTCAACTCGTTGACTTTAACGCTGTTGGGGATTGCCTCCGCAACGTTTTCCCCCCAACACTTCACGATAGATTAGTTGGTTTTTGATGTTTTTAATGACTTAAAACTTTATGTTTAACACATGAACATGCAGCCTTTTTTTTCTCTCTACCGGTATATTCCGGAACTCTCCGATCTAAATTTCGGACACGCGCGAGACGCACGCGAGTAACAATAACCAAAAAAACCTATAAAGTTTCCTACACTCTCCCCCCATATACGTTGTCCACAATGTATATGTAACTAGAGCTTCGAAAGTTTTCAATGTCAACAAGTTATTCACAGTTTATTGTCCACCCAATCAATCAGCGTTCGTGTTCCACGATTTCTTTAATTCGTTCACGCGCAGCAGCTGCAGCATCCCGGGTTGGTCTGAAAGCAGGCGCGGCTGGATTCAGCGTTTCAGAAGGCTTTGGGTCGTCTCTATCACAAGATAATTCAAGTGGATACAACTGATTCACTGCTCGTTCTAAGAAGCCTTGTCCAGCACGTAGTTTCACCGCTCGAACCACGCCGTCTCGACCGTTGTACAATTCCTTAACCACACCAAGGGGCCATTTCCCTCTGTTTCGCTCCTCAGATTGAATTATCACAACATCACCAATAGCCACACTAAATGAAGTGCTCTTGTGCTTCTGATTGTGACGTTCTCTCAAACCACGTAGATATTCCTTGGACCATCTGCGCCAAATGGCTTCTTTACACTTGAATAAGTACTTTGCCCGTTTCCGAAGGTCTGTGTCTTCCAAATGGTGTGCTGCTAACTCTGGTGCGAACGTTGAGCCGACGAACAACATGGCATTCGGTGTTAAGGTTGGCATCTGTATATCGTCTTCCAGGTACGTGAGGGGTCTACAGTTCAAAGCCACTTCAACATCCAGCAAAATGTCTTGCAGCTCGTGCCATCTGAGGCACCCATTTCCGATCGTTTTGTGTAACGCTCTTTTGACCAGCCCGATCAACCGCTCAAATTGTCCGCCCCACCAGGGGGCGCGGCTTAGATTGAACTGCCAATGAATTTGATTTGTAGCCAAATAATCGTTAAATTTCTCGTCACTCTGCGCCTTCTTTAACCATCTCACAGCCGCCACGAATGTCTTTGCGTTGTCGGAGTAAACTTTACTTGGTCTTCCCTTCCTGGCAACCAGTCTCTTGAAACTCTGTAGGAATTCTTGGGTTTCTAGGGAGAGTAGCAGTTCGAGATAAACTGCTCGTGTGAGACTGCACGCGTACAGCACAATATAAGACTTGGCTTCCTGCTTGGGTTTCTTAAGATACTTTATTGGCCCGGCAAAATCGACGCCAATAGTTTGAAAGGGTCTTGTTCCATCAGTCCGATCTAAAGGAAGCAATCCAGGTGGTGGTTGCACAATTGCTTTAGCCTGAAATCGGCGGCATCCGAAACATCTTTTCACGACCTTGCGAGTTAGTTGTCGCAGCCTGGGAACCCAGTAGTGCTCTCTCACACGCGCCATCGTCATACCAACTCCCCCATGGAGTGTTCTCTCGTGAGCATTCTCCACCATTTTCACAGTGAATGGATGGGCCTCAAAACCCACGCACACACTCTTATGGACTTGTTTAGGCTGAACTTTGATAGGAGATCATCGAAACAATCATCAGCTACTTCAACGGTTGAGGCAAAGAGATCTCGAACAATCTTCACTTCTGCATCACTTTCTTTGGAAGCACTTGTCGTAATATCTGGAGGCCAAAGTTCTTTATCAGCCAACCATTCCGGCCCATTCCACCACAGCTTGTCCCCGTTGACTTCTCCTCCTCTGCTGCCGAGGTCGGCTGGATTTTCTCTCGTCGGAACGTGGCGCCACTGGATCTGCTCATGGGCTCGAATCTTGCACACCCGATTGGAGACAAACTGCTTGTAATCACCTGCTGCTAGGATCCAGTGAAGTGCAACTGTTGAATCCAGCCATCCATGTAGGCTGGTAACTGGGAACCCTTCCAAAGCTTCGTGTACATTGCTGACGAGATTCGTAGCCATATGAGCGGATACAAGTTCAAGTCGTGGAATTGTCAGTCCCTGTTTCGCCAGTCGAGACTTTGCAGTCACAAGGCCCTGAGTCACCCCGGTCTTTTGTCGAACAACTGCATACACAGCACTGGACACGCCCTTGATGCTCGCATCGCCAAAGGTGTGTAGCTCTATCGACTGGATCTCTTGTTGATGCTTCGCTAATGTCCGCGGTGTAGTTACTTTGTCAGGCAGAAGGCGTTCCCATCGCGTCAATTTCTTCATTAGCTCAATTGGCAAAAACCCGTCCCATGGAACTTTCTTCTCACAGATCTCGCGGTAAATCAGCTTTCCTTGTAGCGTTTGTGGCGACGCCAAACCCAGCGGATCAAAAGTTTTGGCAAGTTTACGCAACACACCTCGTTTTGTCAGTGTCGCACTTTCCTCCGGTATTACCACGCTTATCTCATCGTCACGTTTGTTCCAAGCCAAGCCAAGGATACTCGAGTCATCACCGCCAGGTGTCCCCAACTGCTGTTTGGCGAACGACTGCTCCCCCGTCACATTTGCTACTGATTCCTCCAATTCGGCAGCATTAGAATGCCATTTATGTAGTGTAAAACAGGGATCTAGGAATACCTCTGTTGCTTCTTGCTTGAACTGCTGTGCCCCCTTCACGGTTGTCTTGCCACTTATCAGGTCGTCGACATACATACTCTTTCGAATTTCCGCCACTACTTCGGGTGCACGGGTTTCCCATGATGCTAAATGCTGTTCGATCACCCCTCCCAGCAAGAAGGGTGAGGAGGCAAGGCTAAAGATTGCTCTGGTAAATCTCAACGTTTCAATGTCCGACTTTTCGTCAGGTGCCCAGTGAAACCTTAGTGCATCTCGTTCGGCTTCTTTGATGCGTACTTGTAAAAAAGCCTGCTTCAAATCACCTGTTAACATCACCGGGTGGAATCGCATACGAACTAACACGTTCCAAAGTTTGTTTTGAAGAGGCAGTCCTGCGTTCAAACATTCGTTGAGGCTAGGGGCTTCTGGATGCGCCCGAGCCGATGCGTCATTCACAATTCGTACCTTGGTTGACTGTGCTGCATCTCTGACTACCGGCTTATGCGGAATATAGAATTCAACACCGTCTGGTTGGTTATTTGCGGTTTCCACAATGGCATCTGCCTTCTGTTGTTCGATAATCTCCCTGTAGCTCTCGGTCAGTTCACTTCGTCGCAACTTACGCTGTAGGTTAGTAAGTCGTCGCAAACTCCCGTTTAGATTTGTTGGAAGAGGTGGATGAGTCCCCTTCCAGGGAAGCCCAGTTTCGTACCATCCTTCTCTACTTCTCACCAGTTGCTCTTGAAATTCAGCGTATACTTCGTGTTGATCGTGTTCAGGCGAGTCAGCTAGCCCCAAGACGTCGAGTTGGCAGAGACCTTCGTAATCACTCTGACTTGTTTGAGTCAGCAACAACGCCGTGTAATCAATCTCCTTCCCCTGGGCGATTATGGTCC
Source organism: Muricea muricata (assembly GCA_963855995.1). NCBI lineage: Eukaryota > Metazoa > Cnidaria > Anthozoa > Malacalcyonacea > Plexauridae > Muricea > Muricea muricata. Next base: position 6,037,774 of record OY979728.1, on the reverse strand, counting down.
AACCAAATCGAGTTTTTTCCGCAACTGGATCTCCAATTTCACCAATCCGAGGTCGCTCACTGGTCTTTATTCGCATGTAATCGCTCGCTCCTAAAATCAGATGGACTGGTAATTTCGGTTTACGATCATTGTCAGCCATTTGAATTCCTTCTAGGTGTTTGTAAGGACGCAGGAGCTGTTCGTAATTTGGGTTATCCAGCACAAGTAGATCACCCTTGTTGACCCTTGTGACGTTAACATTCATGCTGAATTTCCCATCCAGAGCTTCCACTTTCACACTTGACATTTCCATTTCCTTGGTGACAGCCCCGAGCATCATCTGTATGTGTCTAACTTCTTTTCTAGACTTGCGCTTTGGCAGACGGTTTAACAAAGCAGCCGAAGCGTACGAGTTACCAGCACCAGTGTCTAAGAGGGCTCGACATTTTACGCCTTCGACTTCGACTAACACCACAGGATATACCAAAACGCCTTCGGTGTTTTCAGTGGCCGTAAGGTACAAATTCTGCTTGTTACATATGGAGGTATGGTGCTTGAGCTTGCAATTTTGACAGGTTGAGCTACTTTTACACTCAGCTGCACGATGCCGACTACCCGTGCAGTTGAAACACAACTTCTTTTGTGCAAGAAGTTTCTTACGCTCGTCACAAGTGGTCACACTTGAGCAATCGTTCGTTATCTTTGGCATGGAAAAATTCCGACTTTCTATCATGCCGTTTGGACTTCTGATTCGAATCACCGTCCTCTACAGGATTGATGTCTTTCCACTTTTTCAATGCCTGAACAAGTCGTGACAAATCCCACTCCTGCCATTCTTCCTCCCCCCTGACTAGATCTGCCTTTATGCCTTTCAACTTTTCCATCACACTTCTTGCCATTCCACTCACTTTGTCGAGTTTACCAAGGGTTTCTAGCGACTGAACACTGTACATAAGGGTTTTGTAGAATTCATGTACTTTGGCAGGTATTGCATCACTTATGACAGGTAGCCTCATAATCCTCTGTATGTGGGCGTTGACGATCTCACTAGTTTTGCCATATTCATTTTTTAGGATATTCTTTGCACGCTGGTACCCCTCGGTTGTAAAGGGAAGCCCCTCAATATCTGCCCGCACACTGGGTACTAGCCATTCTTTCAGATACCCGAATTTTGCTACCGGGGATAAATCTGAGGATTCTATTTCCGCTTCAAACGCATTCCAGAAAGGCAACCAATCAGCAACCTTTCCACTAAACTGAGTTATTGGTCTTTTAGGTAATTTGGTGCTCACCTTTTTTGCTTTTGTCTCCGTCTCGGTTTCCAAGCATTTCTGGTATTTTAGCTTTTGAGTTAGTATCTCCTCTTGATGTTGCAATTCTCGTTGACGCTCTTCTTCTCTATGGGCTCTTTGTAACTCAAATTTCGCCTGTTCGAGGGCCAATAGTTTTTCTCTTTCTTTGTCGTTTGCTGCCCGTTGCGCTTGCTCAACTTCAGCTCGTTGTAATCCCTTTTCGTTTTCGTCAATTTTCGCCAATATCTCCCTTATTGATGCAACTTTCTTGTCAGTCTTAGCGAGTTTAGTATCGATATCTTCGGCCCATGCTACGACGTCTTGTTCGGTCTCACTTGCCACGAACTTTAATTCTACGATCTCTTCCTTTAAAGTATACATATCCTCGACTTTCTTCACGATAGATGCTACATGCCTCGATAAAGCTTCTTTGTTACTCGCTGTAATAGCTTCGTCCGATTTCCCGATAGTTAAATTTAACGCTTTAAATTTCCCCGTTAATTCAGCCAGTTTCGTCGCTAACGCCATGATTGTTTACGATATGAACTTCACAATTTTTACGTTGTTTTTCTCGAATAAATCCCAATTTATCCCTTTAGGAGGTGCCACTGTGTTGGGGATTGCCTCCGCAACGTTTTCCCCCAACACTTCATGATAGATTAGTTGGTTTTTGATGTTTTTAATGACTTAAAACTTTATGTTTAACACATGAACATGCAGCCTTTTTTCTCTCTACCGGTATATTCCGGAACTCTCCGATCTAAAGTTCGGACACGCGCGAGACGCACGCGAGTAACAATAACCATAAAATCCTATAAAGTTTCCTACAACGCTGTAAACATCATTTTAAGCTCTAAATTGTCGCCGTTATCGATTTGAGACGGTAATTTTTAGTTGGTGATTTGAACATGTTTTTACGTTTAAATCACTTCGAAAACGCTCAAAACGCGATTTTAATGATTGTAAGATCAGTTCTTTTCAGTTTTAAAGCAAGTTATAGGTTTCTTCATTTAATTTTAACATGTTTTTTCGCTCATCTCGATAGTTTGAGCGCCGAAAACATGATTCCGGAATTGCTAAGTTCTGCAACTTTAATTTACAAGGTCTCTTTTGGCTCCGTGATTGCAGTGTATCATTGCGCTCAACTCGTTGACTTTAACACTCTAAACATCATTTTAAGCTCTAAAACGTCGCCGTTATCGATTTGAGATAGCAATTTTTAGTTGGTGATTTGAACATGTTTTTCCGCTCAAATCGCTTCGAAAACGCTTAAAGCGCGATTTTGATGGTTGTAAGATCATTTCTTTTCAGTTTTAAAGGAAGTTATAGGTTTCTCATTTTAACATGTTTTTTCGCTCATCTCGACAGTTTGAGCGCCGAAAACATGATTCCGGAATTGCTAAGTTTTGCAATTTAATTTACAAGGTCTCTTTTGGGTCCGTGATTGCGGTGTATCATTGTGCTCAACTCTTTCACTTTAACGCTCTAAACATCATTTTAAGCTGTAAAACGTTGCCGTTATTGATTTAAGACGGCAATTTTAAAAGCAAATTTATAGCTTATATAAATTTAAGTTAATGAGGCAACGCGTTGAAGGTGAGCTTTTATGTAAAAGGTGCGAAAAGATAGTTCCTTCCGACTACGTCAATGAGATAATCCCGTCTTATCTTATCGAGTTATAATAATGGCTGAAAGCCAAAACTTCGGTCTAGCTGCATGCCTTTCACGTGAAATGCTCGTGTTATTGCATAGGCTCGTCACACTCGTGCAATAAACTTGTTTAAGAAAATTTTTCCCACCCACCCAGCACTGTTTTTCCAATGCCTTGCGATTTTTACGTTTACCTTCAATGCGTTTAAATGCCTCATATCACTTAAATTAGAAAACTTTTAATAGTATCATTACTGTAGATATACTTCATATAACGTTATTACAAAAAATTACTTAAGCCAAAAAAAAAAAAAAAGAAAAGAAAAGAAAAAGGAAAATATACGGAAATGTAATATCGATACCTTCAACGAAAACACTGTTTTAAGAGTAGATAAATGCACGAAGGCACGTGCAAGGGAACGGTCGAATGTCGTTAACTCATTGATTAATTTTCTAGTATTTACTGACTAACATTATCATAATTAGATAATACATACTATATAGAATCGTGTAAAAACAAAAGAAAGTTATTTTGTTGGTTTCGTTAATAAATTACGTGGTTCGGGATGAAGTCTCTAAAATGTCAACTTCAGCCCCATAGACTCAATACGTCACATATATACAATATCCACCTGAGGACTGTCCATAGGAGCCTAGCGCCCCTTGGTCAGGTTAAGGACTGTTCATTGGAGTTTTTATGCTCCCTGGACAGGTTGGGGCCTAAGGACTGTCCAAGTGTTGTTATCTTGGTCAGGTTTCGTCAGGGATTGGCCACCCCTGGCAAGGCTCTATTACAGAGCATTTTCAGTTTAGAATCAGTGCAGCATAGGATGTGACATGAGTAGGGATGAAGCCACGCATTATACAATTGGAGTCTTCTTACCCCAGAACCCCTTCTCCCACATAAACTTTGCATTTTTCAAGTGTTATTTTTTATTCAACAGCTTGGGTCATTAATTGGTGATTTGAACATGTTTTTCCGCTCAAATCGCTTCAAAAACGCTTAAAACGCGATTTTGATGGTTGTAAGATCATTTTTTTTCAGTTTTAAAGCAAGTTATAGGTTTCTCATTTTAACATGTTTTTTCGCTCATCTCGACAGTTTGAGCGCCCAAAACATGATTCCCGACTTGCTAAGTTCTGCAATTTTAATTTACAAGGTCTCTTTTGGGTCCGTGATTGCAGTGTAACATTGTGCTCAACTCGTTCACTTTAACGCTCTAAACATCATTTTAAGCTCTAAAACGCAGCCGTTATCGATTTGAGACCGCAATTTTTAGTTAGTGATTTGAACATGTTTTTACGTTTAAATCGCTTCGAAAAAGCTTAAAATGCGATTTTGATGGCTGTAAGATCATTTCTTTTAAGTTTTAAAGCAAGTTATAGGTTTCTCATTTTGACATGTTGTTTCACTCATCTCGATAGTTTGAGCGCCAAAAACATGATTCCCGACTTGCTAAGTTCTGCAACTTTAATTTACAATGTCCCTTTTGGCTCCGTGATTGCAGTGTATCATTGCGCTCAACTCGTTGACTTTAACACTCTAAACATCATTTTAAGCTCTAAAACGTCGCCGTTATCGATTTGAGACGGCAATTTTTAGTTCGTGATTTGAACATGTTTTTCTGCTCAATCGCTTCGAAAACGTTTAAAACAAGATTTTGAAGCTTCACTGCAAAAAATGACTTTTTCGAATTGTGTAACTGTAACACAAAATATGTGTAAAGGCGGTTTTCTACACGTTATTTTGCGTTAGAATTACACAGAAGTATTAACACGAGATGGTGCGTAAAGTCAACGCAATTTTTTGTGTAGATTTACACGAAAGAAAAACTTACACAAACAGTGAATAAACTTTACACAAATTGAATGTGTAACTTTACACAAATTTGTTTTTAGTATTTTACACATTAGAACTGTGTTTTTGCTACACAAACTTGTGTGTAACTACTGATTATCTATCGAGACATACACAAATCGTGTGTAACCACAAAATTTGCGTACACAAATTTTGTGTAATTATAACTGGAATATCATTTACACAAAGTAATGTGTAAACAATTAAGTTAGGTTTGCACGCGCATTTGTGTATGGCATTATCGTCATAGACTCTGCAGAATGGTAGATGGCAATTAGTTTCAGTCAGTTTTACTATGACTTTAGTGCATGCAGGGAAACAGGGACAGCGGAGCAGCTTTGGTCAAATGCATAACCAATTTAAAATTGGTAAAATATATAACCAATTTAAAATAGGTCAAATACATAACCATTTTAAATTGGTCATTTGTATAACCAATTTCAAATTGTTCAAATACATAAGCAACTTAAAATTGATCAATAATTAACCAATTTAAAATTGGTTAAATCCACAACCAATTATAAATTGGTCAAATTTATAACAAAATTAGAAATTGGTCAAATCTGCAACCAATTATTGATTGCTCAACTTCATGAATTCTCTAACGAATTATATACGAGCCTTTGTCACAATCGTCAGAAACATATTTATAAATTGTTTATGATCTTTTTGTGAGAATTTTGGGTTTACACCTGTTGGAAACAGGCAGCACAAAAAGACCCACGTGCTAAAATAAACAGCTTGCGTTTGGCTTGATAATAGCAGTATTAGACTAAGAATTTATATTTATAGTATAAGGCGTATTCATTATCAATGTTTTTACCAGAGGAAATATCTCAGTTTATTCCATGTTGGAGAAACACAATGATAATGATGGTTACAGTCAATTTTATAGATCAGTACTCCGCGCGCAATGCAAACCGGGAAGCGTCATCACATGCTTCGAAGCCATATTTTTTCATTCTTTATTGTATGATGTCGCTTTATAGCAAACAAAATTGCAATAATAACCGTGATGACGAATGAAATAACTCCTCATACATCAGGAAAGACAGCGTATTACTCAGGTGAGATGGTTGTTATACTTTTTGTGTCGATAAAGCCCTTTTGACGTGTAATATTTACTTTGTTTCACCGTCATGTATTTCAAACACGTGTTCCAGTTTATATATATTTGAATTTCGCGCGACAGTATTTGAAATAAAACGTTGATATTCACACATTGCCTTGATACAAGGTTTTATTCGAACGGCAAGAACTACAAACGGTAAAAATTATATTCTGTAGATCGCCAGATGTGGTCATATACAGACAGATACTGAATGTCTGTGAATGCATGCTGAATGCCCATCAGACTATGCAATCAATACATATACATACATAGTTCTATAAATCAAGCGTGCCACTTACGTAAGTTACTGTTTATTTAAATATCTGTTATGGATGGTAGTGCTCATTGTAAGGATGTATATTAACACTATGCATCAGTCAAAGGTCTGTGATGCAGTTTGAATCAGTCAAAGATGCAGCAATGCAGTTTGAATCTACCAACTTTATCTATTTCTTTCTCAGCAAATTTTCTGGGATATTTGCCCTGTATTAGTTATGTGACACTTATTATATTTTGATATCAAGTACGTGTTAGCATAGTATTTAGTTTTAAGTCTTGCTCACCCTTTGGTAAGTAAAATTGCCTGCCATAATGAAGACACCATGAAATCATAAGGTACTAGAGAAAATTGCTGCTTACATGTACTATACAAAAAATAACCTCATTCAAAAAGTTTCATCATACTATTGGATGTAAAGCGTATTGCACGCTCGACTTTCAAGTTCTTGTTTTAAAAGAAGTAATGAACTCCTTGTTTGAATATGTATTTTTGACAAACTCTTATGCCAGATTAGTTTTATTTGTGTGCATGCTACAGTATGTGCACTTCTCAAAACTTAGCAAAACAATCTGTTAATGCAATTCTCTAAAGCTTATAAATAACAATGTGACCAAAGCATACCATTTTATTACTATATTTTGTTTAATGTCAGATTATTGCACTTAACAAGGGAGTATCACCAACATTGCATTATTTTCCCATCTAATTTTGGCAAAACACCAGAAAATTTTACTTAGAAAGTTGATTTTAGATTCTTGTTTGTATTATTGCGATGAATAACTAAGTTATGTCTTATTGTTATGTATGCTATGTCATATGCTGTATAGCTATTTGGTTATTCTAACATAAGATTTTATTAAATTGCAGGCTTCAAGTATATGTTGCATGTAAATGCATGGAAACATCTTTGGTTATTCTTCTGTCATTGAATAAAAGGCTCGAACAATTGGTTGCAAGTTGCTGATTGCTGTCAAAGGTATTCAGATTATGAAAGACAGGAAGTTCCAAGACAATTTTCAACTCCCGTTTTGGATATTATAGAAGTAATTAATTTACTAGGTTAGTTACAAACATTGAATGTCCTTGTTGCCTAAAGCCAGGCTTTTTAGCTGCCAAACCCCAAAAGATTTAACAGAAGTATGGTATGATAAAATTGAAAGGGACAGCTGGCATGCATTAATGTTTAATGCTGGTACTGCTGTCTTGTAGTCAAAAAAGTTTTTTTTCCATTGTGAGTAGCTGTATAGCTGTTATTTGGATATTAAATAAATGCTCTAACTTCAAAGCTTAAGTGTGCATGCTGATGTTTGGTATAGTTTGTTTAATGCCATAAGATATGAACATTTGACACTTTACTGTTCTTGAATGAAATGGCAAGATCGGATCATTTACTGCATGTCATTCATTTACTGCATGGCATGATCATTTACAGTTCAGTACAACTTATTTTTGCAACATATATGGGCCATGCATAATTATATAGCTTTCAGGTTAGAGCTGATCATCAGTATAATTGCTGTCAGTTACAGTTTGGTCACTTTTTAATGAGTCAGCTTTGTAAATATATTTATGATTCATTGTCCAGTCAACAGTTAAATAATTGTTTATGCATTAGGGGTAATATGTGCAAATATCAAAAGCATGTTACTTAATGTCATTTCACCTTTTTGTAACACAAATTAAAATTGGTGAAAATGACCAATTATTTTTTTGGTTAAAGCAACCAATTTAAACTGGTTGTCTCAGATGCATCCAAACAACCATTTTTTTTGGTCGTTTTTACCAATCTGTTTTTACAGTGTAACACGGTGTTATAGTGAGCATAGCCACCTCCTAAAGGACTAAGATCCCCAATTTTTTTTTGCTTTGTCCGATTTCTGACCAAAACCACCAATTGTAACACGCTCGACAACTTGAAAATGAATGAGCAATAGCTACCGTAGTTATAATATACTTGGTAGTTAGTTAATTTTTATATCACTTTATTGTGAGGTTACAGGTCATTAACCAAAGTACATTCCAAACATAACCATCTTCTCTGTAAAAATTCACCAACTGTTTACTATTTTGTGTGGATTTTACCTGCAATGCGTATATGCAGTAAAATTCGCATGAAGTAAGTGATTTCTTTTAATCTGCTCGAAAAATTCATACAGCAAGCTCTAAATATGTACTGCTGGACTTTTTTGCGTAAAATACCGGCCCTGTGTTAGGTAATTAATAGAGTTTGGAATACGCGCTTTACTATATAGGCAATATCATGTAATTATTGATAATCGTATTTGTGTAATATGTTTTAATACTATTAATATACTAAATTGGAATATTATTTCACTGTGTTTGTCATTTATTCCAGTATTTGAAACTACAGGTTCCTTGTGTAAAGTTATGCAAATGCAGCACATATTTTGTGTATGCTTTGGACAAGGTTTGTGTAAGTTTTAGATCTACACTAAATAATGTGTAACTGTGGGTGCATTCCTTTCGAGTAAATTTACACATTATTTTGCGTACGCATTACACAAGTTTTGTGTAAGTATTACCTTTACACAAAATAGTGTGTAGCTGTGGGTGCATCTTGTTTGTGTAAATTTACACAGTATTCTGCGTACGTTTTACACACAATAATGTGTTACTGTGGGTGCATTGTTTACACTATATATTGTGTATATTTACACAAGATTTTTTGCAGTGAATTGTAAAATCATTTCTTTTCAGTTTTAAAGCAAGTTATAGGTTTCTTATTTTAACATGTTTTTTCGCTCATCCCGAGAGTTTTAGCGCCGAAAACATGATTCCCGTCTTGTTAAGTTCTGCAATTCTAATTTACAAGGTCTCCTTTGGGTCCGTGATTGCAGTGTATCATTGCGCTCAACTCTTTCACTTTAAGGCTCTAAACATCATTTTAAACTCTAACACGTTGCCGTTATCGATTTGAGACGGCAATTTTTAGTTGGTGATTTTAACGGTCGTTGTTATTGTGCCGATGATGATGAGAGCTCCATTGTGCCTCGTGAGTCGACGTGTGCAGACGTGTATCGAAGTGCTATTAATAAATTGGCAAATTATAGCTGAATTTCTGTATTTATATAAGCTAACGAATTGATTATTATTATTGTCCTGGCATTTAAGAAAATATTAGTAACAGAGGAACTACAATATAATATCATATAAAGTCTAGTAAATATCGGTCCGATAATTACGACTAAATATCTACTTGATCGACTTGTGGGTATACAACATCATTCGAGCCGCTTTATCGGAGAATAGACTACAATCATGTCGCTGTCATACCATTACATATGCCTTGCCTGGACTGGACTGGACTGGAGAATAAGAGTCATTAAAGAAATTCCTGAGTGAAGACCTGGGGCCGGTTGTATCAAAGGCGTTTAGCTTAAACGGTGGATAAGTGAAATTTAAAAATCACTTTTACACCTAGCACGGAACCGAAATTATGAGTTTAATATAATAAATATTTAGTTTTATATACAATTGTTCTTCTCAGGCTCAATAACTTCAGCTGGTTTGGTTATACAACATGCAAACTTGTTTTATATTTTTTACTTATCCACCGTTTAAGCTAAACGCCTTTGATACAACCGGCCCCTGGAGTTAATCGGAATATGGGATCAAACAGGAGGCGACAAGAAAGTGTTTAAGACACGTAACATCTCAATTTCATGGCGAAAAAGTAAAAGTTTATTGTACATAGAAGGTCCTGAGGCAAACAAAATCACACAGCTCCTGTGTTCTGAGATCATAAAAAACCTAAACAGCGTAAGTAAAAATAGCAATATAAGTTGCTTGGACTGTTCATGCCAGACAGAGGCGGATATTTCGAAATGCAATGATTTTCGTTGAGATATTAAAGAACTTAAACGCTTATTATTCATAGACACTTGCACACATTCAAGAGAACATACATGTCAAAACAAACCAAAAGGGCATGTTCCATGTTAGAAAACAACGTAGTTTGCATGAATCACTACAAGAATTTGATATGCAAGAATAATTTAACGAACATAATTCAATCGAAACAATAAGAATTATTGAAGCAACAAATTGTGCTAGTCCCAGTGCTAGTCACAAATTAATACTAATTCAGATTCTCATTTAAATAATGAGGTCGAGTCAATTGAAATAATCGAACCAAGCACTTCTAATGACCCTAAAGTGCATCATGTTGCAACCAAACAATCAAATTTAAATTCAATTACTCAGTCAAAGAATTCAACTACTCAGTCAAAGAATTCAGCTACTCAGTCAAAGAATCCAACTCAAAAACATCTAGTACCATGTCCTTATCTGCGTAAAAAAAGGCCATTGTTTAAAGGGGAACTCCAACCTCAATACAAGTTAGGTTTATATGAAAGGCCTTGTCATCACTAGTTTGTATGCAAAATATTTTGTCTCAATTCAGTTTCGTTAACGAGATATTGTGCGCAATATACCACAAAATTTGTGAGGTGTTTGAAAAAGGCAAGCTAAAGGAAAAGCCAAATTGCATCACTGACAACCCAGCATTCAAGGCAGTCTGCTTAAATCCATGGGTTCTTCAAGCTGCCTGGTATAGCTATAAACAGCGATATGGCACAAAGGCAACCGAAGGGCCAGAAGACAAACAGAATAGACATGTTGCTTACCGACAGTTAGCTAGGTGGTGTTGGGGATATTTAGGAAAGGAGATCAGAGTGCCTTTACCAGCATGTGCAGTGAGCTGCATTCGGGCACATTTTCCTCCTAGTGGATTAGAGAAAAATTTTGTATTTAAGAGCTTTCACTTTGCTGATGAATGATCAATTCATATATTTATTCATAGATTTATATAAAACTGACATAATTATACTAGGATTAAATATATATGTACAATAAAGGAATAAATACACTGATTAACAACATTATTTTGACATTCTTGACTTGTGTTCCTCTATTATGGTCTTTTTACTTGGTTTGGGCTCCTTAACAATGTTTTTGGGCATCTGAGGTAGTGCTTCAACACGGGTTACACCGTTTTGTTTTGCCTTGACCACCTCATCAAGCATTCCAGATTAATGCTTGCAAGACTTTGGCTCCTTGATTGGCTTGCAAACCCAACTTTTATTTGCCTTAGGCTTTTCTACCTTGAACCTCTGCTTTCCCTTGCATGTACCTGACTTGGCTACTGCTTGTGCTCTACTGCAGTTGTGGTTATGGTCCAGGGCTGCTAGTTGAGTTCGGGCAAGCATACCACTATAGGTGAAGTGCTTTCGTTTGGGGAGGTATTTCAGCATCAAGGAATGAAAAACTTCTAGTGCGCCAGTATGGTGAAATTCGGACAACTTTTCCATGTTTTTCAGGAGTTTAGCATTGCTGATCACATCTTCAAGGGCTACAAGTGCAGGTGATCCAGGTTTCAGCCATGGTACTTGTTTCTTTTCATTCCTAGTCAATGTATGATGTGCACATTTCTTGAAATGCTTGCCACCCCTCCATCTGTGCTTGTTTGAAATATGATGAATAATTGAAAGCCATTTGAAAGCCAATTGAAAGCCTTTCTATTATAGAAGTATTCCCATTACATGTGGCAACACTCCACCAAAGATGATTGGAAACAGACTGGATCCATTGCAGTAACTATTCATTGCATTTTTTCTTTGCCTTTTGGTCAACTTCTTAGTCACAGATTTTAATAAATGCCAGACATCATACTGATGGATTATTCCTGGAAATTCAGTTCTCATTCGAGCTGTGATAGTCACATGCCTATCTGTAGTCAAGCATCGAACAGGTATCTTTTGTGCAATGAGCTTGTTTAAACTTCTTTTGCAACCCTCATATTCCATGGCATTGGATGATGAAACTTCTGTCACTTGAACAAGACTGAAGTCTATCACCTTTCCTGATGATTCATCCAGAAGAGAGTAGGTACCATACTTTGCAGAATGACCTGAGCTGTCACATCTACCATCTCCAGAAACATTCACCCGTACTTTTTGCTCTTTGATGCTTTGCAGAACTTGTTTTTGATGATTGTGCCAGGTATTATGTATTACAGGAAACACATACTTATTTTGAACTTTGTAAAATGTAGTTTTGCTAACTATTTCTAGTTTAAGGCATGACGAAAAGTATTCTATTGGTGTGAATGTGTTCCCAGTGAAAAGTATAGCAGCTGGTATCAGTAAATTGCATAGTGGCATTCCATCAACATACGGTTGTGAATTCCATGTGTTTATGTGGCCGTTTATGCATGTTGATTTCACAGATACCATGCTTCCTTTCATTAACTTAGTCTGTTCAAGCACTGCCTGCCCACATGTGAAACATACTTTGAAAAGTTTATTCAGCGCCTCCTCACTAACAATGTAATTCTTAGGTCGCTTGGTAACAATGGGGGCACTCTCACATTCTTCATCTGACTGGATCTCATTTTCTGGTTCATACTTGTCATCACTACCATTGGATGTTGCATCAAGCTCGTCAAGATTCTGGCCATCTCCAGCAGAAGACAATTTCTCTGATTCTTGAAGTTCATGTTCTAGAAGGTTGGTCTGTATTGAAGGTTTTGGAACAATTATTGGCTCTTCAAAAAAATGTTGGTGATCTGCATAATAATTGTGATCTAATAAATGATGGTTGGTTGATGGTGAATGGGATAACATGAAGAAGCAGTGTCGATAGTATTGTTTGATTGACTCAGATAGCTGTCATGCGTTTGTGTTTCAGCATTGGCAAAGGTTTTCGCGGCAATACAGCATTGTGTTCCAACATTTTGTTAAGTTGGCTAATTTCTGGGATTATTAGAGACTGGTCAGTTCTCGGATGACAAACGTCTTCGTCATAGATTAGACTAGTTGCTGATGACTCTGAACCATTACCATCATCATTATCTTCAGTACTTGGGTATTCAACTAATAATTTCTGCACAGTATACACAAGTGAGACAAAAATGAGATGCCTGTCATACAATGTTTCTATGACTATGTGTTCAATAGGTGTTTTCTAAAGCCAATTTCTAGTAATGTAAGAATTGAGCCCCTTTGTTAACATTTGGTTTCTGTTCAGAGGTGAGGATGAACCCCCTTGCCAATCCTGTTTCAGACACTATAGGAAAATAATTGGCATGTCTTATATTTATACATTCCTCCCCCAGGCCCCCCTCCCCTTTTCTTCAAAATATTAAGGTCTGCACCCTTGCTCTTAAATTTATTTGTTACTTTGAATGTGTCAGGGCTATCAAAAAGTAATTCAACTTAACTGTATGTTGTAATAGCTATTGTATGATATAATGGGTTTAAACTGTATTAACCTAGTATACAACACATATATAATTTACCTCGTTTCTTGTCCGAGTGTGACTTCTCCTTTCACTTGATAGTCTAGGTTTAGGTTTAGGTGTATTTTCAGAATGCTTAAAAATTATTGGACCTGCATCGGGCTTCAATATCCTCCTTCCCTTTATGCCCACACAGTGTCTCAGCCAGCGAGGTAACGTAACTATCACTAGTAAAATGTTCACTACAGACGAAGGAGTGTTTGACTTCTCGTGGATTGTCTCGCCGAATTTTTTGAAGCCAAACATTCTTCATGTGGTTATTCGGTACACGGTGGTAAGTTATATTTGTGCCCTTTGTTTTGCTCCAGCCATTAAAACAGTTTGGTACCATACAGTGAGGCATGGTGTTGTGTATTAAAGTTAGACACAGTCTGTCGACAAATATATCAATACACGATACGTACACAATGTATAGGGGAAATAATTTTATTAGTATATATAATTTTCTACACATCATTTTCTGTATTATATTGGCATTGCGTGCCCTTCCATTAGCGAATTAATTCCTCCATATTTTTATCATATTGTTAGTGAATTAAAACCGCACACGTCGTAGAAACACATATTCCGTAAAATACAAATGAGAAAAGAAAAAAGCAAAACGAAATCTTGCTTATTTTGCCACAAAGCGACAGATCATAACATTTCTTTATAGCATTTAAAGAGCACTTCAAGCACTCGAGCACTCCAGTGACGTCAAACAACAAACCGCTGAAACCTTATGCGCCGCCAGATAATGGCGAAATGGCGACCTTCTATATGCAAATTTCGTGGTATATTGCCACAATGTCTCGTTAACGAAACTGAATTGAGACAAAATATTTTGCACACAAACTAGTGATGACAAGACCTTTCATATAAGCCTAACTTGTATTGAGGGTGGAGTTCCTCTTTAAAAGGCTCAAGATGTGATTTTTCCCACCAGTTTGACCCTCAACAGGCTTCTAAACCCAACCGACTCTACAATGTTCAACCCTTGTTTAAGAATAATATACCATCATACCTCTCCCGGGTTTTCCACCGGTAATGAATCTCGCAAGTTTGAATGAATGAATGAATTTAATGAATAAATTTTACCACGTAACTAAAACACACAATGATAATGATATGCGTGGTAAGGAAGTCAAAAGGAGATCTTAAGGCTTGTGAGCTTGACATAACTACAAAATACAAAACAAAATAGATTTACACACTAACAAACAATAATTCGATGACCAATCAAGCTTTGCAACACCAATTAATACGATTGCAAAAGGAATTTTTTACGTTTATTCGAAAACGATTTCAATGTGAAACAACTTACTATCTCTTCTGGTAAAGAATTAAACAGTCTCGGAGCCTGGTAAATAACTGAAATTGACGAATGTTAGTTCTGCATAAAGGAAGTATAAATTTCCGAAAATTTCTAGTATTATAATTATGAATTTCATTATGCTTCTGAAATAAATTTAAAAAAGCTTCTGGCAATATTCAATGATTATAAGAATACTTGAACTGGTCCATTTGTAATGAACATATATCAATAATTTTTAATATTTTACCTTGTCGGAATAACGGGCCAGTTTGATCTAAAAACCAAGTTTTGTTCATGATTCTAACTATGCGTTTTTGTAGTATTATATAGAACTCTATTAAGATTACTTTTATGTGTAGACGCCCAAATGATGTTACAATAAATTGAGTAGGAATAAACAAGAGAATAATAAAGAGTTCGCAGAGATGATTTAGGAAGGAAGAAACTTGCTTTATAAATTTTCCTATTGATTTGGAAATTTTGTTAGAAACATTGGAGATATGAGATTTCCAAGACAAATGTTCATCAATAACCACTCCTAAAAAATATTATGTTTCGTTTGCTTAATTTGTTTGCCATCGATAACCATGGTAATGTTAAGTTTATTTCTTTTTTGCCGTGGGATAAACACCATAAATTTTGTTATATCTATGTTCAAAGATAATTTATTACCCTTAAACCACAATGATAATTTCTGTAACTCCGCTTATATTATATTAGTCAAAAACGTGAGGTCATGATGTATTATCAGCAAATAGTATAAGATGTAAAATTCCTGAAACATTTGTAATATCATTAATGTATAACAGAAATAAAAGTGGACCTAATATAGAACCCTGAAGTACAACACAAGACACTTTTGAACAGCTGAGTCACACCCATGATACTGAACGTACTGATACTTGTTTGAGAGGTAACTTTTTATCCAATCCAATGCTAACCCAGGTAGACATGCAATTTTTGAAGAAAAATAGCATGATTAACAGTATCAAATGCTTTCGAAAGATCTAAGAATATTCCGACAGAGTATTCCTTACGATCTATCGCAGCAGAAATTCTATCACACAACGAAATCAATGCTAACGATGTTGAATAACCTTTCCTAAAACTATATTGATTGTTTGAAAGAATATGAAATTTACTAATAAAATTTATCAGACGATTATAAACAATTCGTTCTAAATATTTAGAAGAAGATGGTAAAATAGAAATTGGCCGATAATTAGTCAGTCGACAACGATACCCAACCTTACATAAGGGTATAACTCTAGCTATTTTCATTTCGTCAGGCACGATACCATAAGATAGAGACAAATTAACAATATACGCTAATAGATGAGAAATAATATCTATAGAGCTTTTCACTACTCCCATAGGGATGTTATCATTACCAGGAGCTTTACCTGATTGAAAGCTTCTAGTTATCGGTTGAATTTCTTTCTCATCCGTCGGAGTGAGGAAAATAGAGTTAGGAAATGAGTAATTCAAATAAGAGTCTGGTCGAGTGTTAACAGGTTGAGTTTTATCAGCAAAAGTTGACCCAATATTTGTAAAAAAATTACAGAAATGATTTGCTATGACATTAGGGTCTAACACTTCAGTATTATTGATAAAAAAATTTGTGGGTATCTTTGAGGTGGAATGCTTACGCTTTATAATTTTATTTAAGATATTTTATGTTTGTTTTGAGTCAGATTTAAATGTTTCTATTTTCAACACATAATATCTTCGTTTAGCAAGTTTTAATATCTAAGAACTCACCAGTGGAGCCATGAGACTGATGATGTAATAAATTCAAGTTAAAATCCCCAATGATATAACATATTTTATTTTCATGAGAAATTTTTTCAATTAATTTTTGATATTTAGCTAAAAAGTTAGGTAAATTTTGATTAGGAGCTCTATAAATAACACCAATAATGACGTTTTTCTCTTGCGGCACGTTAATCTCAATAAACAATACATCGACCAGTCCTATATGAACTATCCAACTGTATATACCCCCATCAGCTGCTCCCCCCCCCCCCCCAATTCAACAGAATTCAACATCCTCAAATGAACTACCCTGCTTTGTACCCTCCACCACTAATGGCAATCTCTACAAGACACCCACAGTTTTAAGTTGTGAAGAACAACGAATACCCGTGAGAATAACAAACAGTCGCCGACCTACAATCTGTCAACCCTTTAGGTCGACAAAGCATCTTACCAGTGTTAATCTTATGAACGTCCCCATCACTAAAACTCCTAAAGTGGCCCCCCTTTCTTCGACGAATATTTTACCCTGCTTTTTGTTATTAAATACATGTCATGTAAGTAATAAAACCGATGAACTGTCCGCTGTTGTTGCTATAATAGAACAAGTTGTTGGAAACGAGGATGTTGTTGTGGATGGTGATACGATTCTCTTCATGGACGATACCACTAGTTGGGAGGCGTTAGATGTTCATTATCACGTTTCTGGAATGGAAATTGGGAACATACCCAAGAAAATTGAGTCAGTAAAAACCTTTGCGGAAAACGAGAAAATGGTATTAGACGCAAAAAAAGTAAAGAAATGATCATTGACTTTCGAAAAGATAGAACAGTTATTCCTGCAATGAAAATAAATGACTGTGTCCTTGAAAGAGTTAGCTCTTATAAATTACTCGGTTTATGGATGGATGACCTCAAGAGGAAATCAAACACGGAATACGTTGTAAAGAAGGCAGCTAAGCGGTTATATCTTTTAAAAACTCTTAAAGGGTACAATGCTCCACGAGAAGACTTAAAGATATTTTATATCTCGGCTATCAGATCAATTGTGGAATTTGGAGCTCAAATCTGGCATGGTGGCCTGACACAGGAACAGTCTAAAGATATAGAGAGAATTCAAAGGCGCGCTATGAAAATAATATGTCCAAGAAAGACTTATAAACAGGCATTAACTGAATGTGGTTTGCACACTCTAGAATACAGAAGAGATATAATGTGTGTAAATTTAATAAAAGACATGAAACAACCAACCCACAAACTCAACGATCTTCTGCCACCTATTGTCGGTCTGCTACGGGAGAAACACACGAGACTTAATGAAAATAAATTTCATAATTTTAAATGCAAAACAGAACGTTTTAACAATAGTCCTTTAGTATATGCGATCCGCAAATACAATATGGCTTTTGACAATAATTAACGGTTTTTTCTTGGCTTTCAAATATTTTAACTATTGAACTACTATAGCTTTGGTATTCTGGGGCACTTTTAATTAATTATTTTTAATATAGATTGTAGTTCTACAAAAACTCTGTAATTGTACTTATATACATTTAATTGATTTCGTTTCTCTTTTTCATGTAAATCACATAACAATTTAGCTGTCTAAGCTACTTAATGTGTGTATTTTTAAATAATAATAATAATAAATAATAATAATAATAATAATCAAACCAACAGTAGTCCTAGTTACCGAGCCCTGGTTGAGCGAAGCCTTCCTGACTCAGCAATAACGATTGGCCCTGAGTTTAAAAGTTTCCGCTTGGACAGAGCCACCGCTGGTGGTGAGGTGCTTGCCTATGTACGCTCAAGTATACCGGTTACCTGCTTAGTGACTGCTGAAATCAGTAATAAAGAAGTGTTATGGTTATTACTAAAGCCCCCGAGAACACCAAGACCTCATGGTTCAATAATTGTTGGAGTAGTGTATCATCCTCCAGGTCAATCCACTGAGAACAATAATAATATGACGGAATATCTTACCACGTGCCTTGATAGCTTCCTTACCAATAGACCATCAAGTGGAATTGTTTTTGCAGGGGACTTTAATAAATTAAACCTAAGTCATCTGTGCAATCGTTTTGATATAAAGAAACTTGTGACGGCTCACACTGGACGTAATAATATCTTAGATCATTAATATTGTACTAATATGCATAACTTGTTTACCCCAGTCAAACACCTTCCTCCAATCGGCCGCTGTGATGTAGAACACGCCCGCTAAATCCAAACGAATTAGACTCTTGACTACTTGTAACCGTAGCGCTCTTAGTCTGAGAATTATTCAGGAAGACTGGACACCAGTATATGAAGCTCAAGATATCGACGAGAAAGTAGAAAATTTCAATTCCATCTTGACGAAGATAGTGCATGAAACTATCCCTGAGAAAACTGTGCGTGTCCATGAATCAGATAAACCGTGTATGAAAGGTTGTATTAAAGCCCAAATTAAACAGCGGCAACGGGCATACGCCAGAGGTGACTTAGTTCGTTACAGTCAATTATGTGACACTGTCCGAGGGCTAATATCTCAAGCCAAAGCTAGGTATTATAATTCTAAAGTAAAGGGTCTACTATCGTCCAACCCAGCAAAATGGTATAAGACAATCAATGCTCTTATTGGAGCAAATGACACCAAAACTAGGGTGCGCATCCCTGAAATAGAAATCCAAGAAAAAGCTGAAAAGTTGAAATCTGCGTTCACCATACCCTGGGCAAATCTGAGAAATGAAAATAAAGTAGACGTTGATGAAGTTAATCACTTGCTCAAGGATAAACCGCCCTGACAACCTTCGATTGGTCAAGTCACAAGTCATCTAAATCACTTAAACCCAAGAAAAGCGACCGTGTTAGACAATAACCCGGCATGGATACCTAAGCATTTCTCGGAAGACCTCGCACCTGTGATACATGACATTTTATATGTAGTATTAGTAAATGCCGTTATCTAACCTTATATAAACATGCTTTAATAACGCCGGTACCTAAGGTCACAAACCCATGCGGCGCGAGATATCTATTCTCCCGCAGATGGCCAAAATCATCGAAAAAATTCAACTTCAACTGAATGGTCCGGATCTTAAGGTTAACAATAGCCAGCATGCGTTTACTCAGGGAAGGTCCACTGTATCCGCCTTAATATCCATCACTCAAAAATGCAGTGACGCTTCGATAATTGGAGGGGCGAATATTCATATATTTGTGTTCACAGACCTTAAAAACAATCGATTTCAAAAGAAACTAATGATGCAAAACATGATACATGAATATTCGCCCCTCCAATTATCGACGCTGGCTACGCCACTGCAAAAATGGTATGACACCACAGGCAATTCTCTCTCTGGCAGAAAAGGTGTTCACGCTATATTCCAAGACTTCCGCAAGGCCTTCGATTTGGTGAACCATAACATCTTACTCGAAAAACTTGCGTATATGACAGTAAATAAATCCTTTTGGCTATGCATAGGTAGTTTTCTCTCGAGCAGAACTCAACAGGTGAATTTTAATGGGACTTTATCATCAATTGCCAATTGTCCTTGTGGCGTTTCGCAAGGGTCTGTACTTTCACCAGCACTTTTTAATATACACATAAATGATCTGAAAAACTCGATTCCTCACGATTTTGGTATAGATACAACCAAATTCGCTGACGATTGCACTGAAGACCAGCTAGTCGAACAAGGCAAGGCCAGCTCCATGCAAATAGCAATAGATTATGTCTGTAAGTGGGCAGAAACGAACAAAATGGAATTAAATAAAAAAACTAAAGATATGTTGATATGTTTCACTGATTCTGTTCAAAAAACCCCTCCAATCCAAATTGGGGATTATATTATCGAAAGAGTAAAAACTTTTAAACTACTCGGTGTTTGGTGCCAAGACGAGTTGAAATGGAATGAACGTATTGAGCAAATTAATCGTAAAGCTAATAGAAGACTCTTTCATCTCAGGCAATGTATGAAATCTCATTTACCTACGGAAGTCGGACTTAAGACATACACGTCAAAGATTAGACCCATTTTAGAATACGCTAGCCCAGTTTGGTGTGGACTGCCAGGATACCTGCAAAATGGAGTGGAAAAGATACATAGAAGAAGCTTACGTATATTAGGTTTGGACAGCGACTTCCTACCAACACTAGAATCTAGAAGAAACAAAACATCTAGTCGCGAGTTTGAAAGGATATGTAAAGATCCAGAACATCCGTGTCAAAAGCTTTTGTCAGACAAGATAATGAACCCTTATGAACTGCGAAGAAATCCTATGGAGTATCAAATATCTTCTAGTACAGAACGACATAAAAACTCATTTATACCTCATTGCTGTTAATCGAAATTTTTTGATATACTGTGATAATGTTAGTATGTCTCTTACTATCGTATCTGGAAACTCTTTATGTAATTTAGAGTCAATTTATGACTATATACCTTTTTAACTGTAATATAGTAGTACTATAACTTGTTAATCCATTGTATTTTTCTCACATAGGATGGATCTTTTAATAAATTTATTATCAAATTATCAAATTATGTACTACCTCAGTATGATCTAACCATGCTTAACTCAGCAGTGAGTTCTGTACAACATCAGCTCACTTTAAGATAGCTCACATTTAAGAACATGTACTACCTCAGTATGATCTAACCATGCTTAACTCAACAGTGAGTTCTGTACAACATCAGGTCACTTTAAGCCACCTCAGATTCAAGAACATCATCATGATCTAACCAACCATGATCGAACCATAACTCATGATCTGACAATACATGATTATATTCCAGGGCATACTATCGCCTAGCACGGCTCAAGACACTTGTGTCAGCGAGCAGAGAAGTTGCAGCATGGAAGTTGCAGCATGGAAGTGAGAGGTAATGTCCCTATCATCACGCAAAAGGACTCAGCTACTTCATGCCGAATCGTTGAGACTGAGCAAAGATTCAAGCTAACCTACCACGGACGACATGATCAGTGTTAATAACATAGCAAATATGTCATCATGGCTGATGCATGGCAGCTCTTCGGTATGGTTTACTTCTTGGAACATGAGAATGAACAGTTTAGAACTACTGGTGTTATCCGGTTGAAATATCGGGATATTTGCTTTGAAATTCATTTTGCAAATCAACCTAAAGATAGACAACTGAGAAAATATACCTTTTTACGCCCAAACGTTTGTAATCAGCCTTTGCAGTGAACGTTAACATCGAGACATGAAAACAGAATTCATATACAAGCTCATTCATTCTTGTCACTGACTTGATACGCGACGCGTTTGTCATCAGTTGCACATTGCAAACTTTACTTATTTGTGTGCAATCTTCATGATTTGGTTTGTGCTTCATGTCTTAAAATTAAATATAGCCGAATTAAATAAAATATAGCACAATTGCCAACCCACCGCATGTATTTTTTTAATCACTTTCGAGTGTACGTGACCACCTAACGCAAAATGCTTGACAGCAATAGTTTTTTTTTTTGACATTTGATCGTCGTTGATAATTTAACTACTCTTTAGTCAGCAATAATCGTTTATTATGAAATATTCTCGCTCAGTTAATTCAAATTTGACGGCTTTTTTATTTGTGATATGTTTCTGATATTAAATTATCAGTGTCGCTTAAATGTCAAAAAACAACTGTTATATATAGTCTATCACTTGTTGTCGGTCTCGTATAACTCGAAACTGCCAATATGAAGGCATTTGGAAATTGTAATTAACATTTTGAATTTGTGAACAGGACAACGTAGTATCACACTTGGCAATGGCAAGTGAAACATCTAATATAGCCTTGGACGTTTTTTCATGGAGACGGAAATTTTTAAGCGTGTGGACGTGCACTTTGGTGGGCAACTTAAGCGTGCAGTTTCTGTATAATAACAGCTAGGAGGTTGCCAAAAAAGGAGCCCCTTGTCAAAAATGGCTCACGCTGGTTTATAATGGCTATCAATTTTAATGAAAATTTTAATGTTTTTGTTGATCTATGTGCAAGTACGTGAGGCAATAATTGCAACTCATAGAGGTAATGAAATATTTGAATTACAGAGAATATATATATATATATATATATACGTGTGCAAATGTTTATATATATATATATATATATATATATATATATATATATATATATATATATATATATATACACGTGTGCAAATGTTTATATATATATATATATATATATATAAGAGAAATTTAAAAATGCGAACCACCAACAATTTCTGACAACCTTCAATTCATAACTAAAAACTTTATTGAGACGTTTCGGCTATAGCCTTCATCAATCTAAAGGTAACTACACTGATTTCCACTTATTTATACGCTTAGTAAACAATGGATAACTAATTAAAATACCATAAGATGTGGTCTATTTACCATAATTAATTCTTTTGTTAGAATGAATTTCAAATCTTTTGTTCAGGCCATTAGGAAAGACGCAAAACAACTGCGCCATCCAATAAGCTTCCTTAGTTATTAAAATTTTTTCAATTCTATCCAGATCAGTTTTAGGATCTACTTTATCAATACATTGGAATGTAAAATCTTGCATAACATGCGGAGAACTATTGTAATGAATAGCCACTTCGCATGTTTTTTTATTAGTACGCATAGCTGATTTATGATTGCGAAATCTAACTTTAAATTCTGTCCTAGTAGATCCCACATATTGAAGATGACACTTTTTGCAAGAGATAAGATAGACTACATTGCTTGAAGTACATTGAAAATCAAATTTCATAAAATATGTACGGCCAGTTTTAAAACTTTGAAATGTTTTGCCTTTCACAAAATAGTTGTTGCATAAATCACATTTACGATCACAAACAAAACAACCCTTTATGTTGGGTCGATGAAATTTGTCGACATCTGTTTTATATTTAGATGGAGCTAAAATTTCCTTAAGATTTTTGGATCTACGAAATGAAGCAATGATAGAATCTTTGGGAAAGCTTTCTTGCAACTTAGGTGAAGATTCAAAGATATGCCAATGCTTTTTTAAAATAGCATTGATATCAGGAAGGTTAGGATTATATCTCAACACAAAAGGAAATATCTTTTTCATTTTATCATTACCAGTTTTAAGCAATTCATCTCTAGGAATTTTTTTGACCTTATCAAACTGTGTATCAACCAGTTGCCTTTTGTATCCTTGCTTAATCAGATAGCCCTTATATTCCTCCAACCTCGTGGTCAAGTATTCATCATTAGAACAATTTCTCTTTAATCTAGTTGCTACACCATATGGAATAGCTTTAAAAACATGTTTAGGATGAGCACTTGTAGGTTTGAGGTACAAATGACTATCTGTAGGTTTGGAATAAACATCAGTTTGAATATAGCCATCAACCAAATGAAGCGTAAGGTCAAGAACATTTAAATGGCTGTCAGAATAAACCAATTCAAACTTGATAGTGGGATACAATGTGTTGATATAATCCGTAAAAGCGTTAAGTGCAGAAAGGCCTTGCTTCCACAAATCAAAGATATCATCTCGATATCTCCACCATAGAAGAGGCTTAATTTTACCGCCGTGTTTTGCCTTTTGATCTATAATTCCCATTGCTAAGTCAGCATAACTACAAGCATTTTTAGGTCCCATGGCCGTGCCATGAATTTGCAAATAGTTGGTATCCTTAAATGTAGAATGATTAGAATTCAGACAAATTTCTACTGCCTCCAAGATACACTTAGTTGAAGGAAAATTGGTATCCCTGGAATTTAAAGCCTCCTCAACAGCTTTGACACCCAAATTGTTATCTATATTTGGGAACATTGACACAACGTCCCAAGATACTAATAACGTACCTGGGGGAAAAGGGCCATTTTGGTTAAGTTGCTCAATCTTATTTAAAAGATCTGTGCTATCTTTAATGTAGGAAGGCAGTTTCCTAGCAAGCGGCTGCAAGTAAAATTCTGTAAATGCTGAAAGGTTCTCAATAGCCGTGCCACAGCAAGATGTAATAAGCCTTAAGGGGTTGCCTGGTTTATGTGTTTTAACATTACCAAAAGCGACACCTGGTTTGGCTTTGGTATTGAGGACCCAATTAGCAACCTTCGGTATTATTTCCCCAACTTGCACCCACTTTTCACACCATGCCTTAACTACATCTACATATGTAAATGTGGGATCTACTTGAAGTTGCATATAATGTAAAGAATTTGTAAGTTGACCTAACATTTTTTTCTCATATTCCCTACGGTCAATTAATACAAACCGAGAACCTTTATCTTGTACTCTTATTACTATGTTTGATTGCTTTAATTTCCTAAGTGCATTTCTTTCTGTTTTTAATAAATTATCCTTGATTCGTCTAACATGATCAGGATTAAATAAATCCTGCCTGACCTTGCTTAAAAATAATTCAATCTCTGGATATTTAGATTTAGGGGCTACACAATTTCTACGTTTAATAATTTTTGGGAAACAACTTACGTTGCTAGAATTAAAAGTAGTGTCTGTTGGTTTATCAATTAGATACGCTGCAGTTCGTAAACGAGTTTCAAAAACTTCATAATCATCATAAACCTCTTGCCAGTTTATATCTTTAGGTGTTGGACAAAATGATGGGCCCTTTCTCAGCAAAGTAATTTGATCCTCTTCAATATTAATTGATGATAAATTAATAGGATCGAGCTCATTCATAGTGTCTTTTGTTCCTATAGAACTGCTACGAACTTGTTTCCGGAATGAATTTCTCCTTTTGCGAGTTCTCTTAGACCGATCAAATCTTCGACAACGTTTCTTTCGGAATGGTATATTATTCTCTACTCCGATGTTACTATGTTCTTCAAAACTTGTTAATAAAATAGCTTTTCGCAATTTGTTCGTTTCCCGTTCTTTAAGAATTTGATGTAAATTTAAATTTTCACGCTTCGCCTCTTCCCACAAATTCAACGCACGGTCATGATCAAAAAGATCAAAAAGTCTATTTCTGCATAACTGAAGTTCCTGCTGTAATGTTTTTACTTGTTGATCTGAGGCTAGCGCTACTTCCTGACAGAGTTCTTTTGATGTTCTTTCTAACAGTTTTGTAATTGTTGTTTGCAGAGCTGAATTGTCAACATCCAATGCCAAATTAAAATTCAACTTAAAACCTTTAGGGATTTTATTATACCCTAAGCATGTATTTAAAAAATTTGTATGATGCTGATACCTGGTTAACTTGTTCCATGTCTTTTCCAAGCGAAAAATAGTCGAATTCCTCTCTGACTGTCCTAGATCCATCACGCGGATAGATTCAAAGACCAACAGGAAAAGGTAAAATATGAATAGTCGTTTAACAATAATTTCCAGATCAATAGGACCAGTCATGCCAGAAAGATCAAAAAAGATTCACAAGTCTAGGTTCGTAAGTATGGATAAGAGAAATTTAAAAATGCGAACCACCAACAATTTCTGACAACCTTCAATTCATAACTAAAAACTTTATTGAGACGTTTCGGCTATAGCCTTCATCAATCTAAAGGTAACTACACTGATTTCCACTTATTTATACGCTTAGTAAACAATGGATAACTAATTAAAATACCATAAGATGTGGTCTATTTACCATAATTAATTCTTTTGTTAGAATGAATTTCAAATCTTTTGTTCAGGCCATTAGGAAAGACGCAAAACAACTGCGCCATCCAATAAGCTTCCTTAGTTATTAAAATTTTTTCAATTCTATCCAGATCAGTTTTAGGATCTACTTTATCAATACATTGGAATGTAAAATCTTGCATAACATGCGGAGAACTATTGTAATGAATAGCCACTTCGCATGTTTTTTTATTAGTACGCATAGCTGATTTATGATTGCGAAATCTAACTTTAAATTCTGTCCTAGTAGATCCCACATATTGAAGATGACACTTTTTGCAAGAGATAAGATAGACTACATTGCTTGAAGTACATTGAAAATCAAATTTCATAAAATATGTACGGCCAGTTTTAAAACTTTGAAATGTTTTGCCTTTCACAAAATAGTTGTTGCATCTTATGGTATTTTAATTAGTTATCCATTGTTTACTAAGCGTATAAATAAGTGGAAATCAGTGTAGTTACCTTTAGATTGATGAAGGCTATAGCCGAAACGTCTCAATAAAGTTTTTAGTTATGAATTGAAGGTTGTCAGAAATTGTTGGTGGTTCGCATTTTTAAATTTCTCTTATCCATACTTACGAACCTAGACTTGTGAATCTTTTTTGATCTTTCTGGCATGACTGGTCCTATTGATCTGGAAATTATTGTTAAACGACTATTCATATTTTACCTTTTCCTGTTGGTCTTTGAATCTATCCGCGTGATGGATCTAGGACAGTCAGAGAGGAATTCGACTATTTTTCGCTTGGAAAAGACATGGAACAAGTTAACCAGGTATCAGCATCATACAAATTTTTTAAATACATGCTTAGGGTATAATAAAATCCCTAAAGGTTTTAAGTTGAATTTTAATTTGGCATTGGATGTTGACAATTCAGCTCTGCAAACAACAATTACAAAACTGTTAGAAAGAACATCAAAAGAACTCTGTCAGGAAGTAGCGCTAGCCTCAGATCAACAAGTAAAAACATTACAGCAGGAACTTCAGTTATGCAGAAATAGACTTTTTGATCTTTTTGATCATGACCGTGCGTTGAATTTGTGGGAAGAGGCGAAGCGTGAAAATTTAAATTTACATCAAATTCTTAAAGAACGGGAAACGAACAAATTGCGAAAAGCTATTTTATTAACAAGTTTTGAAGAACATAGTAACATCGGAGTAGAGAATAATATACCATTCCGAAAGAAACGTTGTCGAAGATTTGATCGGTCTAAGAGAACTCGCAAAAGGAGAAA
Organism: Muricea muricata; assembly: GCA_963855995.1. Classification (NCBI taxonomy): domain Eukaryota; kingdom Metazoa; phylum Cnidaria; class Anthozoa; order Malacalcyonacea; family Plexauridae; genus Muricea; species Muricea muricata. Next base: position 6,010,417 of record OY979728.1, on the reverse strand, counting down.
TTCATTCCGGAAACAAGTTCGTAGCAGTTCTATAGGAACAAAAGACACTATGAATGAGCTCGATCCTATTAATTTATCATCAATTAATATTGAAGAGGATCAAATTACTTTGCTGAGAAAGGGCCCATCATTTTGTCCAACACCTAAAGATATAAACTGGCAAGAGGTTTATGATGATTATGAAGTTTTTGAAACTCGTTTACGAACTGCAGCGTATCTAATTGATAAACCAACAGACACTACTTTTAATTCTAGCAACGTAAGTTGTTTCCCAAAAATTATTAAACGTAGAAATTGTGTAGCCCCTAAATCTAAATATCCAGAGATTGAATTATTTTTAAGCAAGGTCAGGCAGGATTTATTTAATCCTGATCATGTTAGACGAATCAAGGATAATTTATTAAAAACAGAAAGAAATGCACTTAGGAAATTAAAGCAATCAAACATAGTAATAAGAGTACAAGATAAAGGTTCTCGGTTTGTATTAATTGACCGTAGGGAATATGAGAAAAAAATGTTAGGTCAACTTACAAATTCTTTACATTATATGCAACTTCAAGTAGATCCCACATTTACATATGTAGATGTAGTTAAGGCATGGTGTGAAAAGTGGGTGCAAGTTGGGGAAATAATACCGAAGGTTGCTAATTGGGTCCTCAATACCAAAGCCAAACCAGGTGTCGCTTTTGGTAATGTTAAAACACATAAACCAGGCAACCCCTTAAGGCTTATTACATCTTGCTGTGGCACGGCTATTGAGAACCTTTCAGCATTTACAGAATTTTACTTGCAGCCGCTTGCTAGGAAACTGCCTTCCTACATTAAAGATAGCACAGATCTTTTAAATAAGATTGAGCGACTTAACCAAAATGGCCCTTTTCCCCCAGGTACGTTATTAGTATCTTGGGACGTTGTGTCAATGTTCCCAAATATAGATAACAATTTGGGTGTCAAAGCTGTTGAGGAGGCTTTAAATTCCAGGGATACCAATTTTCCTTCAACTAAGTGTATCTTGGAGGCAGTAGAAATTTGTCTGAATTCTAATCATTCTACATTTAAGGATACCAACTATTTGCAAATTCATGGCACGGCCATGGGACCTAAAAATGCTTGTAGTTATGCTGACTTAGCAATGGGAATTATAGATCAAAAGGCAAAACACGGCGGTAAAATTAAGCCTCTTCTATGGTGGAGATATCGAGATGATATCTTTGATTTGTGGAAGCAAGGCCTTTCTGCACTTAACGCTTTTACGGATTATATCAACACATTGTATCCCACTATCAAGTTTGAATTGGTTTATTCTGACAGCCATTTAAATGTTCTTGACCTTACGCTTCATTTGGTTGATGGCTATATTCAAACTGATGTTTATTCCAAACCTACAGATAGTCATTTGTACCTCAAACCTACAAGTGCTCATCCTAAACATGTTTTTAAAGCTATTCCATATGGTGTAGCAACTAGATTAAAGAGAAATTGTTCTAATGATGAATACTTGACCACGAGGTTGGAGGAATATAAGGGCTATCTGATTAAGCAAGGATACAAAAGGCAACTGGTTGATACACAGTTTGATAAGGTCAAAAAAATTCCTAGAGATGAATTGCTTAAAACTGGTAATGATAAAATGAAAAAGATATTTCCTTTTGTGTTGAGATATAATCCTAACCTTCCTGATATCAATGCTATTTTAAAAAAGCATTGGCATATCTTTGAATCTTCACCTAAGTTGCAAGAAAGCTTTCCCAAAGATTCTATCATTGCTTCATTTCGTAGATCCAAAAATCTTAAGGAAATTTTAGCTCCATCTAAATATAAAACAGATGTCGACAAATTTCATCGACCCAACATAAAGGGTTGTTTTGTTTGTGATCGTAAATGTGATTTATGCAACAACTATTTTGTGAAAGGCAAAACATTTCAAAGTTTTAAAACTGGCCGTACATATTTTATGAAATTTGATTTTCAATGTACTTCAAGCAATGTAGTCTATCTTATCTCTTGCAAAAAGTGTCATCTTCAATATGTGGGATCTACTAGGACAGAATTTAAAGTTAGATTTCGCAATCATAAATCAGCTATGCGTACTAATAAAAAAACATGCGAAGTGGCTATTCATTACAATAGTTCTCCGCATGTTATGCAAGATTTTACATTCCAATGTATTGATAAAGTAGATCCTAAAACTGATCTGGATAGAATTGAAAAAATTTTAATAACTAAGGAAGCTTATTGGATGGCGCAGTTGTTTTGCGTCTTTCCTAATGGCCTGAACAAAAGATTTGAAATTCATTCTAACAAAAGAATTAATTATGGTAAATAGACCACATCTTATGGTATTTTAATTAGTTATCCATTGTTTACTAAGCGTATAAATAAGTGGAAATCAGTGTAGTTACCTTTAGATTGATGAAGGCTATAGCCGAAACGTCTCAATAAAGTTTTTAGTTATGAATTGAAGGTTGTCAGAAATTGTTGGTGGTTCGCATTTTTAAATTTCTCTTATCCATACTTACGAACCTAGACTTGTGAATCTTTTTTGATCTTTCTGGCATGACTGGTCCTATTGATCTGGAAATTATTGTTAAACGACTATATATATATATATATATATATATATATATATATATATATATATATATATATATATATATATATATATATATATATATATATATATATATATATATATATATATATATATGAATATATATATGAATATATATATATATATATAGCTATATATATATATATAGCTATATATGTACTTAATCACTATTTAACTACAAAACTGTGATTAAAAAGTGATTAAGTGTTTTATACAACCGGTCACAGATGTATTTAATAAGCAGTGGCGTAGCCAGCGTCGATAATTGGAGGGGCGAATATTCATGTATCATGTTTTGCATCATTAGTTTCTTTTGAAATCGATTGTTTTTAAGGTCTGTGAACACAAATATATGAATATTCGCCCCTCCAATTATCGAAGCTGGCTACGTCACTGTTAATAAGTTTTAAACTAAATTAAAGATGGCGAGTACGTGTTTCTGTTATAACTCCCAAAGCTATACTTTCTGTATATTTTATGCAGTCTATATTGGTTGACGTTCAGTGTCTCATATATTATTATAGCCGAGGTGTCAAGTGCAACTTCAACTTGTGTGAACTCATACGCGTGTATTTTTGACATTTTCCTGTCAGTCATTTATTAAAATATTTCGCGCGGTCAAGTAATGTAAATATCGCATCATCAAAAGTGTTTTAAGTAAATGAAGTTTTGCGGTATTTTGAAAAATAAAGTCTATGTGCGTAAAGTTTAAGACTTTTTCTAATAGCTTATTAAGTAGAATGTAGATTTAAAAGAACACTAGTGGGGAAAACATGCGGTTATAACCGACTTGAGAGTCATGAAAACGCCTTATCCAAATAGGAAGAGAGCTGCAATCAAGATTAAAATGCACAACTGTCAAAAGCTGGCTGGCTATCGTGGAGTCAGTCTACATTTGTTCACGTGTGCAAATGTTTAAGCCTTCGTTTAACAACTTTAATTCAGTAATTCAATAATAATACTAAATACTAAATAAGACACGAACGGGACAAGTCCCATGCAAGGTGTCAGCCTGACTAATAATTTACAAACTACTAGCGTTTGCTATTAAAAAAACTATTGTGATTATACAGGGTGCATAAAAAAAAAGTAGACAATTTTGAAACGGCTGTCAACCTCGCGAAGCGGCTTGAGGTATGAAGTTTTTTATTAATATACATTGCTGGGGTACTTACGGTGTAGAATAAATGAAAATATTCTGAAATTTAAATGTTTCAAACCCAGGGGTGTGTGTATTCTGAAACACATTAAAAATGCCTTGCGCACAAAACTTAAATGCTTAAAAGTAATTCTGACTTGGTAGATGGAAAATTTGTCGGGTGTTTTATTGCTGTTTAAAATTTCAAGAAATTTGATTGAGTTTAAGCCATTCAAAACGTCGTGTGAACGTATATTTTTTCTCAATAGGAATCGTTTTTTCTGAAGAAATGTTCCAATTTCAATTAAATGTCCTTTGGGAGTTGTATGCAAATTAAGTAAATACATAAATTAAACATGCACAAAGCTAATTTTGCTAAAAATATGGAAATTCGCGCGACGTTTTGAACGGCTTACACGCGAGCAAATTTTCTGAAATTTTGTACAGCAATACAACATCCAACAAATTTTCCATCTACCAAGTCAGATTTACTTTTAAGCATTTAAGTTTTGTGCGCAAGGCGTATTTAAATTGCCGTAAAAGACAGAACCCCCCGGGTATTGAAGTTTTAAATTTCTCATTTTTCCGGTTTATTCTAGATTATAAGTACCAAAAGAATCTATTTTAATACAAAACATCGTACATTGAGGCGCTTCGCGAAATAGAGAGCGATTTCAGATTTGTCTACTTTTTTTTGATACACCCTGTATATACAAACATTTAAATAAATAAAATTAAGAGTGACAAGAGCACCTCTTGTACAATGAGTTAGTACAAGGCAAATCCGGATCAAATATTGTTGTCAGAAGTTCCTTGTAAGTCTTCCAATAAGAACGTTTTAAAACTACCAAGAGTTCCAAATGTACAAGCTGCATGGAGCTAACTTAAGAGTTAAGTTCCACAAATGAACAATTCTGTTAAAATACGACGCTTTAAAAGTACTTGTTTTACAATAAGGAGACTGCAAGCACATTAACGAGATTTGTCTTGTTCTGCTACTAACAATAGGGGTAAAACTATCTTTATCAAGGTCAATTAGTAATAAAAAAAATCCTTGATTTCTCTATCATAAGAGAGTGGTAGGAGATCTAATTTCTTTAAGCGATCCACGTACGTCAAGTCCACGCTTTTAAGTCTCAAAATCCACAGTGAAGCATGTCGTTGACCTTCAATTCTTAAACGCCGGAGAGTCGATGCCGGAGAATCGCGTGATCAACGGAGTCAAAGACCTTAGAGAAATCAAGGTAGATCATGTCTACTTGTTTGTAGCTGTCCAGATTTTTCCCAATGTCGTGTAATGCAGGCAGTAATGATCACTTCTTTAGAAAACCGTGTTGTGTTTTATTTATTAATGCAGAGAAGATTGGATAAACCCGATTATGAATACAGCGTTCCATTACTTTAGAAATAATACTCAGCAGGGATACCGGTCTTTAATTGGAAACATTCTCTCGTGAATCCTTCTTGTGTGCCGGAGTTGCATTTGACTTTTTCCATTCATCAGGGACTTTACCAGCCTTAAGTGATGTTCCCTTAAGGGAACATAAAGAAGGAGAGATTTCCAATGCACATTCTTTCAAAATGCGAGCAGGAATTTCGTCAGGCCCGCATGCTTTTGTGGTATCGAGCGTTCTTAAGCATTCATACACCTCATCAGTTTCAAGTTTAATTTCAGATACCGACTCAAACGCATTGCTGGACTCAAAACAATTCCGAACTGGTTTTTTTGGCTGAAAAACTGAGGAAAAATATGAGGGCATAACTTTAGAATACCCCGCAGGTGAGAAGACGCTAGTAATAGATATTGAAAGTAGCCATGTAGCCACGTATAGCCAGTAGCTGCATAGCCATGTAGGCAGTAGGCATCTGGCCATGGCATGGGTATACACATGTATGGGGGCTGGTAGCCAGTGAGGTGGGTAAAGGAATTTGAGACGCCGGATATTGTAAAGTTACTCCAATATGAGTTAAACAAATTAACTTTTTCTCGATTTGTTGTGGCTATTATGTCGCCATGAGTGATAACAGATGACTGTTGCTTGCTCGAATGAATGGCCTTATGATATGACCAAAACAACTTAGGGTTGTCCGCAAAAAGTGTTTAATATTTGCCAAATAGCCCTTTATGTTTACGTTTTATCATATCCTTGACTTCTTGAGTTAATCGCCGAAGATTATCTTTACGTCGCTGTGTTTGATGTAAACAATAGCGGCGCAGAGCAGTATACTTCTTTTTGATGAGGCATTTTATTTCGCGGTCGATCCAAGGGGGTGTATTCTTATCAGAGACCGTTTTCTTCGGTACAAATTTCTCAACAGTGGTTAAAAACAAATCTTTCCAATTTTGCCAGCATTCATTTATCCGAGTTTTCGGATATTGCTAAGTGAAAGGGAACATGGTTGAGATGTATGCGAAGGCCAGAGAGAAGTCAGTGTTCTTATAATCATAAACAATACGTTTAACTCGTTTAGCTCTACTGCACCAAACATTTATCTCGAAAATGTTTAGATAATCATCTGTAGAAAAAGTATTATGCGGCTGAGTACACGTCTATGGAGGGTAATCACCGCCAAAATTAAAAACAAAATTTTGTACTTCTTTATGCTCATTTTGCTATTCACGTCATGCGTGATGACGCTACAGTTTTGAATTTTGATGTTAAAGAATTCAATTTTGTTGTTCATAATTCGCCTTTGCACTTCTGTTTTCGCATTCTGTTCTCAAGCATTCCATTGTGATGACGTCACATTATGCGTGACACTCAGAACACAATTTTCGACGGTATTTAATATGATAATCTATTTCTGGCCAAAAACTATAATTTTAATATAATTGTATAAGCAATATGGCGGAAAACGTCGATCGTCGAGAGTTTTTAAATCTTCTTCGAGTCGTGATACTATTGTGAACTGTATTGCAGACTTTGAAGGCAGTACAGATTGAGACTACAGCAATAATTGTATCTTTAGCTTTCTTTATTTTACTTGCTTTATTACAACCTAGTACCTAGGCTTCAATCTACGCTCCCGGTGCCCTCCCGCTGCGAAAGAGCATTAGTATTGTCTGGTCACGTTATTAGTGCTCGGCTGCCCTACGAAGTAGGGGTGGGACGATTGATTACTTTTGTCAGCAAATGTTTCAAAGTCGCTACTGTATTGTTTCATTAAGAGCGAACTATTAAGCTTTGTCGTGTTAAGAAAAGATATATTTTGAGATAGGACTACGGTTCTAAAGTCTGTGATCCATAAATTGGTGTACCATGCTAGCTTTGCACATCGCAATATAATTTTAAATACAAGTTGTGCAACGCGTTTGTTTATCACATAACGCAGATAAATTGTACTATTACTAATTGCTGTGTATTTATAGATATGATTGACATTTTTAAATATTAGTCTAATGGATTGTGACACCTCTATTATTCGAATTTTATTTGTCAAGCGTCAATAATATAAAAGATTTTTATTCATATGAGCAAAAATTATCTTTCAGAATAAACTGGGGCGAAGAAAAAACTAATTCGTGTGCGTCCAGTAATTCATGTGCGTGTAAACGTGGGCAAACGTACAAATAATTTGTCAAGACGAGCATTGCCATAAACTCATAAAGTTCATTTAATAAACGAACACGCGACAAACACACGCCAATTGAAAAGCAAACTGTCAGCCTTACGTACCCACCCTAATGACAAATTACTCTATATCCCAAAATCTGGGATATCACGTGACCAGACTGTTATGTATTTGTCATGACGATGGACAACAAACTAATAAGGATTGTAAATCTTTTATTTAAACATCTTTTCTTTACAACATGGCGGCAAACTCACCGAGCACAACACAACATGTGTCTCTACCACTGAGCTATACTAAATTACTGGACGTCGAGACTAATACGTCATATTATGTTTATACTTAACACCCCCACTTAATTAAACATATAATGTTAACCATATAATAACTAAATACAGTCATCGTTTCTTTCTTTTACATTAACAACTTTTACTTTCCAAATAATGATGGAACAAATGTTTTTATTTTTGGTCCATTAATTGGCTTGGTAAATATATCAGCTAGATTGTCTTTTGATGCAACATAAGCTACAGGCAAAAATTTTTTGTGTATTTCAGATCTTACAAAGTGATATCTAATATCTATATGCTTAGATCTTTGCTGTTGCACAGGATTATTTGCTAGAGCTAGTGCCCCCTGGTTGTCACAACACAAAGTAACAGAACGAAACACATTTCTGGAATCGTCCAAAATACTTCCCCACAGCTGAAAAAGAAATTTACCCTCCTGGACTGCAGCAGCTAGAGACATGTACTCAGCTTCGCATGTCGACAAGGCAACTGTGGGTTGCTTTCGACTCTTCCAGAAAATTAAAGGACCATCACTCGAAAGTCTAAAACCATACCCAGTTATGCTACGTCTATCATCAGAAGCACCCCAGTCCGCATCACAGAAACCAGAAATACTCAAAGGTTCTTTAGATTTCCTAAAGACCAAGTTTCTATCGACTGTACCCTTTAGGTATCTCAGTACATGCTTGGCAGCATTTAGGTGCATGAGTGTCGGTTTGTCTAAATGTTGAGAGAGTTTTGTGATACTGTAGGAAAGATCAGGTCTAATGGAGGTCATTATGTAAACTAAACTTCCTACTATCTCTCCATATAATCTAACATCAGCTGGCTCTGACTCATCTTCAGTGATCTTGTTTGTACTTGTCTCACATGGCGTGGACCTAGACTTACAATTCTCCGTGTTAAACGTCCTTAACACTCTCTTAATAAACTGTGACTGGTTCATCATAATCACACCATCTTCACATTTAAACTCTAAACCAAGAAACCAGGACAACCGCCCCAAACTACTTGATGCTATTATCTAATCATCTACCCAAATAACAATAACTGTCAAAGAATCATCTGTGATCTTTGTGTACACACAATAATCAGCTTGGGACTGCTTAAATCCCTCACTCACAAGATATGTATGCAATAAACTATTCCAGTTACGGCCACTTTGCTTCAATCCGTACAACGATTTTTTAAGCTTATACACTAGATGTTTACCGTCTTTATCTGTTGTGCTAAAACCTTGGGGTTGTTCAACAAATAACTCGCAATCTATCGGTGCATGTAAATATGCGGACTTCACGTCCATTTGATGCGCAGTCAAATTATACTGAACTGCTAATTGCATTAGGATTCTGACAGATGTTAGCTGGGCTGTGGGGGAGAATGTTTGATGGTAATCTACTTCAGCAATTTGTGAGTAACCTTTAGCGCTACAAAGCGGGCTTTGTGTTTCTCTTCCCCATTTGGGCTTAACTTAAGGGCGTAGACCCATCGTCCTCCCACTGATTTTCTGCCTTCAGGCAAAGAGGTTAACTCAAATGCGTCATTTTCTTGCAATGCTTGTATCTTTTACTCCATGGCCATCTGCCATTTAGAGGCATCAGGTGAAGAGATTGCTTGTTCATATGTTTTTGGAACATCAGGCAGATTATAACAATAATCAACTGCAAAAGCAACGTTGTCATTTTCATGAACATTGTTGTTGTCTGTGTATCCTAGATAAATGGGCTTTTCCCTAGCTCGGCTGGGGTACCGAATTGCAGAGGGTTCTGCATCTGTTTGACTTGGAATTGCATTAGGGCTAGAATTACTAGTTGGAACCTGTACATTTCACCCTGGTTCATTAATTGGGCTAATAACCATCCCCTGACTTACTAGAACCTGTGCATTGCCTGGCTGTTTATTAATTGGGCTAATGACCACCCCCTGACTTATTGGAACCTGTGCATTGCCCAGCTGTTCATTAATTGGGCTAATGACTACCCCTTGTTTCTCTCCCCCCACTACTTGAAGTTCAGTTTGGCAAGGCGCATCACAAGACATAAAGGCCGTTTTCCACTAGGCGGAATTTTTCGCGCGGAACGTGTTTTCCGCACTTGAACTATATTTGAGCATGCGCAGTATCTATTTAATATTTGCGATTGGCGCAAAGCGTTTTCGCTTGAAAGTTGAAATCGATCCGACATTTTCTGCTTTCCCCCGATCCGCTCGCCAAAAAAACAACATGGCCGACAAGATGATGAGCGAGGAAAGCCGTAGAAGATTTACTTCCAGTATAAACTCCTTAAAAGAGCTACTTGCAAGGTCACAACAACCAGAAGAACTTAATGTACTAGAAGAAGGATCAGTTACGGACCCGTTTGCTGACATACAACTGCAACAGCAAATGGAAAACACATCTCAAAGTATACCAAATACTGGAATAGAGCAAGGTTAACAGCAAATCTTCTTTCACATGTTTATTGCCTTTTATTGTATAAAGTATAGCGTTTTATATCAACACACGAAATAAATCTGGTATATTCACTCATCCATGTATTTTTCTTTTTACTGTAATTGTTGCTTATTGATTTTTTCAATTGATTTTGATCTCATCGATTTGATTTTGAAGTACTTGGCAATGTATTGCCAAAAATTTTGAAGCATTTGAGATGAATATATACAAGATTTTGTTTTAAATTACATAAATTATGTACAGTAATGTAAACTGGGATTGTAAAGGCATTGCATGAAGAGTCGAAGATACAAAATCTATTTGTCATTCATATTGATAGTTTGCAATCGACGCCATCTTGGTTGACGTTTGAAACACATGGCAACCACAAAGTATCTATTCATTATCTCTGATCCTATCGAGCCATACATCTTTAAAGTATCATTCATGATATGCTAAAACTAATGATGAAATAGCAAATTGACACAAGTACTTCGCTGTAAACAGCAGAAGTAATCTGCAGAGTCAACCAAGATGGCGCCCAATGACACGAAATGACGTCATGTGCAAACCAAGAATATACACATCACACATGTACAGTATCATTGGTCATCCTAGTTCAGTTTATTCCAATTTTTTAATGTTATATTGTAAAAAATACCCCCATACACAATAAATATGAAATTTAATATCTCATTTTTTAAAAAATATAGCCAAGCCAGCAACTGGATCAAGTGAAATACCTTTGCCAACATATTCTCATATAATAAATATGAAATTTACTATCTCATTTTTTAAATAATTTAGCCGAGCCAGCAACAGGGTCAACACACCAGAAGCAGGCGAAAATGAAAGAGAAGTTTCAACAGATTTTGATGTTGAGCTATTTATTGAAGAAATTCGGAAATTTGGGTGTTTGTGGAATACATCTCTATCTTCCTATAAGGACAGAAATGCAAAACAAAATGCATGGCAGATTATTTCCAAGATATTTAATAAAGATGGTAAAAATTTTCAGCTGTCTTCAGTTTGAATAGGTCAATATAATCATTTGACTGTCAAATTCTTTCAAATAGATCATAATAATCTATCTAAGGAAAAGAATGGAACCCAAACCTGATCCTAACCCTAATCCTAACACTAACCATAAGCCCTAACCCCTAATTCTTAACCCCTAACCTAACCTCTAACACTAACTGTAAAAACCCTAACTCTCAACAAACTCCCCATCCCTGGCAATGACATTACACGATGATTGTGGCAGAAAAATTTCCCCAAAATAGATTATTATAATCATTTCAATGACATTTTCAGATACGATTATACTAATCCATTCAAACTGGAGACTGTGTTGGAATTTTACAGTGAAAAAAATTGGAATAACTTAATATCAAAATATTAAATTAATGAACAAATTTTACAACTTGCAAATTCACTTGTTAATATGTGATATGCTGTGCAATATAGTTTGTCGAATGAAATTTTGGTGTCACAGAGCTGTTAAAAGGACGTATAAAGGATTTATGATCTTAAAAGTCCATCATTAACCTATAAATAAGCATGCGAGTTAAAATGATAGTTCAAGTCAGAATATTGTCTATAAAGTTATAGAATTTACCACATAAATGAGATGTTAATGGATGTCAATTTAGTTGGTGCTCTGTGAACCTCCAATGACATGATAACTGCTAGGTCATTTTGGGTAGCATCAATATGGGATCAATAATATACTACAACCAATTATTATTTTCATCTCTGCAAAGGAATAGTAAAATGACTTGCCACTGATCTGATTATTGCCAATTATGAATATGTTTCATCATTACTCTGGCAATGTCATTATTACAATCCCTCTCCACCCTCCCTTGACACACACAAATAAGTTACTTTACCTTGAACTGTTTAATGTTACAGTTGAATTTTTTAAGACCCAGTTGAAATATTTAAAAGATAACTTGAAAAAGTGCCTCGATAGATGATCCAAGGCTATGAGGTCGGGAGCAGCTCCATCAAAGCTGGCTACATGCAAGTATTTTAATCAATTGAGTTTTCTTTACAGCAAAGTGAGTAACAAGCCCAAAGAAAGCAATTTGACACCCATAACTGAAGTCGAAGATACACCTTCAGTGCAAGACAATCCTTTTACATCTACTGTAACCCAGTCAGTGCCCAGCCCCACTATTTCAACTACGACATCAGCATTAGCAAAAGGCATTTCAAGCTCTGCACCAGGAAAAAAGAGTGCAGAAAGTGAACTTATTCCGTATACACCTGCCAAACGATCTAAGTCAAGAGCTGAAATGGCATATGCTGTCGATGCATTGCTGGTAAAAACATTGCAAGATATGCAGGAACCCTCATCTAAATCTACCACTATTGGAGATAATGACGAAGACATGCTGTTCTGTAAAAGCCTTGTACCGCAACTTAAGAAGATGCCTGCAAGACAAAATAGACTTGCCAAGATAAAAATAAATCAATTGTTGTTTGACATGGAATTTAATGATGAGTATAGCAGTAACTAATTTCGTTGAAAAATAGAGTGACTTTGCCTAAACACAGTAACAATTGAACACTCAAACGTTTAAAGTTAAAAGTTGTATTTACATTTCAGTTAATATAAGATACAAATTAAACAGTGCTTTTATAATTGAAACTGTGTGTCAAATGCATGTAAGGTTCGTGTTACCATTTCCATTTGCCAGTTGACTGAATTGAAGTATTCTTTGAAGTCGTCACGAGTATCTTTTGCTGATTTAGAATGGTTGTTTGAGCCAGTCCGAGGAATAGAGACCATTCCTTCATTGATATTTTCTCCCCTTCTCCACTCTCCAGTTTGCTGACCAGCTGCTGATTCATGATCTGTGTAGTTAAGTGGACAGTAGTTGTGGGTATCTTCTGGAGATCTTGTTGCCATTAAAAAGTTGTGCAAAACAACAACCGCTTTGGTAATATTTATCACTTTTTCTACGCCAGCAATGATAGGTTTTCGAAACACTCTAAAACGTGATGTTGCTACTCCAAAACAATTTTCAATAATTCGCCGTGCCCTTGATAGTCTATAATTGAACACTCTTTCTGCAAGTGTTAAGTCCTGACCTGGGTAAGGTTTCATCATAAACGTCTTGAGACCAAAAGCATCATCAGCGACAAATACGTAAGGGTAAGTTTTGTTTGATGGGTCAGATTGGTCTAGCTTTTCAGCCTCAGGGAGTTGCAATAGATTATTATCTATAGCATGGCCAAGAAAACTATTGGCATATACACTACCATCACTCTGTCTGCCGGCATCGCCAATGTCTACAAGAGTAAATTCATAGTCTGCATTACAGACTGCCAGAAGCACAACACTATGTGTCTTCTTGTAATTAAAGTAATCAGATCCAGAGCGTGCAGTTGCCTGCATTACTACATGTTTCCCATCGATGGCACCTAGGGCATGTGGAAAGTTCTATTTAGTTTCGAATTCTTTAGCAATTTTCTTCCAGTGCTCTTTTGTCGTTGGTGCACTTATGTAACCCTTTTCGATTAAAACTTGCCAAAGAACTTTACACGTTTCACCAATAATCCTTCCTACGGTCGAAGGGCTAATGCGATAACTAGCTGCTATACTAATTTGTTCATCTCCCGTAACTAGATACCTCAAAGTAACAGACAATCTTTCACTGGGTGAAACGGGTTCTCGCATTCTCGTTGTTTTTTTTCTTTATGTAAGGAGAAATGTTGTTCTCCACCCCCTCTCAGCTGTCCCATTTTGGTGGGGTGAGTATGGTGCAGATTTCTCATGCTTTATGCCATGCTTTAAGAGTAGGTTTTGAAATGACTCTGAAGTAAATTCAGTACCATTGTCACATCTCAAGCATTTTACTTTACCATATGGTGCAGTCTGCCAAAAATTTTTCAGTGGCCTTAAAAGTATCACTTTTCTGCTTTATGAAATAAATCATAATTACACCTGACAAATCATCAGTAAACGATATTGCATACTTTCCAAAGTACATCTCTAGTTCCCCAAACTTTCCAAAGTACATCTCTAGTTCCACAAACCTTCTTTTGCAGCATGCTGAATTGGACCTGCAAGATCACAGTGTACTAATTCTAAGATCTTACCTGCTCGCCTATCTGGCTTTCTCTTCCTAGTCTCAGTCATTTTTCCTTTAAGACAAACATCACAGTCAAATTCATCTTTATCAACAACCTTCACCCCATCTACAACACTTTCCAATGCTATAACATTCTTCAAATTGCAATGACCCATTATCTCATGCCATTCCTTTAAGGACTTGGTCTTATTGTTTTGTTTAGTCATGCTTGAGGAAACAACCTTTTAAATAGTACAACTCACCACTCTTTTCTATTCTAAACTCAGTGCCAGATGTTAGGGTAAATGAGTTTGGCGTCGTTGGATGAAAAGCAAACAGAAGCACCTTTACTAGTAACCGCCTGCACAGAGAATATGTTTTCTCTATATGAGGGTACATATAAAGTATTAGTGAGAATTGCCTGATGAACATTACTATTAACATCACAAAGTTGGACACATGCATCACCTCTCTTCAAAGCAACCTTGTTAGCCCTACTACCATCGCCTAGCTCTATGTAATCATTATTGGGGTTAAAATGCTTATCAAACCTTATAAACTTTGTGATATCATGTACAATGTGTGTGGTTGCTCCACAATCTAAAAGCAAACCATCTACATTACTATCACTTGGTGAATTACTGATACCAAGTTTAAATATAAAAGAATGGTTATCTTCATGCACATCATCCTTCTTACTGTCACTTACAGACTTTGCTTGATGGTTCTTGCGGCATTTCGCAGTCTGGTGGGTGTGGTTCTTGCATACATCACACCATTTCTTCTCTGGCTTCTTTAACTTGCGACATTCGGCTTGTTTGTGACCGGGCTTTCCACATTCATAACAAACGATGACTTTCATAACAGTGTCCTCTTTATTTGACTCGGAAGACAGCTTTTCTGTTTCTTCAAAACTTCTCAGTGCGACCTTGAACTCCCCGAACGACATTTCTGACTTTGTCCTTTTGGGTGAATACTGTAGAGAACGACTTGAAGCGTGTTTGAGTTGGTCCTCTTAGAATCATAGCGATCAACAGGCTATCACTGATTGTCTCCCCTGCCGTTTTAAGCGAGGTGGCAGCTGTCTCTGCCCTCAGAATGTAATCAATAACGTTTTCGCCTCCAGCCATTCTTAGCAAGGTTAGTTCGGTGTATAATGTAATAGCTCGTGGTTTCCTCTTCGACCGATAATGCTCGCGTAATATAGACAATGCTTTACGTCCGTCGTTTGCTGCTTCTTGGATTACAAACGTAAGGCTTTGATCATCCAAACATTGGATTAATTCTGCGTATGTATCAGCATTTTTCGTAGGGTCGGCTGCTCTTGCTTTTTCATTTGCATCCTCTGCGAGTGGCGTGAGTATTGCATCAAGTTTCTTCAAGCGTAAATAACCAAGAAACTTTATCTCCCACAATTCAAATTTCCTCTCATCACCGTCGAAAATTAGTCTGGCACTGGGCCCATAACCTGTTATGTTATTTGTCATGACAGTAGTAGGGAAAATGGCCGGATTGGGGGGAAACAAATCCTGCTGGGTCAGAACCTTTTGGGCGATGGCAAGTAGAGAAAATCCCGGCAAAATTTTTCCAATTTGAGTTAAAAATCATCTTTTGGGCGATGTTTTTTAAAAAAAAATTTCCTTAAAATTTTCCTTAAAATTTTTTAAGGAATTTCCAAGATGGCGGTTTTTCAAAAAAAATCGCGAAAAATTTTTTGTCATTTTAGGGTAGATAAAAACAATGTCGGTCCAACTTAAAGCCAAAAAAGCCTTTGAACGTCTCTGGAATTGAAATGATTCCAATCAAGACAATGGATAACAAACCTTATTTTGTGAAGACTAATAAATGTTTTTCGTACGGTGTTAAAAGAGATAATAAATTTAAGACGCTTTCCATGTCTTTAAGATTAGACGAAGGAACCCTAAAGACTTTGAAAAATATTGTTAAAGAATGTGAAGGTCATTTGGGTTCCCCATTGACTAAAAAATTATTTTACGGTGATGATGAAAATACTATTTACCCTAAACAAAAAACCTTTTGTGAAATTTTATGAGGTTGGTGGTGAGGTCGACGTTTCGGATTACGAGGACAGATGTTGCGACGTGAAAGCCGTGTTGGAGGTTACCGGGATTTTGTTCAACGGGGATAAAATAGGTTTACAAGTAAAAGTGTACGAGGCGCTAGTGAAAGAGAGTGTCCGGGAGCATGTTAGGCTAGTCGATATGGCTTGGTAAAAAAAATCGAGCGGGAATTTTTAGGGTTTTTAAGAAAATAACACCTTTTCTTCTATTTGGCATCTAATTTTGTATCTTATTCAAGATACAAAAAATCGACAGCACTTAATTGTATTGAATAAATAGAGGCTAAGACGCCGAATAAAAGGAAAGGGTTTTTTACTTATAACGGTAAATTACAATCCATAACAAATATTCTGAAAGAACCCGGCGTATCCGAGTTTTTACAACGGAATGCGCCTATGAAAAACGGGCCGCAACGGAATAAACTTCGGCGGTTATTAAAAGTGGGTGGTATTACAAAGGATGTTGTAGACACTTATTTGCAGGACTCTATCCGGAACAATCGTGACCCATATATTATTTTACCCCGGCAACGGGGTTCGGTCCGTGTGAACGGTGAACAAATGACCGCACGGCAAGCGTTGGCCCGGCTCCCGCTCCTTGGTGGTTATTTACAACGGAAAAGATCACTGAATGAAAGGGCATTACATGCAAAAGTGTTACGCGAGTTTCGTGCGGGCAAAATCCCCGGGCATATTACGCACGAGCAATCGCCACACTTTAATTTGTACGGGAATCATTTCGAAGGTGCTCGTGTTCGTTATAAACTTAACGATCAGCGTATAAAACATCGTAATTTGGAATCGTTATTTGAGTTCATAAGACCGCAGGTTATCGAGTTAATTCGTGCGAACCGGAATACGAAAGTTGGACTTAGCGTTAGCCCTTGGATGATACGGCGGTCGGGGAATGGTTTTATTCGTCAATTAAAAGGTTTACACTCTGGAACGGTGTTCGAAAATCCCGAAGCCATAGTTGACGCGATGTTAGAGGTGATTCGGGAACAATTCAATAGGGTTGAGAGTATGGAAGGTTCGGGGTGGATGTTAGAATCGTTCGATCACGTTATGTTAGCGTTTTCTAAAATTCCAGCCATTGTCGGTTCAAGTTATAAACCGTTACCAATGGAATTGGGACTTCGTCGTGAGAATGGGATCGATAATATCGATAATAGCAGGGACGGTAATGATTGCTACTGTTCAAAATATTCAGTAGCCCGCGCAGAATTCCAACCAGCAAAAAAACCAAAGCAGAAAGAAAATGTTGTTACGAAGAAGTTACGTGAGCAAGCTGGCAAGTTTGACTGGACAGGTATAAGTTTCCCGACACCGCTTCACGAATGGGATATTTTTGAAAATTTAAACAAAAGATCGGTGCAAATTTTAGGTTGGGATGATGATGAAAAACAAGTAACATATCTTCGGCATCCTAATATACGAGGTACGAAAAAGTTATCCGGTTATTTTACTACGACGGGCATTATAGCACGATTAGAAATATGTCCGCACTAATGCGACACAATATGCACGATCATGCAAGTTTCTACTGCCCGTATTGCACGTACCACCATCGGACCGCAGACGGAGTATCTCGACATAAAAAAGATTGTAAAGCAGAGAAACGTACCATCGAAAAAATGCCAAAAGTAGGTTCGGTTGTTAAATTTGAGAATGTTAAGGACGTAGTATTTAAACCTTTCGTTATTTACGCTGAAGTGAATATTCAAAAAGGGGATAAAACGACGCAAACGCAAATTCATAAAAGTTCCGGGTATTGTTTACAATTCGTATCGCGTGTAGATCCCTCTGAAAGTCGTACTATTCAATACACGGCAAAAACGGATAATGAAAATGTTGCCGTACATTTTATACGGACGGTGACGGGTTTGGTTTACGATCTAGGTCAAAGGTATGCTGAAGATCGACCGATGATCATGACCGAGGAAGATCAAGACAGTTTTAATAACGCAACACGGTGCTGGGTTTGTCAAAAGGATTTCGTTGACAATGATAAGGTAAGAGATCATTGTCATTTTACGGGTAAATTTCGAGGGGCGGCACACGGTAAATGCAATTTGGCTTTAAAAAAAGATAAAACTGTCCCTGTTAGTTTTCACAACGGTACCAAATATGATTTTCACCTGCTTGTTCGTGAATTAGGCCGTGTTAACGGTTATATCAGAACGATTGCACGGAATTCGGAACAATATATTTCTGTAGAAAAAGCCGTGAGAATTAGCGAAACAACCGTGGTGGGTAAAAACGGGGAACCAAAATTAGATGCGGCGACTGGTAAACCAGCTACTAAGAAAGATACGTGGTATATCCGGCTTGTAGACACGTTAGGTTTTTTACAAGCAAGTTTAGCCAATTGTGTAAAAACGTTTCCACGACCTGAATTTAAATTATTAAAGCATGAATTTGGCGATGAACATTTTGACGTGTTAATTCGTAAAGGTGTTTTCCCCTACGATTGGTTCACGTCGATCAAAAACTTAGATGTAGATCCAAAACATTTGGTCAAAGATGATTTCTATTCGGCATTAAACGACGAACATATTTCCGATGAAGATTATGCACATTTTTTAGATGTTTGCGATAAATTTAATTTAAAAACCATGCGCGATTACCACGACTTCTATTGTAAAGTGGATACGGTACAGCTCGCGGATATTATGGAATACCAACGGGATAGGTTAATGTCAACGCATGGGCTTGATATTTTACATTCGTACACGCTGCCCGGGTTTTCGTAGAAAGCCGCATTAAAATATACGGGGCAAGTATTAGAATTAATTTCCTACCGCGATATGTACGATTTCATACAGGAAGGGAAACGTGGCGGCATTTCTACAATCCCAAATCGGTATGCTAAAGCAAATAATCCATACATGGGATTAATTCGCAATAAACTTCCGATTGAAATTATGCAAGAATTAGGGAAACCATTTTCGGTAGATACGGTTTGTGAATATTTTTCAGATTTTTCTTCCGATGAAGTAGAAGACTTAGAACAAAAAATAACAGGCGGTGAAATTTTCAATCCAGACCAAGTTACCAAATATTTAATTTACTTGGATGCGAATAATTTATACGGTTGGGCGATGTCGCAACCGTTACCGACTGGCGGGTTTACATGGATGACGGACGAGGAATTACGTCTTCCGATCGAAAAATTCCCATCGTGTTTTGTGAAAGTCGATCTGGAGTATCCGGAAAACTTGCATGATTATTTTTCAGAATTTGTTCCTGCACCTGATAATATTATTCCCGAAGGCTCAAAAGTAAGAAAATTAGCACCTAACTTATTACCGAAGAAAAATTACGTGTGTCATATTCGTAATTTACTTTTGTACAAAACGTTAGGCGTTCAAGTAACACGCGTCCATCAAGCATTAAAATTTAACGAATCATTATGGTTAAAACCGTATATCGATCTTAATACGAGATTACGTGCCGCTGCTACGAACAACGCGGATAAAGATATGTACAAATTATTAAACAACGCTGTTTTTGGAAAAACATGTGAAAATTTACTCGGTCGTACTGAATATCAACTTGTCGGGTCTCGTAAACAAGCTTTAAAATATATTTCTAAACCAACGTTTAAAGATTATACCGTTTATAACGAAACGCTTGCCAGTATACACTTGGACCCGTCTAAAGTCGTATTAAACAAACCGGGTTACGTTGGGATAGCCGTTTTAGACTTATCAAAAACCCACATGTATGATTATTTCTATAACAACGTTAAAGCCAAGTACGGTGACCGTGCACGATTACAGATGACCGATACGGATTCGTTTCTTTTGGAAATCCAAACCGAAGATTGGTACGACGATATTCGCGATGAAGTTTTAACGTTATACGATACGAGCGCATACCCAGAAAATCATCCTGCCGGTTTACCACGCGTGAATGAGAAAGTAATTGGATTATGGAAAGACGAATACAAAGGTCGAGCTGTTAGCGAGTATGCAGGTACGTGTTCTAAATCGTACGCGGTGGTGTTAAGCGATTACCCGGGCATGTGCGATAAAGATTTTTGCGATGGGAAATGTAGGGTAAAAACATGTGTTGGGAACGGTGGGAAAAAATGCAAAGGTGCTAAAAAAGCCGTTGTTAAAAAAGCGATTACGCTCGAAGATTATAAGGATTGTGTGTTTAATTTACAGTCCAAAAGTGTGGCACAGTTATGTTTTAGAACACACGACCATGAAATGTTTACAGAAAAAATTAGTAAAATCGCGTTAAGCCCAAAAGATGACAAACGCGTTATTTTATCCGATGGGATTCATACGATACCGATTGGTCATTGGCGTGCGGGTCATGAGAGTTTGGAATATGTGAAATGAAATTTAGAAAGATTAGTACAAAAAGGGTCGTTGATGAATTTAGCGTTAAAAGCTGTTATATAATATAAATAATGGATATTACAAAAGCGACGGAAGCGCAGCTATTGCATTTAAAAGACGACCTTATTGGTGATATTAACAGGTTGAAAAATAAGTCTAACAAGAAAAAAGCCGTATTTGCACTAAAAACATTTGCGAAAACCGTTTTCGTTGCCGGGACCGTTACGGCTGCATTGTTTTTTCCTCCTGCAATCGTGATTGCCGCATTAGGGGTCGGGGTTGCCTTGGTCGACGGCGGGCAAAGTACAGTACAAAATATACGTGGTATTAAGAAAAGTAATGTTGATAGAAAAGGGAAACAAGAGGAATTAAAAGACGTTAGCGAAAAACTTATCAGGGAACGGACACTCCGTGAGGTTAGGGAAAACCCAACGGCACCCCCGTTGTATCCTAGTTTGGAAATTTCGAAAGAATAAATTGAAAACAAAAAATTTTTCAATCTTTCCAAAGATTAAAAAAATAAAAAATGAGTGGTGAGATAAAACCTAGGACCGTCTATTTACTAAAACGAACGGATAAGGAAGATGATGGGGCTGATATTTACGTTGGGAGCACATCGCTGCCTTTACCTGAAAAGTTGGGGGCTCATAAACGTCATTCAAAAATAGGTAGTAGTAAACTTTATAGACGCATGGATGAGGTAGGACCCAAAAAATGGGAAATCATTCCATTAGTAGTAGTCCCTTCATGTAGTAAAATAGAGATTTTAAATTTTGAGAAAAGTTGGATTGCATTACTAAATCCTGGCTTAAATATAAACTTGCCAATCCGGGGGGGTAACGAGAAGGCAAGGGAAGATAGGAAAAAGCACTATTATAATAGTCTAGAGTCTAGCAGGTATTTTTGTAGCGTATGTGAACGCGCGTTTGGTCATTCGTACAATTTAAAACGTCACCTAAAAAGTCTTAGTCATAGTAATGCGTGGCTCAATTCTGTCGATTAAAAAAATTGCACCCAAATTTTTTATACCTTTAAAAGGTATAAAAAATGGAAAATGCTAACCATAGAAAAGATTTATTTCAAAAAGTTTTTAGAGGATTTGAGTATAATTGCCAAGAGGTTCGTCGTGGTAGGGGCTATAGGGAATTTAAATATTTTCAAGAAGCTGTCTTATATTTCATATTTAACTTTTGCGAATTAAACCCAACAAATAAGGTTGGGGAAATTATCCATAAATTTTTAAAATTACCTTTTTTTGAAGGACCCGACCAACGCCGTGGGATATACAAACCCATTAAGTATATATTACTCCCCGACCTCTGGCGCGATCATAAAGCGGTCGAACATAAAAAGCAAAAAAAATTATCGTTTCTTGCTAACGAATTAAGTAACGCAGGGCAACACGTCCAAGGACATATCGTGCGTACGATTGTGGAACCATACATTCGAGATTTGAACCGAAAATGGGCTAAAATGACAGCTTTAGATAAATTAAAAACGGTACCACCAACATCAGCGTGGAAATTCTAAACGAGAAATTCGTTTAGAATTATTTAATCTTCTTCTTCTTTCAGGTTTTTTAATGGCTGTGGGATAGCATTTTCTTCAAGGGGGACATACATGAATCCAGGGTCCACAAAGTCTTTTAGGCGATAAATCCTAGTAGTCTCAGTATATTTATGTGTCTCAGTATATTTAGATTATCTTCACAGATATCAGATTCTACCCTTCTTCTTCTTTCTTCTTCTTCATGTTCCTTCAATCGTTCAAATATACCCAATGTAAAAAATACGCCCGCTGTTATATAATCCTTAGTAGTTAACGCGAGGATCACGGCTGCTGATAATTGTACGGATGACTTGTTAAACCGCATTTATTATATAGAGAAAAATTTTTTTTTTTTGTAAAGTACTTTACAAAGAACTTGTTGAAGTACTTTACAAAGAACTTGTTGAAGTCGTACAAAGTACTTTAAAAAAAGAATACAAGTTATTTAAATAAATAATGTCAGAAGAACCTAAAATAACTACGACCGAAAAAGTAAAAAACCCTGGCCGGGTAGCAGCAGGAAGACGTTTAGCAGCTATTTCCAAAGAAGCCAAAGCACGGAAAGCCGAGGAACGTCGGGCCGAGCCGAAAAAGAAGAAGAATGTATTGAAAACTCAAACATCCTCTATGTATCCGTAGGTACGCTCGGTGTAGCCGGCCTTGGCTACGGTGCTTATAGGTTCTTTTGTAGGGACGAAGAAAAACAACAAGAGCAACCACAGACACAAGAAAAACAACCAGAAAAAAAAATAATTTTGATGATTTGTAAATAAATAAGTAATGTCTTTAACGAAAGAAGAAGTTTTAAATAGTTTGTATAATGCTGGACTTATCACGGTTGGGGCCGCTGGAGTATCGATGGCAAGCAGTAAACTTTTAAGAGAAAACCTTGGCGTGACACGGACAATGCAAAATTTGGTGAAGATGGCAGTCGCAGTGGGTGGTGGGTCATTACTCGTAAAATTCGTACAGAAAAAAGATTGGGTCCCGGCTGAACCGTTTAAAAAGGCTTAGATAAAAGAATGGCAAGCGTCGTAGCAGGTGGGCTATTTAATGCTGTTGCTTTTGCAGGTGCCGGTTACGTTTTCCATAAATTAGACAAAAAAGGATACGAAGATGAAATGAAAAGACATAATTTAGCCATGGAAAGGCTAAAAGCAGCACAAGACGAATGGTACAAAGAATCCGTCGAAAAAAAGAACAAAGTCGCCTTATTACACCAACAATTAGTCGATGCGAATATAGATTTAGATGCGACGAACGAAGCGTTACACAAGTTACGGACGGCAATGGACGAAGATATTGGACCAAAACCTACGATCAACGATTATTACGAACCGTCCGACGAGATGAAAACGTATACGAACGTTGTCGTTGGCGTTACGGGATCGGTAGCAGGAGTTTTAGCAACTAAACTATTGTTTTAAATGAGTTTCATAACCTATGTAGGTTATGAAATTACAAAACAAATTTCGTGACTAAAAATCCTATTCCGATCGTGCTACCTAAAAGGTATGGAAGATGAGCATTGGGTTGTGTTGTTATAGTTGGTGGTTTTTTCGTTATAGTTGGTGTTGACGTAGGTGGTTTTTTGGTTATAGTTGGTATAGGTGGTTTCTTCGTCACCTTGGGTGCGACGTAATTCACTTTTGTATTTACGCCGAATTTCATGGCGTTCGTAGCGATGGTTAAAACGTTGTTGTACCCTTCGACTTTATTTTTTAAAATAATCATGTTGGATGGGATTAAAATAATACCTGGCGTGATAGCCATGTTTAATACGACGTTTGTGTCTTGAATGGCTTTTCGATGTCCGAAATGGCTTTTGCAGGGTTATCTTGTGCGATCGTATCTTGAACAAGCCGATGAAATATTTGCTGCGTTTGTAACGATTTTGCACCTTGTCCAACAATAGGCCATCGCGTTTGTGCTTGTGCTCCCAATACGCTATACACGTACGATTCGATAACCGATTGTACTAAAATTTGTCCGGTTTTTGTAAGACCGTCGCTATCGTCTTTAATGAATTTCATCCAATCGGTATCGCTATCGTTGACGACTTTTGAAACTTCTTCGTAGTCGATACCAAGAACACCGGTATTATTAGCCGACATCCTATACCTATAATTCCTAATGTTATTTTTATTCGCATGATGCGAATACCAATAATTTATCTCGGCACGCGTCCGTTCGAATTTATGAGCCCATATACGTTTGTGTGGAATATTTTTTTGGATTATTTTTTTAATGTCGTTCGTAATATACGGCGACATTTTTTCTGGCGTTCCCGTAAACCGTTTCATATGGTAATAGAGGCAGTACCGTGCAATACTTGTAACAACGTTATTATCACCTGTTAAATGTTTCCTACTTAACCCACCCACGTGGGAAATAATATAGGCGGACAACAACGATGCAAAATACGGGTCGTCTTTGTCCACGGCTATTTTTGTAATATCGTTTGCGTTTCCTTCCCACGATGTAGACAACGCGCCGAAATTACTTGTAAACCCAGAATTTGCATTGACGTAAATGGTGAATTTCCTAAAATTATAGGGTAACGATGATGACGCTAAGGCAAACGGTTGCACCGTCCCACTCGTATCCCAGATGGTCGGTAACCAATGTAATTCACCCGAATATAATTTTTTAAAATCATCGGTCGTGATATCTAAAAATTGTCCGTCGCGTACTTTAAACGATACGCTCGTCCCGGTAACGTCACCTGTTTTGGATAAGACGACGTTAAACTTAAATCTACCCAAATGAGCGTTTGGATATTGTTTTGCGAATTGTCGTTCCGTGCGTTTTTTGGTATTTTTTAAATTTCGTAACGCTTTGTTATAATTCGATCCGTAATATTCTCTGTACGATGTTTCGTATTTGGTAAAATCTTCTTCCGACATTTTTTATTGAATATCCTTTATATCTTTTACTGGAATCCACGATGGACTATCGTACCCTAACCATTTTACTAATGCCATTCCGTTCTTTTTCCGGATTATTTTTTCTATCCTGTACGTATCGTCTTTTTTGTTGATAAGAGACAATTCTTGTTCGTAAAATTTACCGATAATTGGCTCTCCTTCGTGGTCTTCTATTTCGTAAACGGTAGGATCCCCTCGAAGGACTTTAGACACTTTAAAAATTTCTTCGGTGAAATTGGCTTCGTACCCTTTGGCAAAAATACTTTTGTATTTGCTCACTCTAACCGTATCTCCGACCTTGAATTTAGGCGGTTGTAAACCATCCAAAACATTCCCGTATAACGTGACCCATACCTTATTTTCATTCGTTTGGTCCCCGTCTTTTGGTTTCATATGAATACTACTGTGTTTGATATTGTTATAATTTTTGGTAAGGTCGTCTAAAACGTCGACCCAATTACGTGTACCTTTACTGTAAAAATATTTTTCCATCTTTGTCTTTAATGTCCGATTAAACCTTTCAACGATAGCCGCTTTCTTCTCGGATTGTGTAGAAAAGTAATGAACGTTATGGCTTTTCAGTAATTCCCGAACACCCACGTTATAAAATTCTTTTCCTTCGTCAAACTGAGCCACGTTAGGGTATTTTCCAAATCTTGTTTTAAAGGTACCTAATAGTTGGTCAACGGCTTTCGTTATGTTTTTTGTATCTTTTCGGTAGACGGGAACCGTACAAGCATACCGACTAAGAATTTCTATAGATGTTAATATCCAACGGTACCCTTTGTTTTTACTGGCGTATTGTCCCATATCGACGAGGTCCATTTGTATTTGATCGGCAAGACCTTTAACAAACGTTTTCATGAATTTATGTTTTCGAATGATAGGTTTGAATCTCGTATAGGTATCTTGCGTTTCCAACCACTCTTTAACAAGTCGTCGACTCACTTTGACTCCATCGGCTTTGGCTTTTTGGTATAATTTTTCAGCAGATTGATAACCTTTAGAAGGATCGTAGTAAATATCCCTTAATTCCTGTTCGTTGATCATTTTTTATTCGATATATAATTCGAACATGACCGTTAACCCAACACTGTACCCGATATTCGTGTTCACGTCGAATTGGAATGTACTGTGGTCACCGTTTAGAACCGACACCGACGTGTGAATATTATCGTACGGTGTAATGGATTCGTTTAAACTTTGTTCGGTCGTCACGGGAATACGTGCAAAAACTCGGCTCGGATTACCGTACGTATCGAAATTCCTATCGGTATTCACGCAATTACACCCAAGCGTTATATGCCGTAATCCACGGTTAATATCAACGACAAACGGTGACTTCGATTTTGTATTTTTAGGAACGATCGTATTTTCTGGAAACCCAAGTAACGGGCCAAAACGATATAAGTTTAACTTTTTGGATGAAAGAATAGTACACCGATTATCGTGTTTGTGTCGTTCTAACGTAATCCCGGACTCGGCTAGACGATAGGCAATCATATTAAACGTCCAGTACCCTTCTTCAAACGCAACGCTCGTGGCAGGATGGTCGGGAACCGTTATAAATTTTATAAGGTCGTTGTCGTTGGTGATAATGTTCTTATACTTCCATAACACGCTAATGTTTTTCACGTGTATTTTTTCACCGTATTTTGTCGTTATACATTTCCGAAGAAAAATGTCGGTTGTACCCGTATCGAGCGATAACATAAGTTTGTCCATCTTTTATTTAAATAAAATGGACGAGATTGAACTAGATAACCTCGGCGAAGACCCTATACCCGAAGAAGAAGAAGGGGAAGAAGAAAAAACAGGTATGGATTGGGACAAAAGTGTAATCATCATGTCTGGGATGAACCCAGACTTACGTCAAGGTTTAGAAGAAGAAAAACAAGCCGATCGTGAATTAGGGAAAATTCAAGGCGTTAGGAACCGTGGGTACACGGAAGATAAAAAAAATCTTCTTAAAGAATTAGGTATTTCCCTGAACAAAGTGGACGGTCCATTTGCAAAAAGTATTTTTGACAAACTAAAATTAACCGTAAACAGAAAAGGGAATATCAACGGTGCAGAATTTGATAACGTTCGAATTATTGTTCAAAAAGGGAAAAGACTCGTGTACACGGAAGATACGAAGAAATTAGCTAAAGTGACCGAATTTAAAGAACTCGTAAACAAAGCCGAATTGGAACATAAAAAAACACCGGCAGCATTAATTGAAGAAACGTTACCGGACATACCCGTTACTACGGACCTCGAACATTCGGTTGTACGAAACAGCACTGAAGATTTAGAACATTTTATCGATGAGAAAGTTGCGGAAATAAAAGCCAAAGCTAAAAAGTCAGCGACGATCAGCGAGCAAACAATACGCGAATTCGGTGGGATTATAAGAATACCCAACCCCGAATTTAATTTAGATAACGGTTCGATAAAAGAACAAGAAAATAAATTTCGTCAACTTGCTAGAGATGAACCAAAACTCTTAGAGAAAAGTTTATACGAGGCAATGGCTGGTACGTGCGTACTCAAAGCCGACGAAATTCGGTTACGACGGGGCGAACGACCAGAAAGTGTAGAAGTCCAATCCATGGTCGAAGAAGAAGCCCAACAAAACGATCTAACGCGTTTTGAACGGTTTAAACAATGGGCTAAAAGAAACCTCGGAGGCATTTCAGTCGTTGCCATTTCGGTTGCAGGTATTATAACCACTATCGTTATGGGAGCACGAACCGTCATCAAAGGACATTAGCCAAAGTAGGTGAAAAAGTAGCACCGATCATCGGTGGTCTTTTAAATTTAGCCGCTAAACTTTTAACGTTAAGTGCAGATGCCGTTGGTTTCCTTGCAAAAAATTTATGGTTACTTGCTGTCGCTATTGCGTATATTTTGTATGAAAAATACAAGAAAAAAGTTACGAAATAAATGAATAGAGGTGAACAATTAACTGCAGGTTATAAGAAAGTATCGGTGCTCGATAAAGATGAGCGTGGAAAAAGATGCTTCATTGAAGCGTCGTTATTGAAAACAGAAGCCGTCCCAGAAGATGTTTACGCGGTAAGTATTCCTGCCTTGAATGCAAACGAATGTATCGTTCCGGGTACGTTAGCATTATCGTTTAAATTTAACAACAGCAACACGAAAAGTTGGTTTTTAAACAATTTAGGCCGGTTGCTTGTCGACCGACTTAGTATTAAAGTACAAGGAGTGGAAGTTTACCAGAATACGGGCGAAAGCCTATTTGAAGTTTACAAAGACTTATGGCGGTCCATCGTCGATCGTACAAACCGGCAAGATTTTGGAATTGCCTCTGAAAATGTCCGAAAACTTATTTCTAAAGATGATAGCGCTGACAAATCAGTGAAATCAGACGGTGCACTAGACACAGCGATTGCAGGTATGTGCGATCATATGAAAATCCCGCTTGGTAAAATTTTATGCGATAACGGTCCGTTCGCCCCGTAAGTAGTAATATAGGTACCGATCGACCCCCTTTTTTAGGGGTGTGCAGGGATGTGCGGAGGGGTGTGCACAAAGGGGTGTGCAGGGATGTGCGGAGGGGTGTGCACAAAGGGATGTGCAGAGGGGTGTGCAGAGGGGTGTGCACAAAGGAATGTGCAGAGGGGTGTGCAGGGATGTGCAGAGGGGTGTGCAGGGATGTGCAGAGGGGTGTGCACAATGCGTTACGTACACAAGCCGTTACGTGCACCCCGTGACGTACGCTATAGTCGCGCTCTGATTGGTTAATGGTTGGCGTACGTATGCCCCGTGACGTACACCCCGTGACGTACGCCATAGCTATGCTCTGATTGGTTAAAACAGCGTACGTATGCCCCGTGACCTACACCCAGTGACGTACGCCATAGCTATGCTCTGATTGGTTAAAACAGCGTACGTATGCCCCGTGACGTACGCTATAGTCGCGCTCTGATTGGTTAATGGGTGGTGGTATAAAACTATATAAATCCACCGTCGAATCGAGCTTACATTATTATCGCGCGTCTTAACTTGGCAAGAAACACAAGAGTCTTTTGTACGGAATCTTTTACTTGGATAATATGGCTCAACAACATCAGGAAAATATCTGGTAAGTTGATATGTTGTATTAAATTTTGGGTTTAAAGCAGTCATGAATTTGGTTTTATGTTTTAGGAGAGATCAGTTTATGGAAGAGCTGGAGAATGAGGAGTTGAATCGTGAACTGTGTGCGTTGGCGGTGGACGACATGTTTGGGTCATGGTCGCCAGAGATTCAAGAACAATTTCTTGCCGAGTGGAATGATTGGGAAGAACCAAACAAGCCTGACCATTGTAATCAATGCGGTAAAAGGTTTACGCGTTCTACCACCTTGAGACGACATATTCAAACACTTCATTCTGATGAAAAACAATTTACTTGTGACAAATGTCAGAAGTCCTTTGCTACAAGAGATAAGTTGAAACGTCATGAAAAAATCCATGAAAAAAAAAACTTCGAGTGTCAGAGGTGTCATAAGAAATTTAGTCGAAAGGTATGATCTAGTTATAGTTTTGTTCTAGAGTGGGAGTAAGTTGTCGTAAGGTTGAAACTTGAACTTGAGTTTACTAACGTTGATTATTTTCTATTTCAAGGACAAGCTTAGCGAACATCTAAAGATGCATGAGCGACGAGGAGCCGAACGTGAATATACATGTAACATCTGTGGTGAAGTGTTTCGGAATATATTTCCGCTACAGGCTCATCAGCGGAATGTGCATCAAGTCGGTGGTGGGAAACAAAAGAGGACAGACACTACAACCCGAGAAAAACGGGCAAGAGTAAGCGAAGGTAAGTTGTGTCAGCTCTAATCAAAAAAATAATCGGGACTTGAAATTTGAAACTTTTACCTCTGTAGAGACATCCAACGGACCAGTTAGCAGTCGTAAACGTAAGGTGACTGAAACTACATCGACCCAAGTGAAACGAGCGAGAGTTAATGATGGTGAGCATAAAAATTGATATTATTCAAATATTTCTCTTCCTAGGAACTTCAACATCGGGTGCAGTTTATGTCAATTTTGCGAATCGCAGATGTTTAAAAAAACAATGTTCTTTTTTTTATCTAGGGGCTTCGACGGCCAATCCATTTCCTCAAGATCCCGTCTACCCACCAGCTGATGTACCGTCTACACTACATCGAGATCATTGGCGCACCATCCGAACCAGACAAAGTCGTGGCAATCGAATTCAGGATTGGTACAATTATCGCTTAAACTCGTTGAATATGGGCGAACTTGTTGGTGATGTCGAACGTATATTCCAAGACCAGACTACAGTGTTTAAACTTAACCTTTCTTTTGGCTTTGTACTGTTCAACAACGATACGGAACAAATGCAGTATCATCATTCCTCTGCAAATATCAATCGTGTGTTTGAGGCACCCTTTCTGATTCGCAGTCGTGAAGATTTGCAACAAGTACGTTTGGCGTTGGAAAATTTAGACGTGTTCGAATGGGCTCGACAACAACGTCCCAACTCCAAATGGATTGTTATGGACATTACGAATGCTACGTTTTATGTTACGAAACTTCGCGATCACCCTACTGGTCGTAGTACCCGTTTGCCGAAATACGTGTTGGAGAATCCCGCTATTATTTCACTAGACTGTAACGAACATACTGGCTTACCGTACGAGGACAAATTGTGTTTCTTCCGTTGTCTGGCTTTACACCGTGGATGTCACGCACACAATTTGGAACGCGACACGCAGCATTATTTTGAACGCTACGCTGAAGATGGGGATGATTTTGATGGAGTTACACTCGAAGAACTTCCCGACTTAGAGAAATTGTTTGAACTAAATATTTATGTATATCGGCTTGTGGAATATGAGGACGAAGACGCGGAGAAAACCGAGATTGTTGCACAACTTATTCAACGGTCTCACCGTACATACGCCAACAGCATGTATCTTAACCTATACGGAAGTCACTTCAGTTATATTAACAATCTTAAAATGTACTCAAAGTCTTACTGTTGCTCGAAATGTGACAAATTATGGAAAACAGCGCGGGCACTTAACAGACACGAGAAAACCTGCGAAGCAACTGTACGACACGTGTTCCCTGGTGGTGTTTACAAAGTACCACAAACCATTTTTGATTTACTCGAAGATGAAGGAATCGTGATCCCTGAAGAATTAAAATACTTTCCATATCGCGCGACATTCGACTTTGAGTGTTACTTCAAAAGAGAAGATCAGCACCCGGGAAACACAGCAAAGCTGACATGGGAAGCTGAACATATCCCGTTGAGTGTCTCTGTGTGCTCTAATGTTCCTGGCTATGATCAACCAAAGTGTTTTGTGTCCTCTGGTAATTCAAGAGAAATGCTCAAACAATTTATCGACTATTTGGTGGAAATTAGTCAG
The DNA here is from genome assembly GCA_963855995.1 of Muricea muricata. Taxonomy (NCBI): domain Eukaryota; kingdom Metazoa; phylum Cnidaria; class Anthozoa; order Malacalcyonacea; family Plexauridae; genus Muricea; species Muricea muricata. Next base: position 5,978,994 of record OY979728.1, on the reverse strand, counting down.
GAAAGCTATTCGCTATTGTTGGACCGTTTCTCTGATGTATTTGACCAAATCAGTCAACGGATAGCAAACAGTGAGGTATGTTGTGTGTTTGACCACCTAGGTATTTTCGAGACTTGTACTTATTATATCTGTGTTTAGGTATGTGCTGAAAGTGGCGAGGACAAATGGTTGGAAGAAATGGTGCAATGTCTTCTCACATTGAATCAGGTATAGACCATATTGTTGGTCAACTAGATCTGTGTAGTCTTTATCCTTATTACTCTTTCTTATTTTTGCAGGAGACCCAAGATGAAGCGGAGGCTAGTCAAGCAAGCGAGGACGAAGTGCATGAGGTAAATAATTTTGGAGGTTTAAAATTCTAGTCATGGTTTACTTATCTTTCCGGGCTTGTGATATATGTGTAGTATTTATTCTAATTATTTTTTCCTCCGTTTTTTCAGGCGAGTGAGGATGAGGAAAGTGGGGAAGAAAATACAAAGGTTCACCCATTAGAAAAATTGCAAGAAAAACTCGAGCTCTACCTTATGGAACTACCTGTCCTTGGCTTCAATTCCGGAAAGTATGATATCAACGCTGCCAAGAACCCTTTCTTTGCCCACCTCGTGAAACATGAGCAAGTTAAGTTTGTGATAAAGAGAAACAACAATCATATGTGTCTTAAGACGATGCACTTGAAGTTTCTCGATATCAAAAACTACTTGGCTCCTGGATTCTCCTACGACCAGTTCCTCAAAGCCTACGAGTGTACGCAGACGAAGGGATACTTTCCATACGAATGGGTCGACTCCCTTGAGAAACTGAACTTTTCCACCTTACCGCCCTCTGAAGCCTTCCATTCAACGCTTTCCAACACCGACATTTCCGAGGAACAATACGAGTACTGCCAGCGCGTGTGGAACGATAACAATATGGAAATGTTTCGTGACTTTCTGGTATGGTACAATAATCTTGATGTCGTTCCCTTCCTCGAGGCTATTGAAAAAATGAGCGAGTTTTGGAAGGAGCGAGATATAGACATCTTTAAGGACGGTGTGAGTGTGCCGGGTTTGACGATGAAATATCTATTCTCGAATGTTCCAAACGTGCATTTCTCGCTATTTACCGAAAAAGACAAAGACTTATACTACACAATGAAAGACAATAACGTCGGTGGCCCAAGTATAATATTTAACCGATACCACGAAACAGACAAAACGTTTATACGCAACGCAGAAATGGCACGAAAGAATCTAGAGCCTAAACCATGCAAGAAAGTGGTCGGTTACGACGCCAATGCGCTATACCTCTGGGCGATCATGCAAGGTATGCCAACCGGACAGTATACGCGACGACTGGAAAGCGACGGTTTTAAAAAGCAATGGAGCGGTAAAATGGCGATCGAGTGGTTGGAATGGCAAGCCCACCAACAACAGGTAAAGATCAGACATGGGTACAACAATACCGAGAAAAGAGTTGGAGCTCGTCGCCTTCCAGTCGATGGATTCTGTTCGGAGACGCAAACTGTGTTTCAATTTCACGGTAAATTAATGTTTTGATATTAGCTGTATTGCGTGGGAGTGATTAATGAGTTTTTAATTGCGTGGGAAGTGCTTGAAGTACTTAATAGCCTGTGGGCACATGGAGATATCCTAGCGTTTCTCGTGGTCTAAAATATTTAGCTGGTAGTGTATTTTTGTTGTAATGCTCTGTTGTTTCGTATTAGGTTGTTATTGGCATGGGCATGACTGCCATCTAAATGCTGGGAAAGAGATCAACACGACGCGGGACAAACCCATGAAAGAGTTGTTGGAAGAGACCGAGAAAAACAGCTCGTATATCCACAAGCAGGGTTTCAACCTCGTCGAGTGTTGGGAATGCGAATGGCGAGATATGAAAAAGACAAACAAGGACTTGCAACGGTTCATTGCTACTCGGCTTCGAAGACCCTTGGATAAAGTAAAAACAATGACACTTCAGACTATTCTCGGCGCTGTGAAAAATGAAACATTATTTGGTTGCATCGAGTGCGACATTCACGTTCCGGAACATTTACGTGAACATTTTTCTGAGATGTGTCCCATCTTCAAAAACACTGAGATATCTCGAGATGACATCGGTGAATTCATGAAAGCGTACGCCGAGGAGAATGACATCATGAAGCGACCAAGACGAAGTCTAATCGGCAGTATGATAGGTGAAAAAATTCTGTTGGCTACTCCTCTCTTAAAGTGGTATTTGGAGCATGGTTTAGAGGTAACGCGTGTCTATCAAGTGATAGAGTATACCCCTAAACCATGTTTTAAACCATTCGGTGATGCTGTGTCTAATGCCCGCCGCGCTGGGGACGCCGACCCTTCAAAAGCTATTATCGCGGACACGATGAAACTCGTGGGCAATTCATCCTATGGAAAAACCATTACTAACAAAGAACGACATCGACAAGTTAAATTCTGCGACGACGACGAAGTACCTAACCTAATAAACTCCCCATTCTTCCGCGAACTGAACCCCATTGATGATGATACCTACGAAGTCCAAAGCAGCAAGAAAAAAATTAAACTGGACTTGCCTCTTCAAGTTGGTTTCTTTGTTTACCAATACGCCAAATTACGTATGTTGCAATTTTATTATGACTTTTTAGATAAATATGTAGATAGATCGGATTTTGAGTATTGTGAGATGGATACGGACAGCGCCTATATTGCTATAAGTGGTGAGAGTCTGGAAGATTTAGTTAAACCTGAAATGATGCATGAATTTGAAAACGATAAATGTAATTGGTTTCCTCGAACAGACACGGTAGAGCATGCTAAGTATGATAAGAGAACGCCGGGATTATTTAAAGTAGAGTGGGAAGGGGATGGAATTATAAGTTTATGTAGTAAAACCTATTATTGTTTTGGGGATGGGAAAGACAAATTTAGTTGTAAAGGGGTGAACAAGAAAAATAATGTAATTAATAAAGATAAGTATTTAGATGTAATTTTAAGTAAACGTAGTGGGTCGGGTGTAAATAGGGGATTTAGAGTTATGAACAATAAGATGTGTACATATGTTCAAGTTAAAAACGCTTTTAGTTACTTTTATCCAAAACGTAAAGTTTTGGAGGACGGTGTTTCAACCATTCCATTGGATAGTTGATCTGTAAATAGCTATTTTGTGAATACATGTGTGCGTGTTATTACCATCTGTGTCTTATTTCCTTTACCCCTCGGCGATTAAACTTATTAATACTGTTGACCACACGGGGGATCATATAACACGATATATGTGGTTTTGGACAATAATAGAATCGAGTTCGTGAGCGGGCATCGGTTAGTTTTGCTGAAACGGGACTCGCGGGACTTAATTTGTCCCTCCACGGGGCTTTGTGTCCCTCCACGGGACTTTTGCAAAACCTGATATCACTTTGCGGGACTTGCGGGACACAATTTGTCCCTCCACGGGACTTTTACAAAACAGTATTTAGTTTTATGTTTAACAATATTTAGTTATATGTTTAAGTTCAATACTTTTAGTTTGTATCATGCCGCGTCTACGTAAAGACTGTCCCCTGTGTGGGAAGCAAGGCTTGTTAAAACTTTCTAATCATTTGGCCGATTATCATCACTTGCCGGCAAAAGACAGACAATATTATTAAGGCAAGCGAAAATTCTTCCGTTGGATCGCATTTTAAACGAACTTATGAAAATACATCAAAGCGGTAGAATATGAAATGGTATATATAACGTTTTTGCAAACTTACGTTGGTCAGTTTAGTCATGTATTCGTTACAACTAACACATCCCTTTGGCCTCCTTGTCTCAGGCGGTACAAAAACTGGCAAAACAACGTTTGTCAAGAAATTGTTAGGCAACGTTCAAGTGATGATTGACCCACCACCTGAGAACATTAAATATTTTTATTCCGAGTATCAGGATACATTTGCTGAGATAAAATCATTAGTTCCGAACATTGAGTTTATTGAAGGTGTACCAGATGTAATATTCGACAGTATCAACCCCAAGACGCGAAATCTTTATATATTTGATGATATGATGGGGGAGCGAGACTCGGTGATTGCGAAATTATTTACAAAAAAGTCTCATCACGGGAATCTCAGCGTGATTTACATAGTTCAAAACCTATTTCATCAGAGTAAAGATCACCGCACCATTTCATTAAACGCCAGTTATATTGTGTTAACAAAGAACGTCAGAGATGCAAGTCAGGTTATTCATTTAGCTAAGCAAATTTACCCCAACAACGTCAAATATTTTCAACAAGCATATCAAATGGCGACAGCTGAACCATTTTCATATTTATTTATCGACCTAACACCCACATGTCCGGATGAAACGCGCTTAAGGTCTGGCATATTTCCGAACGACAAACACTACGTCTATGTACCGCGAACATAAAACAATTTGTTTCATCGCAACAAGTTTCATTTAGTCATGTCAGCTCGTCTTAGAAGGAACTCTGACTTTTTAAAAGTGTTACGAAAGTGTACTCCGGCTCAACGAAAGGCGATACTTGAAGTCGCACACGACGATCTGCTAGAGGCGTTGACAGAGTGCTGCATGAACGTTTATTTAAAAACGATTAAAGTTAATCCCAGTGTGTTGAAACGATTAACACCGCTCAAAGAAGATTTACGTTTTGTCGCTGACAATCGGAACCCTTTGAACCAGCGAAGAGAAGTGCTTTTACAAAAGGGCGAAGGTTTTTTGTCATTAATCCTTACACCGATAGTTGAACAATTGGCTAGTCTTTTGACTCAATAATGGAACACGTGAAGCGGTTAGTCCTCATGCCAGAGCATATGGTAGAGAATACAACACAAAGTAAGCCATTGGTTCCACCTTTGACCTCTCAAGTGAATCATTTAGATTCGGAAATGGATAGTTTACTTAAGAGACAAGACATCACTCAAGATGAAAAAGCTAGACTATATAGTCAAATTCTTCAACGCTACTTGAATTATTATGATAAGAGAATGAGTCAGCCGGTTCGAGTAAGTGTAGTACCCTCTAAACCGACTACAGAGAAGCCGGAAACACAACCAGAACCTGTTCATCTACCCGACAATATCGAAACTGATATTCTGGAAAGTGTCCCTCCTACGATGAAAACTAGAGCCCGACAACTTGTTAAGAAATTAAAGGAAAATAAAGATTTGATTACATGGGATGACAAAGCCCAGCTGGTATACGAGGGCAAACCTGTACCGGGGAGTAATGTGATAGATCTTGTTAACGATGCGCTACGTCACCGGAAGAATTTTAATCCTCAAGGATGGAGACTTTTCGCAAAAGCCTTGAGTGATGTTAATATCCCAGAAGGAATTGTTAGGAATGAGAATCGCTTAAAAACAATACGAGATTATAAAATCGGGGCACTACACCAACCCGAACTAGAAGAAGCTAGTAGCGTTGCTACAGCACCTTTGCTGGGGATTAAGCCTAAAGCTAGAAAACGGCGGGCTCAACAAGCTGGACGACCATACAAATGGTTTAAATAGTGTATAACGTATGAAATAAATAAATTTATGAAACTGAAATAACTTGTTTGTCTTTTAATACATTTATTGCACAAAAAACCATTTACATATAAAATCCCTTACAAGCATATCGTTCCATTCCTTATCGTTCGTAAACATATTAGTAATAGTTGACATGGGTATATTTCTACACCTATGTAATGCATAAAACAAGCAGTACTGGCCGCACACATTAGACCATGGCGACTGTAAGACATGTTTATTATAAATATAAGTACTGCTATTGTTTTCTAAAAACGTTTTAAAGTGTTCGCTGTAGTAGGTAGGTCTTTGTCCGTAAGAATCCATAAACTCTCCAAATCCATCAGCTGCCAGGTAAATAGCTACCCAGTGCGTGCCGGGGCCATCACTACCATCGACATTTACAACAAATCCCTTGGGCTTTTCTGATATAGTGTCAGGTAGTCGATCTGAAGGTAGTACACTCGTAAAAACCGATTTGGTGAATGGATCACTTTGAAGCACGTTTAAAATTTGAAGGGTGTTCATTCTAACTGTTAAAATCACAGAGCACGTTGCGGTTAGCGTCGATCTCAATAAGGTTTTGAAACTCTCCGAGCACCATGATATTTATAACCAGGTTAAGAGCTGTACCAAACTGAACTTCCAGTGAGACATTACCATTTTTAATAGGTTGCAGATGATCTCTGGCGCAAAGATCAGCTGTCAGATCAAACACGAACAATGTGTAGCCGTTAGCGTACTCGTCACGCGTGATGCCATTCCCTTCGTTCTGAAACAACTTGTTTGAACCAGCAAACAATGTCTGAAATGCCGACACATAGTTGGCACCTCCTGCATCACCAAATTTCATCTGTAGTGGTTTGCTAGGTAAATGTTCCCCATTTACAGTTAATTCAAGATAGGTCATATCGTAGTTTTTAAAATTGAATGGATTCTTCTTAAAAGATCCGTTGAAGGCCGTGGAATCAACCATACCAATGACAATTCTATCAGGTAATTGTCCCTGAAAGATATTGGGTTGGTTTCCAGAGTAGTTCCCTCTTGGGGCGGAAAACACTTTGCATTCAACTCTGTTGATGGGGTACTTGGCCGTGGTATGATTGAGGGCTTCTGTATGACCGATCATGACGGTAGAAGAAACATTGACCCTGCGTACACGGAAGACACAATCTTCTATCACAACTTTGTAGGCGGCTGGGTCGGCTGAAGATACCAAAGAAAAGGCAGGACTTGTTCGCACAAGCTTGAGCTTAATAGGAACCCCACCCAGGATGTAACGTTCTTGGGCAAAAAGATCAGAATGAATTTTTCCCTCCATGGAAACCATTTTGCTTTCCTTAGAAAGATTATAGCGCTCCTTTAGTCCGGTATTCAAAGCATCGGCATTTGCCACAGGATTTACAGAGTCCATTTTCCCGGCTTTGTCTTTGTAAAACAACGCGGATGTAAGCTGCGACGATTTGGTATCTTTACTAAAATTTAATATGGTTTCTATGTACGCTCTGCACGGATATGCTGTGCTTGAAGGTGTAACAAGTTTATTGTTTAAGAAAACGTCAACTTGAGAAAATAATGCGTGCATCCACAGGTTCACAGGGCCTACTTGCTCGTCGGCATCCAGATCGGCACCATTTGCCTTTGTTATTTTTGCTTTCACGTGAAGGTAGCTGTTTGCCAGGTCTGTGTAGACGTCGGGATTAGCGGCACAAAGGAATTCAATAGTGTCAGAAGTTTGAACGCTTGCAACAGGATCAACACTTTCCCAAAATCCCTTGTTCATTTCAATTTGTGTAGGTGGTACTGTAAATAATTCGAGTTCTGATTTTCCACATCCACATGAATCTTTATGAAGGACATTTACTGCTTGCGCCATTTTTTAGTAGGTGGACTATCAAAAATATTTTCTTGTGTATCGAGTGGTGATGTTCTCCGTTTACTTGCTCGAGTGGAAGTGACGACTTTCTTTCGAGAATTAGTATTTAAACGTTTTGAGGGCCCGGACTGATTTGTGATCTTAGAACCTCCCCCAATTTGACGTTTGATATTATCCACACCCTGTTTTGCTAGATCATTCACAGCTTGCCGTCCTCTGCTTGCGACTGCTTGTTTTACGCTTTTTCCTTCTAGTACGTCTTGACCAACATTCACGGCTGTTTTTATTGCTTTTTTACCGAGCGCGTTTACACCTTTCTTGACCAAAGGTATGGCAACACGAGCAATACTCTTGAAAAAACTACCAAGCCCATACCCCCGCTGTATCCTAGCTCCATGGAAACCACGTAGGCCCCCACCATTTTGACTTCTCAAGTAATACACTTTACATTCGTTTGCGTCGGGTATATACGTATGCCTCATAGTTATATGAATAAAGGAGATCTCCTCTGTCTGAAGTGAAGTGTTACGATCACCTTCCCAAACTCAAATGGTACTTTTTCCTGTGTATCATCCTTTATATCTATCTCCACCGTCTCAAACGACTTTACATTCACTGGGACGTATTGAAGATTCGGAAAATTTACGCTTACATTATCCCCAAACTCGCCACTGCACTTGACAACTTTGAGCAAGGAAACTTTACTATCACCTACTAACTGTGGCTCAACAATATCCGTGTACAAATACATGGCATGAAATCCAGCCTCTAAATCTACAGGTAAAGGGGCTTCCGTATTCTTTGCTATCTCCAATTCTTTTTTATCAAATCCAACCATACTTGCAAACCGACCAGTCAAAACCAACCTCGCCTTGTTTCTCACATGTACAGTCATTTTTCGAGTTAATTGATTGTATGTCAGCCAGATATCCCCATTTGCGTCAGTCTTTAACGTTTTATTCACAGCGGAAACAAACTCCTTAACGGTTGGGTAGTACCCATGCGGGACAGTACTTGTCAAGAAATAACCCTGACCGCCACTAGCGACGTAAATATGACTGTCGAAACCTTTACGTAAATTGTACCAGCTACGAGGGTACTGGAACTCGGAGAGTGCCACTTCCCATTCTCCTGTCAGTTCTAAAGGTTGAGCTAGTTTTGTTTTAAAATTTGTCAGCGTATTGGCTGGAAAATATTCCATAGAACTGTTCGATGGAAGAGTAAGGTAAAACTGACTGGCCATGGCTATAAGTGAGCGACAAATGAACACAACACCCGTAGTGTCATTGGTTATATACGTTTATTTTGAAATACTTTTTACATTACTCGCAGGTACCCAGGAATTAAAACTATCTGGATAACCTAACCACTTGACAAAATGCTCCTTTTGTTTATTACGCATACGTGATTTAATTACTCTCTCGACTCTATAATAGTCACTATCTGTCTTAATAACTTTCTGTAATTCAGGTTCATAAAATGTCCCTTCTAATTCGTCTCCGTGATAATCCGCAATTTTATACACAGGGGGTTTTCTTCGTATCCGCTTTGTGATCCTGAATACCTCTTCGGTCCAACTGGGTAGGTAACCCTTTTTAAACGTTCGTCTTGCTTTACTTATTCGAACTTGGTCTCCAATGCTAAATTTGTACTTAAAAAGCTTATTTGCTTCATCACCATACAGTCTTTCCCACACAACACTTTCGTTTTGAAGATTGACATCGCTTGGTCGCATTGCAATGCTACGATGCCTCGAGTGATTATAGGAACGTACTAATTTCTGTAAGACATCAATATACTTGAGCGTATGATTCGCCGTGAAATATTTCCACATTTTTCCCTTCAACGTTCGATTAAACCGTTCAACCACTGACGCTTTGGTCTCATTACATGTGGTGAAGAAAAAAATCTTCTTTTTCTTTAGAAATGTTTGAAACAGTCTATTTGTAAACTCTGTTCCCTTGTCGGAATGTAACTTTTCAGGTTTCCGTCCTTTTTTCAGGATTTTTTCAAACGTCTTAACCAAATTTTCCCCGGACTTTGTCTTCAAGGGTTCTACCCATGCATACTTAGACAATACATCAATAACAGTTAAAATATACTTGAAACCATTATTTTCTTTGCTTAGTGAATCCATAATAACTAAATCGGCTTCCCATTCTTTATCTATACCCCCGACAATGACTCTATTTCTCTTAAATCTGTAACGGACCGGTCTATGTAAAGTATATGTGTCTTGTTGTCTCAACCATGTCCTTATCTTATTACGAGATAGTTGGAACTTGCCGTCTTCTTTTGCGGCACGGTAAACAGCCTCCACCCCGCCAAAACTCGCCGGACTTTCGGGGTTGTAATACAGGTCGTGGAGGTACTTCTCCGCCATCAATTTCCGACTGTTGAATCACAATCTTTCCTGAGCAACAGGCAAACATGAAACGTATTCTTCTAAATTTTATAGAGGGCAACCCACCCTTTAAACATGACATGCTTACTCAAAGAAAAGTCGACACGAATGAACAACAACAACATAATAACACGATATAAATGTAGATAATGTTTATTTAATTATATATACAGTTACACTTTTGTTATAGTCATTAGCAGATCTGTAAGTCCTGAATCAGTTCATCGACTTCCTTTTGGCGAAGGAACTCGTCATACGCTTTCTTACGATCCGTTTCCTTGCTAGTAAATATCTCCCCGGTCTTTCTCACTGCATATCGGTAAGATGGTGGCATACTAAACAGACAAACACAACCTGGCTCAAGGGGGTCTTCGTCAGGTTTCCACTCAAAGAAGTCACAAGCACTTTCTCTTGGATGAGGACAACAATAGAATAAACGATCCTGATTAGGACCCTCTTTCTTCACTTTCTTAGTGCGACATATCAGAGCATGTCGGCAAATGGGCTTGATACCTTCGAACACATCACCCCATTGCCAAAAGGAACAGGGATTATCTCTTTCGGAACACACAAAGAACGGTCTACCATAGTTCTGGTTATTCTTATCTTTAACCATTCGCAGCTTTGCCAGGCGCCCATGTCCATAACACCTTGGATGTACACAACCACTTTCACGATAGGCCGTCACAGCTTTTCCAAACATGTAGCAATCTTGATCGGGGCAAAAGAACTCACAGCTCGGATTTTCACCACAGAACCAAAACGTGCCCTTTTGCGTCACTGTTGAAGATGCTGGTAAACCATGTAAACACTCCATTGTATTCTGACGATTTTCCAATGCTTTTATCAGGCGTTCCACTCCTTCTCTAGCGTCTTGAATAATAATCGGTTTTTGACTGAACCAAAGACACCAAACCAAGTGTAATCCTAACATTGATGAATGCTCGACTCGACGGCGAATTTATATAGTTTATGCCACCAACCATTAACCAATCAGAGTGCGGCCATAGCGTACGTCATGGGGCATACGTACGCTCTTTTAGCCAATCAGAGCGCAACTATAGCGTACGTCACGGGGCATACGTACGCTGTTTTAACCAATCAGCGCGCGTTTATGGCGTACGTCACGGTGTGTACGTCACGGTGTGTACGTACGCTGTTTTAACCAATCAGAGCATAGCTATGGCGTACGTCACTGGGTGTACGTCACGGGGCATACGTACGCTGTTTTAACCAATCAGAGCATAGCTATGGCGTACGTCACGGGGTGTACGTCACGGGGCATACGTACGCCAACCATTAACCAATCAGAGCGCGACTATAGCGTACGTCACGGGGTGCACGTAACGGCTTGTGTACGTAACGCATTGTGCACACCCCTCTGCACATCCCTGCACACCCCTCTGCACATCCCTGCACACCCCTCTGCACATCCCTTTGTGCACACCCCTCTGCACACCCCTCTGCACATCCCTTTGTGCACACCCCTCTGCACATCCCTCTGCACATCCCTGCACACCCCTTTGTGCACACCCCTCCGCACATCCCTGCACACCCCTAAAAAAGGGGGTCGATCGGTACCTATATTACTACTCCCGTACGGCATGTGCGATTTTGTCTACGACATCACGTTACCAAGGTCGGAAAAAATTATGAAAGCACAAGCGAATGAAGAAACCGGAACGTATAGACTTACAGATTTGCAATTAGAATACGACGTCTTGCATAGTGACGTGAAGGTCTTGCAAACAGTGTCCGAGGGACGTACAATGCCGGCCGTTCGTTCCCGTATAATTATTCAACGCTTTTGAAAACGTTACCGTGGGCTAAAGGAAGTACGCGCGAAGTTATCGATATCAATATCCCGAGAAAAAGCATGAAAGCTGTCGTATTGTTATTCACGGAAAAAGGTGCAGGCGATAGCGAACATTTCCCCTTCCCAAATTTAACACAAGTCGACGTCACCGTCGAAGGAAACCCAAACGATATCTACAGTCGTGGTCTTGCAAAACGAAATATGCACAAGGAAGCCGTCCGGTTCTTCGGGAATGACGACTGCGAAAAATTTATCGGAATAGAATGTATATCCCGACGAAAATATTACACCGACAAGTTTGCGTGCGTTATAGATTTCAGGACCGTGGACGATGACACCGTCAGCGATAGCGGCCGAAAACTTATTGGAACGCAAGCAGGAATACTTTTGGAAATAGAAAAAGAAGCCACAACATCCGACTTATCCTGCCACGTTTTCGTTATTGCCGATGGTACAATTGATATTAGCGGAACACAACTTAACGGGACCGCTAATTACTAAGTATGCATATGATTATTGTCGGCATGACCGCGTGTGGAAAAACACATTACCTTTTGGAAATGCTTGAAAAAGAATACAAGAACCATTTCGACCATATTTTCATCGTATGTCCAACTTTAGAAGATAACAAAACGTACCAACAATGGAAATATTTAGCTGATCCAGACGTCTACGCATTGCCCGTCCCACATGATAACGTAGAAACTACCCTTCGTGAAATTACATATTTTGCAAAAAATACCAACAGTCTCGTTATCCTCGACGATTGCGCATCGAGCAAAGACGTTAAAAACAGAACGAGCGAACTCGTAAAATTAAGGTTCTCCGGTCGACATATCGGATTAAGTACGATCGTCGTCACGCACCAACTCACGTCTATTGCAAAACCGTACAGAATGAATATTTCAAAACTCGTCACGTTTTACAACGCGTGCAAAGACGATATAAAATATATTTTCAACAATTATCTTAATATTGAAAAAGACGAAGAAAAAGGAATTATAGACACGTTAAAAAATAACGACTATGCACGATTAGAAATTTTAACGACAAGACCATACACACATCAAGTTATCATTCCATAATTTCAAAACCTTTAAAAGGTTTTGAAATAAAAAATGTTAACGTACCGTGAAAAATTCCTTATCGTTCTTACCATGTGCCTAACGTTTACGTTTACACTTCTTACCCTAACGTCCCCAATGACGGCTGCCCTTACAATTTTTTTAATTTTAAAACATTTATAATAAAATGGATGAATTAAAATTAGAATTAGTGCGGGATTTAACTAAAAAGGTATATGGTGAAAATTACAACCAACAACAATATGAACATATGCTTACATTCTACCATGACTTTAATAACTTTTTAAAAGATCTTTACTTAAACGGTTTAAACTTTTGTAAAAAACTCCACACAAATAGTTTAAACAAACTCGATATATTTGTAAAAAACCTATCCACATCTATCGATAATTATAAAAAAAATTTAGAGTAAATTCATAACGTTATGACGTTATGAATTTTCCTATTCAGGATTTAATTTTTTATCGGCAACGTGGGCACCGACTGTAATCCCGCCAGATACTAACCCGACCAAAGGAACGTACGGTGTTAAATAACCAATCATCCTTTTCACATCGCGTTTAAAACAATTCGTTCTTACCGAGATCGTCTTCTAACGAGACGTTATCTTTCACGAGATCTAACTTCACCATAAGTTCAGAGAATTTCGTTATAAGCACGTCCGTTACTTTTTCGTTCACTTCGTCTAATTCCTTACTTTGATAATCTTCGTAAATTTTTTTTAACGTTTCTTCCGTAGCGTTTTCGATATATTTCGCAGTATGTTTAATTTTTTTTCGGTAACTAACCGTAATAATTCTTCCCGGTAAATCGTTTGCTCATCTTCCATTTATCTATAACTTCGATAACCGTTTAAAACTGAAAAACGTTTCGTCCGTAAAGTCCATCGTATGGTTATTGTCAGGTTGGAATACGAAATAGATAGAATTACCAAGAACGTGGTCGGTACTTCTCGACACTAAATCTTGCATGACAAATTCGTACGTTTTTCCATTTTCATAATCTAAAGAAAGTGAAATTTCTTGCCCGTAAATACGCGTACCCTGGTTTAAAAACGATCCTTGGATACGTACCCTTTTACCAGTACCCCTGTGGAATAGTCCACCCTGTACATCGTTATGAGCTATCTTATTCTCATAACTCCAACTCCAATACTTGTATTTCGTTGACGCATTGTACCCAGAACCGCCACAATCACCCCACAACATTACATCGTACCCCCTAGAAGTCGTTAAGACAACATCCATCTCGTACGTGTAAACACCGTTTGGAAGTTTGGGTTGAACGGAAAAATTTATTTGGTAACTGCTACCTACTTTTGAAAAGTCTAACGTTTCCGTAGCACGTCCGTTTTCAGGCGAGTCGACCATATTGTCTTGCCGAAGAATTGTAACGTTACTGGGTTTCCCTTTAAACGTTAAAATATTCGTATAATCTGAATAATACTTTTCTACAAAACCTTTCGTAATCGGTTCGCCCGATGTTAAAGGAATAATAGGTAACCCGGTAATACGGTGACCGTTCATATCAATATCGGTACCTTTTTTAATGTACACCGTGTCGGTATAACTTTTGGATACGGCTGACGTACCGTCGGATGGGGTCGGGTTCAAACCTAGTATTTCGTGATTGTTCATACCTATGTTGTCTTGCATCGTAAACCCACTATCTGTTAAGTAAACCCTGGTTGCGTATTGTTTCGTAATAGGGTCGTTTGCTAATGTTGGGTCGGGGAGGTTTGTAATTTTGTTATTGTTCATATTAATATCTCCTTGCATTGTAAAACCCGCGTCGGATAAACCACCGGAACCAGGGGGCCCCTGATTACCTGTATCCCCTTTTGATCCTTTGTCACCTTTTATACCTTGTGGCCCCGTATCGCCTTTGTCACCTTTTGGTCCTTGCGCGCCTGTGTTGCCTTTATCACCTTTTGACCCTTGTGGGCCCGTATCTCCTTGGTCACCTTTTGGTCCTTGCGCACCTGTATTGCCTTTGTCCCCTTTTGATCCTTGTGGGCCCGTATCTCCTTGGTCCCCTTTTGGACCTTGCGGTCCCGTATCTCCTTTATCACTTTTTGGGCCTTGCGGACCCGTATCCCCTTTGTCTCCTTTTGAAGAACCACCGCTACCTTTATCGCCTTTGTCCCCTTTTGGCCCTTGTGCACCTGTATCTCCTTTGTCGCCTTTTGACCCTGTAGGACCTTGTGGACCTACATCCCCTTTGTCGCCTTTTGGCCCTTGTGCACCTGTATCTCCTTTGTCGCCTTTTGACCCTGTAGGATCTTGCGGACCTACATCTCCTTTGCCGCCTTTTGGACCTTGTGCACCTGTATCACCTTTCGACCCTCGCGGTCCCGTGCCTCCTTTCGCCCCTTGTGGTCCTTGTGGACCGGTGTCTCCCTTATCACCTTTGGTCCACGTTGTCCACCACCACCACCAGAATAATGCGTGTCCGCATAACTTTTCGTAACAGGTTCCGAACCCGTAACCGGCTCAGGAAGGTCTATAATCCTATTCCCTTGCATATCGATGTCTTCTTGTATTGTGCTTAAACCGCTTGAATAACCGAATAATAACGACATTTTATTTATAATCCATAAAAAATATGGGTTGTGCCACTTCAAAAAACGTAAATAAAGCTAACAAGGACGTATGCGAACGAAGGAAAATCTTATTTGGATTACACATGTCAAAAAACCCCGACGGAATAGAAACAAATTTTCAATTTGCCATCGAAAGAAAAGCAAAAAAAGCTTACGAAGTTCCAAACGTTAAAGAAGAAAAAGACATAGTTATCATTAAAGAAGAAGAATAAAAAATTCCTAACACATGTGCGTTAGGAATTTAGCCCCCTAAACCTCGTACCACATAATGGTTTTTCCCACATACGATGCTTGCACTTAACCCATCCGTACTATCAGTTTCTTCGTTAACGGCTGTCGTAAGAAAATGGTCGAACGTTTCTTCGAAAGACGCTTTCGCAAAAACGCCTATGTCCTCTTTTTTTGTACTGTACCTATTTACGGAAAAAATATCCCCCGTAAATACCATTTTATCAACTAAAACGGTTAAATGTGTTGGGTGTACCCCTGGCGTTCCGGCTACTAATTCTTGAACAAGATACTCGCGTGCCGCTTCTATACCTAACACGTTATAAATGTCCCATACATGAGAAGAACATGCTTGTGGATCCATCGACAACATATAATGGAATTGGCTTTGGTGTGTTTCTATAACCGTGCCTTCTATGACGCGAGAAATACCCGCCACACCTTGAATTAACGTCAATATATCCGTATGTTTTGGTACGAATAAAAATTTCATTTCGGGATCTATTTCGCAACACGATACTTTTTGTACAAAATCATAATGCGTTATCTCGTGTTCGAGTAACATTTGACGGTCCAATTCAATTCGTAAAACTTCTTCGCCTACGTCTAAACCGATGCCGTACATGGTGTGGAATACATCCCGCCAAGCGAAATTTTCCATTGGTATGACCCTAATTGTTTTAGCAAGACATTTTAACGTAACAGTTTATAAACCTTTTGTGTCTATACCTGGGTTTAAACGGTAAAAAATGCGTTTAGGATTTTTAGAGACATTGAGTAATTCTTCAACGCGAGGTATACCTTTCGTAGCACCTGCAGGTATTAAAAGTCCTGCTTGATGAAATGTATTCAACGTGCTTTGCGTAAACCTCTCTCCTATACTTTGCGCGGCAATAATCCCTACGCTTTCACCGGGCTGGATAAGGCTCTCGTCATGTTTTTCTTTTAATGCACAAATTAATTTTGGGATTAAAGACGGGTTCATGACGATCGTTCTTAATTGCGAAATGTAATTCTCCCTAAAAAAAGGAGAATCGGTGACGTTAGAAACAATAGTTTGTATTTCTTTGTTTGTTAAAAACCTTTTCATGCTATTACTATTCTTATAAGAATAATAATAATATTTTGTTGGTCCCAAACTATTGTGGGGGCCACTTTTACCCTAGCGAGTCCACAACCTTCCTTACATTACGGAGGCTCGCCATCGTCTTCCGCTTAGGGGTGGCGATGGCCATAGGACCATTATCACCCATAACAACGTGGATGTTACACTGGCAGGGCCTACTTTTTCCCAAAACAAGATTAAGTGGGTTTACAGACTTCTCAGTGGTAAGTACCAGTTTATGGCATTTTTTTACAAAACTTCATTTTGTTTTGTAAAAAAAATAATCCCTAAGTTTACGATTTTTTTCTTCAGTAGTGTTTTTTTATCGGCTGCAGGATGTTCAATATGAAACCGTTTTCTAATTGTCTTCACCTCCGGAACCTAAATTTGACGGTTCAGAACAACGGCAATTCCCAAAACCACAATTTTGACAATTTATTTTATGTCGACTTATGAGCTCGTCGTAAAGCCTAATGTAAGCATGGCTTAAGCCTTCGATGTCATGCTCGGAGTGGACCCTACTCATATAACCAGAGAATATATCACTTAGTACTTCTAACGTTAGCCCTCCGGAGTTATAAACCTCTAAAACATCGTCGACAAACGCGGCGTCCAGCGGTTTTTCACCTCCAAATTGGACCGACATTGTTTTTATCTAACCCTAAAATGACAAAAACTTTTTCGCGATTTTTTTTGAAAAACCGCCATCTTAGAAATTCCTTAAAAATATTTTAAGGAAAATTTTAAGGAAATTTTTTTTAAAAAACATCGCCCAAAAGATGATTTTTAACTCAAATTGGAAAAATTTTGCCGGGATTTTCTCTAGTTGCCATCGCCCAAAAGGTTCTGACCCAGCAGGATTTGTTTCCCCCCAATCCGGCCATTTTCCCTACTACTCATGACGATGGACAACAAACTAATAAGGATTGTAATTTGTAAATCCTTTTATTTGAACATCTTTTCTTTACAACATGGCGGCAAACTCACCGAGCACAACACAACATGTGTCTCTACCACTGAGCTATACTAAATTACTGGACGTTGAGACATATACGTCATATTATGTTTATAAACACAGACAATTCTAGGGTTCTTTCGCAGCGGGAGGGCACCGGGAGCGTAGATAGAAGCCTAGGTACTAGGTTGGCTTTATTATTGTATCGACTTGCTTTTCTCGCTTTAAAACTATTCTTTTTAAATTTTTACCGTTTGTAATATAATACTTAGTTATCATGTATATATAGGCACAACTTATGTTTATTCATTGTATATAGCTCTGATGATGTTGCGATGTAGCGACGAAACGTTAGCAAATTAAATTTACTGTGAAATCATTAATAATTCATAAAGAAAACACAAAAGAAATCATGAGCGTGAAGGAGTCTGTATACTCTGATACAGAATTCTGTTGATTTTCATAAACTTTAACTTTGATTTCCTCGTCTTATATAAGTGTATTTTCAAAATTACTTCGCAAATTGATCTATAAAATTGGAGAGTTTCACAAGCTATTTACAATTGCCATCATTCATTCTCCGTTCGACTGTTGGTTGACTAACTCCAAGCAGAATCGCCGTTTCCGGGACCGTAAATCGTTTATCAAACAAGAAACGAAGAATCTCCTCTGGAATTTCAAATTTCGGGCGCCCGTGGTAACCGGTAAATAATTGTGAACATACCAATGTGTTCAGCAACTCGTTATCGATATGACACTCAAAAACCATGTCCATTGCCTCGGAAATTAAACTTATTACAGATTCATCTAATTATAGTTTCGGCCGGAAATAAGTTATCATATTAAATACCGTTGAAAATTGTGTTCTGAGTGTCACGCATAATGTGACGTCATCACAATAGAATGCTTGAGAACAGGATGCGAAACAGAAGTGCAAAGGCGAATTATGAACATCAAAATTAAATTCTTTAACATCAAAATTCAAAACTGTAACATCATCACGCATGACGTGAATAGCAAAATGAGCATAAAGAAGTACAAAATTTTCTTTTTAATTTTGGCGGTGATTACCCTCCATACAGGTCACGTTCGATATCGTGCTTGTGTGGTTCAGAGGAGACAATCGAGCTCGTTTCCTTGCGTGTGAGTAGTATTGTGTTCTAATTCACTCAATCACTCGTGTTGCTTTCATGCTACATCTCTTTAATTTGTTATCTCCCTTTCCCGCCCGTTCATGCATATATTACAAATAGCATAAATTATAAGCCCAACATAATTCATAACACAACATCTCCCCTATTGTTTTTAGACTCAATGTCTATCCCTAATAACGCAGTTACTATACGTGTCCTAATATTGGTAAAACTAGTAAAATAAAGCAATATCAAGTTGGCGTTCAGCAAAGTCTTCACACGTTCCTTTTACCTCAGCTACCACAGGTGTTTGCGATTTACTTTCAGGATTACGGTTTCGTGCTATTGTAGTCCTAGATGCTTTCTTTAGCTTAACAGCCGCACTTCGGTTTTTGCTAGAAGAATCCGACTGCATGCAGGGAAAATGAATTAGCCCAAGCTCTTGAGGTGTGTTGCAACTGAGCAGGGATCCATTTTCTTGTTTTGTGACATAAAATGTTGCAACAGTCATGCGCTTCTTGCTCTCGACAACGACATCAAATTTGCCAGATAGCTCAACTGGACGATCAGAACCGAATGGTTTGACTTTGGTGCGTGTGGGCGTTAATAAAATTTTGTAGTGCTGCGATATTGCTTAGAAATCACGAGGGTCTAAGATATTAATTGTCGCTCCGGAGTCTATCAAGAAATTAACACTGGTCTTGTGTATCTTAAGATGAGCTTGTGGTGATGATTTTGCAGTGGAAACTCGAGATGTATCAGTTTTTATAACTGTAGGATGGTTGACCAGATTGCTTTGTGGTTCCACAACAAAGGCATATTCGTTGTCGGTTTCACTGTCACTAGAGACCGAGGTAGACGATTGGGCACCCCCTTGTTCAAGTGATGGTTGCTTGGCAATATTCATTTGGTTTATACGTTTCCTCATACTTCTTCGATTACTGCTAGATGAACCTGACCGACCTGTGTGTTTAGCTCGACACACCTCCTTAAAATGACCCAGGTGGCCACACCCCCGACATTCCTGTCCAAAGGCAGAACATGATGTCTTGCCACCAGGGTGTGATTATGAACCCCCACAATAAAAACACCTTTGCTCAGTTTTTATCTTGTTAGAAGGAGGATATGTTTTTTGAATCGATCGGTGTTTTTATTCAAGGCATTAATAGAATCAGAATGTTCATTTGTTTTTTCCAGCTCACCTGCTTGCAGCTCAGAAAGTTCCAAAGAGCGTCCATATTTCAATAGGCCATCGAGTGTTATTGCTTCCCCGCGTAAAGCTTCACGTCGAACCCTGGTTGATGAGCACCGTTCTATAAGCTGTATTTTTATTTCATGCTTTTCATCAGCAAATTCACATGTCTTTGCAAGCTGACACAAACGCGTGTAGAACTGGTCCACCGTTTCACCTTGGCGTTGTTGTGCTTTGCGAAATAGATGAATTTCATACACAATATTTTTCTTACGGGCGAAATACTCCGTTAGTTTCGTGGCAGCAACATCATAGTCCTTTTCTTCGCCATTATCCGGGATAGTTTCGAAAATCTTTTCAACATCGGGGCCAGCAAGATAGAGCAGCAAACTACGCTTTCTAGTTGTATCTTTAATGTCCATGGCAACAACGAAGCGCTCGAAACGTTTCAACCAGACTGTCCAGCGATTGCTAAGCGTTGTTGGATCTTCATACGGGCTGAATTGTTGTATTCCTGACAAATCGAGTCCTGGAGCCATTCTCTCGTCGCCAATATTGTGTTTTAATTCACTCAATCACTCGTGTTGCTTTCATGCTACATCTCTTTAATTTGTTATTTCCCTTTCCAGCCCGTTCATGCATAAATTACAAATAACATAGCATAAATTATAAGCCCAACATAATTCATAACACTACAGGTAGAATCGATAACCAAGTCGCCTAGAAAGTTGTCAGCTATAATTTCACAAAATAGTTCTTCATTTTGATTATTATTTGAAGCTGGGGTGGGATAGTCCTGGGACCAGTCTATTTTAGGTAAACTAAAATCTCCGACGAGTATAAGTCGGTATGATAAGATTCATCTAATTTATCGAGGCTTGAGCGCAGTTCAAGAAGTGAATCTTTGTATTATCAACTTCGTGATTTATTATCGTGATCTCAGAGCTGCTCACTTTGTCATTTACGTTAAAAAATATTTAAAAAAACACACACACACACTTATGGGATCCTTAGAATCAAAGAATAGCATCTAAAGTATTCTTGTCACTTCTGTCTCTATCTCACTGTTAATTTCCTTCATATTACATTTCTTATTTTTCAGTCGTCTTGTGCATCTAAGACATGAAAGAGCAGATCTAATTATGGAGAACGAAATTTTCGCTCTAATCCATGCTATTGTCTTTGAATACTTTTCTCCTTGTTTCATGGCAATCAATTCTGCTAGTCGACGGTGGTACTTTTTACACTCTTCTCCCATTCCACCAGTGGCTGTGAAAACTAGCGCCGTAAATTTTCCTTGTTCTATATCTGTTACTCGTTGATTATACATTTCTCCTCATTTTCGTGCATACGGTAAATTTGCCTTGGGGTTAACTCTTGGTACGATTCCGTATTTGGGTGACATACCCGGATATCAAAGAATGCAGATCTTTGTCTTTCCCAAAAGCCTCGTGCATGGAGATCTAGTCCGGCGTCTTGTGATGTGCTTGAGCCAGAGTTTTAAATTTCACCCTTACAATGCTGGTTAAATCTCGACATCGTTGCAAACATTCAAGAGGTCTGCCTCCAGATCGTGTAATTCATGGTGGCGTTGAATAACAAAACCACCTTGCTTACATATCATCGCATGGTCAATGTTAAAAAAATCTCCATAAGCACATCTTGATATCTTTGATAGATTTCAGCTTTAAAGCATCTCTAAATTCCCGTTTATTTAAAGTGAAATCCATTTCAGACATTGGGATGACTGTCAACCAAGAGGAGGCTCCTTTCTCTGATGCAAGTTCTATCATCCGCTTCATCTTCGGTGATGTATTTTCAATGACGGATTCTACTCTCTCACTTAAAACACAGCTCTTTTCTTTCCGTGCATCTTGTTTTAAAACTTGTATTTCTAAATCATCAGGAATTTCATGCATTTGTAATTCAATCCGTTTTACCAATGGTGCTGTTATCTTTCACGATGGCTGATACTCCAACTGTGCTTCGTTACATGGATTTGCTACTCCAATACCACCTTTTCAAACTGGTAGGGCTAGAATTTCTCTTTCGATTAGGGAACAATTGTGTTCGAGCAAAGCTGGCAGAAAAATATTTGCAATTGCATCTTCTAATGGTTTCAATAGATTTTGGATATCAGGTAGTGTTCGATGATAATACGTCCATCGATGTTTCAGCCCAAACGTATAGACTACATAACCTGCTTGAGGCTGTGTCGTTGCAAATTCAGCTAGCTTCATTATCTCGTTTACCCATCCATCCACTTTTTCATTGACATATTCAGACAAGTAAGATCTTGATCCAACTACTACTCCAAGGTGTTTTTCCCCTCCTTTGTGATATTTATATCTGTATCCTTAAACTTTTCCCTTACAATTTCTTCTTTCTCCGGTTTTGTTATCCTTGTCATCCTTAGGGCTGTAACCATAGTCACGACCATCTGCTATCAATGTATCCCACTATTTCCTTAGTTCATTGGCCATTCCTGCAGGACTTGCATCATCAGCAAACCAGCATTGTTTCGTAGAGGATGTAAGATGCAAGCTTGTAATAAGTGGTTGCAAACTGATAGCAAAAATAGCCATTGATAATGGGTCGCCCTGCATTGTACCTTCGGATGACTTTAACTCCTGCCCACCAACTATGAACAATTTTCTTGGTAGTCTATATCTGTTTATCACATAGGTTGCAATAATCGGGCATAGAATGTTTAAATTGTAGAGAGCAACTACTCTGTTCAAGAAGTTGAATGCATTGGAAGCATCGATCAGTAAGATCGCATCAGTGTCATCTGTGTAGAAAATGTTGCACATTGCATGAATAGCTGCTTCACTTCCGGACATTTGACCTGCACATTGCACATACTTGAAGCGAACCACTCGCATCAATTACATCTGGTTTGACAACCCTCATCACACCTTTGTACAACTTCTCCCACTCTAATGGGTCTAACAGAACCTTCACCCTTATTCAAAGAGATAAGACGACTTGCAACTAGTGCTTCTAATGATGATGGATCAACATATTCTGCGCATATAGTCCTTGTCAAAGTCACTAAAGCCTCACAAAGTGCTGTCGACGAATGCTTGAACGATTTACACACAAGGATCCGCTTAATCCATTGGCATCAACACCACACGGTCCCCCCGATCCTTTTGTCTTTAACGCTACGTCATGCACCATCTCTCCATTTATTTCCAGAAATAAACTGTTCGGGATATCTTGAACTGGCCCACGAAGCAGAACTTTCCATTTTTTTGGTTTTGGTTCTGGGTGTTTCTCTCGTAGCTGTAACATAACATCATCTGTTAGCACGCATTGCCGAATTTATCTGACCTTCCATCACGAGTTTAGCGAATATTTTTGCCCTGTTCGGTGGTGAAGATTTCTTTCCTTTTGCAATACGACTTTGAAATATCCTCTCTTCATTCAGCAAAGTGTCGATCTCTCCATTTTCCCACAGCATCAAACGGCTTTTCAGGCATTCTCTATGGTCTTTCGCTTTAGATTTTAACCCCGGCTTTTGTAGCCCGACAGCTAACAATACAAAAAGGCTTTCAAAGCAATGTGTTGCTAATTGTCTGATTTATTATTCCATTGACTGATGTGTATTGTCAATTGGTCAATAAAGTCTCGTCCTACTTTTCCATAAGGGACCAAGAAAACATCTTTTTCCATAATATGATTTCATCATACGCATTTATTGGTGTCGACGTTTGAATAAATACTGTATAGGAGACCAATTGTCACTCTTTTCCCATTCAATTGATGTAGGTATGCCTACTGTACTGTACTTGGATAGATATTGTTCTTTGGTATTCTGTCCTTGGTCATCAGTTTGAATTGTGATCTCATTAGGCAGACCTGGACATTGTAATTCTTTGTTAATTCATCGTTGAAGTCACCAACCGTTTCACGCAAATTTCCACAACTTAGCAAGTCTGCATGCTCGGCTGTCGTTCTATGGCTGCCGTAGTTTGAAAAATATGCAATAAAATTTGCAATATCTCTTCTACGTAGTGCCTTTGCGCCTCGCTCACGACTATTCAAGGTGGTTATGTCCTCTGTCTCGTTGCTACGACTCTGTCCCGACGTATCCCTTGTCATTTTTTCTAATCTCGTTGCTTGATCTCTCAAGTTTTAATTTGTTAAACCAAGGTTTTCATACCCCATTGGTTCCCATAACTCTTTCATAAATTTGATATACCCTTTTCGTCTCCCATTTCTGTTCACAGGAGGATTTTTAGATGCAATCAAGTCTTGTGCTTCTCTTTTCCAATCCAAACAGTCAATATTCATTTGTTCAGTCCATTTTAAGCGTTTTAAACCCTTTTTTCTCCGACTTGTTTCCCCCGCCATAATGAAAACTTTATTTAACTTTATAACTGCAAATCTCACTTTTAAAAGGTCACTTACAATTGACTACTTGATATATGACATAATGGAGAAAATAAAGAGTATCAGGCTATATTACACTATATATGGCGTAAATATACGCCTTAGAATTTCATCAATTCCGGATGTGTCCATTCTTTGTTTCTACAGCAGAAAATGTAGTATGTAGATTTAATAGTAATACCAATATTTTTTTTGATAACAAATTTAACATGGCTGTCATGCAAACCCATACGTTCTAACATATTTAAAAAGTTAGCAGTTCCTTGTCGAAAACACCAACTGCGCTGGTTGAAAAATTGATGAAAGTTACAGATGGAATGTTTTTCTTTTGTTCCTTAAGTTCTTATATTTGGAGTGTTTACGGTTAATGTTATTTCTGAGATTAGTTTCGTATCCAACGGTTAATTCAACAGCATACAAAGTATTGTTCTTTGTCAGAATTAGTAGATCAGGACGATAAATATCACCAGTTATTATCGATGGAAATTAGAGAATGAGGGCAAATCAGCAAATTTTTTTAATATGATCTGATTGGAGGTTGTTGGCAATAAAGTTAAGAATAGAGTCGTGTCTTCAAGTAAACCGATCCAAATAGGAATTGCAGCCAGCGACGACATGCAGTAAAGTTTCGGGATAAAGGCAAAACGAACATTCAGGAGACGAGAAGATTCCCCACTTGTGCAGGTTTTTACGGGTCGGCAGGGAATTGTTGATGTAACGAATGGAGAAGCTGAAAATATTTTATGGTAGTTTGGATTGACAGGTTGGCCAAATGAGATTAATTCTAGCTAATGAGAATTTCAAGATGCTAAAGAAGAATGATCCTTGACATGATAACTGATTCGTTTATCTTCCTATAATAATTTTAATAATAATAATTTTAATAATACATATTACAATCTAAATCTTCTATAAAAAACAGGCTCTTCCTTTAAAAAAGTTTCATATTATCTTCTGTGAATTTTTGAAAGTCAAAAATTATTTAAAAAAAAAGATGAGTCAGAAAAAAGATAGAGTCAATGTAAAAACACCCTAATAAGTTCATATCATGGTCAGTAATGTTTAATGTTAATGGTGATTTTCTGCTTGACCTTGATCATGACCGAACGCAGAATTGCAAAGGACACTTTTGCTCTGATCCAAGATTTGGTATTGGCAGAGCTTTCGGCTTTCTTGTTAGCGATTAATACCGTGGTACCTCAAACACTCAGCTGCCATACCCCCTGTTGTCGTAAAGACAAGGAGGGTAAATTGCATGCTCAATTTCCAAAACTCTGTTTGCATATTGCCGCTCTTCTCTTTTTCGTGTTGCATGTATATCTGACTTGGTTGCAAATCTCCATAAGAATCAGCATTTGGATGGCCCACGCGAACGTCAAAGAATGCCGATGATTGCTTTTCCCAGAATCCATGGGCATTGATATCTAAAACGTGCATTAGGGGGCTTGTTTGCACCGTCATTCAACATCTCACCAGTAACTACTTGAAGTATTTGCTCAAGCTCAACATCATTATATACATACAGTACTTAACAGCTCCGCTTGCAAATCACGCAGCTCATTGTGAAGTTGTATAATGAATCCACCACGAAGGCAGATCATTCATGATCTACGGTGAATTGATCACCACATGTGCAGACAGTTGGCGTGTCTGCTATTTCCCAGTCGTACCGTAAGTTAACTGCATCTCTGAATTATCTTTTGTTAAGATTATACTGTAGCTCTTTAAGGGAATCACGGTCAGCCTATTTGATGATCCTTTCTCAATGGCTAGTTCGACAGTTCGCTTTGTCTTTATCGGTATACAGGGTGTCCCAAAAAGCGGACTTCAGCATTCAAGTTTAAATTTTGAAAACAATATTAAGCAGTGAATCTAGTGTTTATTCTCGTTTAAAAGTGTATTCATTCAGCTTTCTTTGGACAAAAATTTGAGCAAATGAGTCACAGTTATGGTACATTAATCGATCGGGATTGGAAGTTTTTAAAACTGAGATAGCGCTTTAATTACATCACATGTTCACAATCTGCATCCAAAGTGACTATCTGGATTTCATATCTGGAAGCTGGACATTCATCTCATTTTTTATCAGTTTTCGTGATTCGTTGATCTTCTTTAATAATAAAAAGCGTGCATAAAATTTCGTTCTAAGACAGCTCAAAAGAAAGTACTAATCACTGTCTCATGCATTAAGTCATAAAATGTGGTGAATGCATTTATGGGTAGTTTAAGACTGACTAATGTTCACTTAATGTTTGCAGGAAAAGTAATTCTCCTTCTTGAAAATTATTTTATACTAATTAACAGAATTACACAAAATATCGACAAAGAACATGATTTTTTTCTGATTGAGATTCCCTTGATCGAAATTAAATGGATCTGATTGAAATTAAACTACCCATGTGGCACCAAATTATGTGCTTTTTTGGAGCATCTCAAATTGACCACTTCCGCTAAAATTGTTCCCGTGGCTTTATTAATTGCTTCAAGTAGACAAGGATTACCTCGTTCGAAAGGCAAGCCACAGAACTAAAAATTAGTCGCTCTATATGATCAAGTACTCATTCAGCAATCAGTCTTAGAAGTTGGACTCCGTTTTTTGGACACCCCGTAGAATGTTTCACCTGATCCATTCTCGGTTATACAATCATCCTTAATTAATGCATTATTAATGATGTATTCAACATTAGTTATTAAAAGAGGGATTATTTTTATGGTAGTGGGATCAGTGCCAACCTCTATTGGAAATCAGCAAATGTTGAAAAGGTTGTGTGTTTTTGAATAAAATTTTGATTGTTTGATTGGTAGTTTGGAGGTTATATTATGAATCAAACTGGAGTACGTTTTGCGACACCCGGTAATGGCACTCCTATAATAAACAAATCTTTCTTTGTAAAATCAAGATTGAAGTTATTTAACAAGATACTACCATTTGCAATCTAACCGTGACCAAACAAACGCTTTGTTTTATGTTGATTTCTGTTGATGTTTGGGCGCGTAAACGCCATGTTTTGTAATTACAAGTTTGCTCGCTTGCTTTAACTCTTTATGTCATTTTACATTAATTGAACGACATTTCATCATTGTTATGAGTTTTTATCTTACACCCGTCTTATCAACTTGAATTATTGTTGTAAATCGCAATACCCTAGTGTTAACTTCAACTATTTAGGCGAGCAAACGTCAATATTTGTTAAAACATGACGTTTACGCGCCCAAACGTCATGTAAATAAACACAAAACAAAACAGTTGATTGGTCGATACCTTGCAAATGATAGTATCTTGTTAAATAACTTTAACCTTGATTTTACAAAGAAAACGTGTTCATTATGGGAATGAATATATACCATTAAACGTAAAACTAAGCGTTTGATTGGTCACGGTTCACGGTAAATTGCAAATGTAGTGTAATGTATGGTAATTTAGGGTTTATTATATGGTAATTTAGGGTTTACAATATGAATACGTACGTAGGTCGTACTAGTATAAATAGCCTTGAAGAGTTTGAATAAGTGGGTTAGTATTGCACGATTGTTATGTAGTCTTTTATTGACTATATCTATGCGAGGTATGGAATCTTTACAATTTATTCTACAGTCTCTAGCTCAAGTTCTTGTCTTGTTCGGTCTAGTCAGGGCCGAAACTAGAACGTTAATTGGGGGGCGGGGTGTATAATCATACATTCATGTTCTGCCCAACGAGCTTCTTTTCAAATGAAATTCAAATTGATCAATTTGAAAAGAGATCCGTCGGGCAGAACATGAATATATGAATATACAACCCCCCCCCCCCCCAATTAACGTTCTAGTTTCGGCCCTGGGTCTAGTGTTTTTGAGTCGAGTTTTCGCTCTCTTTCGGCTACTCTGCCACTACTGCTGAAGTTCAAGTGTGGGGGTCTTTTTATACTAACGGTTGTAACATTCGCTGTGCACGTGTACGAAAAGGTGGGCCGATGTTAGCTAAACAATCAGGTTTCAGATAGTTGGTTTCTGAACTTTCGCACCAGCTCTCTTGTTTAAGGCGTCGTCGCACTGTCTTAGTCAACGATATGCTCGGTCAATATGATTTAAAAAGTGTTCAAAACTTAACTTATTTCGTTTATTTCTGTAGTAAAACTAAACATCTCCACATATGTGAACTTAACTTCAATGTTTGACTTTTACTTTCGAACAATTTTACAATACTACATTTTTGTGACGTAACGCTTTTATTACCTGACCGCGTTAAATACCTATACAAATGATTGACGGGAAAGCCTCAAATCTGTGCACGTGTCAGTACAAAGTTTGAGTTACATTGGAATTTTCCTTATCTAAATAATATCCGACCACCAAGTATTTTCCTCTTTAGGGACTGGTCCTAATGTAGCAGGGGCGGGGGTGGGGGGGGGAGGGGTGAGATTCAAAATTTTAAGGAATTATATTTTGCTACCCTGCCTTGCCTTGGGGAGAAAAATATATGACCTCCCCCGTGGTCGTGACGGAAAAATGCCTCCCCCCTTCTCACAATGAAAAACTACTGCAGTCCATACCATTAATTCAAAATATTACACCTTTTAACAATCTATGTGCTGTTATAATAGCTCGGTGGAAATTAAAGGCCATTTTCATGTTTACTCACAGTACGAAAAAGGTACCCTCGATTTACTATGTCGGATAGCTCTATTACTCGATTTCTATGCCTGAGACAAAGGAATCCAATTTATTTATAACACGTAAACTTTATATGTCTGATTATGTAAAGCGATCAGCGTGAAAGCCTAAAGGCGCTCAACTGTTTTGTCTTCAATAATAACAACCTGCTTCAGTCAATCAAGCATAATACAAATCTGAACTATCAACGTTAATACTAACTCTTTTCTTGCGATCTTTATATAGCATTTTGATTTATAGTCTGCATATATAAAATTAATTTTACCAAACCTAGGTTGAGTCCTCTGACAATGACTCGCCAATCTCTTGAAGAACGATGTCTTCAGTAGTTGACTCGTTCTCTTTGTCATTCAGATAGTGTCCAATTTAAGTTATCTCCTCTCCATTGAAGTTTTCTTCAACTGCAACTATTTCAGAACGACCGTTTAGCCTGATCTGCAGATGCAAAGCTATAGCTTCAACTTTGTCTAGCTTTTTACTCTTCTTGGTGACTGCCAATTTATGTTTGTCTATGTACTTATTAAGAGCATCTACGCGCTGTTTTGACAAAGAGCCATCTTTTAACATTTTGAACCAGTCGAATTCATCGCATGTCATATGATTTTCTCTTGCATTTCTGGCTTGCTTTTCCAACTTTCTTTTTTCACCCATGAGAACTAAGTGTTGAAGATGATGCAAATATTCGACTACCGCATTTTCATCCACTACGTAGGACTGTGAGAAACATTTCACCGCATCGCTGTCATCAGACAAGATTTTATTCTCTTTGTGAAGCTTCTTAAGCTGGGCTCTGGGATGGTAATCGTCTGGCTCTCGTTCCGTGCCCTGACTGTTCACTAATGGTGTTTTATCTGGAGGCAAATAATGAAGCTCTGGCAATTTGCTTATGTCAGGAAAAGGCCTAGGAGTGCACAGTAAGGATTCATCTGCTCGATACTCCTGGTACATTTCACCACTCGACATAGAAGTGGTATTGATATCATCCAGCTTCGAAAAGTAGTTGTGGCCAGGAACTTGGCTTTTCAACTTCTCTGATTTCGCTGATGTGTACGCGTGGAGGTATTTAGTGTTGAAGAAAAACTGCTTAGCTACATTGCTGGTAACTAAGGCCTTCATACAGTCACCTGCTGGGCCTGGCTCACCATCAATCCTAGTGGCAACATCATGTGAAATTCTCCATGCATTGCGCTCCACAGCTTCTTCTCGTTTCTTTATTTCTTCAACCGACAATAAGTCGATCTGTTCTTTATCTAACCCATCTGTCGCCTGAAAATAATTCCACCTGATCGTTTGACCAGTGACTAATGCCTCACCTATTGCGGCATTAGACCGTTCGGCTTCATTTTACCCAGAATCATGCGGAGCACGGTGGACCCTGTTGAGGTGAGTCCACCCATTTATGCGAGCCAACTCAGTGTCTCTGTATTTCACATCCACATTCGAAACGCCAACCCCAGGGCCGGCATCTGTGGCTTCGAGAATGCAGTTATACAGAAATGGCAAATGGAGTTGATTTATGAACTGTAGTGTCTTGTTGCTCAGTTCAAGAAGCAACTCGACTTGTGACCAGAATTCAACTGGGTGAGTAGAGGTTGCTGAGATTTTTTCACTAGCTTCTTTAATATTCTGTACTTGTGTGGTGAGCTGAGTTCCTTTGGAAATGTCTTCCGTGCATGAAAGATTAGTCATATCCTCATTCCAAACACCCTTTGCGCTGGAAAGTTGTGTCTGAAGCCAGTTCAATTTTTCTTCTTCGTACTTACGGAAAGGACAGTCCGGCTCATTTGCCATGCACAATACATCATTTTCGAGTGTGCAATCTTTATAGTAAAATAAAATATCATGAACACGCTGACAAAGTTGTCGGACTGGAAGGGCAGATGCATCTTCGATGTTTGTCTGGACTTCTTGCTCAAACAGTTGAGGGAATTCCCATTTGATTTTCAGAAAATCAGAGGCCCACACACTTCCTGAACTGCCAATAAAATACTTTGGACGAACAGTTACGACAGTTTGGTCTTCAGTATGTACAAATCTTTGCTCCTCCCAATATTTTCAACTTTTTCTCGGATAAATCTGAACGAGGAGGGTGTCTGGTGAACTTTGGGCTCGCTGTTAAAATCATGTTGTGGCAACTGTTTCTGTTTTTGTGGGTCAGCAACATCAAATATCACACCCTTTTTTACATCTCGAACTCCCACACCGGTGCTTGGTCTTAGATAAGCTGTATCATCAAAACTGATAATTAAACTTTGATTGTTATTTTCGGGCTTGAAAATATCATGTTTCACATTTCGGATGTGAGCGCGCTGGTGGTGTGTTGATATTGTTGAATGCAATTCTGTTTTAGGAGGTTTCCGTGCACGAAACAGCGATTTGCCACAGTGTAACTTGGCAGCTCTTGATCTTACACACTTTGGTCTAGCCAGGTTTAACACGGTTGTGGCAGATTTTATCAATTTCTTTCCTCTACGAAACAGGTTGTAATTCGCTAATGATAGGAAATGAGACTTTTTAACTCGATGACCTGCGTACAATACTGTATCATGACGTCTTCCATGGACACTACTTGTTTCTTATTATAAAGATCAATGCCCAACATAGTGCTTTGAGTAAGGCCATAAAAACAAGATTTAAAATAGAAATTATTTATTGTGACGTTTCGTCTTAACTTAAGACATCTTCAGACAAGTGGATAATATTACATACAAAGTTTAAATATATATCTATGCTAATAGTGTTGTTATATTTACAAGGTGTAAAATTACAAGGGTTAAATAAAAATATAGACGTGTGAAGGTGGATAGGACATTACAAACACACACAACATAAACGACAAATTAGAAGAGGTTAAGAGGAATAGAGTTGCCTTGAACGTTTAGATTAGGTTTGTATTTATTAATGAGGAGACTCTCGTGTATCATTAATTCGTATGAGTCTGAGGAGGAAGAAAGAATTTGAAAGTCGTCAAAGCTAGCAGGGTGCCCAGAGGCGTTTATATGGGACAGAATACTAGACATAGCTGGGTTGGTTGAATGTTTTCCCGTGATTGGAGAGATACCCAGATGTTCAGATATCCTAGTGTGTAGATGGCGCGTGGTTTGACCCACATACGACGCGGAACAGCATCGACACTTGAATAAGTATACCACACTGGATCTCAAGTATTTGGGAACTTTATCCTTGAAGGGAAAAAAGGAAGAGATTCGTCTGGAAGAACGAAAGACGAATCTAATGCCAAGATGAGGAAAAGCAGCGTTGCAGAGTCGGTTGATTTGAGTGCGTATCTGTAGAGAATGTATCCCTGTGAATGGGAGGCAAAAATATCTCTACAGATACGCACTCAAATCAACCGACTCTGCAACGCTGCTTTTCCTCATCTTGGCATTAGATTCGTCTTTCGTTCTTCCAGACGAATCTCTTCCTTTTTTCCCTTCAAGGATAAAGTTCCCAAATACTTGAGATCCAGTGTGGTATACTTATTCAAGTGTCGATGCTGTTCCGCGTCGTATGTGGGTCAAACCACGCGCCATCTACACACTAGGATATCTGAACATCTGGGTATCTCTCCAATCACGGGAAAACATTCAACCAACCCAGCTATGTCTAGTATTCTGTCCCATATAAACGCCTCTGGGCACCCTGCTAGCTTTGACGACTTTCAAATTCTTTCTTCCTCCTCAGACTCATACGAATTAATGATACACGAGAGTCTCCTCATTAATAAATACAAACCTAATCTAAAC
The DNA here is from genome assembly GCA_963855995.1 of Muricea muricata. NCBI lineage: Eukaryota > Metazoa > Cnidaria > Anthozoa > Malacalcyonacea > Plexauridae > Muricea > Muricea muricata. The sequence continues at coordinate 5,946,322 of OY979728.1, read as the reverse complement.
GTTCAAGGCAACTCTATTCCTCTTAACCTCTTCTAATTTGTCGTTTATGTTGTGTGTGTTTGTAATGTCCTATCCACCTTCACACGTCTATATTTTTATTTAACCCTTGTAATTTTACACCTTGTAAATATAACAACACTATTAGCATAGATATATATTTAAACTTTGTATGTAATATTATCCACTTGTCTGAAGATGTCTTAAGTTAAGACGAAACGTCACAATAAATAATTTCTATTTTAAATCTTGTTTTTATGGCCTTACTCAAAGCACTATGTTGGGCATTGATCTTTATAATAAGAATACGTTTTCCGCCTGGCACGTCTCTGGCTACTACTTGTTTCCTCAATGCATTTAGCTATAAATTCCTCATCTTCGGTGTCCAAAGACTTACTAGCACCCGCACCAAGCTTTCGTCGTTTCACTAGTCTTTCTTTAACTGATGACAGTGCAATCCTCCGTTTTCTTTGTTGAAAACGCCGTTTGCTTTGGCTATTAACTTGCAACATATCTTCTTGAATATGCTTTACTCTTTCTTGCAAACTTTCTTTGTCTGCGCGAAGATCTGCTCTTCTTCCTTCTGACATCAGGCTTTCTTTCTTGTTTAGCTTTTTTCAGTTGCATCAATTTTTTTATTCAACTACTCGAGCCTAGCTTCATCCATTTCCTTAATTGTTTTCTCCGCTGCAGTGACAGCATCTTGACACTCCTTTGATGCATAAACAGCTTTTGCCAGAAAATGCACAGCATTGTCAGGTTTTATTCCAAGTTTGTAAACTTTCTTCCGTGATGATGTTGCAAAAATCATAGCCTTCTGAACGGACTTGTCATACTCGGTGTCCATTGATTGCAAGACGTGTTTAAGTGTATCAGCATTTAAATCAAATCTTGAGAAACTTTCATGATCTTCAGATTCAAGGCGCTCAAGTTCACAGAGGAAATTACTCAAATCCACAGTGGCATTCTGTAAAATAATGAAACGTTTGCCGAACAAAGTTGTGACATAGATGCAAAGGCCATGCTCGTTGTGCAAAAGATGATCTCTAAACTCTTTGTCTTCCACTTGGCGCTGAACAAAATCACAGTATATACCATATGCATCCTCGTATGGCAGATAACCAAAACTTTTGTCTCCATCACATTTTGCCAGCAACTGTCGAAGAATATACAATAGACCTTCCAGTGATCGACGCTTTATACCATGACAATTTTTGAGAAAGATCAGAAGTCCTTCGAGCTTCTCTGCGTTTTCATTTACGCAGCAATTTTGGAGCGATTTTCTTACTGTAGCCGATAATGTGCTTTCTGATCTGTTATTACTTCTTTTCTCGGAAAAACTCAGCTTGCTTTTATCAATGATTTCGCAGTTTTCGCTTGACATTTTATTCATTGAATACCGGTGATTAGATCGATTAAAATACTGCTTCATTTCATGAGTCTATGGACTTTTTGGGCAGCGAAACATCCAAACCATTATAGCAATGACACATGAAGTACTTCCTTTGCAGCACTTCAATAATCAAGATGGCGGAACGAATAGATCTACTAGTAGATCAAATTTCTAACAATATTAAGTATGCAAATGAAGATATCGCCGTATTTTAATATATGCGGACTTGGAAAAATACAAAGATGTTTTTGAAACGTCTGGCTTGAGAAAGATCGATCATCTTGAAGATGTTCAAGAGGAGACCTGCACAAGTTCGGTAAGATCACTATTTAAAATTAAGATTTAAGATCATATCGATGCAATTTAATTGATAGCCTCGTAGATCTTTCTGATCTATGAACATTAATCTGTATTCTGCTATAACTGACAGGCAAGTGTTATATTTTCCCTGTCATTTTATAGGTCTAACAGAGTTTGAAGTTCGGCGGTTTGTTCGAAAGAAACCGGAATATTTTAATGAACGTGCTAAAGGTACTAGTACTGCAGTTAACGTTAGAGTCACTATCAATCCAAATATGAACAACCTTGAAAAGGCGTCACAGCATTCCTTGAACCCATTGAAGTCGTATCTTTCACCCCCACAATGGAAAGTGCCAGCAATGGGGTATGTGCCCAACGCGACAACCGAACGAGCTTGTTTTATGAACTCCCTATTACCAGACTTCTTTACCTTAAAATTTAAGCACTGTAAAAATGCCAAAGATTTTTGCATTCACTTTCACTCCACCGGAGGGCAAATCTATCAGATAAAACAGAAAATTGATAATCTTGGCAAAAACATTGATTCACTATTGTATACTAAAAATCCTGCTGCAGCAGGATCACTTCTTGAAGAAGATTACACTGTCATACCAAGTGACAGTATAAGAATGAAGCAAAACATTGAAAGAGTTGAGAAAATTACTAACCAATTAGAACATGTGTTTAATGAGATCAAAGAGAAGGATGGGAAACTTTTTACTGTTTCTGGAAAATTGAAGAGTGGTGAAAATTGTTCTCACAAGGAATTTGATAAATATATTGGCCAAGTCCATCAGCTCAGAACCAAAGCTGGGAGTATTAAGGAAAAACTTGAATACTTACAAGAGAAATGTAAACGCTTGTTTACATCCACCTTTTCGAGACCAAGAACGAAAAAAAAGAAAACAGAAAGAAAACAGGAGAAAGGCAAAAAAAACTACAGAATCAAGAATGGAGTTCAGTTACAAAGCTGTACTGCAAATGATTGCTCCTCAACATGAATGGTCTGTTGAAGATCCTATTCATCCAGAAGATTTGAACCTTGAAGCAATAGCAGGACTTTCAAAACACAAAAAATCATACATTGCTTTTGCTTTTCAACAAAACGTGTTAACACATGCAGCACAAAACACCATCAAGGAACACCTTTCTTTTTGTCTTGATGATGAAGATGAAGGGACAGAGAGCTTGAGTGCTGATATAAACAGTACAAATAGTGAGGATATGTCAACAGATGATAGTATAAATGGTGACAGTGAAGATATTGATGACTTTGAGGAAAACAATTGATATAAACCTCCCTGCTAAATTATGACCAGTCCCTTACCAAACATTGACAAAAGTTCAAGTACCATTAACTATACTGTGAGCCTAAGGGAAGAGATAATTGACATGTAGTGAAAGATATGATGTTAATTTGCCTATCTTTCGTTGCAAAAACCAAATATGCTCCTTATCTTTCCCATAGACGTATGTACTGTTTATTTAACTTGGGGAACTTAACTTGACTATTTTTATGCCACTTATTTACTGCTTCGTAACACGATATTCAAGATATTACAGTAGTAACGGTAGATTGCTAATAGTAGCAACAATATCAACCCATTATTATGTAGACTGCCATCGGATATTAAGTATTCTGTAATCTGTTTTGCTCGCTACTAGTAAGATATTAGCCCTTATCACATACTTGTGCCTTTATCTGGGCGATAACACGGTGAAATAAAAACGATATGTCCCGTGATATCGTTTTTTGTCCCGTGATATCGTTTTTCGTACCACGATATCACTTTTTGTCCCGCTCAAAACAAAGACGGCGTCCGACTGAAGGATCGACAGAGAAATAACAATAAAAATATAAAATAATACAAGGAAAATAACACAAAGAAATTTGCAGCTATTAAAAGATAAGTTATTTTTGGTTTGTTTTTGTAATTTCTACCTGTTTAGCGTATTTTAAACAATAATTTTGAATTCATTTTGAAATGTACTCGAAGTGTGAATAATTTGAAAATATAGATAAAGGCACAAGTATGTGATAAATAGGTTATCGCATTCGAGTTAATATGAGTTTTATCGCTCTCGTTACGACACATATTTTGTCCCTCGTTCGCTGCGCTCACTCGTAACAAAATATGATATCGTCTCTCGAGCGATAAAACTGATATCACCTCGCCTCTCATATGATAACCTATACATATCCTACTAGTAGAGAAAACAAGATGGCGGCTGAAAGTTTTTCGATCGCAAAAAATCTTGTTTTGAGCATTTTGGCAGCCTTTGTTGGCCATACGTACAACACATAAACTTAGATAAAGTTTTTAAAGGTTATTTCTTGATTTAAATGTCACCTAAACAAGTATAAAATGCATTTTTTACGAATTAATACTGAATCCCAAAAGCTGGAAAAGATTATACATGTTTTAAATTGCTATAATAACAAAAACTGTGCTCAATTTTGCGGTCAACGAGCGTTTGTTTCGCCCAAAACATTTATATTTTTTAAGAATTGGAAACTTTTGGAAAAATTTGTTTGAAACACAATTTTAAATAACGATAACTCGTGTTTTATGCGGTATTAGCTGAAGTTGTTTACATTGCTAAACTGACTAATAAGTATGCTTTTTTAAATATAACTGCACTGCGAAATGTTTTGGTAGCAGTACGTTATCTATCACCTGATATACGATTCGAGTTCGTAGAATAACTGTTAAACATTATAGCTTTATTTAAAACTAATGATCTAAACATAGTGATTTGCTATTTATTAAACCTGAGTGCACAGAACGTGACCATCTAATCATCTGATGTACAGTACATTGCAAAGCTCGTGTATAAACTACATGGCTATTTTGTTTCTATATGTATTGATCATGGAGAGGCAGGAAAACTAGAGTGCTCAGAAACACCTACTCACATGGCACGCAAGTACTGTAAACACTTGCACGTCCTGTATTATACTTCCATATTCTTCAATTACCGTAATATTGTCTCATTCTGACTTAAATCGTCAGTTTGTAACATGAAATTAATTTCAACCAGTATAGTCTCTTACTTAAATTAAAGCTACATATGTCAAAGCACACACAGTAAGTAATTAAAAAAACCACAACTATTTTAAATCATCCCACTACCTTTGATTTATGTCTTACTGTTTACAGTGCATTAAAATAAAGACTATCTCTAAATTTTAGGCGTTTTTACAATTAAGACATGGTCTTAATTTTAACAAAAGATCATCATGGCCAGAAATTTAAGACATTGGCACTGGACATGACGTGATTGTTTGAACAAATATGGCTGCCACAATTAGCATTAAAACATGGGAGTTAATGAAAAATTTGCAAAATACAACCGCAATACCGTACTAAAAGCATTTGCCGAGTTCGAATAATCTTTGCAAGGGCTTCGTTATTGCATTGCCGTACTTTTTTTCATTAATTCGTACGTGGAACTGGTTACATTTTAAACAACTATTTTCCGTTCATTCCTTCTTAATAGTTCTCTTCATTATCTGCCATTTTCGCGCAATAGCTATACTTTAGTGTCACCAGTTGGATCCCATCTGTTCTTGGGGCAGTTTGCCGGGTTCGTTTGGCAATTAATATATGTTCGACCACTTCCACAAAAATTTTCAAAGCTGTTTGTTTAGTCCAACAGATTACATTTTCGTGATTAATAACGCGAAATTCTTAACTCGTTGCTGTAACAATTACAGCACAAATGTTTATGTTCAACCAAATTTCCACCGAATGAAATCCAATTTTTATAAAGATGTATTCCAGTAGGTTCTCCATGTTTGGTATCAAAATAAAGCTTAGAAACCAGGCTTTAAAACCGTGCAAAGCACAGCATTAGCAAAGCGTTAGCATTTTTGCGAACTAACGCTGCCCTCACAATAGCTAGCGCACGGGCGATATGTCTTAAATTTCTGGCCATGGTTGCTTCAACATTAGCAATGAAATTATTTGAAGAACAATAAATTATGAAAATGAAAATTCATGATGAATACGCCAAACATTCACTGACCAAATGATTCCTAAATTTTATTGAGCTTTTGCCCGCCACACTGCAGCCTTCAACGGGAAACAAGAAATAAGAGGTTCTTGTTTTCCAATCAAGCCGAATATAGTATGAAAAATTATTTTGTCAGGGAACTTTTGTATTTAACAAAGAATATACCAAATTGTAACATCTGCACTAGCAAATCTAATGAATAGCCATACATACATGGATGTTGCCACAAAATCACTATCCAGTTTCTCATTTTTGTTTGGTCCAGCTAGAGAAGCTTCCATCTGAAAGAAAATTTCACTTTAGCAATTGAAAAATAATATCCAATTTTTCTATTTACAACGGTAAATCTCACTTTAAAAAGGTAATGTACAGGGTGTCCCAAAAAATCACCCCCCCCCCCCCCTAACGTTAAACTTTACAGCATACTTATTTAAGCAATACGCCAAGTTTGTAAATTGTTACTCTCTAGCAAAAGTTTAACATCATATCTTCCTGAGTTCAAATTTTCAGATCAAAATGTTTAAACCTGTTATTTTTGCAGCAATTCAAAGAAGCAGGGTCAAAATTCTGACTTGTGCAAGTTTTGCAAAATTTATTAACAGTAAAGGTTCCAAGAAATTACTGTACAGTGTGAAATTGTTTAACAACACATTTAATCGACAAGGTTTACAAATAACGAAATAGACCGGAAACTAGTGTCATTGTCACACACGAATAAAGCATGCAGGGAAAATGCAATCCATTCTCTTGCGTCATGTGTGTTCAAAAATGGTTGGACAACAACTTACTCGGGAGCAAAGTAAGTTTATGGTGCTATCTTATCAACAAACAGGAAGCCAGGTTTTTAAAACGCCTCCAGCTAACGTTGACAAGCTACGAGAGCGAATCGTTAATGAGTTTGTAGTACTGCGACGAACGAGGATGGCTACACAGGCAATGAGAGACACGAGAACAAGAGCAATACGATGCGTGGAACTTGAAGGCGGACACGTTGAAGGAAGGAATTGATGATATTAATAGCAGGCATTTTTTGGGACACCCTGTACAGTTAGCTACTTGATATATTAGATAAAATAACAATTATAAAACGCGCATACCATACTTCACATTACAATCTAGGACTATATACAAATACGATATGGCTTTAGAATTTCAATAAACCTGGTTTCGCCCATTCCTTACTTCTATAGCAGAAAATGTAATGGCTGTATGTCGATCTCATAGCAATAGTAATTATTCTTCTAATTAGGTGTCTAGTATGAGTCTTATCTAAATGTATGTCCTCCACCATGTTCAGGAAAGCAGCAGATTTATTGTCGAAGACGCCAAGTGCACTAATGGAAGATTTATAAATTTTACAGAGTCCAATTTCTTCCTTTAATTTGATCCAGAATTAGTTTCTTATATTTCAAATGTTTGCGGTTTATGTTATTTCTGACGTTAGTTTCGTATCCAACGTACGGTTACCTCCAAGATATACAGACAATTGTCTTTAGTTAAGACTAGCAGGACAAGACGATAATCATCACCAGTAATAACGGCAGGAATAGGAAATGATGGCAAATCAGCGTAAATGTTCTGAATATGTTGTGATGGTAGGTTATTGGGGATAAATTTAAAGATTCAATCGTGCCACTGCATAAAAAGGTCTAAATAGGAACTGCAACCAGCAACGTGCAACAGAGATTCAGCGCTAAGACAGAACGAGCATTCGTAAGACGATGTGAGTCCCCATCCTGCAAGTCTCTACGGGTTAGTAGCAATTTTTTTATATAACGTATGGTGAAGTTAAAATGTTTTTAGGGAGCTTGGATTGACGAGTTTACCGGATCGTGTTTACTTGAGTCTTAAGGCGAAGAGAATCTCGATATACTGGTGAAGAATGAGCCTTGAGACGTTGGTTGGCTAATTTACTTTCTTGACTGTCACGGAATGATTTAATTTCTTCCTTCGTCGAGCTCTATTGATCATATTGGATATTAGTATTTTTCAGGTCAATTTCCAGATGTGGGTTATAGATGTTATATGTAAACAACGAATTTGAGTGTTTCATCTAGAGATGTGCCGATCACGAAAACAGCCGATTAACATTGCCGATTAGTTGGTGGCCGATTATTTCGTATAATCGGCCGATTAATCGGCATGAACGATTACGTACTGAATCCACGCAGTTCAACACTGCGCGCTTTGTCTCGTTGTGCTTTATGTTTAGCATTCACGAATTCTCATTCACTTGGCTCTGTGTTTTTTTTTATTCAGGCTTTAAAATCCCAATTAAATTAAAATAACAAGGCTTATAGTAATTTTACTATAAAGATAATCAAGGAAATATTCGCACTCATAATTTGAAAAAAGAACGACTGACGCCATCTAAAACGGCCCCACTTAATTTACTTCCGGATGTCGTTCGTGTTTATTTATTTATTTATTTCTTCAAGTTTAGCCGTTAACACAAACATAAACACAATAATTACACAAACAAGAAAACGACTCAGGAACACTACCACAGCGTGAGCCAATTACGTTAGTGACCTGTTACAGAACAAATATAGAATGTCATGTAAAGTACAACAACAAGAAATAAGGTTGCAGCATAATAAATTTTACACCCAACGGAGAGGACACTAAAGAGACACACACTATACGCTATACACACTACACACAACACCAAATGCTAATATTATAGTTGGGCTGCAATGAACAATTATTAAAAACAACATTTCTTTCTTCCTGCAAGCTGTCCTGCTTTATGACCCTTTACACAAACTGATTTCCAAGTCTGCATATTGTCCTGATCAAATACAGTCAGTGTTGTACAGACATGCTTCGAAGGTCAGAAATGATATGTCCGGTTTCCGGAGCTCATCAGGAAGGGTGTTCCATACTCGCGTTACTCGTACGAAGTAACTGTTCTGGTGACACAATGTTCTAACTTTCGGGATGTTGTATGTAATTATAGAGTTATTAGTTGAGCGTAGATTGAAGGTGGTGGTCAGACTGTCAATTTGTTCCGGTAAGATATCAGATTTAATTAAACCATGCGCGATTTAATAAAACCAATCTTGTTTTTCGGATACAATGGCTTGAGGTCTATTTCTTTTATTTGACTTGTTAATGAAGACACTAGTTCCGATTTATGTTTATCATCAGACATTTCATAATCTCAAAGTATCTTCTTAAGTAACAAAATGATTTTCCAATTTCAATGACGGGGATAAAGTTGTTTATGATCTTTTTGGGAAGATACTGGACGGATATGGCAAGAGGTTTTTTGATGCCAAAGGTAGAACATTTATCAACCCGAATAATCATGCCAGACCATTGACACCAGTTCTTCATGAATTTGTCGTCTGGTGAGGGTTTTTGATAACAACAACTTATTTTAGTACAAAATTTCAAATGACATATATCAGTATTTAAAAAGATCATGAACTGCTACAACATTTTCGAGCTATATACCATAGCCTTGTTCATTTATGCAAATTACATAATTGTCAACAGCACGTCACACAGGAAACAATCTCAAACCAAATCAGTACTTTGTATGCCACCCTTTTGGCTTGAATAACTGCCTCTATACGACTGGGCATTGACCTTATGTATTTAAGCAGTTTATCGGTGGGATTCTTGCCCAACAAATATTGTCCAAAGGATTTACGTCGGGTAATATGGGAGGGTGGTCCAACAAATCATAATTATTACGCTCAAGGAACTGCAGATTCTTCTTAGCTGTATGTACAGATGCATTGTCTAGCATGAAAATGAAAGACTGCCGGCCACCTTGGAGTTTCATAGTGGGCTCCATTCATGACGTAATATGCGAAATAGACTTTTGCGTATACTTTTCCTTCCGACCTTTTTAGTTTGTCCATACCAACACCACTCATACAGTGCCAGACAATGATACTTCCTCCTCCGTGTTTGACAGTAGGTTTAAGGCACTGGTGTTGAAACTCCTCACCAGGTCGCCGCCGCACATACACTTTACTACACTTAGGGAAAAGACTAAATGGACTTCGTCAGACCGTATCACTTTTAACCACTTATCAGCTCTCCAATGCCTCTTCGAGAAAGCATAATTTAGACGCGCCTGCGCATTTATCTCACTTATTAACGGGCAAGACAGGCAGGACAGGCAGGACAGGCATGAAAGGCATGACAGGCAGACAGACAGGACAGGCAGGACAGGCAGGGCAGGCAGGACAGGCACACTGAGCTTTACTGATATATCTGGAGGAGCGGCTCCTATACTTGCTTCAGTAATCGGAGTGTCGCCAAAAACATGGCGGATTTCGGCCTCTGCTGACGCCAGATCCACGCCATATGGTTCCTCAGCCTAAAGGTATTTGCCACTGACTGGGCTCAATTGTAAAGCAGGCTCATCTTTCACACCCCCCTAATTGTTTTTTTTTCAAAAATTTTTTTGTCTTTTAGTTTTCGCTGTAAATTTTGGGGGTTTTAAAAGCTTTTTTCACGTTTGCTGGACGCTTCACCAACTTTTGAAAAACTTATGCGCAAGTTTTACAAGTTATCGCATACAGGAAAGGACAAAAAACCTCGAAATATATTGGTAAAAACAATATTTCAAGGGACAATTGGATCGGTATAAAACCGAAAAATTTGCAGTTCTCATTCACGAGCAAAAAGCAAAATATTTCCAGCTAAAAGTGTTGAGTATAACGTATTTTAAGCCACGAGTATTTTTGTCTTTTAGGTCCGCGTTGTTGTACATCAACATTTGTTATATGGTTATGTTTGTATACCTGGTTTTTACAATCATGCTGTAATGTTTTTGAAATTGCTTACATTCATCGGCATCTTGTTTTCATGTGAACGTTGTATACATCAAGGCTTTTTGTTTCTTAACTGTCTTGAATGTTTATAGTTTAAGCAAATTTATAGTTATATAAATTTAAGTTAATGAAGCAACGTGTTGAAGGTAAGCTTTTATGTAAAAGGTGCGAAAAGATAGTTCCTTCCGACTACGTCAATGAGATAATCCCATCTTATCTTATCGAGTTATAATAATGGCTGAAAGCCAAACTAGCTGCATGCCGTTCACGTGTAATGCTCGTGTTATTGCATAGGCATGTAAAACCTCCTGTGGTGTGGACGGGAATTAACCAATGATAAGGCTTATTCCAGCACAGGGTACTTGCGCAGATTATGCGGATCATATCATAGGACCACCATTCACAGTTAGCACTCGTGCAGTAAACTTGTTTAAGAAAATTTTAGAAAATTATAGTATTTTCGCTTGTCGTATTCGCGATGCCTCCAGTTCGCAACAGGAGAAGAACGCTCGCGGACAACGATGTCACAATAGAGGATTTACGACGAAGGTGCGAGGAAAAAGGCCTTTCAACTACAGGACGAAAAGCAACGTTAATTTCGCGTCTGCAACAACACGCTTCGGACAATACGAATCCTGGCACTTCCACGAGATCAACTGTAGAACAAAATGAGCCCGGTCTTTTAAACGACGCACAGCTCTCCCAGATCCAATCGATCGTATCACGCAGCATCGAGCAAGCCATGAGTGAAATCGCTACCAATGCCGCGCGTGCAGCTGTGAATGCCATACAAAATTCGCCACAACAGTTAACCCCGTCAACGTCTGTCGAACACCCTGCCATATCATCCCACAATATCACGGACGCTCCAATCTCATCTTTGGCCGACGTTGGACAAGCAGCACTATCGGTTCCAGTAGTTGATTTAGCCAGTTCAGAAGCGACGCCACGGTATGGGCACGCCGCGCTCGATGTTCCAGCTGCGTATGTTAAACAGATTCAAAGTGGTGAGTTTTTTGATTTGTCAAAACTATTACCAAGCGATTTTCCTGCCACCGATGACGGGGAGCCCGTCGTCCTAACCCTAGAGAATTCAATAATAAGGGTTAAGAAATCTAACCCCCCAACCCAAAAGATTACAAACATTGAACAATGGACAACAGCATTTACGACTTACATGGGTGTGTTGACGTCTAAATTTCCTGGGAGGTCACAAGAATTACTGCAGTATATGTCTTTGATTCGCCATGCTGCCCAAACCCATAGGGGTCTTGGTTGGTGTATCTATGACCACAAGTTCCGGCGAAAAGCAGCTTTAAACGCAACTCTAAAATGGTCAGAAATAGATCAGCAACTATGGCTCTGTATCTTCACGGTTTCTCCTGAAATGTTGAGGCGGGAATATCCGCTTTTTTCAAATGGACCCCAACTTACAACCTCCTCAGGGGCCGTTAGAGGGGGTATCTGCCATGAATATAACCGAAAAGGCTTATGTAAATACACCCAGTGTTCCTACCGTCATGTGTGCAACAGATGCTCAGGTAGCCATCCAGGATACCAGTGCAGCCAACGCCCACCAGAATATGACCACTCCACCAACAGCCGCCAGCCCGCCAGATCAAAGAAACACTAAGACTGATAATAAGTTACCTACACCTATTTTAATTGATAATTTAGAATATGCTCTTACTGATCACCCAGATAAACAATTTGTAGTTCAAATTTGTAATAATTTAAGGGGTGGTGCACGAATTGGTTTTGAGGGGCAAAGAGCTCCAAGGTTCTCTCGTAACTTACCAACAGCTTTGGCTGACCCAAACGTGGTAACACAAAATTTGGCACATGAAATTTCTTTAGGCCGGGTGGCTGGTCCCTTTGATACCCCACCTTTCCCAAATTTTCAGGTTTCACCAATTGGCTTGGTTCCAAAAAAGAACTCTGACAAATTCCGGACAATTTTTCATCTCTCTTTTCCTAAATCAGGTATGACCAGCATAAACAGTGCTATTTCTAAAGATGATTTTGCTTTACAGTATGTCACAATTGACCATGCTATCGAAGGCATAAAGCATGCAGGCCAGGGCTGTTTTTTAGCTAAGACTGACATAGAATCTGCATTTCGACTTATTCCTGTTCATCCCGACGACTATGAATTACTAGGCATGCATTGGAAAGAAAAATTTTATTATGATAAAGTGTTACCTTTTGGCCTCCGAAGTGCACCCTATCTCTTTAATCAACTTTCTGATGCAGTTGAGTGGATATTGATTAATAAATGTCAGATTTCCTTTGTATGTCATATCTTAGACGATTTCCTAATTATCGAACCTCAAGCTGACATCTTACCCATAGATAGTTTATGCCAACAAAGTCTTTCGGCCATGTTGATGACCTTCAAAAATTTGAATATTCCCATAGCACCAGGTAAAACACAAGGTCCATTGCAAGTTCTTGAATTTATGGGTATTATTTTGGATTCTCTGAAGATGGAAGCTCGCCTTCCAGCTGATAAAATTAATCGTTTGTCATTACTCATACAACAATTTGAAAATAAGCATTCTTGTACATTAAAAGAATTGCAATCATTAATTGGTAGCTTAAATTTTGCATGCAAAGTTGTCCCACCAGGTAGGCCCTTTTTACAACGTATGATTGATTTAACCAGAAATATTAAGAAGTCTCACCACCACATAAAACTAAATGCTGGGTTCTACAAGGATTTACAGATGTGGAAGATTTTTATTTCAAATTGGAATGGGGCAAATTTTTTCATTTCATCTACTTGGGAAGGGTCTGACTTCTTAGAGCTACACACTGATGCATCCGGATCAAAAGGCTATGGAGGGATTTTCAAATCTAAGTGGTTTCAGGGGACCTGGCTTGCCCAGCAACAGTTAGGCTCGGCTGGCATAAGCATTGCATGGCAGGAACTATTTGCCATTGTAGTTGCATGCCAAATTTGGGGGGAACTCCTCTGCGAGAAACGAATTCTTTTTAACTGCGATAATGAAGCAGTGGTTAGCATGATCAACACCAAACGTTCACACATCCCTAGGGTTATGGACCTAATACGCCACTTAACACTTCTCACAATGCAATACAATTTCTACATAAAAGCCCAGCACATACCTGGAAAACGAAATGCAATTGCTGATTCTCTTTCTCGTTTCCAGCACAAACGGTTCAGAGAGCTGGCACCACTAGCAGATCCCAACCCATACCCGATTCCAGCTGCACTTCTAACCATTTAAATAAGGACATAGAAAGGTACATAAACTTGTCAATGGCATCATCTACCAAGCAGACATACTCGTCGGGTGAAAAACGTTTTCTAGAGTTTATACATTTATTCAAAGGTAGCACAATGCAACGATGTCTTCCTGCCTCTGAAGCTTTACTGACTGAATTCGTTGCTTATTTGGCAAAAAACATCAAACATTCTTCAATAAAAATCTATTTAGCCGCCGTCCGTCATTTTCATATTCGTCAAGGTTTTCGCTTAAATTTTCAAAAAATGTCTCGCCTTCAGCTGGTCTTGCGCGGTATAAAGAGATCTCAGGGAGGCGAAATTCAAATCCGTCTACCTATTACGATTCACCACATGAAATTATTTCATCTGCTACTTTCAATTCCGTCCACTGAAAACTATAGTTCAATTATGATTTGGGCCGCCATGACTTTGGCTTTCTTTGGCTTTCTCCGACTAGGAGAGTTAACCTGCAACTCAAAGTTTAATCCGGAAGTACATCTGACACTAAGGGACGTTCTACTAACACCAAGCGTGAATCCAGTGTCTATGACAATCCGGATTAAAGAATCCAAAACCGATCCTTTTCGTATTGGGCAATCTATAACAGTAGGAGCATGTAACTCTCCGCTATGTCCGGTCTTAGCTATGAAACGGTATCTTTCAACAAGAAAAATTGACAATGGCCCATTATTCGTTCTTTCCTCGGGTAAGCCTTTGACAAAGCAACTTCTGACATCTGAGACACGGTCACTGCTTCAAAAATCTGGTTTCAATGCAGCGCATTATGCTGGTCATAGCTATCGAATTGGGGCAGCAACAACCGCAGCTGCCGCTAAATTGCCATCGTGGCTAATCAAAACCTTAGGACGTTGGACATCTGATTGCTACGAACGATACATAAAAATTCCTCCTGTCACTCTATCTGGGGTATCAGCCACTCTAACAAGTGGCTTAGCGTAAAAAAAAAAAAAAAAAAAAATAAAAATAAATAAATAAATAAATAAATAAAAAAAAAAAAAAAAAAAAAATGGGAGAGAAGGGATTCGTCTATGGGGAATGCACATTGTGCATTTGTGGGGATGAAGTCTCTAAAATGTCAACTTCAGCCCCATAGACTCAATACGTCACATATATACAACATCTACCTGAGGACTGTCCATAGGGGCCTAGCGCCCCTTGGTCAGGTTAAGGACTGTTCATTGGAGTTTTTATGCTCCCTGGACAGGTTGGGGCCTAAGGACTGTCCAAGTGTTGTTATCTTGGTCAGGTTTCGTCAGGGATTGGCCACCCCTGGCAAGGCTCTATTACAGAGCATTTTCAGTTCAGAATCAGTGCAGCATAGGATGTGACATGAGTAGGGATGAAGCCATGCATTATACAATTAGAGTCTTCTTACCCCAGAACCCCTTCTCCCACATAAGCTTTGCATTTTTGAAGTGTTACTTTTTATTCAACAGCTTGGGTCATTAACTGTAGATAGTAGAACTGAAAGTCTTGCATTTTACAAATATTTTGCAATTTACATACACGTTTTTGTGTCTTCTATAGTATTTTTTGCAAATAGTATTGTATATAATTTTGCTCACAACGTTCAAGCATATAGTTCAAGTATGCTTGCTTGAGTCAAGCTTTCTCTCTCTTTCCCCCCTATGTTTAAGCTTGTGTTTTCTTGAATAAACAGTATATAATCTGACTATTATACTTGTTTACCTCAAAACCATTCCACAACAATACAGCTGAAAGATGTATTATTTGTTTAAACTATTTGACTACCAACAATCCACAGAGATAAATACTCCACACAAGAAATAAGTACTACCTGTAATATGTGATATGGAGTGAGGGAATTGACTGCTGACAATAAAAGTGCAGTATTAAGATGCCTAATCTAAATCCCCAATTGGGTGGAAAGGATGAAGCTCTCATCTCTCCATTATCCATCTTGTGCATTCCCCCTCCTTTTCTCCTTATGATTTCTACTGATTTTGAATTTTGTTAACAACTTATTAAATAATGTATTCTTGTTTACTACAAAACTAATCCACAGTGATACACTTTTGTGAAAAAAGTGAAAAGTGAAAAAATTCAAGGTTTGGTAATTATCAAACTAACAATGAGTCATTGAAGAAAAACACCAACTCCAGATTTAGCAAGAGTAATTCTAACTCCACTTGAGCAATGTATGCTCCCTGTAGTGGCATGAGGAATATTATATTATGCTGATACTATAGTAAAAATGCTAAATCATCTGATGGTTGAGAGGATGACATGAGTCTCCCATCTCTGCATTGGTTGTGCAGATGTTTTCTGAAATTACAATAATTCCTAAAACTACATTGTATACTATTATAAACATAAACTACATTATATACATAACTATCATTGTGTTGTCCAAATGGGCTTTTACTTCTGATCTCTTCTCAATTTTGATGTGGTATTGATAATAGATTGTTAGTGCAACATTTAAAGAAAACAGTTGTACTGCACAAAATATTACACATAATATGACATATATCCATGTTGACAGTACATGGTAGAACACATAATAAGTTAGGGTGGGAGTGTTTTGCTCTAGTTCTTGGTACATTTCATTAAAATCTGCAATAAAATGAGAAACAAATTTACCACCTTGTTTGTGTTTAATTGATAATAGAAACATGCAAGGCAATAATTAAAACCACTGAGTGTGCAGCACTCCCCATGATGAATAACCATCAGCTGTTGGACAGCAAAATAAGAAATGAGGTTCATAATTCATCTTACCAAAGGACAAGCAGGACAGGCAGACAGGCAGGACAGGCAGGCAGACAGACAGGCAGGCAGGCAGGCAGGCAGGCAGGCGGGCAGGCAGGCAGGCAGGCAGGCGGGCGCGCGGGCAGGCGGGCAGGCGGGCAGGCAGGCAGGCAGGCAGGCAGACAGACAGACAGGCAGACAGGCAGGCAGGCAGGCAGGCAGGCAGGCAGGCAGGCAGGCAGGCAGGCAGGCAGGCAGGCAGGCAGGCAGGCAGGCAGGCAGGCAGGCAGGCAGGCAGGCAGGCAGGCAGGCAGGCAGACAGACAGACAGACAGACAGACAGACAGACAGACAGACAGACAGACAGACAGACAGACAGACAGACAGACAGACAGACAGACAGACAGACAGACAGACAGACAGACAGACAGACAGACAGACAGACAGACAGACAGACAGACAGACAGACAGACAGACAGACAGACAGACAGACAGACAGACAGACAGACAGACAGACAGACAGACAGACAGACAGACAGACAGACAGACAGACAGACAGACAGACAGACAGACAGACAGACAGACAAACAAATAGATAGATAGATTTATTAAGAAAACACATTGCAGCCAGAAGCGGCTGAATTGCGTGTTAATTTACAGCAATGAATAATATAGTTAGAAAGAGAATATAGTTAGATACATAGTTTATGACTATATTTACAAAACATGATATAGTATATGAAGTTATTAATAAATCTATGTACAAGTTAAAAACTGCAAACTCAACCTTATTTTTACGAGAATTCTTTGCTAAAATTCTTTAATACAAGAAGGAACAAATGTTTTTAAGAATCTATCAGTTTTAATGACATGTGCCTGAAAGTCACGTATATTACGTAAGTCATGGGTAATGGATGACCGAGCCGGGAACAAGCTTGACAACTTGTGCGCAGGGTCCTTTGTTATCTGGTTAAAAAGCTTTAAGCAGGCATGCCTCCGACGATCACGTAAAAGTGTTAAATTGGCTTTTTCCAGACGCTTGCTGTAAGGCAGACAGGGGAAGATTATAGATGTAATTCTTCTTTGAATTCGTTCGATGTTAGTACTTAGATACTTTGGCAGAGCGAAATGAAATACCTCGCAGGCGTATTCCAGAACGGGTCTAACGCAGCAACAATAAAAGTTTACAATCTCTTTAGCTGGTATTCTTGCACGTTTCAATTGAACTATGAAAAAGACTCGCTTGTTGGCTTTCTTAATTATATTGAAGATCTGCGTGGACCATCTCAAATGATCACGAGCCGTAACGCCAAGGATCTTGGCTTGGCGAACTAAGTTTGGACATCCTGTGGAAAGATTGATCTTATCGAAGGGTATTCTATTTCTATGAAATTGGAACAATAACTCATTGCACTTTTGAACATTCAACTGGAATTTATTTTGTGTGTTCCATCTTTCCACTTCGTTAGCTCGAGACTGGATTTGGCTAATTCCGTTTCTTGATACAATTTCTGAGACAGTTGTGTCATCAATATACTTCCAGTGCGCGACATCCGTAAGCTTCAAGTCATTTATCATCAAAATACATTACCACGGACCCAGCTTTGTACCCTGAGGGACGCCACTGGGCACAGCACCCCATTCAGAGACACAGTCCCTTGCAAGCTTCACACGTTGTTTCCGACCACACAAGAAACTGATGAGCCAGTTTATAACAAAATTCGGGATAGGCAGTAGACGAATTTTATTGATCAGGATTGAATGATCAATGAGATCAAAAGCCTTCCTATAATCCACGACCAGAACTCGCGCAGAATTTCCAGAGCCATCGGTCGCCCCAGCCCAGTTGTGTAGCATACTGATGAGTGCGATAGTGGACGATGACCGAGGAATCCCTCCAAACTGGTTAGGGTCGATGTTCTTCAGTATAGCAGGTCCAACAAACTTTTCAGTAACAAATTCTTCTTCTATTTTTGCGAGACAGCAGGTAAGCGAAATTGGTCTAAGGTGTTTATTAATATCAAGCACAACCTTTTCTTTTGGAACTGGAATAACGTTTGCCAACTTCCATAAGCTTGGTAAAGACTGATGACTGAAAGAGCAGTTAATTAAGTTGGAAATTGGGCATGCCAGAAATTCGGCGAATTCTTTATACACGAAATTCGGGATTGCGTCGGGACCTGGAGCTTTGGAACCATTCAAAGATTTAAGTTTTTTATACGTTTCCCACGGTGTCGTAATGTCACGAGGTTGCTCAGAAATACTATTTTCTTGGGGATCAGCTGAAAAGAAAGGGTCAAGTTCCTTCATGGGTTCAAGAAAGGCGTTGTTAATAGCATTAGCCAAATCATACAACGGCAGGTTATCTAAGTTTTCTATCTTGATATAGTTCTGAAAACTTTGACTGGAAATCATTCCGCTAATGTGTTTAACTTCTCGCCCCAATTGTTTAGGGTTAGAATGTTTTAGATTTCCTACCTTTGATGTATAATAATCAGCCTTACAATTTTTCCTTTTCCTATTGATCCTATTTCGGTATAGTTTAAATAGCGTAGTATTACCGGCGAATAGGGCGCGCTGTCTGAGTTTAATAACACGCCGTAGGTCATCATTGATCCATGGGTGGTCGTTAGCGTGCACCATAAAGCGTTTTTCAGGCAATATATAAGATAATCCAATAGACAACACGTCGGTAAAGTGACAAACTTTCGCATCAATCGAATTAGGTGAGTCAAGAAAGGACCAGTCAATTTCGTTCAAGTAATGTCCGAACATAGATTTGTGTGACGGTCTCATATCACGTTTGTAAACGATTTTCTTTTGATTTGACTTTGGGTGACAAACTCTTGGAGAAATAGCAATTACAGAGTGATCGGAAAGACCGAAAGGTGGATAGGCGGTAATGGAATCTGTTTGATAAAAAAGAATGAAGGTTTGTAAATACGAGGTCAAGAGTGTTTTCTCCTCTTGTTGGTATCGTGACAATTTGTTTTAAACCAAAGTTTATGCAAATGTTTTTAATGTCTGAAACGATTAAAATCCCCAGCTAAGATAATTCCACAACCAGGAAAATGACTCTCAACCCAGGTCAGAGATGTGGCAAGATATTCCAGGATTTCGCTGTCAAATAAAGATTGTCAGAAAATGCATGCAATTATATTACACTACATGATGCAAAAATAGGCCTTAGAATTTCATCAATTCTGGATGTAATAATAATATAAGCAATGTAAGCAAAATCATAATGTAAACAAATAAGCAAAATAATAATGTAAACAATATAAGCAAAATCTGATTTTTGCAAACAACAAAAAGACATTCTTCAGAAACCTTGGTAAAGATCAGATATTAGTTGAAAAACCACCAAATAAAGAAGCAACAGAAACATTTTGGCGTAGCATCTGGGAGAGCGATAGAGAGCACAACCATTCAGCAGAGCAACCTCGTACCCAGGCTCTTTTACCTACGCCCGGCGCTCCGGCAAAGACCCTGGCTGGGGCTGGTCACGTGACAATTCAAAATTTTATTGCCTGAGGGGGGGTGCGCAAAGTATCAAATTACATGCTTCCACTTCGTATGACTTCTTTCGCAACTGCCGCCATGTTGGAGTACATTGCTTTTTTCTCGTGTTTAGAATTTGCGGTTTTAAATAGTATTTATGAGAATAGAATACTGAAACCAAAACAAGTTCTTTGTATGGAGTGTTTGTATTTAAAAGTGGATTTAATGTGTGTTTTGCCTACGGGTTATGGCAAGTCCTTAATTTTCCACCTTCTGCCAATGTTGTTGTTTGCGAAATACAACTTGGGTAGCGATGTATTTCAAATTTGGAGACGTGCTTGGAGAAGTTCGAAGGAGATATCTATGGCAGGGATTAACTCCATTATTATCGTGGTGTCACCTTTAAATTCGTTGATGAATGACCAAATTGCTCGTTTACGCGAGTCAAGTGGCATACAAGCGTCGGTTATCGATGTTAAGGAATTGACAAGAGATGAAGACGATGATGACGACGTTTTTAATGTTGACATTGATTTTCGGCTATGTGAGAAGAGAAAGCTACGTGACGGTGATTATCAAATTGTTTTTTCACATCCAGAAGCTCTTATTTCGAGCAAATATGGAAGAGAATTGTTGCTGAGCCAAACGTATCAGAAGAATGTTGTGGCTGTTGTCATAGATGAAGCGCATTGTATCTTGGACTGGTTAGTATCAACATTTAATACGTTTTTATTAAACAGAAACGCAGTAACGCACTAGCTAGTGTATGAAAAATGACAGAACAAACAAATTGGCAACTGTGTAGTGATAGCGTTTGGTGCACAGGGCAGGTATCTAATGGATTTCAGTTTGAGCAGAAAAGCGCCAAGAACCCTTCTCCATTTAAATTTTTAATACATATATGCCAAACTGTTTTTTATTTAATTGTAGGGGGTCTGATTTTAGAACAGACTATGGAAAATTAGGAGTTTTGTGTGCAATGTTTCCAGATGTACCAGTTTTAGCAATGACAGCAACTGCAAGTAGAAGTGATATGAAATGCATACAGGACTCACTGGGCTTGAAAAATTGCAAACACATTGTCACAAACCCTGATAGAAAGAATATTTGCTACAAAAAGATTTTTCGTATTGGGCAAGATGTTGATGCCATACAGTCAATTTTGATACCGATTGCCAAGGCCCTGCAACAGAAAAAGATTGAGTATCCACTTACAATAGTTTATATACCACTGCGGTTATGTGGATTTGCTTATAAACTATTTGAGCATGTTCTCGGTGATGAACAGTATTTCCCTCCTGGTTGTGCTTCAGTTCCTTCCAATAGGCTGTTTGCACAATTCCATGCTCCACAGACCAGTGAAATGAAGGAAGAGATCCTGAAGCAGATGAGTTCAGAAGCAGGCATTGTTCGTGTTGTTTTTGCAACTGTTGCAATAGGCATGGGTGTTGACATTCGGGACATACGCCAAATTATTCATATTGGACCACCAAGTTCAGTAAAGGCTTATTTTCAAGAGACTGGGCGTGCTGGCAGAGATGGAAAACAGTCAACTGCTTTACTGTATTATAACAACAGAGACATTGCAAAAAACAGAGTTGGAATGCAGGATGATATGCGGGCCTTTTGTATGAGTAAAGATATTTGTTTGAGAAAATTATTGTTGCAGTCATTTGATTATGAAAAAGATGTAGCTACCAAGCCATTACACAATTGTTGTGATGTCTGTGAGAAAGAATGTGACTGTCCCAGCTGTCTGGAACTTCTCGTACAATGTTTGTAATTAATGAACAATTTTCCATCTGAACACTAGGAAAATGTTGGAAAAATTGTGATACTACAGTTCATATATCAGTATGATTTAGATATTAGCATTTAGATATTGATTCTGAAGAGGTAAACTGCTAACCAGATGCGCACTGCCAAACAATGTGCAACTATTTGTCTCATGCCAATTAACAAAACACCAGTGACCAGTTATACTTAAGGTGGATAGCCCTAATCAAGTGGATAGTGATTTTTAACAGCTGCAATTAAACTCATGACTTATACAGAGTGACTGTGAAAATTCTGAACTTAAATCTGAGTTTTCTCAGTTACTGAACATGTTAAGAAAAATTACTGTCATGTGAATAGTGCTATTTAGCTTTTGTGCAACTTGCCCCAAAACTGAATCAGCAGTGCATAAGCCAATTCAGCCATTTGACCAGCCAAGTTTGCCCTCTAACAGTTAAAGTTGTGTTAGGCAATTAAAAAAATGAGTTGGGCATACTGGGGGTTTAAAGTACACTTGTATCGAAGAGTATGCTCTGTTTGCTCATAAATTGTTAGTAATAGACCTTATGCATAATGACTTCATTTTGTTGTCACGACGTCTAAAATCATTTGAAAATGGCTACTCTTGAATGTTTTGAAAATCTTATTTGGCTTAAAATAACAATTCGAACAAATAAGTTAGAATATTTATTATACAACTAAACCTTTCCTTCTTTAAAATGTTCAACAATACAACCATTTTCAAACATTTTCAATCGCGTGACCACAAAATGACGTCATTAAGCATAAGGTCTATTATGAATTTATTTAAAAGAGAAGTATGAATTAAGAAACATCACCCATGTGGTAATTTGTGGACGTACTTTAATGTGGGACAAGCAAAGTCACTTAAATGTGGAAACATGCAAATTATATTGAATAGTCTATTATATACATTTATTCTTATACAACAGTTAATTAAAAACATATAAATTAAATATTTTGTTGAAGAAAAAATATATTACAAATTATTGTTGGAAACAGTGCTTACTAGTGATATATAACTAAGAGCCAAACATTATTTACATGTGCAGTACATAGAAGTCTAATTATTCACTGCTTTCTTCTTCATCATCAGCAACTGTATAGTGCACTAGAATGTTCTTTTTGTGTCGTTGAATCCATTCCGCAAATTTCTTTTTGTCAAACGAGAATGTTGGGTCACTTGAAATTTGTAGGAAAGACTCAAATGTTCTTCCTTCTTTGCTAAAAGGTCTTAGGCCTCGCAAGTCCGAGCTTATTATTTTTTCATCATTGCTTGACGACTTATGGGAGTGGGTTGTTGACTTAGGGTGAATGTGCACTTGGTGCTGATATGCCTCAACAATCTTTGAAACACCACCTGAAGCCTTGCTCGCCCTAGTGATTGCCTTTTCAGTCTTGTTGGCACCCATTGACTTAATGAGCTTCTTCATTTCGCAGTTCCGATTTTCCTGGAATAAATCAATTTCTATATTTTTACCGGAACCGCCTTTCCAATTAACCGTAGCAGCCCATTTGCAGCGTTTGGCCTCTGCTTTTGATAGCAGCACTTCGCATTGGAGGATATTGATGAGCATCTCGATTGCAAACTCATTGAATCCGGGTGTTGAGAAGAAATGGATTAAGAGCAACTTTCTTAGGATCAATAAGTGATCACCATTACCCGTGGATACTGCATCCTTAAAATCAGCCAGTATCAAGAAACACTTAATAAGATTAACCCCATAACACCAAATGCCATCTGTCACCTTATCGTCACCATGAAAAACAAACTCGTCCAGAAAATTGTCTATTGCATTCCGTAGGTACGTTTGCTTGTAATCTTCTTTCAAAGCATGCAAGTCACCATGAGGACCGTTCGCTGTTGGTTTGTGTTTTGTATCACCCATTTGGAAAAATTCCAGCAAGGCTTCGAGGACAAAACACTTACCAACACTGAAGAACAGCTGCTCACAGTCCTCATAGTGCTTGACATCAACTGTGACGTTTCTTCTATTCAGCTTTTCTCTGAAAAAGCGAAGAGTTCCCTTTTCTCGCCCAGAGTTCTTGTAAAGTTTCTTGAATACAGTCTAAACAAATTAATAAAACACTTTGGTATTCATTATTATCCCAAGTGTAATGCTGTACAGGCATAGCTCAATTTTTTTACTAATGCTACGCTAGCAGTAAGTTATTTTCTCAAAATATTGCATCGTTAAGTACTGCACAAATGTTAGCGGTGATTTTAATCATGATTTTCTATCATGATCGATGTTTTCACCATCACCTTCCATGCAGGAAGCCCACATCTCCAGTGACAAATTCATCTGAGCAAACGCCTTTATTTTAACCCTGGCATTACATTCATGTGATTGTTGTTTTAATGATTGTTTTTATGTACTGTAGTCAGTTGACCTAACAATTAAATTGTATCATATAAATATCATATAGTACCTTCAAGAAACTTCTCTTGGTATGCCAATCCACAATACAGATTGGATACAGGTGGTCCAACCTTTGCTTTGCCGAGTGACATCCAGCTCGAAGATCTCGTGCTCCAGCGAAGCGAACTCGAGTGAGTTGATCACCAAAGCATGGTATTTTTACACCATGCAATGGATCACAGTCAGAAGCCACTGGAGGGAAATGTGAAGCAGGTTGGTCTGGTCTAGACGTGGTTCCAATTGTGGGGGTGGTATCATCACTGGATTCTGTATTTGGTGAGCACAGTCCAGCAGCTGTATATATTTCATGTGTCCACTTTTCAAGCTGGTCCAGAACGTCCACAACCTCAGCGTATTTCTTTTCATCTTTCATGACGACAGGCATGGTGATGACTTCTGACTTTCTTGCCATTTCTTCAGCATGACTGCAAACAGTGCTTTCAGACATATATGGTTTGAACATTGCAAAACAAGGGAAATGTTCAAATAAAAGCTTGGCAACAAGTATTCTATATCGGTTTCGAATTGCCTCCAATTCCAGTGGACTGATATCCACCAACTGATGAACATTGCAATCCTTCAGATCTTGCTGAGGACCGGAATCGGGCAATCCTTTGTCAGAAACCCTGTTGAATACAATACTTGTTGCCACAGCATGAACACTCTTGTTTTGCACTTCCTGCCTCATGTCATGTGTCTTCTCCTCCCAATCAATGTTGTCTAGTACATAAACAAACCTATGGCCAGCCTTCACCAATTCTGCAGCGTGATCAATAAAAATTGCTTTCCAATGTCATCGAGAAGGGGATACTTCATGTTTGGTTCAAGGCACAAACCATATTTATTCAAGCGGGAAATCAGCTAAAAGAATTTATTCATAAAAAATTATTCAGACATTAGGTTTCCAAGGTATATTAATTACTAATCATACCTCATAATGTATTTATGCAAACATGTAATCAAAAATTTCTTCATGTTTTACATTTTACTCTGACACTCAGTTGAGAATTTTACCTCTTCAATTTAAAATTAATAGAGTTTTGGAAGCTTTAGATTGTTTTAGAGGTTCAGAAGAATTATCAATCCCTGCATCTGAGTACTGTATGTTAGAACCATCATAGTTAACCCACTAAGAGGCTAAGTTTAATCCCACTGCAAGCAAAATAGTTTTGCATTGCACAGGTAAAAAGTAAGCAGGTGCACTTGGCTACATTGCAGCTAACTGGGTTGACTATTTGTTATTTATTATTTATTAAAGATGTTTTATTGGCAAGTAAAATTGCCTTGTGTTAGACAAGTAAAAAAGTGGGGTAACAAGCACAGTTGTTTAGTGTTAGAAACGACGTATGAGAAAATGTAACCAGGACACTTAGGCAAGATGATTTTGCAAGTCAATGGGAAGCTCTGTAGCTCAATGGCAGATCCAGGGTAAGTCAAAATAAATTATAGCAGCTCAATTTAAAATTCAAAATAACTTTATAACAATGTCATAAGTTGTGAATTTCAAAAGAATAAAATCTAACCAATGAAGTTGCTTTGAAGGTATTTTGAAATGTAAATATATCCTAGAATGAGCTGTGGTAATTTATTTTGCTAGATCCGCCACAGCTGTAGCTCAATAGATTAGTTAACCCGTAGAGCTGCAATGCACCCCAGTGCACAACACTTATTTTTTACTTGCATAATGACAGACATTTGTTATACTTGTCAATGAGGTGCCAAGCTTTGCTGCTTAATGGATCAATGGCACTGAAAAACTGATTAATACTTACATTTGATTACTAGGATGAAAACTGAAATCATAGTTTAACAAAATCTTCAAGTATTAAAGTATGACTTACATTTACAGATGACTGGCCTTCTATCAACAAAACAGAATTGATTCTCTGAATTCTGCTTAACTCATGGCATCGTAAGAACATCATGATGCCATAAATTAAGCATACTGCAGGAAGCTTTTTTTCTGGGTAGATGCTGCTTTCCAGAAGAGTTGAAAGAATGCCATTGGTAACTGGACACCTGGTAGCCAACTCCTCTAACACCTCTGACATCCAACTGTCACTTGACATGCCATCATAACCCCTTTGTCTTAGAACAGATGGTTCAGTTCTTCTGGCAACATCAATAAGCTCTTTGTTTGCTTTGTATAATACTTCCCCGCTCTATAAAGCAGAATTGATACATATATCTATAAATATCCTCGAAGCATGTATTCCAAAGTGACTAAATAACCATGCAGATCATCATTTAATTTCGAGAAAATTTAGAAAGAAAGCCTGGTATAAAATTTAACATGCATATTCATAATATACTAAATTTGGCACGGGCATCAAAGCATGCATTATTCATAGGGTTGAATAGTCAAAAAAAAAATCTATAGATAAAAATCACTGGAGTAAATTTACTTACATGCAAAGAGCTTTCAGATTGTCCTGGCGCACCAGCGGAGGAAAAATCAAGACTTCGTCGGCGAGATCCCCCAGTTGCTTGAACTTTTGCTGGGGGTTTGGCTACAGACGGCGATAATTCTAAGCAACGTTTAGTGCGAACGTCTTCAGTTGTTAACTTTTTTTGCGTCTCAGTTATAACGTTTCTATATTGGCTGAAATTGTTCAATCTTCTTACACATGCACGACAAGCCAAGTGCGGAAGGTTTGTATCTTGTGGAAGCTTACCACCGTAAACTGCTTCAGCGTTGCGTAAAATATTTGCGTCTCGAAACAAATTTCTGCTGTAATTTGGATCCGCAACAGAATCGCAAAGTCTGCAGCGCGAAATAACCGTCGATCCAGATAGCTTTTTATAGAGCTTTTTTGGCGTGTCTTTGCCGGCCATCGACGCAAGATGAATGAACAGTGACTTGAAATATGATCCAGTTCCATGATCAAAATGTAATTTAATACTCTATTTATGTGATGTAATGTTATTATTACTCTCAACGGCGTTTGTATACAAATATATTTTGGAAATATTGCACTTGGAACAATTTCAGATTCGAGCTAAACCTGTAAAAAAATTCCTTCGCTAAATACTGCACCCCTACCACCCCTCCCTACGTAATTTTTAATTTACCACCAAAAATATTGGTGTTCACGTGACCAGCCCCAGCCAGGGTCTTTGCCGGAGCGCCGGGCGTAGGTAAAAGAGCCTGGGTACGAGGTTGTCAGCAGAGTGGATAACGAGAGAGCAGCAGAAATATGCTGACACAGATTTTCAACCCTGGGTGGACTTAAGCCTAGATCAGTTACAGGTTGCATTGAAGAAGGCAAGTAACTGGAAATCGGCAAGCCTAGATACAGTTCCTAACTGCTGGCTTAAACACAGCACTACATCACGATCTACTGAGTGCATATAACCAAGCAATAGAACACCCCGAAAACCTACCTAATTGGTTTACAACAGCACAAACATATTCACTGGCAAAGAACAAAGGTACAGAGAATCCTAAGAACTATAGACCAATTGCCTGCTTATCAACATGATATTGAATGCTAACATCGATTTTAACAGAAAGAAGCTACTCCCATATGATAAAAATTAACATATTGCCAGAAGAACAGGGAGGTGTGCCAGAAATTCATATGGATGCAAAGACCAACTAATAATACATAAGACGATTATAGAAGATTGTAAAAAGAAGAAAAAGAACCTGAGTATGACATGGATAGCTTACAAGAAAGCGTTTGATAGTGTCCCTCGTAGTTGGTTACTAAAGACCTAGCGGATGTACAGATTTAATGAAAAAGTCATCAGGTACATGGAAACATCAATGAACAAATGGAACACCACAATGAAATTATTTTATAATGATGGATGTATCATAACTGACCCGATAAAAATCAAAAGAGGTATCTTCCAGGGAGATTTATTTTCACCCCTATTATTTTGCCTAGCACTTGTACAGTACGTTTAACATCAGAGCTGGCCGCAACTGGATATGGTTTTGTGAAACTCTTTAATAGTTCATAAAGAAAACACAAAAGAAATCACGAACGTGAAGGAATCTGTATACTCTGATACAGAATTCTGTTGATTTTCATAACTTTTAACTTTGATTTTCTCGTCTTATATAAGATGTACTTTCAAAACAATTACTTCGCAAACTGATCTACAAAATTGGAGAGTCTCACAAGCTATTTGCAAAATTCGTGTCCGTGTTGTATCAGACATACAACTCTCGCCTTCGGCTCGAGTTTGTATATGCTGATACAACACGGCCGCTCATGTTGTAAATAGTACATATAAGATTATGAGCACGAGTGCTCCAGTTAGAACTTGTTTTTTATGGATGACCCAAAACTGTATGGTGAAAATGATCATCAACAATTTGGACAATTGAAAATTGTTCAACAATTCAGTGATGACATGACATTTGGATTGGAAAAATGTCCTAAAAAAGTCCCAAGAAAGGTAAATTAATGTCAACGGGAAATATTGAAATAAATGACGATACAGCCATACAGGAGTTGAACTAAGAAGAAGCATTACATAGCCAGTATCCAAAGATCCTAGAGATCTCATGTAAACCCCGTTACCACCAACAAATTGTTATTAAGTAACCTGAAAGGAGAAACAGAGGGACTACTAGTAGCAGCTCAAGAAAACACTGGAAACTACCAAAAAGTAATATGTGGCAAGCAAGTGGAGAGTAAATGCAGAATGTGTTCTCAACATGAAGAGACAGTGGATCACATCCTATCGGGATGTGAGGTATTAGCTAGAACTGAGTACATTACCAGACATAATAAGGCTGCGGCATACAGTATCTCCACTGGAGAATCTGTCAAGACTACGATATCGAGGTTACAAACAAATAGTATGAGCACAAGCCTGAGACTGTGATGCACAATACAGACAACAACATTACTATTCTATGGGATACATGGCAGTCAACACTGACAGAACTCTAACAGCGAACAGACCGGATATTGTAGTGAAAGATTTAACAAATGCCACTTGTAAAATGATTGATATGACTGTCCCATCAGATAGAAATATTGCATTAACGGAAACTGAAAAGAAAAATAAGTACAAAGACCTAGAACTACAGTAGAGATACAGAGAATGTGGCATATGAGAACTGAAGTGATTCCTGTAGTAGTTGGTGCACTTGATACAATGAAGAAGGGGATCATTGAAAACATTCAGAGAGTATCAGAGAGAGCTACTGTTAATAAACGCAAAAGATCTGCATGCTGGAATCTGCACAAATCCTGAGGAAGGTACTTAGTGTGTGAACAGAATAATCTGAGTGTTTGATGCCCTTGGTGCATGGTTTGCGCCCGGCTGATACACTACAAACAAACTACCAGCAAAGACTGTGGCTGAAAAAGTAATAATATTAATAATAATAAACCTGCGAGGGTTAAAAGTACAAGGTTGAGATCTGGCACGGGATAGTCTGTCTCCAGCTATGGGTCAAATAGCATTCGCATGAATATGAGAAGAAGTATAAGAAATTCATACTGCATCGCTCGTCACGCGGTTCAAAAATGAGCGCGTCCTTTAGTTAGTGGTCAGGCTGAGGACGAAAAATTGACGACTGATCTACCCTCTCAACCTACACTGGAGGTCAACCTAAATGAGAATCTTTCCCAACGGGGTCCTTCCAGACATAGCCAGAAATTCGAGACGTGCTAATTGCGCATGCGCTTAAGTAGCAACGCAAACATAAGAAAAAACCATGAAATTGTCTACAACATTTCTCAAAAAAGTAAAATAAAAGGTTCCCAACAAAAAAATTCATACTTGTACAGTTCATTCCGAGTTCAATACGATTAGATGGTCATTTTAAACGATATTTGAAGTTTTTATTCGACATTAGTACAGTTCCAAAACAAACACCATTCGCAAGTAACGGAGCTGCTTTACTAACCTTTAATACTTTACTAACTAATATGAACGAAATTATCGAGAAACCCCGTGTTCTAAAGCAGTTGAAAGCAATAAGCCAGTTACTTAGCATCGTTTGTCCATTTGTACAGTTCGTATAACAGACTTGAGATATTGAACTACATAAGACTACCTCCATTTGACAAATTATACATCGATAAACAGTTCCATTTTGTTAACAAAAAAACGGTCTTTTTAGGTTAAAATTGCCATTGCAGGCTTGTTCAAAAATACTGCAATATCTTCTTTCTGAATAACAAATATTTTGAAAAATATTCGTCGCTAGAAGTCGAGAAACATACCAAATTGAAGCTTGAGAAAAGAGCTTTCTAACTGACGGCAGTGTTGCTGGCAGCGGTCATTCCTTTGTCCAAACGTCATGAAAAGTTGACGAATTTCATGCAATTATCTAGCGCGCGAGCGCTAAAGCGGGAAATTGAAATTGTTCTCTTGACAATGGCTTGATGGCTCCAAATGCAAAGCAGTTAGATAAAATTACTGGCATGAAAGTTAAAACGGATATAATTGTTAATACCGACCATTGCCCAAATTTTGTTAAGAAAACAGATGTTCAGTTAATAACGTTTTAGCGTATAACCGCTGTTCAAGTTTGGGCTCAGTGTCTCGAATTTCTGGCGATAAACAGAACGTCCAGCCAATAATGTAGTTAAAAAACACCAGACAGAAATGAACAAGACTCACAAGATAGGACTCTATGGAAGCTATTACAGTATAAGACAAAGGCAGATCCCAAGGAAGGTGTAACGAAAGATACCTACAGAATATGGAGGGAACGAAATCCAAATGATAGATAAAATTTAACAGATAATGCATTGATGAATCAACTTAGATACGTATATTGAAAGACAAATCAAACTAACAGAAATTGAAATAGATGACATTAAGCGACGGATTAGAAATTAAGTAAATATACAAAATAGTCAAACAGAGAAAGTAGTAGCTGATGTGCTGTAGTAGAAGAAGCGAGTAGTCCTTATGAAGAAAGAAATCAAGATCAGGCAGAACTCTAACAAAATCAACCTGAGATTGAAGAATTACAGTAGTCAGAGAAATTAAGAAGGCAAGAGCTGAATGGGAGAATGTCAGCATGTCAGAGAGGCCCCCTCTACCCAAGATTGCATTGACTAAAACTAAAGTGTTAATTAAACAAGCAAATCAAGCAATGGGGAATCAGATTAAAGCCTTGAGATGGATAGATTACAAGAAAGCGTTTGATAGTGTCCCTCATAGTTGGATACTAAAGACCTTGCGGATGTGCAGATTGAATGAAAACATCAATGAAACATGGAAACATCAATCAACAAATGGAACAACACAATTAAATTATTTTATAATGATGGACGAATCATAACCTGATAAAAATCAAAAGAGGTATCTTCCAGGGAGATTAATTTTCACCCTTATTATTTTGTCTAGCACTACGTTATAAGATTACGAGCACAAGTGCTCCAGTTAGCAACTTGTTTTTTATGGATGACCTAAAACTGTATGGTAAAAATGATCATGAACAATTTGGACAATTGAAAATTGTTAAACAATTCAGTGATGACATTGGCATGACATTTGGATTGGAAAAATGCGCTAAAGCCAGTTTCAAGAAAGGTAAATTGGCGCCAACGGGAAATATTGAAATAAATGACAATACAGCCAAACAAGAGTTGAATCAGGAAGAAGCTTACAAATACCTGGGTGTAGATGAGAGTGATGGTATCCAGCACAGTAAAATGAAAGAGAAAATAAGAAAAGAATATAATAGGAGAGTAAGATTGATCCTCAGAACTGAGCTTACCGGT
This sequence comes from Muricea muricata, assembly GCA_963855995.1. Taxonomy (NCBI): domain Eukaryota; kingdom Metazoa; phylum Cnidaria; class Anthozoa; order Malacalcyonacea; family Plexauridae; genus Muricea; species Muricea muricata. The sequence goes on along the minus strand of OY979728.1, from coordinate 5,914,413 downwards.
AATGGAAGAAACAAAAGGTGACCAGTGGTGCAGTATACAGTAGTTTTGGGATTATTGACTGGAAAATCTCAGAACTAAAGAAAATTGACACAAAAACATGCAAGCTGTTAAACATGTATAAGATGTAGCATCCTAAAGCAGATGTAGAAAGGTTGTACCTGCCGAGAAAAGACGAGGGAACAGGGCTAAATGAGGTAGGAACAGGGCTAAATGAGGTAGGAACAGGGCTAAATGAGGTAGGAACAGGGCTAAATGAGGTAGAAACACGATTTAAGGCAGCGATGATAGGACTTGATCACCACCTAAAGTACAAAGACTGGCATTACCAAAAGCAAGTTTGTAATCATGACAAAGCTAAAGCCAAAAATTCAATAACTAAGAATGCTACTAAGTTCAAAAGCAAAGTAGCAATGCCGGAGTTTGTTAACATAGTAGAGAAATCAGCCTCTGAAAATGCTAAATCCCTAAAACATGTGTCCAAGTCCAAGATGAAATAATTGAAAGAAGAAAAGTGGAAAAACAAAGCACTACAGTGAAACTAAGTAGAGGGTCAAGGTTGAATTGAACTTTAGGGTAATAATAATAATCATAGAAATAAATATTTTTCTACATTGGTAATCTGTTACACCTGTATCTGCTAAATCAAATGATAAAATTCACTAGCCAGGAAGGAATTACAGGAAGGAAAGCAGTCCTAAGAGTCAAATATGGTTAAAATAACCAAAAGAGTTTAAGACCAGGTTTCTGTCGCATGATTCATTTAGTGCTTAATTGGTATTTCAGTACTACAAATGGGAACATGTTTACTTAGATCAAGTCAATTTTGTCCTACACATTATCCTAGACAACAAGCAGACCATGGCAACTTCAGTGGCTTAGACAGTATCAACAATTGGAGGGGTGAATATTCATACATATTTTTGTTCACATCTTTAATTAAAAGTAATCATTTTTCAAATCAAATTTTGGATGGAGAGCATATGATATATCAATTAATTTGTCCCTTGAAATAACAGTGCTGGCTGGCTACTGTCTAACTTCCATATAAATATGCAGCCCCTTAGAGCTAATGTTTAAAAGGCAACAAAACAACAGATACAGGTTAGCCAGGGGGGGCATTGTTTCTATGTTTCTCCCTTTGCTGGGTAAGGCTAAAATCTCGGGCTGGGGTGCAAAAATGACGTAGGGGTGGCCTTGGGGGGGGGGCAAAAGGCAGTAATTGCCCAAAATTATAAACAAATGGCAATTCTTGCAGCAAATCAAGGTGGTCAAGGCTATTCAAAATATCATATATGTAATTGCACCATTTGGGTGCCAAAAATTGTGAAGGAATAAATCTCAGGTGCACCAAAGTATAACTCTGCAGTCTGGTGCTCAGAAAACTCAACAGAAGGTCTTGTCAAAGCACGGAAGAACTCAGACAACCTAGTAACTCATCCCCATATGAACAAGCCCTTGGAACAAGGCAAAACCTTTGAGAGGAAAAATCTTTAACTGGGCAAAACTTATACCAGCTGAGTACAAACAGGTAAACTCTGTTTAAGTTTTCCACCATTTTCTATAGCAGACAAATTCTCTTGGGAATATGGTTTATTGTATTAGGTTTTAGTGGAATGTAAACAAAGTTTACCAACAAGCAGTGTCTGTAGCCATTTTAATAGCATCATCCACATAACACGTTACAACACTTTTTATAAAGATAAAGTGACTGACCTTGTTTGGGAAACAATATTCTTCCATTTCATCTGTTCGCTTGTTGTAAAAGTGGAATATTCTACGAGAAAAAAAACACACATTTCGCCTTAGTGGTGTTTGGTATAAATCTTATTGAAATTTTAAATGCTATTGAAGTTAATGTTATATATAGTAATACAATTACAAACATTAAAATAATTTCGCGAGTTTAGGATACAACTGGAAATAATTAACTACCTGCTACATTCATTTCTGCCACGGAAATGCGACAAATTCATTCCTTATACATTCTAATTTCAGAAGATCATGTAAGCTACCAATCCAGTTGTTCATATTTTTCGCACTTCCAATTCCAGTCAAGTTTTCCCGCTACGAATCTCTCCCCTGAGGCTTACATAAAGTTTTACGTTTGTATTTGTAAGAGATGGTCGCTGATTTAGGCTTAAACTTCATGTAAGTTCAATATTAAAGGATTATTGACCGAATGTGAGGTCGTACTAAAAAACCTCAGTCCGATATTTCAGGGTACAGACCGAACAAGCGTGTCAATAAACTGTTTATTATATGGCTCGCAGTCATTCTCAGAGTTAGTGTGACATTTTGTATTCAATTGACGTCGATCGTTTTGTTAATTAGAATACAAAAAAGTTGAACATGACAAAACGTTATTTTTTACGCATAAAGTTTTCAAACATATCAGCAAAACATTAGTTTCATTAACAAGCAGTAAAAAGTGCGATTAAAAACACTGGAAAAACGCCCGGTGCGAATACGGAAATTTACGGACCACGGTCCGAATACGGGTTTTTACGGACCGCACGTCGAACAATCAGAATGCAGGATTCTTCAAAGCCATATAACAAAAGCTTGTATTTCACAATGTCAAAAAGGGAAATGGCCGTGGGAACAAGCTAAGCTTGGGAAGCTCTGCGGAGGAGAACAGAGACTACGAGTCATTGAAAGAACATAGCAATCTAATTGAATTCTATGCACTAAGTATTACCATTTGGCATTTGCAAGCAACCGTTCGGCGTAAACTTTTTTACGCGTTGTTTTACCCTTCAAACGTCCACGTTTGTCACGCGAAACACAAAGGCGTACGAGCGGGGCTTATACCTTCTTGAAGGCATGGAGCCACTAAGTTACCGTCCAAGCAGAAAATCGTGAGTGAGTAACAAAAGAATGGCGGTACTTTCCGATACTTTCCGATGCTTCCACTTAAAAACGCAGAAAAGAACGGCGATACAAGTATAACTATACAAAATAGAGCTCAATTTCTCACTAGGCGATACTTTCCGATGGTTCCACTTTAGGAAAAGTTATAATTCAACGATGCAGGACCGACCTCTAACCGACGATTTCTCAAACACAGCCATGTGCTATGTTTTTCACTACTGTGAAACTGTCCCCACATTGGTCCCCACATTCGTCCTCACATTCCTCCCCAATTCGCCCCACATTCATTATGAGATTATATAAACAGATTAAGACCACCTGCGGTACCCTTACTATTTCCAATCATTCGAAAAGCCTTTACCTTTATATCAAGCTTTTAGCATTCCAAATACTTTCAATTTTAGTCTGTGAAGCAATAATTAATGTAATTACAGCTGTTGCGACTTATACTTTGAAGGTTAAAATAAAAAAATTACAAGTTCTGTGGATAAGTTTTCTCTATGTGTTTTTTTTTGCGACTTAAATAGCAGTCAATGTGATATATTTAAAATCAATGAGTCAAATGCGTCGAAGTACTAGCAACTTAATTTTCTGATTACCGTAATGATAGATCATGCTCTTTCTAACAATATCCACAATTTCTTGGGAATAAATTTTCGCTATGGGTTTTAACAACTTAAGGTGGCTCGATACAGTTTTCCAAAAATTAATTAAGCTATAGTTTACCTAACACTTTTGCGCTGTTAAATTTAAATAAGTCTGCATACTTTCTTTCAAATGGAGTCAGCAATTAAAAAATCCGCATGCATTTTGCCTTTTTTTTACGCGTGTAATGGCGTCAGCATGTTAAAGTAATCCATTTGTGATACACAGTGAACTGTAATAGTGATACATCACGGATGACGTGATGAAGTTACTACTGTTGTTGATCTTTTTTGTTCTTCGCACAAAATCCATCACGCAAAGGAAGTACAAAAAGTAAAATCCTTTTGTTTTTATATTTCAATTTAATTTATTAACTTTGCCAGATTCAAACACGTTTATGATAGAAAAGAGACTTAAACTCGCAAAAACAATTTGCTTCGATGACTTTAACTTTAACTTTAATCAAATTCCAAATGTACATTAAATTACAAAAATAATTCTAATGCAATTTGAGGCAAGCCTAAAACAGAATTCAAGATTCCTTAACATAAGCTCCCAAAATTAAGTTAACTAATTCTGCAACAATAAAAAGAAAAATATATATATATATATATATACATACAAATATAATGAAGCCTACCTACTAATCGGCTTCACACTGCTCTTTTTACTGCAAAAAGGATTTACAACAAAGATGTTTCAGAAAATTTATTCCTACAAAATTGGACTATATAGCCTATTACGAAAGAAGGCTAAATTACTAGATTCGTTTATCCCAAGCGGCTCAATGATTGTAAATATCATATTACGATGGCTGACATTTAAGTTAGACAAACGCATAGAGAAAAGTTATTCCCCAGAACTTGTGATATATCGTTAGAAAGAGCTTGAAAATCTATATCATACATGTCAAAATAAAAAAATTTATAGAATAGGTAACTAGAAAATTAAGTTGGTAGCGCTCGTACACATTTGGCTCAATGATTGTAAATATGATATTACGATGGCTGACATTTGAGTTAGAAAAACGCATACAGAAAAGTTATTAACTAGAACTTGTGATATATCGTTAGAAAGAGCATAAAAATGTACATCATATGTGTGAAAATAATTATAGAATAGGTGACTAGAAAATTAAGTTTGTAGCGCTCGTACGCATTTGGCTCAATGATTGTAAATATCATATTACGATGGCTGACATTTGAGTCGCAAAAACGCAATCAGAAAAGTTATTCCCCGGAACTTGTGATACATCGTTAGAAAGAACATGAAAATCCATATCATATATATGAAAATAAAAAAAATTTATAGAATAGGTAACTAGAAAATTAAGTTGGTATTTGGCTCATAGTTAGTAAATATCATACTACGATGACTGACATTTAAGTTGCAAAAACACACAGAGAAAAGTTATTCCCCAGAACTTGTGATATATGGTTAGGAAGAGCATGAAAATCTACATATATGTGAAAACAAAAAAAATTCATAGAATAGGTAACTAGAAAATTAAGTAGGTAGCACTCGTACGCATTTGGCTCAATGATTGTAAATATCATATTACGATGGCTGACATTTAAGTTAGACAAACGCATAGAGAAAAGTTATTCCCCAGAACTTGTGATACATGGTTAGAAAGAGCATAAAAATCTATATCATATATATGAAAATAAAAAGAATTTATCATCGTAATATGATATTTACAATTATTGAGCCAAATGCGTATGAGCGCTACCTACTTAATTTTCTAGTTACCTATTCTATAATTTTTTTTTATTTTCATATATATGATATAGATTTTTATGCTCTTTCTAACCATGTATCACAAGTTCTGGGGAATAACTTTTCTCTATGCGTTTGTCTAACTTAAATGTCAGCCATCGTAATATGATATTTACAATCATTGAGCCAAATGCGTACGAGTGCTACCTACTTAATTTTCTAGTTACCTATTCTATGAATTTTTTTTGTTTTCACATATATGTAGATTTTCATGCTCTTCCTAACCATATATCACAAGTTCTGGGGAATAACTTTTCTCTGTGTGTTTTTGCAACTTAAATGTCAGTCATCGTAGTATGATATTTACTAACTATGAGCCAAATACCAACTTAATTTTCTAGTTACCTATTCTATAAATTTTTTTTATTTTCATATATATGATATGGATTTTCATGTTCTTTCTAACGATGTATCACAAGTTCCGGGGAATAACTTTTCTGATTGCGTTTTTGCGACTCAAATGTCAGCCATCGTAATATGATATTTACAATCATTGAGCCAAATGCGTACGAGCGCTACAAACTTAATTTTCTAGTCACCTATTCTATAATTATTTTCACACATATGATGTACATTTTTATGCTCTTTCTAACGATATATCACAAGTTCTAGTTAATAACTTTTCTGTATGCGTTTTTCTAACTCAAATGTCAGCCATCGTAATATCATATTTACAATCATTGAGCCAAATGTGTACGAGCGCTACCAACTTAATTTTCTAGTTACCTATTCTATAAATTTTTTTATTTTGACATGTATGATATAGATTTTCAAGCTCTTTCTAACGATATATCACAAGTTCTGGGGAATAACTTTTCTCTATGCGTTTGTCTAACTTAAATGTCAGCCATCGTAATATGATATTTACAATCATTGAGCCGCTTGGGATAAACGAATCTAGTAATTTAGCCTTCTTTCGTAATAGGCTATATAGTCCAATTTTGTAGGAATAAATTTTCTGAAACATCTTTGTTGTAAATCCTTTTTGCAGTAAAAAGAGCAGTGTGAAGCCGATTAGTAGGTAGGCTTCATTATATTTGTATGTATATATATATATATATATATTTTTCTTTTTATTGTTGCAGAATTAGTTAACTTAATTTTGGGAGCTTATGTTAAGGAATCTTGAATTCTGTTTTAGGCTTGCCTCAAATTGCATTAGAATTATTTTTGTAATTTAATGTACATTTGGAATTTGATTAAAGTTAAAGTTAAAGTCATCGAAGCAAATTGTTTTTGCGAGTTTAAGTCTCTTTTCTATCATAAACGTGTTTGAATCTGGCAAAGTTAATAAATTAAATTGAAATATAAAAACAAAAGGATTTTACTTTTTGTACTTCCTTTGCGTGATGGATTTTGTGCGAAGAACAAAAAAGATCAACAACAGTAGTAACTTCATCACGTCATCCGTGATGTATCACTATTACAGTTCACTGTGTATCACAAATGGATTACTTTAACATGCTGACGCCATTACACGCGTAAAAAAAAGGCAAAATGCATGCGGATTTTTTAATTGCTGACTCCATTTGAAAGAAAGTATGCAGACTTATTTAAATTTAACAGCGCAAAAGTGTTAGGTAAACTATAGCTTAATTAATTTTTGGAAAACTGTATCGAGCCACCTTAAGTTGTTAAAACCCATAGCGAAAATTTATTCCCAAGAAATTGTGGATATTGTTAGAAAGAGCATGATCTATCATTACGGTAATCAGAAAATTAAGTTGCTAGTACTTCGACGCATTTGACTCATTGATTTTAAATATATCACATTGACTGCTATTTAAGTCGCAAAAAAAAACACATAGAGAAAACTTATCCACAGAACTTGTAATTTTTTTATTTTAACCTTCAAAGTATAAGTCGCAACAGCTGTAATTACATTAATTATTGCTTCACAGACTAAAATTGAAAGTATTTGGAATGCTAAAAGCTTGATATAAAGGTAAAGGCTTTTCGAATGATTGGAAATAGTAAGGGTACCGCAGGTGGTCTTAATCTGTTTATATAATCTCATAATGAATGTGGGGCGAATTGGGGAGGAATGTGAGGACGAATGTGGGGACCAATGTGGGGACAGTTTCACAGTAGTGAAAAACATAGCACATGGCTGTGTTTGAGAAATCGTCGGTTAGAGGTCGGTCCTGCATCGTTGAATTATAACTTTTCCTAAAGTGGAACCATCGGAAAGTATCGCCTAGTGAGAAATTGAGCTCTATTTTGTATAGTTATACTTGTATCGCCGTTCTTTTCTGCGTTTTTAAGTGGAAGCATCGGAAAGTATCGGAAAGTACCGCCATTCTTTTGTTACTCACTCACGATTTTCTGCTTGGACGGTAACTTAGTGGCTCCATGCCTTCAAGAAGGTATAAGCCCCGCTCGTACGCCTTTGTGTTTCGCGTGACAAACGTGGACGTTTGAAGGGTAAAACAACGCGTAAAAAAGTTTACGCCGAACGGTTGCTTGCAAATGCCAAATGGTAATACTTAGTGCATAGAATTCAATTAGATTGCTATGTTCTTTCAATGACTCGTAGTCTCTGTTCTCCTCCGCAGAGCTTCCCAAGCTTAGCTTGTTCCCACGGCCATTTCCCTTTTTGACATTGTGAAATACAAGCTTTTGTTATATGGCTTTGAAGAATCCTGCATTCTGATTGTTCGACGTGCGGTCCGTAAAAACCCGTATTCGGACCGTGGTCCGTAAATTTCCGTATTCGCACCGGGCGTTTTTCCAGTGTTTTTAATCGCACTTTTTACTGCTTGTTAATGAAACTAATGTTTTGCTGATATGTTTGAAAACTTTATGCGTAAAAAATAACGTTTTGTCATGTTCAACTTTTTTGTATTCTAATTAACAAAACGATCGACGTCAATTGAATACAAAATGTCACACTAACTCTGAGAATGACTGCGAGCCATATAATAAACAGTTTATTGACACGCTTGTTCGGTCTGTACCCTGAAATATCGGACTGAGGTTTTTTAGGACGACCTCACATTCGGTCAATAATCCTTTAATATTGAACTTACATGAAGTTTAAGCCTAAATCAGCGACCATCAGTGAACTCTAATACAACTGGAACGATATCTCCTATGTTTTCGTCCTATGATTGGATGAAGCCAAATTTGAAGCAAAAGGCGGGAACCGCGCGGGGAAAATGGCTTGTTCGAAAGGACTGGGGAAAGTTACGAGGAGTGAAAAGCTTGTTTTTGAGCGAAAATATGCTTGAAAAATGAGAATTTTTATCGCAAGACTTCAATTTTAAAGATTCGATCCTGGTTTTCTGGATAGTCCTGACTGTTCTACACTTGGTTACGGAAAAAATTGAGGGCTATCAGTTTTTTGCTCTGGAAAATGACGAAAGTTTCAACGTGCCGAAGCAAACTACGAAGCAAACTACGCTCTTCAACTCAAGAATATATTGCTTTAAAACATGTCAACTCTTCCAAAACGTATCTTGTGCTAAAGTCCAGGTATCGTTGTTTATTTTGAGCTTTTGGTCTTTGCTGTAGCCCTTCTAAAACGTGAGTAAATCGAGGTTTTCAAAGTGGTGTATTTGTATGGTTGATTTAAAAATACGTACAAAACTAACATTTTTCGTCAGATAGCATTAGTTTTAAAGCTTTGAACTTCGGTTACGGATAGTTCTTGGCAGCCTCTTCCATCCAACTGTTAAAACTCGAGAGGTAACAGTTGTTTAAAAAAGATATTTCGTGACAAAGTTTTCGCCGAAACTGTTTTTCATTTTTAGCAGCCAAAAAATATTTTAAAACCTTACTGGACGTCCTAGAAAGTTGAAGTACATGAAATTTCAATCTATCTAGAAAATATTTAGCACCTAACTGGCTCTAAAACACGAAGTTAAAGGGTCGAAAAGAGCTTTTGAAAATAGGTCATATTTTCGCGGCGTGACGTACATGGCGGCCTTCAATTTGGCTTCAAAGATGGCGGCCAAGTTATCGTTCCAGTTGTATTAGAGTTCACTGGCGACCATCTCTTACAAATACAAACGTAAAACTTTATGTAAGCCTCAGGGGAGAGATTCGTAGCGGGAAAACTTGACTGGAATTGGAAGTGCGAAAAATATGAACAACTGGATGGGTAGCTTACATGATCTTCTGAAATTAGAATGTATAAGGAATGAATTTGTCGCATTTCCGTGGCAGAAATGAATGTAGCAGGTAGTTAATTATTTCCAGCTGTATCCTAAACTCGCGAAATTATTTTAATGTTTGTAATTGTATTACTATATATAACATTAACTTCAATAACATTTAAAATTTCAATAAGATTTATACCAAACACCACTAAGGCGAAATGTGTGTTTTTTTTCTCGTAGAATATTCCACTTTTACAACAAGCGAACAGATGAAATGGAAGAATATTGTTTCCCAAACAAGGTCAGTCACTTTATCTTTATAAAAAGTGTTGTAACGTGTTATGTGGATGATGCTATTAAAATGGCTACAGACACTGCTTGTTGGTAAACTTTGTTTACATTCCACTAAAACCTAATACAATAAACCATATTCCCAAGAGAATTTGTCTGCTATAGAAAATGGTGGAAAACTTAAACAGAGTTTACCTGTTTGTACTCAGCTGGTATAAGTTTTGCCCAGTTAAAGATTTTTCCTCTCAAAGGTTTTGCCTTGTTCCAAGGGCTTGTTCATATGGGGATGAGTTACTAGGTTGTCTGAGTTCTTCCGTGCTTTGACAAGACCTTCTGTTGAGTTTTCTGAGCACCAGACTGCAGAGTTATACTTTGGTGCACCTGAGATTTATTCCTTCACAATTTTTGGCACCCAAATGGTGCAATTACATATATGATATTTTGAATAGCCTTGACCACCTTGATTTGCTGCAAGAATTGCCATTTGTTTATAATTTTGGGCAATTACTGCCTTTTGCCCCCCCCCCCCCCCAAGGCCACCCCTACGTCATTTTTGCACCCCAGCCCGAGATTTTAGCCTTACCCAGCAAAGGGAGAAACATAGAAACAATGCCCCCCCTGGCTAACCTGTATCTGTTGTTTTGTTGCCTTTTAAACATTAGCTCTAAGGGGCTGCATATTTATATGGAAGTTAGACAGTAGCCAGCCAGCACTGTTATTTCAAGGGACAAATTAATTGATATATCATATGCTCTCCATCCAAAATTTGATTTGAAAAATGATTACTTTTAATTAAAGATGTGAACAAAAATATGTATGAATATTCACCCCTCCAATTGTTGATACTGTCTAAGCCACTGAAGTTGCCATGGTCTGCTTGTTGTCTAGGATAATGTGTAGGACAAAATTGACTTGATCTAAGTAAACATGTTCCCATTTGTAGTACTGAAATACCAATCAAGCACTAAATGAATCATGCGACAGAAACCTGGTCTTAAACTCTTTTGGTTATTTTAACCATATTTGACTCTTAGGACTGCTTTCCTTCCTGTAATTCCTTCCTGGCTAGTGAATTTTATCATTTGATTTAGCAGATACAGGTGTAACAGATTACCAATGTAGAAAAATATTTATTTCTATGATTATTATTATTACCCTAAAGTTCAATTCAACCTTGACCCTCTACTTAGTTTCACTGTAGTGCTTTGTTTTTCCACTTTTCTTCTTTCAATTATTTCATCTTGGACTTGGACACATGTTTTAGGGATTTAGCATTTTCAGAGGCTGATTTCTCTACTACAGGTTAACAAACTCCGGCATTGCTACTTTGCTTTTGAACTTAGTAGCATTCTTAGTTATTGAATTTTTGGCTTTAGCTTTGTCATGATTACAAACTTGCTTTTGGTAATGCCAGTCTTTGTACTTTAGGTGGTGATCAAGTCCTATCATCGCTGCCTTAAATCGTGTTTCTACCTCATTTAGCCCTGTTCCTACCTCATTTAGCCCTGTTCCCTCGTCTTTTCTCGGCAGGTACAACCTTTCTACATCTGCTTTAGGATGCTACATCTTATACATGTTTAACAGCTTGCATGTTTTTGTGTCAATTTTCTTTAGTTCTGAGATTTTCCAGTCAATAATCCCAAAACTACTGTATACTGCACCACTGGTCACCTTTTGTTTCTTCCATTACCGGTAAGCTCAGTTCTGAGGATCAATCTTACTCTCCTATTATATTCTTTTCTTATTTTCTCTTTCATTTTACTGTGCTGGATACCATCACTCTCATCTACACCCAGGTATTTGTAAGCTTCTTCCTGATTCAACTCTTGTTTGGCTGTATTGTCATTTATTTCAATATTTCATGTTGGCGCCAATTTACCTTTCTTGAAACTGGCTTTAGCGCATTTTTCCAATCCAAATGTCATGCCAATGTCATCACTGAATTGTTTAACAATTTTCAATTGTCCAAATTGTTCATGATCATTTTTACCATACAGTTTTAGGTCATCCATAAAAAACAAGTTGCTAACTGGAGCACTTGTGCTCGTAATCTTATAACGTAGTGCTAGACAAAATAATAAGGGTGAGAGTTAATCTCCCTGGAAGATACCTCTTTTGATTTTTATCAGGTTATGATTCGTCCATCATTATAAAATAATTTAATTGTGTTGTTCCATTTGTTGATTGATGTTTCCATGTTTCATTGATGTTTTCATTCAATCTGCACATCCGCAAGGTCTTTAGTATCCAACTATGAGGGACACTATCAAACGCTTTCTTGTAATCTATCCATCTCAAGGCTTTAATCTGATTCCCCATTGCTTGATTTGCTTGTTTAATTAACACTTTAGTTTTAGTCAATGCAATCTTGGGTAGAGGGGGCCTCTCTGACATGCTGACATTCTCCCATTCAGCTCTTGCCTTCTTAATTTCTCTGACTACTGTAATTCTTCAATCTCAGGTTGATTTTGTTAGAGTTCCGCCTGATCTTGATTTCTTTCTTCATAAGGACTACTCGCTTCTTCTACTATAGCACATCAGCTACTACTTTCTCTGTTTGACTATTTTGTATATTTACTTAATTTCTAATCCGTCGCTTAATGTCATCTATTTCAATTTCTGTTAGTTTGATTTGTCTTTCAATATACGTATCTAAGTTGATTCATCAATGCATTATCTGTTAAATTTTATCTATCATTTGGATTTCGTTCCCTCCATATTCTGTAGGTATCTTTCGTTACACCTTCCTTGGGATCTGCCTTTGTCTTATACTGTAATAGCTTCCATAGAGTCCTATCTTGTGAGTCTTGTTCATTTCTGTCTGGTGTTTTTTAACTACATTATTGGCTGGACGTTCTGTTTATCGCCAGAAATTCGAGACACTGAGCCCAAACTTGAACAGCGGTTATACGCTAAAACGTTATTAACTGAACATCTGTTTTCTTAACAAAATTTGGGCAATGGTCGGTATTAACAATTATATCCGTTTTAACTTTCATGCCAGTAATTTTATCTAGCTGCTTTGCATTTGGAGCCATCAAGCCATTGTCAAGAGAACAATTTCAATTTCCCGCTTTAGCGCTCGCGCGCTAGATAATTGCATGAAATTCGTCAACTTTTCATGACGTTTGGACAAAGGAATGACCGCTGCCAGCAACACTGCCGTCAGTTAGAAAGCTCTTTTTTCAAGCTTCAATTTGGTATGTTTCTCGACTTCTAGCGACGAATATTTTTCAAAATATTTGTTATTCAGAAAGAAGATATTGCAGTATTTTTGAACAAGCCTGCAATGGCAATTTTAACCTAAAAAGACCGTTTTTTGTTAACAAAATGGAACTGTTTATCGATGTATAATTTGTCAAATGGAGGTAGTCTTATGTAGTTCAATATCTCAAGTCTGTTATACGAACTGTACAAATGGACAAACGATGCTAAGTAACTGGCTTATTGCTTTCAACTGCTTTAGAACACGGGGTTTCTCGATAATTTCGTTCATATTAGTTAGTAAAGTATTAAAGGTTAGTAAAGCAGCTCCGTTACTTGCGAATGGTGTTTGTTTTGGAACTGTACTAATGTCGAATAAAAACTTCAAATATCGTTTAAAATGACCATCTAATCGTATTGAACTCGGAATGAACTGTACAAGTATGAATTTTTTTTGTTGGGAACCTTTTATTTTACTTTTTTGAGAAATGTTGTAGACAATTTCATGGTTTTTTCTTATGTTTGCGTTGCTACTTAAGCGCATGCGCAATTAGCACGTCTCGAATTTCTGGCTATGTCTGGAAGGACCCCGTTGGGAAAGATTCTCATTTAGGTTGACCTCCAGTGTAGGTTGAGAGGGTAGATCAGTCGTCAATTTTTCGTCCTCAGCCTGACCACTAACTAAAGGACGCGCTCATTTTTGAACCGCGTGACGAGCGATGCAGTATGAATTTCTTATACTTCTTCTCATATTCATGCGAATGCTATTTGACCCATAGCTGGAGACAGACTATCCCGTGCCAGATCTCAACCTTGTACTTTTAACCCTCGCAGGTTTATTATTATTAATATTATTACTTTTTCAGCCACAGTCTTTGCTGGTAGTTTGTTTGTAGTGTATCAGCCGGGCGCAAACCATGCACCAAGGGCATCAAACACTCAGATTATTCTGTTCACACACTAAGTACCTTCCTCAGGATTTGTGCAGATTCCAGCATGCAGATCTTTTGCGTTTATTAACAGTAGCTCTCTCTGATACTCTCTGAATGTTTTCAATGATCCCCTTCTTCATTGTATCAAGTGCACCAACTACTACAGGAATCACTTCAGTTCTCATATGCCACATTCTCTGTATCTCTACTGTAGTTCTAGGTCTTTGTACTTATTTTTCTTTTCAGTTTCCGTTAATGCAATATTTCTATCTGATGGGACAGTCATATCAATCATTTTACAAGTGGCATTTGTTAAATCTTTCACTACAATATCCGGTCTGTTCGCTGTTAGAGTTCTGTCAGTGTTGACTGCCATGTATCCCATAGAATAGTAATGTTGTTGTCTGTATTGTGCATCACAGTCTCAGGCTTGTGCTCATACTATTTGTTTGTAACCTCGATATCGTAGTCTTGACAGATTCTCCAGTGGAGATACTGTATGCCGCAGCCTTATTATGTCTGGTAATGTACTCAGTTCTAGCTAATACCTCACATCCCGATAGGATGTGATCCACTGTCTCTTCATGTTGAGAACACATTCTGCATTTACTCTCCACTTGCTTGCCACATATTACTTTTTGGTAGTTTCCAGTGTTTTCTTGAGCTGCTACTAGTAGTCCCTCTGTTTCTCCTTTCAGGTTACTTAATAACAATTTGTTGGTGGTAACGGGGTTTACATGAGATCTCTAGGATCTTTGGATACTGGCTATGTAATGCTTCTTCTTAGTTCAACTCCTGTATGGCTGTATCGTCATTTATTTCAATATTTCCCGTTGACATTAATTTACCTTTCTTGGGACTTTTTTAGGACATTTTTCCAATCCAAATGTCATGTCATCACTGAATTGTTGAACAATTTTCAATTGTCCAAATTGTTGATGATCATTTTCACCATACAGTTTTGGGTCATCCATAAAAAACAAGTTCTAACTGGAGCACTCGTGCTCATAATCTTATATGTACTATTTACAACATGAGCGGCCGTGTTGTATCAGCATATACAAACTCGAGCCGAAGGCGAGAGTTGTATGTCTGATACAACACGGACACGAATTTTGCAAATAGCTTGTGAGACTCTCCAATTTTGTAGATCAGTTTGCGAAGTAATTGTTTTGAAAGTACATCTTATATAAGACGAGAAAATCAAAGTTAAAAGTTATGAAAATCAACAGAATTCTGTATCAGAGTATACAGACTCCTTCACGTTCGTGATTTCTTTTGTGTTTTCTTTATGAACTATTAAAGAGTTTCACAAAACCATATCCAGTTGCGGCCAGCTCTGATGTTAAACGTACTGTACAAGTGCTAGGCAAAATAATAGGGGTGAAAATAAATCTCCCTGGAAGATACCTCTTTTGATTTTTATCGGGTCAGTTATGATACATCCATCATTATAAAATAATTTCATTGTGGTGTTCCATTTGTTCATTGATGTTTCCATGTACCTGATGACTTTTTCATTAAATCTGTACATCCGCTAGGTCTTTAGTATCCAACTACGAGGGACACTATCAAACGCTTTCTTGTAAGCTATCCATGTCATACTCAGGTTCTTTTTCTTCTTTTTACAATCTTCTATAATCGTCTTATGTATTATTAGTTGGTCTTTGCATCCATATGAATTTCTGGCACACCTCCCTGTTCTTCTGGCAATATGTTAATTTTTATCATATGGGAGTAGCTTCTTTCTGTTAAAATCGATGTTAGCATTCAATATCATGTTGATAAGCAGGCAATTGGTCTATAGTTCTTAGGATTCTCTGTACCTTTGTTCTTTGCCAGTGAATATGTTTGTGCTGTTGTAAACCAATTAGGTAGGTTTTCGGGGTGTTCTATTGCTTGGTTATATGCATTCAGTAGATCGTGATGTAGTGCTGTGTTTAAGCCAGCAGTTAGGAACTGTATCTAGGCTTGCCGATTTCCAGTTACTTGCCTTCTTCAATGCAACCTGTAACTGATCTAGGCTTAAGTCCACCCAGGGTTGAAAATCTGTGTCAGCATATTTCTGCTGCTCTCTCGTTATCCACTCTGCTGAATGGTTGTGCTCTCTATCGCTCTCCCAGATGCTACGCCAAAATGTTTCTGTTGCTTCTTTATTTGGTGGTTTTTCAACTAATATCTGATCTTTACAAAGGTTTCTGAAGAATGTCTTTTTGTTGTTTGCAAAAATCAGATTTTGCTTATATTGTTTACATTATTATTTTGCTTATTTGTTTACATTATGATTTTGCTTACATTGCTTATATTATTATTACATCCAGAATTGATGAAATTCTAAGGCCTATTTTTGCATCATGTAGTGTAATATAATTGCATGCATTTTCTGACAATCTTTATTTGACAGCGAAATCCTGGAATATCTTGCCACATCTCTGACCTGGGTTGAGAGTCATTTTCCTGGTTGTGGAATTATCTTAGCTGGGGATTTTAATCGTTTCAGACATTAAAAACATTTGCATAAACTTTGGTTTAAAACAAATTGTCACGATACCAACAAGAGGAGAAAACACTCTTGACCTCGTATTTACAAACCTTCATTCTTTTTTATCAAACAGATTCCATTACCGCCTATCCACCTTTCGGTCTTTCCGATCACTCTGTAATTGCTATTTCTCCAAGAGTTTGTCACCCAAAGTCAAATCAAAAGAAAATCGTTTACAAACGTGATATGAGACCGTCACACAAATCTATGTTCGGACATTACTTGAACGAAATTGACTGGTCCTTTCTTGACTCACCTAATTCGATTGATGCGAAAGTTTGTCACTTTACCGACGTGTT
Organism: Muricea muricata; assembly: GCA_963855995.1. Taxonomy (NCBI): domain Eukaryota; kingdom Metazoa; phylum Cnidaria; class Anthozoa; order Malacalcyonacea; family Plexauridae; genus Muricea; species Muricea muricata. The sequence continues at coordinate 5,897,750 of OY979728.1, read as the reverse complement.
GTCTATTGGATTATCTTATATATTGCCTGAAAAACGCTTTATGGTGCACGCTAACGACCACCCATGGATCAATGATGACCTACGGCGTGTTATTAAACTCAGACAGCGCGCCCTATTCGCCGGTAATACTACGCTATTTAAACTATACCGAAATAGGATCAATAGGAAAAGGAAAAATTGTAAGGCTGATTATTATACATCAAAGGTAGGAAATCTAAAACATTCTAACCCTAAACAATTGGGGCGAGAAGTTAAACACATTAGCGGAATGATTTCCAGTCAAAGTTTTCAGAACTCTATCAAGATAGAAAACTTAGATAACCTGCCGTTGTATGATTTGGCTAATGCTATTAACAACGCCTTTCTTGAACCCATGAAGGAACTTGACCCTTTCTTTTCAGCTGATCCCCAAGAAAATAGTATTTCTGAGCAACCTCGTGACATTACGACACCGTGGGAAACGTATAAAAAACTTAAATCTTTGAATGGTTCCAAAGCTCCAGGTCCCGACGCAATCCCGAATTTCGTGTATAAAGAATTCGCCGAATTTCTGGCATGCCCAATTTCCAACTTAATTAACTGCTCTTTCAGTCATCAGTCTTTACCAAGCTTATGGAAGTTGGCAAACGTTATTCCAGTTCCAAAAGAAAAGGTTGTGCTTGATATTAATAAACACCTTAGACCAATTTCGCTTACCTGCTGTCTCGCAAAAATAGAAGAAGAATTTGTTACTGAAAAGTTTGTTGGACCTGCTATACTGAAGAACATCGACCCTAACCAGTTTGGAGGGATTCCTCGGTCATCGTCCACTATCGCACTCATCAGTATGCTACACAACTGGGCTGGGGCGACCGATGGCTCTGGAAATTCTGCGCGAGTTCTCCTCGTGGATTATAGGAAGGCTTTTGATCTCATTGATCATTCAATCCTGATCAATAAAATTCGTCTACTGCCTATCCCGAATTTTGTTATAAACTGGCTCATCAGTTTCTTGTGTGGTCGGAAACAACGTGTGAAGCTTGCAAGGGACTGTGTCTCTGAATGGGGTGCTGTGCCCAGTGGCGTCCCTCAGGGTACAAAGCTGGGTCCGTGGTAATGTATTTTGATGATAAATGACTTGAAGCTTACGGATGTCGCGCACTGGAAGTATATTGATGACACAACTGTCTCAGAAATTGTATCAAGAAACGGAATTAGCCAAATCCAGTCTCGAGCTAACGAAGTGGAAAGATGGAACACACAAAATAAATTCCAGTTGAATGTTCAAAAGTGCAATGAGTTATTGTTCCAATTTCATAGAAATAGAATACCCTTCGATAAGATCAATCTTTCCACAGGATGTCCAAACTTAGTTCGCCAAGCCAAGATCCTTGGCGTTACGGCTCGTGATCATTTGAGATGGTCCACGCAGATCTTCAATATAATTAAGAAAGCCAACAAGCGAGTCTTTTTCATAGTTCAATTGAAACGTGCAAGAATACCGGCTAAAGAGATTGTAAACTTTTATTGTTGCTGCGTTAGACCCGTTCTGGAATACGCCTGCGAGGTATTTCATTTCGCTCTGCCAAAGTATCTAAGTACTAACATCGAACGAATTCAAAGAAGAATTACATCTATAATCTTCCCCGGTCTGCCTTACAGCAAGCGTCTGGAAAAAGCCAATTTAACACTTTTAAGTGATCGTCGGAGGCATGCCTGCTTAAAGCTTTTTAACCAGATAACAAAGGACCCTGCGCACAAGTTGTCAAGCTTGTTCCCGGCTCGGTCATCCATTACCCATGACTTACGTAATATACGTGACTTTCAGACACATGTCATTAAAACTGATAGGTTCTTAAAAACATTTGTTCCTTCTTGTATTAAAGAATTTTAGCAAAGAATTCTCGTAAAAATAAGGTTGACTTTGCAGTTTTTAACTTGTACATAGATTTATTGATAACTTCATATACTATATCATGTTTTGTAAATATAGTCATAAACTATGTATCTAACTATATTCTCTTTCTAACTATATTATTCATTGCTGTAAATTAACACGCAATTCAGCCGCTTCTGGCTGCAATGTGTTTTCTTAATAAATCTATCTATCTATCTATCTATCTATTTGTCTGTCTGTCTGTCTGTCTGTCTGTCTGTCTGTCTGTCTGTCTGTCTGTCTGTCTGTCTGTCTGTCTGTCTGTCTGTCTGTCTGTCTGTCTGTCTGTCTGTCTGTCTGTCTGTCTGTCTGTCTGTCTGTCTGTCTGTCTGTCTGTCTGTCTGTCTGTCTGTCTGTCTGTCCGTCTGTCCGTCTGTCCGTCTGTCCGTCTGTCCGTCTGTCCGTCTGTCCGTCTGTCCGTCTGTCCGTCTGTCCGTCTGTCCGTCTGTCCGTCTGTCCGTCTGTCCGTCTGTCCGTCTGTCCGTCTGTCCGCCTGTCCGCCTGTCCGCCTGCCCGCCTGCCCGCCTGCCTGTCCTGCCTGTCTGTCCTGCCTTTCCTGCCTTTCCTGCCTGTCCGGCCTGTCCTGCCTGTCCTGCCTGTCCTGTTTTGTCCTGTCTGCCTGTCCTGCCTGTCTTGCCCGTTAATAAGTGAGATAAATGCGCAGGCGCGTCTAAATTATGCTTTCTCGAAGAGGCATTGGAGAGCTGATGAGTGGTTAAAAGTGATACGGTCTGACGAAGTCCATTTAGTCTTTTCTCTAAGTGTAGTAAAGTGTATGTGCGGCGGCGACCTGTTGAGGAGTTTCAACACCAATGCCTTAAACCTACTGTCAAACACGGAGGAGGAAGTATCATTGTCTGGGACTGTATGAGTGGTGTTGGTATGGACAAACTGAAAAGGTCGGAAGGAAAAGTATACGCAAAAGTCTATTTCGCATATTACGTCATGAATGGAGCCCACTATGAAACTCCAAGGTGGCCGGCAGTCTTTCATTTTCATGCTAGACAATGCATTTGTACATACAGCTAAGAAGAATCTGCAGTTCCTTGAGCGTAATAATTATGATTTGTTGGACCACCCTCCCATATTACCCGACGTAAATCCTTTGGACAATATTTGTTGGGCAAGAATCCCACCGATAAACTGCTTAAATACATAAGGTCAATGCCCAGTCGTATAGAGGCAGTTATTCAATCCAAAAGGGTGGCATACAAAGTACTGATTTGGTTTGAGATTGTTTCCTGTGTGACGTGCTGTTGACAATTATGTAATTTGCATAAATGAACAAGGCTATGGTATATAGCTGGAAAATGTTGTAGCAGTTCATGATCTTTTTAAATACTGATATATGTCATTTGAAATTTTGTACTAAAATAAGTTGTTGTTATCAAAAACCCTCACCAGACGACAAATTCATGAAGAACTGGTGTCAATGGTCTGGCATGATTATTCGGGTTGATAAATGTTCTACCTTTGGCATCAAAAAACCTCTTGCCATATCCGTCCAGTATCTTCCCAAAAAGATCATAAACAACTTTATCCCCGTCATTGAAATTGGAAAATCATTTTGTTACTTAAGAAGATACTTTGAGATTATGAAATGTCTGATGATAAACATAAATTGGAACTAGTGTCTTCATTAACAAGTCAAATAAAAGAAGTAGACCTCAAGCCATTGTATCCGAAAAACAAGATTCTACTTAACAGTCGCTACGTCCTACCGAAACTCGCCTGGCATATTACATCAATTCATAAAACCTGGATAACAGAAAACCTGGCGTCTACGTTTGTGCAATACATTCGTAAATGGCTTGCGCTTCCTATTTCTGGAACACATAGTAATGTCTATCTAACCAGTGACAAACTTGGCCTTATCCTTATTTTGGCCTAATTTTATACAATGTCAAACAACTATTCGGTCTACTTTGAAATCATCCCCAATGACAATCTAGTACCTTGGGTTCCTGCTACGCTTCCGGTGCCCTCCCGCTGCGAAAGAACCCTAGTATTGTCTGGTCTCGTGACACATGTGCGACTACCGTACGAAGTAGGGGTGGGACGATTTAAATGCGCGTCTTATTCCACGCATTTTTTCGGAGTATTATCTTTCGACATAGATAGTTTTTACATATAAGTTGCATGTACGACGTTTTCACATGAAATGGACAAAACTGTTTTTATATATATGTATATTTATAAACATGATTGACATATTAAACATTTATCATTGCAACACTTGCTTTTTTTTTTTTTTGCAAACGCTGGAAAAAACTAAGAACAGTAGTTATAGCATATCAGGCCGACAGCTATTAAATTACCTGTATGGGCAAAGAAAAGACAGTTCACCTGATAATTCACGTGTGTTAATGTGTATAACTAACATGGGCAAACAGAAATTTGTTAAGATATGTACACTTCGCGAATAATACACGTGCACGCGAGTTAAACGAGCAAATCATCAGCCTTCCATACCCACCCTAACGACGAATTACTCTATATCCCAAAATCTGGGATGTCACGTGACCAGACAATACTAGGGTTCTTTCGCAGCGGGAGGGCACCGGGGGCGTATATAGAACCCTAGGTACTAGGTTGCCCCAATGAATCTCAAACTCATTAAGAGGAGATTTTTTAGAAAGTCGCGTATTTCTTGCGAAAACCGCTCAAAACTTAGCGACCAAGCCTTCGCGAAAAAATGCTCTGGCGCCATATTTTGTTTTGAAAGTTTTCTAAAAATATTTGCGAAGAAAAACAGAATTTTACTGGATTTTTGGTTATGTCATGGGGCAAAACATTGCTAAATATAAAGAAGGATAACGTGGTAAGTGTAATATCGTATTTAATAGACGTTGTTTGAATCATTATTATGTTAATATGCACACGTATCTGACTCAGGAGTGAGCATATTTTAGCGGCAAAATTATCTGCTACTTTAAATTATTAATAAAACTGATTGAAAGCCACTGCTTTCGTCCTCTGGATGATGACCAGCTTGTTCACAACTCGTTAATAACATAAGTACATGGAAAACGTTAAAGGATTTTGCATTTTTAAGGAAAATTTGAGTATTTGTAATTTTAAATCCCTTTACTCCAATTTACTGATTTTACAGGCATTCAGTTTTTTACTCATTTACAGGCATTCAGTATACAACTTCATGCCATACGCTATATAATCTGAAACGCCCTTTTTAGGAATGAAAATAAAAATTACACCAGCATCATGGATGCAACAATCTGGTAGGAAGGTTGCTGAACCAGGATTGGTCATAAAGCAGGGCCTGACAGTCAACTGAGGCAGCATGCGTTACTAGTAAAGACACCAGACAGGCTCAAGGAGCCAAGCATGTTGACATCAAAACAAAATTGCCTATATGGTCATAAGGGCCAAATATTTTTTTTTCTTTGATAATTGCCTGAGGATTAACTCAGACCCCCCCCCCCCCAATAACCTGAAGTAAATCAATTCCTCTAGTAGTTAACCATGAAAGTATTTTTTTATAGATCTCTGTGACATTACTATTACAATCTTGAAGATATGATTACAGTATCTGAAAACATCAACCTCATTCTGTCAGTGCTGGGTGACAAAAACCAGCATATTGTGGAGTATTTTGTCTACAGTATAAAGTTATCAACATTTTCATCATATTCACACAAGAATAGATTGTATCATAAATAATAATCTGTGATTTAATAAATATTCATTTTCATCTTTCATTTTTTGTTTTCTTTAATAGCCTGCAAGAAAAGGTCTTCTTAGAAATTCTGATATTTTTGCACATTTATTATGATACACTGTATATGCATGATTTAAATTATGCCTGGCCTGGCAGAATTCTAATAATTAGGTCCCACCCACCCATGTGTTTATTTTCATGTGTTTAAAATGTGTTTTTATCATTTAAAATACAATGACCAAATTGATTTGAAAGAAACATGAGTCATGATTGTTGGTGTGGACAGTACCTGTTAATGGTAGCACTCAGACATACTATAATTTGGTTGGTTTTAAAAATCATAAAAAACGGCCTTCGACCGCGCACTCAAATTTTGACCAAAACATATTTTTTGTACACTTACATACCCCTGGCTTAATGTGAAAGACAATTTAGCTTGTTCAGGTTTAGTTCTGGGGTTTATTTTAACCTGTGAAATTTAGGTAAAGCAGTATAAGGACAACCCCAATTTGACCAGATACACTAACATGATATAAACATTTAGGATTCCATTAAAAATCTTTCAAAATCAAATATTCATGAGTTTGAACTTGAGAAAAATAGTTGAAAATGTGTTTATATCGTTTAAAATACAATGACTGAATTAATTTGAAAGGAACATGAACCATGAATGTTGGTGTGGACAGTACCTGTAAATGGTAGCACCTGGACATAATTTGGTTGGTTTTAAAAATCATAAAAAACGGCCTTCGACCGCGCACTCAGATTTTGACCAAAACATATTTTTTGTAGACTTAAATACCTGTGGCTTAATGCGAAAAACAATTTAGCTTGTTCAGGTTTAGTTTTAGGGCTCATTTTAGCCTGGGAAGTTCAGGTTGAGCATTACAGAAATAACCCCAATTTGACCAGATACACTAACATGATAAAAACACCCAGGATTGCATTAAAAATCTTTCAAAATCAAATATTCATGAGTTTGAACTTGAGAAAAATAGTTGAGAATATGTTTATATTGTTTAAAATACAATGACTGAATTAATTTGAAAGGAACATGAATCATAAATGTTGGTGTGGACAGTACCTGTTAATGGTAACAGATATTGGACAGTCTTGAAAATCATGAAAAAGGCCTTCGACCGCACACTCAGATTTTGACCAAAACATATTTTTTATAGACTTACATACCCCTGGCTTAATGTGAAAGACAATTTAGCTTGTTCAGACAGGGTTATGGGGTAATTTTGAACGCTCAACTTTATTTTAGGACAACATACTATTGTTGTGTATTTGATGATTATGCAAATTTCACAAAAACAGCAAAAAGTAGTTTAAAGGCCATATGATGCGCAAATCTCAATTTTTGAACAATCAGGACATTTCCAAAGTGTTTAGAGATGAAATACTTTTACAGTATTAGCATATGAGCAAAAATCAGATTTTCTGAGATACAAATATTATGGTGGACAATTCTACAACGAAATTTATTAACATGCAAATATTGTTAATCACTTGGCCAATGACGTCCTCCAAACAGTGAATTTATCAGTTTTAATCTTTCAATAATTGTTCTGTATCGTGAAAAAGTATTTTATGAACTTGATATCCAAATGAAATAGGGATATAAATGTAATATTTTACCTTCCACGTTCCATACTACCATAAGTAAATCAAACTCGTATCTTTATGACGGCAACATTCACACCAGTAAGACTTGATTATTATCCATTCATATGAACGAAAAGCCTAATACTTTTTTACCATGGATTGTTAGTCATTTGTTCAAAACACTTCTCATTTTTTCCATCATTTGCCCGTGTAAAAAGCACTCAAAAAACCTTCGAAAGGAACACGCCGCCATCTTGTAAATGCGCATACCAATCCGTGCGACCTGATTGGTTTTGAGCAAACAATACGCGATTCTGTAAAAAATCTCCTCTTAATAATTCATGAGTAAATTAGCGAATGAACTCACCCCAATTCGTCACACTATTGACGTTGGATACCGCAAGGAAACACGCTAAAAATCATATACCATCAAAAACGGTTTTCATCTAATAACTGAAATCCTAATTACAAATTCAAATCAAAACACAACAATCAATATTTTAATTACACACTAATTCAATCACAGAATAGAAATTAACCAGAAGGTTCACTCTCGTCGAAACCTATCACAATTTCATATCGAGCTAAACAAGTGTAGTGCAGTTCGCTACATGTTCCCATCATTCAAACGGACGTATGCTATATTCCAACAAAAAAGAGCCTTTCAAATGGATTCTAAATAATCTCTAATCCAAATCGTAATTCTAAGCATAGCAACAGGAAACGACCACCTGCACAAATACTTCAAATTAAAAATTGTGAAAATGTTGCAACGTCAGCGTGGTAGATGGAAAATAGTAATACACTTGTTTAGGGCACTGGAACGAGCGCGCCAAATTGTGTAAAGCGTGACTAGTGATTTATATAGAGTGAACCTTCTGGTTAATTTCAATATGTGATTCAATCCTTCTTCACCCAAAAACAAATATTACAATCGTTAAATACAGAATTCTGAACATTAACCTGAGTTTGAACACTGCCATCTAATTTTTTCAAATCGCACTTAGAAATTTCTTTGCTTTCGCCAACATCCTTACATGGAATAGGGCCTAAAATACTCGAAACCGATTCCTTCTGCTCAGAACTACTCTTCTCATATCTAAGTAAAGCATTAGACCTATGACCCGTTCTGTCCCTGATAAGCTTCTCTTCGACACCTTTTTCAAATAAAACGTTCGCACACGTAACTCCTAGACTATGCGATGTTTTAACTTTTACACCAACAGGTTTACACATATTAGGCAAAATTTTCGCAAGCGTATTTACACCTACTGCACTTTTAAAGAAATCTGTTTATTGTCAGGCCTATAGTAAAAAGCATTGCCATTCTTATTATAAATTTCGGCTAAACTAATATAAAGCTTGTAAATTTTTACTAAGCATCGCGTTGTGTGCTCCTTGCCCTCTTCATGGCAAATATGCCGGACTACTCGTGGTTCGTATTTTAATTAAGCAACCTTCCATGAAAGGTCTTCGAAACATTTTCCTCAAACTTTATAAAGTTGCATGTCACCGATTACAAAGTTATTTAAAGTTATATGCCTGTGTTCAGCACTTCGTAGACCAAACAGTTTCCCATTGTAGAAATACACAGAATTCAGCAAAGCTTCCGATGACGAACTTCCGAGTAAACCTTTTTGCCAAAACAAATCTTCTTCCTGGTCAGTAATACGCTCTTTCTCAGGTCTCTTTGGAGCGGCATCAACGCCTTCTCGTGTGCTCGCTTTCATCTCACAATCAAGTAGCTTCCTAAACCGATGAAACCTATATCAATATAAAAAAAGTATCTTGTCTTAAGTCAATGTTTCAGCTGTCGCTTCGCTATATCACTAAGTAATAAACTCCTCTACTTTCCATCCGCCAAGCTGCAACTCGTACTGTAACATTTTTTATACACGCTTACTACGGTTTCGGATTGGGCTTGGACACGCGTGATTCGAACGCGTATGTTTCTCGCGCGAAACGTACGCGTTGCTATGCGGAAACTGCCACGTTTCCAAGGGCAAACTTTTTAGAACGTAAATAGCCGTATTACGATTGACCAAACTAAAAAGTTTGCCCTTGTAAACGTGGCAGTTTCCGCATAGCAACGCGTACGTTTCGCACGAGAAACATACGCGTTCGAATCACGCGTGTCCAAGCTCAATCCGAAACCGTAGTATTTGCACTGAATTGCACTTACCGACCGTCCAATTTATTCAACGGATAAACAAAACATTTTCTCGGCAAGAAATCGCTTGATTCCAGTAATCAAACTGTATAACGTACGACCTGGGTACCTTTGTCCGTCTTTATTAACTACCTCTTGGACAAATTTTCCCAACCAATACGCCAAGCTCCCGGCATCGAAATTTTCCACTGGCGTACTAATATCCTGTAAGCCATTACCTTCATTACTTGCCTGTCCTCTCGCAGTTTGCCTCTCGCGAAACACTTCTACTGCCCACTTCGTCTTATAACGAGTAGATGATGGAATAGCATTTTGTATTGCTTCCTCTTCTTCATTTACACTTTTCGCCAAGCGAAATCGCCTCCCTCCCTGTTCGATCATGTTCAATGATCAAGGTCTGTAATAAATTCTACACACCCTACACCGGGGTTGGTAGATTTTATGAATAAATAAGCCAAACCGTCATTAGTACCATCAAAATAACAAAGAGAACAAAAGGCGAATACAAAGGAAAACAATGAGCATTGTGAAATGCAGGCAATCTACCAACCCTGCGGCCTACACATTTCTGTCGTACATAGACTATAGAAATTAACTTACAAAAGCAGGAAGTAGAATACTTATCTCCATTGTTCACAAAGACAAAAACAAATTACTTTCATAGGTCCCCCGTTAGCGCTTAATAAATTGAACAGCAAATGAAATGTTTTCGTTTGAGATGTTGTGTAAACAACTCGTTTCTCGTGTTTCATCAGGGGAACCAAACATTCGAAAACAATATACCAATAACATAACGTTTTCTCGTGTTTCGATCCCCTGATGAAACTAGAGATGCGCCGATTAATCGGAAGATATCGGAAAAGTCGATTAATCAGCCAATTTTTATAAATAATCGGTAATCGGCCGATTATTGTATAATAATTGGAAATAGATTTGATTATTTTAAACGGAAAAGGACGACGTTCTTAACTGCTGTTGCAAGCTAAAATTACTTGAAAATCCAAGGAACAGCGCGTTAAAACTACTTATGTTTATGAACATGACACCCAGTGAAAGCAGCGTGTACATCTTAAAACCGAAGCCAGAAATGTAGAGAAATGGGCTCTGAGTTGGAGACTTAAATTCAATCCCCAAAAATGTAAAGTACTCAGCGTCACACGAAAGCATCACCCATTGTAGCCGAATACATTATCAATAGTGAAATTATGCAGCACGTTGATACACAGAGAGATCTCGGGGTTACCTTTTCTTCTGATCTGAAATGGAACAAGCACATATACGAACAGGTGACCAAAGCCAATCGCATGCTAGGAATCCTTAAACGATTAACGGTAAAACTCTTGAACGTGAACACCAGGCGCTGTCTATATTTAACACTTGTAAGATCCCATCTGGCATATGCCTCACAAGTTTGGAGTCCACAAAGTACGACCATGTGCATGGAACTTGAGCGCATCCAACGTCGAGCAACAAAATTTATACTGGCTCTTCCCTTCAAAACGGATGAATCCTACAAATCAAGACTCGTTACCTTGAAACTACTACCCCTCTGCTACTGGCATGAGTACCTGGACATCCTCTTTCTATTCAAATGCGCGCATGGTTTAATTAAATCTGATATCTTACCGGAACAAATTGACAGTCTGACCACCACCTTCAATCTACGCTCAACTAATAACTCTATAATTACATACAACATCCCGAAAGTTAGAACATTGTGTCACTAGAACAGTTACTTCGTACGAGTAACGCGAGTATGGAACACCCTTCCTGATGAGCTCCGGAAACCGGACATATCATTTCTGACCTTCGAAGCATGTCTGTACAACTACTACTACTCAACAACACTGACTGTATTTGATCAGGACAATATGCAGACTTGGAAATCAGTTTGTGTAAAGTGTCATAAAGCAGTGTTGTGTAAAGAAATGTTGTTTTTAATAACTGTTCATTGCAGCCCAACTATAATATTAGCATTTGGTGTTGTATGTAGTGTGTATAGTGTATAGTGTGTGTCTCTGTAGTGTCCTCTCCGTTGGGTGTAAAATTTATTATGCTGCAACCTTATTTCTTGTTGTTGTACTTTACGTGACATTCTATATTTGTTCTGTAACAGGTCACTAACGTAATTGGCTCACGCTGTGGTTGTGTTCCTGAGTCGTTTTCTTGTTTGTATAATTATTGTGTTTATGTTTGTGTTAACGGCTAAACTTGAAGAAATAAATAAATAAATAAACACGAACGACATCCGGAAGTAAATTAAGTGGGGCCGTTTTTGATGGCGTCAGTCGTTCTGTTTTCAAATTATGAGTGCAAATATTTCCTTGATTATCTTTATAGTAAAATTACTATAAGCCTTGTTATTTTAATTTAATTGGGATTTTAAAGCCTGAATAAAAAAAAACACAGAGCCAAGTGAATGAGAATTCGTGAATGCTAAGCATAAAGCACAACGAGGCAAAGCGCGCAGTGTTGAACTGCGTGGATTCAGTACGTAATCGTTCATGCCGATTAATCGGGCGATTATACGAAATAATCGGCCACCAACTAATCGGCAATGTTAATCGGCTATTTTCGTGATCGGCACATCTCTAGATGAAACACTCAAATTCGTTGTTTACATATAACATCTATAACCCACATCTGGAAATTGACCTGAAAAATACTAATATCCAATATGATCAATAGAGCTCGACGAAGGATCCGGAAGTAATTAAATCATTCCGTGACAGTCAAGAAAGTAAATTAACCAACCAACGTCTCAAGGCTCATTCTTCACCAGTATATCGAGATTCTCTTCGCCTTAAGACTCAAGTAAACACGATCCGGTAAACTCGTCAATCCAAGCTCCCTAAAAACATTTTAACTTCACCATACGTTATATAAAAAAATTGCTACTAACCCGTAGAGACTTGCAGGATGGGGACTCACATCGTCTTACGAATGCTCGTTCTGTCTTAGCGCTGAATCTCTGTTGCACGTTGCTGGTTGCAGTTCCTACTTAGACCTTTTTATGCAGTGGCACGATTGAATCTTTAAATTTATCCCCAATAACCTACCATCACAACATATTCAGAACATTTACGCTGATTTGCCATCATTTCCTATTCCTGCCGTTATTACTGGTGATGATTATCGTCTTGTCCTGCTAATCTTAACTAAAGACAATTGTCTGTATATCTTGGAGGTAACCGTACGTTGGATACGAAACTAACGTCAGAAATAACATAAACCGCAAACATTTGAAATATAAGAAACTAATTCTGGATCAAATTAAAGGAAGAAATTGGACTCTGTAAAATTTATAAATCTTCCATTAGTGCACTTGGCGTCTTCGACAATAAATCTGCTGCTTTCCTGAACATGGTGGAGGACATACATTTAGATAAGACTCATACTAGACACCTAATTAGAAGAATAATTACTATTGCTATAAGATCGACATACAGCCATTACATTTTCTGCTATAGAAGTAAGGAATGGGCGAAACCAGGTTTATTGAAATTCTAAAGCCATATCGTATTTGTATATAGTCCTAGATTGTAATGTGAAGTATGGTATGCGCGTTTTATAATTGTTATTTTATCTAATATATCAAGTAGCTAACTGTACAGGGTGTCCCAAAAAATGCCTGCTATTAATATCATCAATTCCTTCCTTCAACGTGTCCGCCTTCAAGTTCCACGCATCGTATTGCTCTTGTTCTCGTGTCTCTCATTGCCTGTGTAGCCATCCTCGTTCGTCGCAGTACTACAAACTCATTAACGATTCGCTCTCGTAGCTTGTCAACGTTAGCTGGAGGCGTTTTAAAAACCTGGCTTCCTGTTTGTTGATAAGATAGCACCATAAACTTACTTTGCTCCCGAGTAAGTTGTTGTCCAACCATTTTTGAACACACATGACGCAAGAGAATGGATTGCATTTTCCCTGCATGCTTTATTCGTGTGTGACAATGGCACTAGTTTCCGGTCTATTTCGTTATTTGTAAACCTTGTCGATTAAATGTGTTGTTAAACAATTTCACACTGTACAGTAATTTCTTGGAACCTTTACTGTTAATAAATTTTGCAAAACTTGCACAAGTCAGAATTTTGACCCTGCTTCTTTGAATTGCTTCAAAAATAACACGTTTAAACATTTTGATCTGAAAATTTGAACTCAGGAAGATATGATGTTAAACTTTTGCTAGAGAGTAACAATTTACAAACTTGGCGTATTGCTTAAATAAGCATGCTGTAAAGTTTAACGTTAGGGGGGGGGGTGATTTTTTGGGACACCCTGTACATTACCTTTTTAAAGTGAGATTTACCGTTGTAAATAGAAAAATTGGATATTATTTTTCAATTGCTAAAGTGAAATTTTCTTTCAGATGGAAGCTTCTTTAGCTGGACCAAACAAAAATGAGAAACTGGATAGTGATTTTGTGGCAACATCCATGTATGTATGGCTATTCATTAGATTTGCTAGTGCAGATGTTACAATTTGGTATATTCTTTGTTAAATACAAAAGTTCCCTGACAAAATAATTTTTCATACTATATTCGCCTTGATTGGAAAACAAGAACCTCTTATTTCTTGTTTCCCGTTGAAGGCTGCAGTGTGGCGGGCAAAAGCTGAATAAAATTTAGGAATCATTTGGTCAGTGAATGTTTGGCGTATTCATCATGAATTTTCATTTTCATAATTTATTGTTCTTCAAATAATTTCATTGCTAATGTTGAAGCAACCATGGCCAGAAATTTAAGACATATCGCCCGTGCGCTAGCTATTGTGAGGGCAGCGTTAGTTCGCAAAAATGCTAACGCTTTGCTAATGCTGTGCTTTGCACGGTTTTAAAGCCTGGTTTCTAAGCTTTATTTTGATACCAAACATGGAGAACCTACTGGAATACATCTTTATAAAAATTGGATTTCATTCGGTGGAAATTTGGTTGAACATAAACATTTGTGCTGTAATTGTTACAGCAACGAGTTAAGAATTTCGCGTTATTAATCACGAAAATGTAATCTGTTGGACTAAACAAACAGCTTTGAAAATTTTTGTGGAAGTGGTCGAACATATATTAATTGCCAAACGAACCCGGCAAACTGCCCCAAGAACAGATGGGATCCAACTGGTGACACTAAAGTATAGCTATTGCGCGAAAATGGCAGATAATGAAGAGAACTATTAAGAAGGAATGAACGGAAAATAGTTGTTTAAAATGTAACCAGTTCCACGTACGAATTAATGAAAAAAAGTACGGCAATGCAATAACGAAGCCCTTGCAAAGATTATTCGAACTCGGCAAATGCTTTTAGTACGGTATTGCGGTTGTATTTTGCAAATTTTTCATTAACTCCCATGTTTTAATGCTAATTGTGGCAGCCATATTTGTTCAAACAATCACGTCATGTCCAGTGCCAATGTCTTAAATTTCTGGCCATGATGATCTTTTGTTAAAATTAAGACCATGTCTTAATTGTAAAAACGCCTAAAATTTAGAGATAGTCTTTATTTTAATGCACTGTAAACAGTAAGACATAAATCAAAGGTAGTGGGATGATTTAAAATAGTTGTGGTTTTTTTAATTACTTACTGTGTGTGCTTTGACATATGTAGCTTTAATTTAAGTAAGAGACTATACTGGTTGAAATTAATTTCATGTTACAAACTGACGATTTAAGTCAGAATGAGACAATATTACGGTAATTGAAGAATATGGAAGTATAATACAGGACGTGCAAGTGTTTACAGTACTTGCGTGCCATGTGAGTAGGTGTTTCTGAGCACTCTAGTTTTCCTGCCTCTCCATGATCAATACATATAGAAACAAAATAGCCATGTAGTTTATACACGAGCTTTGCAATGTACTGTACATCAGATGATTAGATGGTCACGTTCTGTGCACTCAGGTTTAATAAATAGCAAACCACTATGTTTAGATCATTAGTTTTAAATAAAGCTATAATGTTTAACAGTTATTCTACGAACTCGAATCGTATATCAGCTGATAGATAACGTACTGCTACCAAAACATTTCGCAGTGCAGTTATATTTAAAAAAGCATACTTATTAGTCAGTTTAGTAATGTAAACAACTTCAGCTAATGCCGCATAAAACACGACTTATCGTTATTTAAAATTGTGTTTCAAACAAATTTTTCCAAAAGTTTCCAATTCTTAAAAGATATAAATGTTTTGGGCGAAACAAACGCTCGTTGACCGCAAAATTGAGCACAGTTTTTGTTATTATAGCAATTCAAAACATGTATAATCTTTTCCAGCTTTCGGGATTCAGTATTAATTCGTAAAAAATGCATTTTATACTTGTTTAGGTGACATTTAAATCAAGAAATAACCTTTAAAAACTTTATCTAAGTTTATGTGTTGTACGTATGGCCAACAAAGGCTGCCAAAATGCTCAAAACAAGATTTTTTGCGATCGAAAAACTTTCAGCCGCCATCTTGTTTTCTCTACTAGTAGGATATGTATAGGTTATCATATGAGACGCGAGGTGATATCAGTTTTATCGCTCGAGAGACGATATCATATTCATAGCGATAAAACTCATATTAACTCGAATGTGATAACCTATTTATCACATACTTGTGCCTTTATCTAGAGCAAAAACCAGATTATATTTTCAAATTATTTACACTTCGAGTACATTTCAAAATGAATTCAAAATTATTGTTTAAAATACGCTAAACAGGTAGAAATTACAAAAACAAACCAAAAATAACTTATCTTTTAATAGCTGCAAATTTCTTTGTGTTATTTTCCTTGTATTATTTTATATTTTTATTGTTATTTCTCTATCGATCCTTCAGTCGGACGCCGTCTTTGTTTTGAGCGGGACAAAAAGCGATATCGCGGGACGAAAAACGATATCACGGGACAAAAAACGATATCACGGGACATATCGTTTTTATGTCACCGTGTTATCGCCCAGATAAAGGCACAAGTATGTGATAAGGGCTAATATCTTACTAGTAGCGAGCAAAACAGATTACAGAATACTTAATATCCGATGGCAGTCTACATAATAATGGGTTGATATTGTTGCTACTATTAGCAATCTACCGTTACTACTGTAATATCTTGAATATCGTGTTACGAAGCAGTAAATAAGTGGCATAAAAATAGTCAAGTTAAGTTCCCCAAGTTAAATAAACAGTACATACGTCTATGGGAAAGATAAGGAGCATATTTGGTTTTTGCAACGAAAGATAGGCAAATTAACATCATATCTTTCACTACATGTCAATTATCTCTTTTCTTAGGCTCACAGTATAGTTAATGGTACTTGAACTTTTGTCAATGTTTGGTAAGGGACTGGTCATAATTTAGCAGGGAGGTTTATATCAATTGTTTTCCTCAAAGTCATCAATATCTTCACTGTCACCATTTATACTATCATCTGTTGACATATTCTCACTATTTGTACTGTTTATACCAGCACTCAAGCTCTCTGTCCCTTCATCTTCATCATCAAGACAAAAAGAAAGGTGTTCCTTGATGGTGTTTTGTGCTGCATGTGTTAACACGTTTTGTTGAAAAGCAAAAGCAATGTATGATTTTTTGTGTTTTGAAAGTCCTGCTATTGCTTCAAGGTTCAAATCTTCTGGATGAATAGGATCTTCAACAGACCATTCATGTTGAGGAGCAGTCATTTGCAGTACAGCTTTGTAATTGAACTCCATTCTTGATCCTCTAGTTTTTTTTTGCCTTTCTCCTGTTTTCTTTCTGTTTTCTTTTTTTTCGTTCTTGGTCTCGAAAAGGTGGATGTAAACAAGCGTTTACATTTCTCTTGTAAGTATTCAAGTTTTTCCTTAATACTCCCAGCTTTGGTTCTGAGCTGATGGACTTGGCCAATATATTTATCAAATTCCTTGTGAGAACAATTTTCACCACTCTTCAATTTTCCAGAAACAGTAAAAAGTTTCCCATCCTTCTCTTTGATCTCATTAAACACATGTTCTAATTGGTTAGTAATTTTCTCAACTCTTTCAATGTTTTGCTTCATTCTTATACTGTCACTTGGTATGACAGTGTAATCTTCTTCAAGAAGTGATCCTGCTGCAGCAGGATTTTTAGTATACAATAGTGAATCAATGTTTTTGCCAAGATTATCAATTTTCTGTTTTATCTGATAGATTTGCCCTCCGGTGGAGTGAAAGTGAATGCAAAAATCTTTGGCATTTTTACAGTGCTTAAATTTTAAGGTAAAGAAGTCTGGTAATAGGGAGTTCATAAAACAAGCTCGTTCGGTTGTCGCGTTGGGCACATACCCCATTGCTGGCACTTTCCATTGTGGGGGTGAAACATACGACTTCAATGGGTTCAAGGAATGCTGTGACGCCTTTTCAAGGTTGTTCATACTTGGATTGATAGTGTCTCTAACGTTAACTGCAGTACTGGTACCTTTAGCACGTTCATTAAAATATTCCGGTTTCTTTCGAACAAACCGCCGAACTTCAAACTCTGTTAGACCTATAAAATGACAGGGAAAATATAACACTTACCTGTTAGTTATAGCAGAATACAGATTAATGTTCACAGATCAGAAAGATCTACGAGGCTATCAATTAAATTGCATCGATATGATCTTAAATCTTAATTTTAAATAGTGATCTTACCGAACTTGTGCAGGTCTTCCTCTTGAACATCTTCAAGATGATCGATCTTTCTCAAGCCAGACGTTTCAAAAACATCTTTGTATTTTTCCAAGTCCGCATATATTAAAATACGGCGATATCTTCATTTGCATACTTAATATTGTTAGAAATTTGATCTACTAATAGATCTATTCGTTCCGCCATCTTGATTATTGAAGTGCTGCAAAGGAAGTACTTCATGTGTCATTGCTATAATGGTTTGGATGTTTTGCTGCCCAAAAAGTCCATAGACTCATGAAATGAAGCAGTATTTTAATCGATCAAATCACCGGTATTCAATGAGTAAAATGTCAAGCGAAAACTGCGAAATCATTGATAAAAGCAAGCTGAGTTTTTCCGAGAAAAGAAGTAATAACAGATCAGAAAGCACATTATCGGCTACAGTAAGAAAATCGCTCCAAAATTGCTGCGTAAATGAAAACGCAGAGAAACTCGAAGGACTTCTGATCTTTCTCAAAAATTGTCATGGTATAAAGCGTCGATCACTGGAAGGTCTATTGTACATTCTTCGACAGTTGCTGGCAAAATGTGATGGAGACAAAAGTTTTGGTTATCTGCCATACGAGGATGCATATGGTATATACTGTGATTTTGTTCAGCGCCAAGTGGAAGACAAAGAGTTTAGAAATCATCTTTTGCACAACGAGTATGGCCTTTGCATCTATGTCACAACTTTGTTCGGCAAACGTTTCATTATTTTACAGAATGCCACTGTGGATTTGAGTAATTTCCTCTGTGAACTTGAGCGCCTTGAATCTGAAGATCATGAAAGTTTCTCAAGATTTGATTTAAATGCTGATACACTTAACACGTCTTGCAATCAATGGACACCGAGTATGACAAGTCCGTTCAGAAGGCTATGATTTTTGCAACATCATCACGGAAGAAAGTTTACGAACTTGGAATAAAACCTGACAATGCTGTGCATTTTCTGGCAAAAACTGTTTATGCATCAAAGGAGTGTCAAGATGCTGTCACTGCAGCGGAGAAAACAATTAAGGAAATGGATGAAGCTAGGCTCGAACAGTTGAATAAAAAAATTGATGCAATTGAAAAAAGCTAAACAAGAAAGAAAGCCTGATGTCAGAAGGAAGAAGAGCAGATCTTCGCGCAGACAAAGAAAGTTTGCAAGAAAGAGTAAAGCATATTCAAGAAGATATGTTGCAAGTTAATAGCCAAAGCAAACGGCGTTTTCAACAAAGAAAACGGAGGATTGCACTGGCATCAGTTAAAGAAAGACTAGTGAAACGACGAAAGCTTGGTGCGGGTGCTAGTAAGTCTTTGGACACCGAAGATAAGGAATTTATAGGTAAATGCATTGAGGAAACAAGTAGTGTTCATGGAAGACGTCATGATACAGTATTGTACGCAGGTCATCGAGTTAAAAAGTCTCATTTCCTATCATTAGCGAATTACAACCTGTTTCGTAGAGGAAAGAAATTGATAAAATCTGCCACAACCGTGTTAAACCTGGCTAGACCAAAGTGTGTAAGATCAAGAGCTGCCAAGTTACACTGTGGCAAATCGCTGTTTCGTGCACGGAAACCTCCTAAAACAGAATTGCATTCAACAATATCAACACACCACCAGCGCGCTCACATCCGAAATGTGAAACATGATATTTTCAAGCCCGAAAATAACAATCAAAGTTTAATTATCAGTTTTGATGATAAAGCTTATCTAAGACCAAGCACCGGTGTGGGAGTTCGAGATGTAAAAAAGGGTGTGATATTTGATGTTGCTGACCCACAAAAACAGAAACAGTTGCCACAACATGATTTTAACAGCGAGCCCAAAGTTCATCAGACACCCTCCTCGTTCAGATTTATCCGAGGAAATGTTGAAAATATTGGGAGGAGCAAAGATTTGTACATACTGAAGACCAAACTGTCGTAACTGTCCGTCCAAAGTATTTTATTGGCAGTTCAGGGGGTGTGTAGGCCTCTTCTTCTTCTTCTTCTGAAAATCAAATGGGAATTCCCTCAACTGTTTGAGCAAGAAGTCCAGACAAACGTCGAAGATGCATCTCGATCTGCCCTTCCAGTCCGACAACTTTGTCAGCGTGTTCATGATATTTTATTTTACTATAAAGATTGCACACTGGAAAATGATGTATTGTGCATAGCAAATGAGCCGGACTGTCCTTTCCGTAAGTACGAAGAAGAAAAATTGAACTGGCTTCAGACCCAACTTTCCAGCGCAAAGGGTGTTTGGAATGAGGATATGACTAATCTTTCATGCACGGAAGACATTTCCAAAGGAACTCAGCTCACCACACAAGTACAGAATATCAAAGAAGCTAGTGAAAAATCTCAGCAACCTCTACTCACCCAGTTGAATTCTGGTCACTAGTCGAATTGCTTCTTGAACTGAGCAACAGGACACTACAGTTCATAAATCAACTCCATTTGCCACCTCTGTATAACTGCAATCTCGAAGCCACAGATGCCGGCCCTGGGGTTGGCGTTTCCAATGTGGAAGTGAAATACAGAGACATTGAGATGGCTCGCATAAATGGGTGGACTCACCTCAACAGGGTCCACCGTGCTCCGCATGATTCTGGGTAAAATGAAGCCGAACGGTCTAATGCCGCAATAGGTGAGGCATTAGTCACTGGTCAAACGATCAGGTGGTATTATTTTCAGGCGACAGATGGGTTAGATAAAGAACAGGTCGACTTATTGTCGGTTGAAGAAATAAAGAAACGAGAAGAAGATGCTGTGGAGCGCAATGCATGGAGAATTTCACATGATGTTGCCACTAGGATTGATGGTGAGCCAGGCCCAGCAGGTGACTGTATGAAGGCCTTAGTTACCAGCAATGTAGCTAAGCAGTTTTTCTTCAACACTAAATACCTCCACGCGTACACATCAGCGAAATCAGAGAAGTTGAAAAGCCAAGTTCCTGGCCACAACTACTTTTCGAAGCTGGATGATATCAATGCCACTTCTATGTCCAGTGGTGAAATGTACCAGGAGTATCGAGCAGATGAATCCTTACTGTGCACTCCTAGGCCTTTTCCTGACATAAGCAAATTGCCAGAGCTTCATTATTTGCCTCCAGATAAAACACCATTAGTGAACAGTCAGGGCACGGAACGAGAGCCAGACGATTACCATCCCAGAGCCCAGCTTAAGAAGCTTCACAAAGAGAATAAAATCTTGTCTGATGAAAGCGATGCGGTGAAATGTTTCTCACAGTCCTACGTAGTGGATGAAAATTCGGTAGTCGAATATTTGCATCATCTTCAACACTTAGTTCTCATGGGTGAAAAAAGAAAGTTGGAAAAGCAAGCCAGAAATGCAAGAGAAAATCATATGACATGCGATGAATTCGACTGGTTCAAAATGTTAAAAGATGGCTCTTTGTCAAAACAGCGCGTAGATGTTCTTAATAAGTACATAGACAAACATAAATTGGCAGTCACCAAGAAGAGTAAAAAGCTAGACAAAGTTGAAGCTATAGCTTTGCATCTGCAGATCAGGCTAAACGGTCGTTCTGAAATAGTTGCAGTTGAAGAAAACTTCAATGGAGAGGAGACAACTGAAATTGGACACTATCTGAATGACAAAGAGAACGAGTCAACTAATGAAGACATCGTTCTTCAAGAGATTGGCGAGTCATTGTCAGAGGACTCAACCTAGGTTTGGTAAAATTAATTTTATATATGCAGACTATAAATCAAAATGCTATATAAAGATCGCAAGAAAAGAGTTAGTATTAACGTTGATAGTTCAGATTTGTATTATGCTTGATTGACTGAAGCAGGTTGTTATTATTGAAGACAAAACAGTTGAGCGCCTTTAGGCTTTCACGCTGATCGCTTTACATAATCAGACATATAAAGTTTACGTGTTATAAATAAATTGGATTCCTTTGTCTCAGGCATAGAAATCGAGTAATAGAGCTATCCGACATAGTAAATCGAGGGTACCTTTTTCGTACTGTGAGTAAACATGAAAATGGCCTTTAATTTCCACCGAGCTATTATAACAGCACATAGATTGTTAAAAGGTGTAATATTTTGAATTAATGGTATGGACTGCAGTAGTTTTTCATTGTGAGAAGGGGGTAGGCATTTTTCCGTCACGACCACGGGGGAGGTCATATATTTTTCTCCCCAAGGCAAGGCAGGGTAGCAAAATATAATTCCTTAAAATTTTGAATCTCACCCCTCCCCCCCCACCCCCGCCCCTGCTACATTAGGACCAGTCCCTAAAGAGGAAAATACTTGGTGGTCGGATATTATTTAGATAAGGAAAATTACAATGTAACTCAAACTTTGTACTGACACGTGCACAGATTTGAGGCTTTCCCGTCAATCATTTGTATAGGTATTTAACGCGGTCAGGTAATAAAAGCGTTACGTCCCAAAAATGTAGTATTGTAAAATTGTTGGAAAGTAAAAGTCAAACATTGAAGTTAAGTTCACATATGTGAAGATCTTTAGTTTTACTAAAGAAATAAACGAAATAAGTTAAGTTTTGAACTCTTTTTAAATCATATTGACCGAGCATATCGTTGACTAAGACAGTGCGACGACGCCTTAAACAAGAGAGCTGGTACGAAAGTTCAGAAACCAACTATCTGAAACCTGATTGGTTTAGCTAGCATCGGCCCACCTTTTCGTACACGTGCACAGCGAATGTTACAACCGTTAGTATAAAAAGATCGCCACAGTTGAACTTCAGCAGTAGTGGCAGAGTAGCCGAAATAGAGCGAAAACTCGACTCAAAAACACTAAACCCAGGGCCGAAACTAGAACGTTAATTGGGGGGGGGGGGGGTTGTATATTCATATATTCATGTTCTGCCCGACGGATCTCTTTTCAAATTGATCAATTTGAATTTCATTTGAAAAGAAACTCGTTGCGCAGAACATGAATGTATGAATATACACCCCGCCCCCCAATTAACGTTCTAGTTTCGGCCCTGACTAGACCGAACTAGACAAGACTGGACAGGACAAGAAGAACGAAGAAGAACTTGAGCTAGAGACTGTAGAATAAATTGTAAAGATTCCATACCTCGCATAGATATAGTCAATAAAAGACTACATAACAATCGTGCAATACTAACCCACTTATTCAAACTCTTCAAGGCTATTTATACTAGTACGACATACTTACGTATTCATATTGTAAACCCTAAATTACCATATAATAAACCCTAAATTACCATATATTACACTACATTTGCAATTTACCGTGAACCGTGACCAATCAAACGCTTAGTTTTACGTTTAAGTTATATTTCATAAACGAGTGCGAGTGTTTTACCAGGGTTTCAAAACACGCG
The DNA here is from genome assembly GCA_963855995.1 of Muricea muricata. Taxonomy (NCBI): domain Eukaryota; kingdom Metazoa; phylum Cnidaria; class Anthozoa; order Malacalcyonacea; family Plexauridae; genus Muricea; species Muricea muricata. Next base: position 5,874,421 of record OY979728.1, on the reverse strand, counting down.
AGAACAATAGAATATACGAGCTGTTTACCAAGCGACGTTTATTATTGTTAAGAGCTTGTAAAGCACGAAAGACAATGGACATCACGAGGCCGTTTAGGCCGAGTGATTTTTATTGTCTTTAGTGCTTTACAAGCTTTGAAGAACAATAAACGTCGCGCGGTAAGCAGTCGAGTCTATTCTATTGTTCTCAAGTGTTTGGAAACCCTGGTAAAACACAAGCCACAAGCTTATGAAATAACTTCTCAATCGTTTATTGCTGAAGTGGAACTTCCTAATTACATGCCGTTGCTTTAAAAACGAGGTTATTTACTGAAGCAATGCTGTAAAATGAGTGCTGGAAGGAAACATGAGCGTTGTCTTGTCGAATATTCTTGTGAATAAAGTATGAGTGTTAATATAATGGGCTGTTGTGTGTAGTTATGTGATTATTTAGTTTGGTATGTCTGCTGCGTTTATAATTAAGAAATGTTGTAATAAAACCGTCTTCATTGTTTTGAGTGCATTTATAATTAAGAAATGTTGTAATAACGCGTTGGTTAATGTTAAAAACGTTTATTATCTAATTTCTTAATTATTTATTCAACCACCGGTTTATTGCCGGGGTTTCAAAAGTTGTGCACGTGATGTAATACGGGTTTGCGATTGGTTTATTTATCATGAATTATTAATGAGTTTGAGAATGGTATATATTCATTCCCATAATGAACACGTTTTCTTTGTAAAATCAAGGTTAAAGTTATTTAACAAGATACTATCATTTGCAAGGTATCGACCAATCAACTGTTTTGTTTTGTGTTTATTTACATGACGTTTGGGCGCGTAAACGTCATGTTTTAACAAATATTGACGTTTGCTTGCCTAAATAGTTGAAGTTAACACTAGGGTATTGCGATTTACAACAATAATTCAAGTTGATAAGACGGGTGTAAGATAAAAACTCATAACAATGATGAAATGTCGTTCAATTAATGTAAAATGACATAAAGAGTTAAAGCAAGCGAGCAAACTTGTAATTACAAAACATGGCGTTTACGCGCCCAAACATCAACAGAAATCAACATAAAACAAAGCGTTTGTTTGGTCACGGTTAGATTGCAAATGGTAGTATCTTGTTAAATAACTTCAATCTTGATTTTACAAAGAAAGATTTGTTTATTATAGGAGTGCCATTACCGGGTGTCGCAAAACGTACTCCAGTTTGATTCATAATATAACCTCCAAACTACCAATCAAACAATCAAAATTTTATTCAAAAACACACAACCTTTTCAACATTTGCTGATTTCCAATAGAGGTTGGCACTGATCCCACTACCATAAAAATAATCCCTCTTTTAATAACTAATGTTGAATACATCATTAATAATACATTAATTAAGGATGATTGTATAACCGAGAATGGATCAGGTGAAACATTCTACGGGGTGTCCAAAAAACGGAGTCCAACTTCTAAGACTGATTGCTGAATGAGTACTTGATCATATAGAGCGACTAATTTTTAGTTCTGTGGCTTGCCTTTCGAACGAGGTAATCCTTGTCTACTTGAAGCAATTAATAAAGCCACAGGAACAATTTTAGCGGAAGTGGTCAATTTGAGATGCTCCAAAAAAGCACATAATTTGGTGCCACATGGGTAGTTTAATTTCAATCAGATCCATTTAATTTCGATCAAGGGAATCTCAATCAGAAAAAAATCATGTTCTTTGTCGATATTTTGTGTAATTCTGTTAATTAGTATAAAATAATTTTCAACAAGGAGAATTACTTTTCCTGCAAACATTAAGTGAACATTAGTCAGTCTTAAACTACCCATAAATGCATTCACCACATTTTATGACTTAATGCATGAGACAGTGATTAGTACTTTCTTTTGAGCTGTCTTAGAACGAAATTTTATGCACGCTTTTTATTATTAAAGAAGATCAACGAATCACGAAAACTGATAAAAAATGAGATGAATGTCCAGCTTCCAGATATGAAATCCAGATAGTCACTTTGGATGCAGATTGTGAACATGTGATGTAATTAAAGCGCTATCTCAGTTTTAAAAACTTCCAATCCCGATCGATTAATGTACCATAACTGTGACTCATTTGCTCAAATTTTTGTCCAAAGAAAGCTGAATGAATACACTTTTAAACGAGAATAAACACTAGATTCACTGCTTAATATTGTTTTCAAAATTTAAACTTGAATGCTGAAGTCCGCTTTTTGGGACACCCTGTATACCGATAAAGACAAAGCGAACTGTCGAACTAGCCATTGAGAAAGGATCATCAAATAGGCTGACCGTGATTCCCTTAAAGAGCTACAGTATAATCTTAACAAAAGAGAATTCAGAGATGCAGTTAACTTACGGTACGACTGGGAAATAACAGACACGCCAACTGTCTGCACATGCGGTGATCAATTCACCGTAGATCATGCAATGATCTGCCTTCGTGGTGGATTCATTATACAACTTCACAATGAGCTGCGTGATTTGCAAGCGGAGCTGTTAAGTACTGTATGTATATAATGATGTTGAGGTTGAGCAAATACTTCAAGTAGTTACTTGTGAGATGTTGAATGACGGTGCAAACAAGGCCCCTAATGCACGTTTTGGATATCAATGCCCATGGATTCTGGGAAAAGCAATCATCGGCATTCTTCGACGTTCGCGTGGGCCATCCAAATGCTGATTCTTATGGAGATTTGCAACAAGTCAGATATACATGCAACACGAAAAAGAGAAGAGCGGCAATATGCAAACAGAGTTTTGGAAATTGAGCATGCAATTTACCCTCCTTGTCTTTACGACAACAGGGGGTATGGCAGCTGAGTGTTTGAGGTACCACGGTAGATTGGCTGAGTTAATCGCTGACAAGAAAGCCGAAAGCTCTGCCAATACCATATCTTGGATCAGAGCAAAAGAAGAAAATCACCATTAACATTAAACATTACTGACCATGATATGAACTTATTAGGGCGTTTTTACATTGACTCTATCTTTGTACTGACTCTATCTTTGTACTGACTTTGTACTAACCTGTTTTTTTAGAAGATTTAGATTGTAATATGTATTATTAAAATTATTATTATTAAAATTATTATAGGAAGATAAACGAATCAGTTATCATGTCAAGGATCATTCTTCTCCAGTATCTTGAAATTCTCATTAGCTAAAATTAATCTCATTTGGCCAACCTGTCAATGCAAACTACCATAAAATATTTTCAGCTTCTCCATTCGTTACATCAACAATTCCCTGCCGACCCGTAAAAACCTGCACAAGTGGGGATTCCTTCTCGTCTCCTGAATGTTCGTTTTGCCTTTATCCCGAAACTTTACTGCATGTCGTCGCTGGCTGCAATTCCTATTTGGATCGGTTTACTTGAAGACACGACTCTATTCTTAACTTTATTGCCAACAACTTCCTATCAGATCATATTAAAAAAATTTGCTGATTTGCCCTCATTCTCTAATCCCTATCGATATTAACTGGTGATATTTATCGTCCTGATCTACTAATTCTGACGAAGAACAATACTTTGTATGCTGTTGAATTAACCGTTGGATACGAAACTAATCTCAGAAATAACATTAACCGTAAACACTCCAAATATAAGGACTTAATCCAGGAACAAAAGAAAAACATTCCATCCGTGACTTTCATCAATCTTTCAACCAGCGCAGTTGGTGTTTTCGACAAGGAACTGCTAACTTTTTAAATATGTTAGAACGTATGGGTTTGGATGACAGCCATGTTAAATTTGTTATCAAAAAAATTATTGGTATTACTATTAAATCTACATACTACATTTTCTGCTGTAAAAACAAAGAATGGACACATCCGGACTTGATGAAATTCTAAGGCGTATATTTACGCTATATATAGTGTAATATAGCCTGATACTCTTTATTTTCTCCATTATGTCATATATCAAGTAGTCAATTGTAAGTGACCTTTTAAAAGTGAGATTTGCAGTTATAAAATTAAATAAAGTTTTCATTATGGCGGGGGAAACAAGTCGGAGAAAAAAGGGTTTAAAACGCTTAAAATGGACTGAACAAATGAATATTGACTGTTTGGATTGGAAAAGAGAAGCACAAGACTTGATTGCATCTAAAAATCCTCCTGTGAACAGAAATGGGAGACGAAAAGGGTATATCAAATTTATGAAAGAGTTATGGGAAGCAATGGGGTATGAAAACCTAGGTTTAACAAGTCAGAACCTGAGAGATCAAGCAGCGAGATTAGAAAAAATAACAAGCGATACGTCGGGACAGAGTCGTAGCAACGAGACAGAAGACATAACCACCTTGAATAGTCGTGAGCGAAGCGCAAAGCACTACGTAGAAGAGATATTGCAAATTTTATTGCATATTTTTCAAACTGCGGCAGCCATAGAACGACAGCCGAGCATGCAGACTTGCTAAGTTGTGGAAATTTGCGTGAAACGGTTGGTGACTTCAACGATGAATTAACAAAGAATTACAATGTCCAGGTCTGCCTAATGAGATCACAATTCAAACTGATGACCAAGGACAGAATACCAAAGAACAATATCTATCCAAGTACAGTACAGTAGGCATACCTACATCAATTGAATGGGAAAAGAGTGACAATTGGTCTCCTATACAGTATTTATTCAAACGTCGACACCAATAAACGCGTATGATGAAATCATATTATGGAAAAAGATGTTTTCTTGGTCCCTTATGGGAAAGTAGGACGAGACTTTATTGACCAATTGACAATACACATCAGTCAATGGAATGATAAATCAGACAAGCAACACATTGCTTTGAAAGCGTTTGTGTATTGTTAGCTGTCGGGCTACAAAAGCCGGGGTTAAATCTAAAGCGAAAGACCATAGAGAATGCGTCAAAAGCCGTTTGATGTTGTGGGAAAATGGAGAGATCGACACTTTGCTGAATGAAGAGAGGATATTTCAAAGTCGTATTGCAAAAGGAAAGAAATCTTCACCACCGAACAGGGCAAAAATATTCGCTAAACTCGTGATGGAAGGTCAGATAAATTCGGCAATGCGGTTTTTAAATGATGATACTTCCGGAGGCGTTTTACCGCTAACAGATGATGTTATGTTACAGCTACGAGAGAAACACCCAGAACCAAAACCAAAAAAATGGAAAGTTCTACTTCGTGGACCAGTTCAAGATATCCCGGACAGTTTATTTCTGGAAATAAATGGAGAGATGGTGCATGACGTAGCGTTAAAGACAAAAGGATCAGGGGGACCGTGTGGTGTTGATGCCAATGGATTTAAGCGGATCCTTGCGTGTAAATCGTTCAAGCATTCGTCGACAGCACTTTGTGAGGCTTTAGTGACTTTGACAAGGACTATATGCACAGAATATGTTGATCCATCATCATTAGAAGCACTAGTTGCAAGTCGTCTTATCTCTTTGATTAGCGAGGTTTATCAAACACGACGCGACGTCAAAGACGACGTGCGAATGGCGTCAAAATGGCGTTGCAACATCCTTAAATGGTCATATCACGCCATTTTGACGCCATTCTCACGTCGTCTTTGACGTCGCGTCGTGTTTGCTAAACCTCGCTAATAAGGGTGAAGGTTCTGTTAGACCCATTGGAGTGGGAGAAGTTGTACAAAGGTGTGATGAGGGTTGTCAAACCAGATGTAATTGATTCGAGTGGTTCGCTTTAAGTATGTGCAATGTGCAGGTCAAATGTCCGGAAGTGAAGCAGCTATTCATGCAATGTGCAACATTTTCTACACAGATGACACTGATGCGATCTTACTGATCGATGCTTCCAATGCATTCAACTTCTTGAACAGAGAAGTTGCTCTCTACAATTTAAGCATTCTATGCCCGATTATTGCAACCTATGCGATAAACACATATAGACTACCAAGAAGATTGTTCATAGTTGGTGGGCAGGAGTTAAAGTCATCCGAAGGTACAATGCGGGTCGACCCATTATCAATGGCTATTTTTGCTATCAGTTTGCAACCACTTATTACAAGCTTGCATCTTACATCCTCTACGAAACAATGCTGGTTTGCTGATGATGCAAGTCCTGCAGGAATGGCCAATGAACTAAGGAAATAGTGGGATACATTGATAGCAGATGGTCATGACTATGGTTACAGCCCTAAGGATGACAAGGATAACAAAACCGGAGAAAGAAGAAATTGTAAGGGAAAAGTTTAAGGATACAGATATAAATATCACAAAGGACGGGAAAAACACCTTGGAGCAGGAGTTGGATCAAGATCTTACTTGTCTGAATATGTCAATGAAAAAGTGGGTGGATGGGTAAACGAGATAATTAAAGTGCATATGAAAGAATTTTTATTTGTTCCCTAAAAAATCGGCCATGACGAGACGATTCGAATGATGTATATCATTATTTGATAGGACAAATACTTCCAGAGATATTTAGCTTCGAACACGCCAAAAAATAGGTTTTTTTAAATCAGGCCGGGAGAAAAGAAGCTGGGTACGAATTAAGGTTTGTGACGTCAAATCGGGAACGGAAGTAATTTGACCTCCTAACTGTTCTTTAGTGTTTTGTATAAACAGCGCAATTAAATTAGAAAAATTTGAGAAAATTTGTTTTATTGTACGAAAGTTATACTAATATGAGTAGTTCTAAGGTATACTCCGATTAAACGTTTTCATCTAATGAATCAGAGCCGGATTATGTTGATGAATACGAACTTGAAGTCGAGCAATTTGATGTAGCCATGTAGGTTCCACTTCGCCATCGTACGAGGCAAAGGTGAAGGCATCGGAAGACAGTGTAGCTGCGGCAGCTTCAATTTCTTGGATCATACAGGAAAGCCAGTGATGTGTAGCACATCATTCAGGATTTAGGATTACCTGTTTAGAGAAATGGTCAGTCCGGATGGCCGCAAGTAAATATCGAACAATATCTCGCCGAACATTTCGCCGAATGGTTCAGAAGAGACGTAAGTATTAGGCTGAGGTTTTGTTGCAATTAAAAGTAATTGACATGTTTTACACAAACACGCTATACTCACTTTAAGAAATAGACTACATAAATTATAACCCTAATACAGATACGCTCGCAGATACATAGATAGACCGCAGATTAAAAATGCATGCAGTGGTTGTTTGCAATTTGCTTTTCTTCATGTTATTGCTCAAATTACTGTACATAATTTTGTTTCCAATATTTTTTGCTTAACCATGAAAAATATACCACCAGATACCACAGCATTCTTCACAGATGCTATCTAATTTATTTGCCTTTATTTTGTTTTTTGTATGCTTACTATTTCTAATCTTTTTTTAGGTTCTAGCAGGCAAGATCATATAGAGACTGGAGTTTTCTCAACTTGTCTACAGCATGTGTATAGCAATCAACTCAAACAAAATTTAGAGAAAATTCAGATGTATTTACAGGTTTTGATGAGGATATTGACTCCGAATAATAAACTGTTTTACAAATACAACATACTATTTTTACACTTTGCCCCAAATGGCCTTTGTTCAACTGTTTTAATAGCATAGTCAATGTTTGCTTCCTCTCCCTGAGGTTGAGCCAAATATTGTTTAGTGCATTAAATCTACTGTGCACAAGTCGAGTGCAATGAGGCAATGACAACACAAAACTGCTAAGGGTCACTTGGTGAACAGTACAATAAACACAGGTTAATAAATTATCTTGCACATACACTTTTTCTATCTATTTCCATCACATTTGTTGTATTAAATATCTATTTGTTAATAAAATAAAACTACAGAATTAAATATACAATATCTACAATATCATATAGTCATTTGCCACTTTGCTTATTCCTTGGGCAATCCAGGACATTTTCATGTCCCTTCTGGTTTCTCAACAATTTTCAGACACTATAAAATAATTATATAATGTTAGGAATTTATGTGTTTTTATTGGTCAAGAGACATGATCTCAAGAGACAGACACAGAATTGCACCACACAAAACTGTATTTCAAAATGTTTAATGCTGTTTTCTTGGTATAAAATAAATAAATAGATAAGATTTTGCTTTGTCTGTTCAGCTATAGATGAACAGTATGAATTCATAATGTGGGAAGAACAAAAATGTGATAACTTAGCCCTGGTGACTTTCAAGCTGTTTTAAACGAAATCTGTCACTAACAATGGCAAAATACAATTATTCTTTTATCAAACCGACATACAGAAACATTCATTGCACCAAACAAATTCTATTGCTGGTTTGTATATAATGTCATAGCAGCCATGTTGGAGGTATAACACAGAATAAAGAATATGTTATTAGTACTATTGTCGGATCTGGCTGGCGTGGATGGCCGACATTGTCTGCGCTTTCCTAGAGATTGACTGCAAACCAGGAATAAAACCTTATGAGCGTGCCTCCTACTAGATCTAAGTATATATAACTGAAAACACTTACTAGCACGTAATTCGGCAGAGATTTTCTTCTCGTGGGTCAACTTTTGTTCTTCGTCAACAGTTCATGGCGAAGAAGCCTGTTTTCTTTTCGTAATATGACACATTCGTCACACACGTATGTAGCCATTGTTTGGGTAAATTTCTCACGTTATATCCCTTCATTTAGCTCCTTCGGGTTCAAACAAAAACAATTGTTAAACTGTGGACACTCTACTCGTACATGTAGTGTAAACCGTTCTTACAATGTCTAGTTAACAACAAGGTCAATAAAGCTAAGTTTGTAGCAAACCGATTTGCGGTATGCAAATGAAAGAATTAACTTAAAGTGTTAACAGTGTTAAATTACCGAAACAATGGTTTCTGATGCTGTAGTTTCGTCCATTACAACACCAGTTTCCTCGAACTCTATTGATGTAGAGGGTTGAGGTTCTTCTACTGCAGTATGTTCTCCCTTCGCTATCTAAAAATTTTTTTAATGGTAACATAAGTTAGAAATACTTGCGATATATCATCATCATATATGCAATTTTGCTTTATAAATTGTTTGCCTCAGCAATCTCACCTTGTGTTGAAGTGTTCTAGCTGTTCTCTTCGTCATCTCTTGGCCGCCTTCGCTTGCAGCGAACAATGTTGGGAACGATGAAACATCGATCTGATCTTTTTTTAGCCACGGAATGTAAGCTTGCCCCGGCAAATTTACTTGGCGAACAAATGCGTCCAGCCTCCAGATGCTTCGAGTATATCCAGCTTGAACTGGAAGGCTTCAATTTAGCGTGTTTGCGCTTAACGAAATCTACCCAGCGCTTGACTCGCTTTATCGCCTCTGGTCTGGAATTCCCATCACAAAGAATCTTATGAAGAATTATACCGCTTTTTGGGTCCGGCGTGTTAGAACACCCAAAAACAACGCAAAGCGAAGGTATTTTACACTCATATTTGTGCTCATATGTTGCGCCAAACAATATTGATTTATAGCAAATTGATACTTGCAAAATTACTTCCGTTCCCGATTTGACGTCACGAGCTTTATTCGGACTCAGTCTTATTTTTCCGGCCACTTTTGAAAATTGGCGGGTTTAAAGTCAAATATCTGCGAAAATATTTTTCGGATTGGGAAATGCAACACGTCATTCGAATCGTCTCGCCACGGCCGATTTTTAGTGAAAAAATCAAAATTCTTTCATATGCACTTTAAGCTAGCTGAATTTGCAACGACACAGCCTCAAGCAAGTTATGCAGTCTATACGTTTGGGCTGAAACATCGATGGACGTATTATCATCGAACACTACCTGATAGATATCCAAAATCTATTGAAACCATTAGAAGATGCAATTGCAAATATTTTTCTGCCAGCTTTGCTCGAACACAATTGTTCTCTAATCGAAAGAGAAATTCTAGCCCTACCAGTTGGAAAAGGTGGTATTGGAGTTGCAAATCCATGTAACGAAGCACAGTTGGAGTATCAGCCATCGAGAAAGATAACAGCACCATTGGTAAAACGGATTGAATTACAAATGCATAAAATTCCTGATGATTTAGAAATACAAGTTTTAAAACAAGATGCACGGAAAGAAAAGAGCTGTGTTTTAAGTGAGAGAGTAGAATCCGTCATTGAAAATGCATCACCGAAGATGAAGCGAATGATAGAACTTGCATCAGAGAAAGGAGCCTCGTCTTGGTTGACAGTCATCCCAATGTCTGAAATGGATTTCACTTTAAATAAACGGGAATTTAGAGATGCTTTAAAGCTGACATATAATTGGCCTATCAAAAGACCCATCATAACCCACCAAGATGTGCTTATGGAGATTTTGTAACCCACCAAGATGTGCTGATTTCATAACCCACCAAGATGTGCTTATGGAGATTTTTTCAACATTGACCATGCGATGATATGTAAGCAAGGTGGTTTTGTTATTCAACGCCACAAGGAATTACGCGATCTGGAGGCAGACCTCTTGAATGTTTGCAACGATGTCGAGATTTAACCAGCATTGCAGGACGTAAGGGGTGAAATTTAAAACTCTGGCTCAAACACATCACAAGACGCCAGACTAGATCTCCATGCACGAGGCTTTTGGGAAAGACAAAGATCTGCATTCTTTGATATCCGGGTATGTCACCCAAATGCGGAATCGTACCAAGAGTTAACCCCAAGGCAAATTTAACGCATGCACAAAAATGAGGAGAAATGTATAATCAACGAGTAACAGATATAGAACAAGGAAAATTTACGGCGCTAGTTTTCACAGCCACTGGTGGAATGGGAGAAGAGTGTAAAAAGTACCACCGTCGACTAGCAGAATTGATTGCCATGAAACAAGGAGAAACGTATTCAAAGACAATAGTATGGATTAGAGCGAAAATTTCATTCTCCATAATTAGATCTGCTCTTTCATGTCTTAGATGCACAAGACGACTGAAAAATAAGAAATGTAATATGAAGGAAATTAACAGTGAGATAGAGACAGAAGTGACAAGAATACTTTAGATGCTATTCTTTGATTCTAAGGATCCCATAAGTGTGTGTTTGTTTTTTTAAATATTTTTTAACATAAATGACAAAGTGATAAATTTGACAATGAATCAGACAATTTTAATAATATGGACTATTTAAAGATACCCTTTTTTTAAAAAAAATAATGACATATATATGTGCATATCTACTCGAGTTTTTAATAAAATCATTCTTATACTTATTAAGCTTTGTGGAAACACCACGTAAATTTATTATTGCAGAGCTTTCGATCCGTAAGCTGAAGATCCGAGCCATGCAAACGTACAAGAAACTTATCAAAATCATTCTTATTATTATTAAAATTATTACTAACTTTACAGGTATACATATACTTCGCTCATATGATATTTCTTTTGCCAATATTTAGAGGAAAACAACCTTTGTCAGAACCTGAACGCTTTCCAGACCTCCAGAACAAGGTACACTATAGATTGAATAATATACAATATGAAAGATCAACATGTTAATTTTGTGCTGTATGCTATGTTTAAGAACGAAGACATGATGTCATCCTGTAATTTAGCTTTAAATGATAACGAGGAAGGCGGACGCGATTATGATGAAGATTATGTTGATTATATGTTAAAAGGTAGGAGATAAAAGGAGCAATTACGTACGTTGAAAGAAATAGCAAAAAAATTTGAGACTTAAAAACAATATTAAGTGTGAAAATCTATTACAAAATTTTATATCTGTTTTACTTTGGGAGATATTCTCACCTAAATCAATGAACTGACTCAAATTTTCACCATCTGGAATTAATTTTTACCCTTTTTTATATTTTTGTGACGTCACGACATGGATGAGCTATTCAAATCTAGTCCTGAATACCTACCAACAATCAAATATTGTTTAAAACATTTCAGTCCATGCTGGAATCCAGAGCACGCAAAGAAAAGAAAATTGCGTGACCCCAGATATATCATCCACAAATATCCAAGATGGCGGACAACTTGATATTTCTAATTAAAAAAAATCACGCAATAGAGCAGATGTTAAAAATCTATAATGAACTTCTATATATTGGTTTACAGTCTCTTTCAAATGAGACGATAAAAAAATTTTTGTTGCCATTTCCCTTCAAGTACAGGTTAAATACCGAGTGGGAATGATTAATGTCATATAAAGACCCCAAGGACATGTAGCGCCCGAGTGCTTTATATGTAATCTCGCGCATTCAGAACCTTCTATAAAATGAAAGTCTGATGTTATTTGGAACAAAACTTGAGCTACTGACAAAATTAGTGCCCCATAAATTTTTCAAGCTTGGTATAAAATTTATTAGCGGACCAAAGTAGCGAGCTCAGCCAGATTGGCGAGCAAAACATGATTTTTACACTTGTGAGATAACTAGCTTCAGGACTATAACTTATCTAGAGTGACTTAAATTTATTGCATGTCTTTAGATTATGGAGATTTTGATGACGAGGATAAAGAAAACTGTGGATACGCGGCGGATATGAATGGAGAAGATGATTCAGAGGTTGTACATACCAAGAGGAAATTCCTGCATGTATATGATAAGACGAACATTTTTGGGCAAGCTCGTATGGGTTACTTCTGAATTTGTTTAACACGAGAAGTGGGCTTACTGGCCCTGCCTGCTTCCCGCTTGAGCAAGGCGAATACTGACCTAGCAGGTCGGCACGACAAATCTGGCCGGAAATTGTCGTGCAATTTAATATGTTTTAATCTATCTAGCAGCTGGTAGGATTTAGAAACTTAAAAAATCAAAATCAAAATCGAGACTTCTGAAGCAGTATATAAAAGTCAGTATATAAATAATTTTTTCTCTTAGGTTATGCTAAAACAATTGCTTCTAATTTTGATTTGTGTAGAAGCCATAACTGCTTTTCCCTTTGTTTGGATTTTTTGTAGTCGTACTTTGATTACAACATACCAAGCCCGCGTTCTCCGGAGTATTTGTCTCCGGATACGTCAGATGTTGAAATGTAAGTCAGAATAGTGTAAAATAGTATTTGGTGACCAGTGAAAATTTATCCTAGCTTGAACACGTAATTATAATTATTAAATTATAATTAGACCTTGCAACGCTAGGGTATAAGCCTACACGTTTGAGTGGTAGCACTTTTCCCAAACGTCAAATTGTCGATGTTTTAATTTTAATGCAAATTAAATAACAAATGGCGTGAGCTCGTTAACCGTAACATTACATGTGGAACATTTGTAGCGATAGATCCTCGTATAGCCGTGGAGGTAATTGATTAATTATTTCTGACTAGTTAGTTGCGATTTATCAGTATAAATATTGAGCTCATTCTTCAGGCCACTATCCGTCATATGCTACCGTTTATTCGCCGCCTGCCGATTACTATGCACCGTGTTTAAAGTTATTATTATTCAAGTTGCAAAACCATATGATCCATTATATAGTTTATCATTCTGGGAAGTTATTTTTAGTTTTTTAACAAAGAACTTAGCCAAATAGCACTCTCCAAATAACAATAACATTTACGACAAATAATAACGTAATAGTAAGTTTGTTATGCCAAAATAAGGACAAAATAAGTAAAATTAAATGCATGATTAGATAATTACTCCACTCATGACTATTTTTGTAGTCGGATTTTTCAAACAAGCTGTAAATAAGGTGCTTAAATTTATTATGCAACTGCAATTTCATCTATACAAACAATAAAAATCCCAGATATATCCCAGAGGAAAAGTGGTTTGTTGCAAGAGAATTATCAGAAGTCAAAAAATTGACAATAGCCAAAGTTCTTCAACATGCTCACTGAAAATTACGAGGTATGTGACAGCCAGTCAACAGGGACATAATTAGAGCGCTCAGCCACAATTTAGGAAATTAAACGATGGTCAGTGGAGGTAAATTTATTGAAAAATTGTGAAATCCCCACTAACATCAAGCAATATGTCAAAATCTGCCAACTTGTTCCAATGTCTTGAGAGAAATCACGACCACCCAGAAGTCTAACACAAGGCCACCTCTTAACCAAAAGCAAAAGTCTAAACTATTAAAAATGCATGCCGAGCAGGGTTGCCAGATTTTTTGAATAATTAAGCCAAACCATCATTAGTGCTGTCAAAAAAACAAAGAAAACAAAAGGCAAATACAATGAAAAACAAAGAGCATTGTTAAAAGTTTGGCTAATTTATTCATGCAATCTGGCAACCCTGATGCCGAGCGATTTTTATGGTATGATAGCCAGATGGGAGTATTGCTCCTCTGCGCATAAATTAAGCCAGACAGTATGTTAAAATTAATCAAATTTCTAAGGCTTATAAATATCTTTATACCTGTAATTCGACGATCACATTCTTGAATAGCTTTTAGACAATTGTAATTGTGTTCAAAGCAATCGCAAAGACAATGTCTTTCTTAGCGTTTGCTAATATGTATTCGCTGAATAATATTATTATTAGCTACGAATACAGTAAAGAATTACTTGTATTTTTCTTGTAAAACTGAGACTAAATGAAAAATCGAGCGTATCGTCAATTGATGCAGAATGTTGCTTAAAATACATGGTGTATAAAAAAACGCAACCTCGGAATTTCCAAAGAAATCTGCTTTGCACTTAAACACGAAAAATTTAGGCCTCTGGGAATTGAAATTTAATTGCAAATAGTCATATTACTAGCTCAAGTTAATAATGGTTCAACTCACAAAAGAACAACATGTGTTTATCATTTTACATTATTCTTACACTGGAAATACAACTGCGGTGCAAAACGCGTTTCGAGCAAGGTTTCCTGATCGGAACCTCCTCACAAAACAATCTCATCTGCAAGCTTTAATAGGATAACCAGGCTAGACATAAGGTGTGCCCACTATCGAGTGCACGTGCGACACACGCGTTATTGGCAACGGACTTGCCCCGCAGGATGCATTTCGTAGAATGGTTCGTTCAACGTTGTCCACGCGAAAAATTTTTGCAAAGCATCATAATTGGAGACGAGGCAGCATTTTCAATGAATGGAGAGGTTAACACTCAGAATGTACGGCAGTATGCACCAAAAGGACATCCACCAGCTTTCGATTTTGAACGACATGTTTCTCGTGCCAAACTGACTGTCTGGGCAGCACTGTGCGGCAATGGCGTCCTTTTGGGCCCATACTTTTTCCGTGAAAATGTAAACGTACAGGCCTATCTTAACTGCTAAACGAATTCATTTTTTCCGCTACTTGCCGTGCATTTTGGAAACCAGCATTGGGAGAAGATGTTCCGAGGTCTTTGGTCGGCTCAAGACGGGGCTCCAGCGCATCGCTTAATCGCGGTAAGGGATCGACTGAACGCAGTGCTCGGAAATAACCGCATCATAGGGTTAGGTCGTGATGTGGAATGGCCACATGACTCCATGCATTACAACGGTAGCCTGAATTTATTCAACGAGCAGTCCGCGATATGCACAAGCAGGCCATAATTTGCGTTGAAAGAAATGGGGGGCATGTTGAAGGACACGTCCCTTGATTATTTGCAATAACTGTTGTTCATACTTGTAATTTCAAAAAAATTAAAAATGCATAAATCTTGCTTTATGCACTCTAGTGTGTGGTCATTTCGACAGTTGTGCTATTTTAAATTCCCAGGGGGCTAATTTTTTTTGTATTTAAGTTCAAAGTAGATTACTTTGGAAATTCCGAGGTTGCGTTTTTTTTACACCCTGCAGTTATGCCAAGACCAGTAGTGACGATGCCTTAGGGTCTTTTTAAAGAGCGTCGTCCCCTTACAACAAGAACAACAACAGTAACAACAACAAGACTAGCAGCGAATGAGATCAGTTCCTGGTCGAAAAACCGTAGTCTACTGTGCTTTATACAATGGGAAATTAGGTAGCCAGAAATGAAAATGCACATAAACAAACGTCAACAATGATGAAGCCTACTGAAACTATAGCTTAACGCAATGTATAGATAATCGGTAGCCGGCGAACAAACGATAGCATATCACGGACGGTGGCCTAAAATAAACTGAATACTTGTGCCGGTAAATAGCAACGAGCTATAGTCAGAAGTAATGCGATGTACAAACGGCGTTTATATGAAGTGGCAAGAAATAAACTACAGATCATGATCATAGTTTATACAAATCACAATAAAGTAACCAGGAATAAAAGTTGGTTGCGTTGTGTTTTCTAGCGCTGCAGTATTGTGTTGCTAGTTAATTGCGATACACATTTGTGTCACAGAATAGAAATAAACAGAAAGGCCACTCGAGTCGGAACCTTTGAAGTTTGTGTCTCCACGCATGTCTCATTACGCATG
Source organism: Muricea muricata (assembly GCA_963855995.1). Lineage (NCBI taxonomy): Eukaryota > Metazoa > Cnidaria > Anthozoa > Malacalcyonacea > Plexauridae > Muricea > Muricea muricata. The sequence continues at coordinate 5,858,256 of OY979728.1, read as the reverse complement.
TTCATTATGCAGGTTCTGGCCAGTCAATTGCCTTTTCTGGCCAATAGGAACGCTGAACTGGCCGTTCCGCCATTATTTTGGCCAGATACGTGCATAAAAATAGGGGGACATGTTGCACTGCTGAGTGGCCATACTGTTTATACCCTATACTGTGTTTGTGTCATACATTTTGACGGCTAATTACTTCTTCCACGTGAAAAAGTTGACGTCATTGACTTTGAATACTAATTATTTCCGCCTCCAGAGGGGGTATTACTACTTTCATGTTCGTCGTTTAAAACAGGACTTATGCCCGTTTTATACGTCGCATTTCACTCGCGTTAAATGCAATTCAACAATAAATAAGAGATGGCTAACCTCATTATTTATTGTTTGAATTGCTTTCAACTCGACGTATGCAACATATAAATGAAATGCGACATATAAACCATCCCCTAGTTTCATTTAATAAGTCTTTTGTATACTGTAAAACTTTTGGTAGCGAACTTCAAGATCCGTTCCTAGAAGAGATTAGTGCTTGCCAAGAAGAACTGACACAGACGTCAATTAAAGTAAGCAGTATTATGAGGCTGAGAAGATCAACGGCTGGAGACCACGATACAATACTGACATGAAAACAGTCTACGGTTTGAAATTGCTTGATTGAGTTGCGTCGGCGTCATTAGGACAATTTTTTGGTCTCCTAAAAGGTCGTCAGGGGGTTGAAGAAGGGGACATTAGTACAAGTTATGTTCAAAGAAATGGGGAGGGGGGGGGGGGAGAGGTCAAATGCTCTTTTTAAACTACATGTAGGCAATCAATTTTATATTGTATAATAATCAGAGTTCATTCTGGATTTTCATTGGTCGAGAACTGTGATCTATTAGAGGACAAACGCACGCTGACACTATTGCAGCGACAAGCCAATCACAGCAGTTTTAGAATTATCGACAGCCAATGGCGTGCTTTGTTTCGTATAGATCATGATCACCTCAAATGGCGTGCTAAAATCTTTTCGTCGCACTGCAAAGCTTATTTTGGCAACATTTTTCACAGTTTTATTAAATAAAACAAATAGATAACATTTTGCCGTTGTCTGTTCAGTTTTATATAGTAATCAGAGTTCATTCTGGATTTTCATTGGTCGAGAACTGTGATCTATTAGAGGACAGACGCACGCTGGCGCCATTTCAGCGACAAGCCTTTCTGTTCAGTTATAGATACAGGGTAGACGTCATAATTGTGTAAGCACATCAGTGAGCCACTTTTTTTTGTTCTTACCACATTATTACGTCGTACCGTTTATCTATAACTGAACAGACAACGGCAAAATGTTGTCTATTTGTTAAATATCTAACATTTTCTGCAGACCCACTTTCATAAGGAATTACAACAACCCAAGACACTTCGAATGCTACCAACCAAGGGCGTACAGGAAACGTTGAAACATTCGCGCCTACCAACTGACGATCTTTCGGCAAAGTTTGAGGAAACTTGTGCTGAGTATGTTACCTTGCTGGAGGAAATTGCAGACACTTTGAAGACGCTAGACGACGACCTTCTGCAAAATGTGTTGGGGATGGAAACATTTCAGCTGTATAAGAAACGTCAAATTGAAAGGCAAGTTGTGTCAAAAGTTTGTGCAATTCAATGAACTTTGCTGGGGTTTTTCCAGTTGAGACCAAATCGCTTCTTTTAGATGTTGGCTTGTTTTGTTTCGGCAGAAACACATGAAACTTATATTTCCATTTCCGCCTGTCTATTAGAGGACCAGTGTCACATTTTGCGCGTATTTCATTTTAATTTTTTCCCCTGAATTTTCTTATACATTCAGTTTAGTTAAAACACCGAATTTTTTTTACCTTCTGTATTTAAAAGACGCCAGGTGCGCATTGAAAACACTATTACTGCAACTATTATACCCCGCCTCGATATTTGCCATGTTTCAAATACGTTGTGTATGTACCAAATAATGCGCTGATTGGACCTGAAAGCGTTTGCCCAACGCTTGGCCAAGATGGTTGATTTTCGTAGAAACTAGTGCTTGCTCTTCGCCTTCGGTGTCTATTAGTGCTTGCATTTCGGTGTTAATTTCTCCTATTGTTGCTCGTTATTCTGGTTGTGTTCCTCGTACTACATTGTCAGTTAAACCAAAATTGAGCAAGTGGGATGTTCTTTGAGTAGCGTGGTGTGGTTCGCTAGCTGAATAAAAATCTGGAATGTTTTTAGACCAGATGTGATTTTCAGCTCGAGTTACTCTCATTGCTTTTCCCACACGTTTCTTGAATGTTTCTGCTTCTAAATTGTTGGGGTAATAGTTGCATACAATAATAACAATAATAGTAATAAATTTGAAACTGTAATTGGTCATTCCTGATAAACTTTTAACTTCAACGAGTCTGTTACGTCGTTCTGCATGTGTCGTTGAACGCTTCGACTTTTTAGAATCTGGTCTGACTGATACCTAGTTCTTTAGTTTTAGTTTTAGTTTTATTATGCTTTGCCAATTTAACAATTTACAGATTTTAACACATATACATAACTTATAACATAACATAACATAACATATAATATACATAAATAACATAATATATATAAATATATATATATATATATATATATATATATATATATATATATATATATATATATATATATATATATATATATATGTATATATATATATATATATATATATGTATATATATATATATATATATATATATATATATATATATATATATATATATATATATATATATATATATATATAGTATTAGGTTTTGCCGTTTATAAAAACTTTTGAAAGAGTGCTCAATGGATATCCAGAGCATAATTAATTTATTTATACGAGTCAACAAATTCCACTAGGCATCTTTATTTATAAAGATGCCTAGTGGAATTTGTTGGGTCGTATAAATATATATATATATATATATATATATATATATATATATATATATATATATATATATATATATATATATATATATATATATATATATATATATATATATATATATATATAATATACATAACATAACATAACATAACATAACATAACATAACATAACATAACATAATATATGCATAACTTATACATAACTTATTTATATACATAACTTATCAAACAATTATGGCAGGGTATATGCAACAGCTTTCGCCAATTATAGCAGCCCGTACAAAACAAACATGACACGTGTACATTTCAAATTAAGCTTCACAAAACGAACATACATACAGACATTAAAATTAATAACAACATTGTTTTGAGTCAGACAAATTGCGAGATGTGTTACAAGTCAAACATACAGACTTCCATGTTCTTGGATTCTCCACGTCGTACGTATTGAGAGCTGATTTCTAGTATTTGTAGAGTTCGCACTTGAAACGACCGACACTTATGTTCTTTTTTGTTACCTCTTTCGGTAGAATATTCCATACTCTTGCACACCTGGACATAAATCATTTTTGGTATGTTGCAGTCGTACATTTTGGTGTGATGAATTTCAGACATTCGGGGTCTGTTGATCGCGTTGCTTTTTCTTTGCTTTGAATGCATTTGAAGTAAAATATCAAATCGAGAAGTTCGTGCCAATAGCAGCATGGAATGAGATCTAATAGTTGCAATCTTTTACAGTAGCTAACATCGCAGATGAATGGTAGATCCAGGATGAACTTGCTCGCACGTCGCTGGATTCTTTCCATGCGTTTGATCAGCTCCACGGATTGTGGTGCCCACAATTGAGACCCATAGCATAGTTTTGAGCGTACTAGAGTTAAATATAAAGTACGACGAACCGAAATGTTTTTAATGTCCAATATGGATCTTCTTATGTAGCCGAGCATTTTGGTTGATTGGATACATTGCTCCTCGACATGCTTAGTCCAAGTCAAGTTGGAAGACGTCCACACTCCCAAGTCACGTTCATGAGCAGTGCTTTCCAGAACAACATCATGTAGCTTGTAGGGATATTCTATCTTCTGGTGTTTTCTAGTTATTCGCAAGACTTTACTTTTTTTAGCGTTTAATATCAGGTTTACCTTGCTGGAGTTCTCTCCAAACGTAGTTAGATCCTCTTGTAACGATAATGCATCGGATATGTTGTTTATAGTTCTAAAGATCTTTGTATCGTCCGCGAAGGTCGCGATGTTAGAGTTTGATACGCTATCGGAGAGGTGGTTTTCGTACAAGAGAAACAGTAAAGGGCCAAGAATTGAGCCCTGCGGTACACCGGATGTCACTGCTAAAGGTCTTGATGTTGCTCCACCAACAGTTGTCTGTTAATAGCGATTGCTGAGGTACGATGTAAACCATTTAAGAAGGTTAGCTCGAAACCCAAGTCATACAATCTGCGTATGAGTTGAGCATGACTTACTTTATCAAATGCTTTGGACATGTCTAAGTAAATCACATCCATCTGCTTTCCATCGTCTAGTTTTCGACCTATCTGTTCGAATACTTCGATCAATTGTGTTGTGCATGACTTTCGTGGAACAAAACCGTGTTGAATAGGGTTAATTTGTTGAAAAACATGATGTTTTGATATGATGGAAAATACAACGCTCTAGCACTTTGGAAATAAGAGGAAGCAACGATATAGGACGGCAGTTTTCTGCATAGTCACGTTTATGCTCTGGTACAATGTTTGCTAATTTCCAGTCATCAGGAAGTACACCAATAATAATAATAGTTGCATACAATAATAAAAATAATAGTAAAAAACTTGAAACTGTAATTGGTCACTCCTGATAAACTTTTAACTTCAATGAGTGTGTTACGCCGTTCTGCATGTGTCGTTGAACGCTTCGACTTTTTAGAATCTGGTCTGACTGATACCTAGTTCTTTAAAATCGTGCTCAAAGAATTCCAGATTTTTAGTGCAAAGTTTCAAAGAAACTTTGTGATGAGTGGCGAAAATTTACATCGGTCGGTCGGTCGGTCGGTCGGACGGTCGGTCGGTCGGTCGGACGGTAGGGCGGTCGGGCGGGCGGGCAGGCGGGCGGGCGGGCAGGCAGGCAGGCAGGCAGGCAGGCAGGCAGACAGACAGACAGACAGACAGACAGACAGACAGACAGACAGTGAGTCAGTGAGTCAGTGAGTCAGTGAGTCATAGTGTAAACTCCGGGTGGTGGTGAAAATTTTGAGCACGTTGCTTGAATATTATCTCTACAAGGTTTTTATCAAAATGACTAAAATTTACTAGAATTTAGTTATACAACAATGTATGCTTTTGCTCGTAATGATAGAAAAGATAGTTAAATAAGCACTATCACTTCTAATGAGAATAATAGTTGTATTGCATATGTACATAACAGTGTTGTCAAACACCCCCGGAATCTCAATTATTGAGCGAAGCACGTGTATAATGCATAGCGGCCGCTTAGTTATGGTAGTCGGTCTCTAGGAGTGGGTTGCAAACATGAGTGATATTTCCATGACTAAAAACACCACTTTAACCGGCATTAGGAGATATTTTAGTCTACACATTTACTTACTCGTTTATTAAGCATAAAAAGGGATTTTTCCGTTAAAAAAACATCAAATTAAACCGAGCTTAATATGAACTGATCAGTCTTGTTCATGGTATAAATATATAGTAGATGCGGCAAAAATTTTCGCTATGTAACGTCGTGTATTACACCAAATGAATTGCCCTAAATTGCACTAAATTATATGAATTGCCGTAGTTTTCTCTACATTTTGACAAAGCTTCGTGCGAAAGTAATAAAAAGCAAGCAAGATACAGCGAAATATTTAACGTATATTAATGTAGCTGGCGCTTGCCGACTGCTGTTTTTTTAACAAGTATTCATATATTCGGCTATTTTTTCACCGTATATTTCTCAAAATACCACTATATGAAGCGTTGTCGTTTTCTTAACATTTTTGCAAAGTTTCAATCAAAAATACAAGAAAATAAACACGATATAACGAATATTTTGGCATTGCAATAAGTAAAGTTAGTGTGCGAAGTATTGATAATTTCAGGTAAACAAAATTAGCCGGAAGTACTATTATATTGCATAGCCTACAACTTACGTGGACCTCTGAACCCACGGTGAAATCGATTTCACCGTGCCGGTTCAGAGGTCTACGTCGTAGGCTAATATTTCATTGTCAAAAACGCACTAACTAAATACGTTACGGCGACGGGTCGTATCTGACGTACTTTCTGTGTTTTGCCCATCAGGCAATGCTAAAATCAATTGCTGTGCTTGTGAACCTGCGCAAGCCAAAGAAGAAAATTTTGAAAACTTTGAAAGTTTATGTAAAGATTGAAAGTTAATGCTTAAACGGTATCGATGTCATAGTTTACGATGAAATTGTATGTTCACATATTCAAAAGACTCGACTTCCATTTGCAGAGCATTAATTAAATGTTTTTTCAAAGATATCGGCTATACTGAGTACTGACAGTCATCACACTTGTCTGACTTGTGAAGCTTTGCACTATCCTTGGATCCCTAGTTATTCAAGATTTTATTGGTTACTTAAAGCGGTGAGATTGACATAGCTAACGCCCGCATAGTTTTAAGCCTATTTTCCACATGGTAACTTTATTCGCACGACGCGAAGCGAAAGCAAGAATTTGGCAACGTGATTGGTTAACATTGGTTGGCGAAAAAATTCGCCAAGTGGAAAACTGGCTTTAATTGGCTTTCTCGCCAGATTACCTTATAATATTTTAGAACCTTGCAAGTGAACACAAGTCGCTCACTTTCTCATTTCTCAAACGCGACTTTTTGCTGCGTACAATAAACGAGCCTTTTGTGGCACGTCCATTATTTATATCGTGGTTCTAAAAAAGTTGTTGAATAAAATAAATAAACTATTATATTTCTGAACTCTCGTATAATCTCCGCGTTAGAGCCCAACTCTACTGAAGGTTATTTAGTATACTCGAAATACGATTTTCTTTACCATTTAGGAATAGACTCAGAGCTGAAAAGAGGCGTCTCAGCGCAATAATGAAAGAAAAGGCTCATAACAACCCACCAAATCAAACTTGTACATTGAACAGGAACGGTAGGACAAACTTTTTATGTTTTAAACAATAACTCTAACGATAAAAATGTTTGAACCAGGATTTTCGACAGTCATACGCTATTTCAAATTTTGTATTGCAATTTTACTTGTCTCTATCCTAAAAATTGCCAGTACAACGGCATGGAAACAGACGTAAACGAATTCAAAATGGCAATAGATTTTCTTTTTGCCTCATAACGACCTCCGATGTAATTGTAAAGTCCTTTTTTTCTGATTATCTGAAGAATTCCAATGAAATTTTCTTGAACACTTCGCCTTGTACGTAGGAAGTTCGTACATTCAAATCCAGTTGGATTTAAACATTGAACATAATTGCTAATGGCTTGTTGAAGAAATAATTTACCCCTGCTTGTGACGTCATTGATTTTTAAATATATACGATAGCAACAGGTGGAAATTTTGTCTCCGCTGGTCAGTAAATTGCGGGCGGTTGCGAAAAATTCTTCTAAAAATTGTCAAAATGAGCAAAAACAAGTTTTTGGGCTTCTTTTTTTGGAAGAAAACAGTAGATTTGGAAGAATTTAAATTCCTTTCTACGAAGGTTATGGGGAAAGGGGATGGATAAATGAAATCAGGCATTTATTAAGTATTAATATCTCTGGCGGAATATGGACGAAATATAATTTTTTCGAAGATGCAAGTTTTTTTCATCCTTTGGACAGGCGAAATTAAAAGACTAAACACACGGTGGGTTTCACATTTATTTTGCATGTCTTTTTCTACTAGGAAACACCTTTAGAAAGTTTATATATGATTTAAATCCTTGAAAATGCTTGGTGAAAAAATCGTGATTTTGCTGAAAATTAGAAAAAGCTAAATATTCAACTCAAGATTGTAAAAAATCTAGTCGAGTGCCTCAAAACGAAAGCATGTCTAAATCAATCTTCAAAGCTTTCTTACTGCACTAATCAAAGTATTTTTGATGTAAAAATTCGGGTTGATAACGAAAACGGCACTACTGTCTGACATAGTCTGTATTAGATCCAGTATATACCTCTGAATATTCCACTAGAAATGACATGTTTTTGCCAGTCCTGTTCGTTAAAGCATGTCACTTGAAAGACTGGAGTCTGTTGATTCAGAAAATATGAATAGTTTTGAAATCATGCAAATATATTTCCCTCTCCCTTCTCTTTAATACTGGATGATTTATGGGGGTGAAGATCAACACTATTGAAATACTTTAAAATCTAGTCGAGTGCCTCAAAACGAATTATGGTTAAACGCATTGCTTGAAACACATACTTTATTTTGGGAGATAATTTGTTTACCTCAAAATTCGGGTTAGGAGGAATTATTAGACATTTCCATTGGAATCTGAGGCCGTTCGAATGTACAAGGTTGCGTAAAAGTTGCATTTTTATATTTTTTTTAGCCTCCGAATGTTCTCATACCTTCCTAGCCTTCCCAATAATTCAATAAATTAATAAGAACTGGGTTGGAAGAAAAAACGAGCTCAAAAACCAACCTAAAAATCGAATTGCTAAATTTAGTCGTCCCAAGTCTCTTTTCTGTTAACCGCGCGAATTCTAACGCATGCGGTATGCTCAGACAAAATTCCCACCTGTTTACGATGGCGTGCTAGTGTCTTTGTGCTTTGATATTTTTCAGCAACTAATCATAGTTTAATTGTCAGTGGATGTTATAGTTACTTCAAAAGTTCTTGTCAGTGGCCCAAAAAAAAGAAAATCGCGCTTGTCTAAACACGCAAATACTTTCTAATGAGACAATATGGATAAGGAATGTGTTAAGTTATCAAAAAACCAAGCGTGTGTGACTTGTGATGGCAACCGTCGCAAGACTGCTAAAATTTTACTACAAAGTTTGGTTGATTAGAAAAAGGAAGTTACCTGGCGCGAAAGCTAAGCAGTTGACTCCAACTTCGACTTTACTATGATTTTCTGATATTCCGACTCCCATTTTTCATCGAAAAGAAGGTGAACAATTTAAGGAATTTCTCCATAGAGCACCCCAAAGTTCCATTAGCTTCTTTTTATGCGTCCTGCATAACGTTTTGCAATGTGAGCTGATACCCTACTTAAAAAAGATGTGCATACATAAAATAATTCCCTGCGTGTAAACAACTCAATGAATAAATCTAATTTCAAAGAGTGTGGTTATTCTGCTAGTCGTGCGTTGCGCTTAACAGGCGGGTGGAACTCGTAGAATACAAAATACAACTTCTGTGTTTGGCTCAGTGGTAAAATGTTCCAAAACCAGTCGCTGTTATCTGTTCATGCATACGATGTATGTCCAGGGCGTTCTTTATGAATTATACGAAACTGCAAAAACTGAAGTTCCTGCGGTTTTCTGTAAAGTTTATCGTATGAAGGACTGAACAGCGAAATTCAGAGAGACATGTACTATTTAACAGTTATTCTACGAACTCGAGTCGTATATGATTCCCGAGCGTATATGAGCACCGAGTCGGCTATCGCGTATATACGACGAGAGTGAGCAGAATAACTGTTTTATTATATAGACAACAACTGCTACCAAAAAAACTTCCCAGTGCAGTTATATGTATTTTAATAAAATATACTTTATAGTCAGTTTAGCAGTGTAAACAACTTCAGCTAATACGCATAAAACACTACTTATCGTTATTTAAAATTTTGTTTCAAACAAATTTTGCCAAAAGTTTCAAATTCTTAATAAATATAAATGTTTTGGCCGAAACAAACGTTTGTTGACCTCAAAATTGAGCACTGTTTTTGTTATTATAGCAATTGAAAACAATTATAATATTTTCCAGATTTCGGGAGACTTATTCAGTATTAATTCGTGAAAAACTGAATTTTATACTTGTTTAGGTGACATTTAAATCAAGTACTAAACTTCAAAAACTTTATCTAAGTTTATCTGTTATACATATGGCCAAGAAAGGATGCCAAATGCTCAAAACCAGATTTTTTGCGATCGAAAAACTTTCGGCCGCCATCTTGTTTTCTCTACCAGTAGGATACGAGCGAATGTCCTACTAGTAGCGAGCCAATCAGATTACAGAATACTTAATATCCGATCGTAGTCTATATAATAAAACCTAAGATTCCCTCTAGTGACCAAAATTTATAGAGAACGTGTCGCCGCGCATTTAACGGTTGTCGTGTTTTAAATCCATACAAAGTGCTGTCACAAACGCTATTTGGTATAATTAGCCATTTTGTTCGCTTGTTACGATGTAAAAGATTTGAAGAACTTGGGGCGGTTTGGCGGGTGTTTTTTTTAAACAAAGTAATGTTTCCGCTTTAGGTTTCAGCTTGACTATAATAAAGTGGAAACTGTACACCGAGTGCATGCTACATTCTTGTGATTACAAATCGCGCGTTTGATTCTAGCCCAAGTGCAATTACCATTATAAACTGATGGGGAAGTTTAACATGTAAACAAAAGACGTGACGTGCGATCCGTGTGACGTGAAAGGATGTTGTAAAACTAGTACTTAGTTTGTTTCAAGTAAAGTATGAATAGCTATTTAGTTTATGTTTTGTTTCATTCAGGATTGTTATCACACAATGTTGATGACAGTTGTTCGACACCCAATGTTACCTCGACCAGTCGCATTTCAGATAACGACATTTTATCACAATGTGGCGAAAATTTCCGCGATAAATCTCCTCCCGTTTTACAGAACAATTCTCTGTGGCAGAATTGTAACAATAATGGTCAACCACAAAGAAAATCCATGGTTCAAGAGAAAGGCAAAGATCACTTACTGAAAAACTGCACACTACAACAAGCTAAAGTCGATTCAAACTCTGCAAACTCTACACCTGCATTTCAAACTCAAGAATTAGATAATATAATTGACATAAAAAAGGTTGATGTCCAATCGCCTTGCTCTGAACATACTCCAAGCACATCTTTCGTCCCAAACGCCTTTTCTCAAACTGCCCTAAAGAAATCTAAAAATTCGTTGCCTGATGATGGCTACAGAAGTAAGCAGTATATGATGATACCATTTTATACTACCCAGCAGCAATAGGCAATTCCCATGACAGACTAAATTGTGATCTAGGCAATATCAACTATGTCTTTCATTACAGCTGAAAAGAGCGTCTTGAAATTAGTAGAATTTCAAAGTTTTTATTACGCACGGGAATGCCTACCTTTTTCGTCTTAAATGTGGTAGGCTTTCTTGTGGGTAATACAACTATATACAAAATTTGCAAATTTCAAACGGCTATTAACAACATTTTGCCCCCAAACGTTGCAAAAATTTTCTTCATATTGCCTGGATCAAAATTTAGTCTATCATGAGAATTGCCCGGCATAATTGTTAGTTAATCTGCTGCTATATAATTAAGTTGAGAATAATGTGGGGCTAGGAAGTGTGCTACCATCCCCTTCTCTTCTGCGCCTTTCACAGCTGTAGTTGCAGAATGTGAATCTCAACCCACCCTTTAACATTCTCTTGCAAGGAGTTGGCGTGCGGGGATCATGCGTTTGTTTAGGGATTTAGTTTGTTGTTCCCATTATGAAAATTTGAGTTGAAGATAACTGTGAAATATTTTTCCTGTTATTTTTTTGTCCTACGCGTCGAACTGAATTTCTCTCAAGTATACATAATGTCTATCTTTCCAGGTGAATTTAAAAGAACAGACTATATCTTCAGCTCTGATATGAATATCGCACTAAGACGGTCGTTTGGCCTCAAGTGTTTTCGTTCCAATCAACACGAAGCCATCACGGCTGCAATGCTGAAAAAAGACTGCTTTATCCTCATGCCAACTGGAGGAGGGAAGAGCCTTTGTTATCAGCTTCCTGCTATCATTTCGCCCGGAGTAACAATTGTGGTATCTCCCCTGAAGTCTTTAATTCATGATCAAGTGATGAAATTAGTCTCGAATCATGTAAGCAGTGTGCTCTATTGCGTTCATTTTGAAGGGGAAAATTAGATTTGACGGTTTATCACGTCACTGTTGGGTACAGTTCATTCAAACAGGTTAAACATGAATAAAACCTTCTGACCAAGGATTTCAGTTAGCTTCAGGTACTTGCAGGTAGCATCGCTATCTAGGATCCCAACATTTGACAGCCATGCAGGAACGCGAAGCCATAGCAAGAATGCCCCTCATGTCATCCAGTCGACAAAAAAAACCCCAGTTCTCCTACCCGCCAAATAATGTACATAATTTTCTGTGTAATATAAATCACATGCAGCTTTGTATTTGCTTCCAGATTCCGGCGTTTCAGCTGACGGGAGAAACCTCCGTAAGCATTGTCAACAATATCTACAACGATCTGGCCCGATCCGTACCTGAGACGAAACTGCTGTATGTAACCCCTGAAAAACTGAGCGCAAGCAGCAAGCTTCTCAACACTTTGCAAAATCTTTACGCTCGTCAACTTCTGAGCAGGTTTGTCATCGATGAAGCCCATTGCGTTAGCCAATGGGGACATGATTTTCGGCCGGATTACAAGAAATTATCTGCGTTGAAGGAGAATTTTCCGCGGGTACCATTGATGGCTCTGACAGCTACGGCAACTCCTCGCGTTCGCAAGGATATCGTAACACAACTGCGTATGAAATCTCCGATGTGGTAAGTTTATTTGTTTATTTATTTACGATACGACCCAATGCAATACGATACAATACTATGAATATTATTATATCCAATAACTCATTAATTATTCGTGAGCAAAACACAGAGGAAATCATGAAGGAGGCTTATACGTCTATAATGAAAATTGTTTCGCAAACAAGATGGGTACAAAATTGATCCTTTTTGAAGCCATTCAAAATACTCGCAATTCGTGCTTTATCAGATACAAAACGCTCGGCTGCGCCTTGTGTTTTAAATATTACTTATTATATGATAAATAGAGTTCATTGTAGCTTTTCATTTGTCGAGAACCGTGATGTATTAGAGGGCAGACGCACGCTGACGCCATTTTAGGGAAACGCCAAACCTAGTTCAGCATTATCAACAGCAAACATAGAGAGCAGAGGAGCGCAATGTGTTTTATTCATTTTCCTTGTTATTGAACTCAATGCGTCAGCATATAACGACTGAAATCCCGGTTGTTGCACGACCTACTGCTTCAGCCGTGGATCGTTTGGATGAGCCCTAAGTTCTGATGGGAGAGAAGAAGGTAATAGTCTGAATTAGGCCTGGTTCGCACTTGTCATAAGAATCGAGGATGAGCTCTTCTGGTCGATGTGATTAAGTAAATTCTATACCATTGCAAAAGCAGTCTAATATTTGTCCTGTACTTTTGTTTGTTCACATGATCATTCACATACGCGAGGAGGAGAAAATCTTCGATTCTTCGAAGTGTGAACCAGGCTTAAGAGAAGTCTTTGTCTTACTGGGTAATGCCAACTTTCGATTAAATGTATGGCGCCAACAGCGTTTTAGCGAATTTCTCACTGTTTGATTTTAAAAGATGATATTCCAACACATAAACAACTCTTTCTTGTTAAATTCCACCACGTGGTCCGAAGTGAACGTGATCATTCAAAGACAAATTCCACAGTCATTAAAACTCCGTGCAAGCGACAGTTTCCGAAGGCTGCCCCAAGGCAGCCCTTAGATGCTTTCACGGGTATTAGTAGTTCGGGTTTCTGGGGGAAACTTAAATGGTCCTACAAGTCCCTAGCTTGGAAACAAAAAAGCATAGTTCAGGCGCTATTCATTCAACAAAACTCCCCTAAACGACAAAGAGTCTCCACGGACCCCAACAACTCGAAGCACAGTTGATTATATGATCCCTTGACTAAACAAGACTTATCAGGACAATAGAAAGCCGGTTCACTGAGACATTTTGTAGAAAATTGGAAGATAATAACTTCAGGTAAATCATTTTTGGCGACAGTAGGAGGATACAGAAACCCTGTGGCCTAAAAACCTCATCAGTGGCGCAAAAGAAACACCTTGGCCAAATCCCCTTGCATATGGGATGTGGTTGCAGAAAGATTAGTGCATTGAGAAGGAACAGGAGGACCCAGTAGGCGAACAAGAGCCGGCCAGTTTTCTACCTAAAATCATTGAATAAATATGTCAAAACGGAAAATTTCAAGCTATAAAGCTCTCTTCATTTTCTGTGTGGCTGGTACCTGCAGGGTGGAGCAGCCTATCGGACTGTATTTCTGTTATGAGCTGTAGCTTCATTTACAACTCATTAAATTGAGCTTACTGTACTTCTGAACTAAGATCATACTACTTTCCGATCGCAGAAGAACACAGGAAGTATCTTAGATTTCAATTTCTCGGTGTAATATACTTAAGCACCACGTGTCTTATGAATTTATTATAAAAAATTCTAAACATTGTAACCCGAAGGTTAAATTGCGTTAAGATTTACATAAAGTTTATCGATAAAAGAGAGCATTATATTACAGAAGACAAGAAATTATATTTGTAACTATACATGCTAAAAAGAGTAAAAAATTATTGTCTTAAATTCTTTGGGGAAAGAAAGAATTCTTAAATCGTTCAGTGTGACAACGATAATCCCTAAAATGTCTGTTATTTCTTAGTTCGTAATTAATCGCACTTCTCTCCGGGAGGTAGTCTTGGAAATAGGCATTACCGAGATTGTTCTGGAAAAACTTGGTTGAGAGATTCTCCCGACGGTTTTGTAAAGTTTCAAGATCTAATTGATTCAATGCTTCAGCGTAGTTGTGGTTAGGCAAGATGATCCTTAAGGCGCGCTTTTGAAGACTTTCGATCTCGTCATTAATATAGCTAGGGATGTTATAATGTCAGACTTGTACGGCGTATTCTAACACTGGTCGAATTATTGTAGTGAACACAATTTTTATTGTATTCTGGTGAGCTTTTGCACGTTTCAGCAAGCGTAACGTATGCAATCTTTTGCCTGCTTTTGTTAAAATATTGTGGATATGTTTATGCCATTTCATATCATTTTGTATTGTAAGGCCCAAAATTTTTACCTAGTCGACAACTTCGACAGGGGATGAGTTCTATGACTAAGTTTCATTTTTTTCGAGTCGTCCAACTAACGACTTCGTCCACGAGAAGTTTCAACGTACTGTTAGTTTGAGGCGTTACCGTCTCACTGGCAGAGGTGTCATCCACATACTTCCACCCATCTTTCCAATCATTCAAAAGATCGTTAACCATCACCTGGAAAAGGATAGAGCCAAGGACGGTGCCTTGGGGAACCCCACCATTAACAGCTCGCCAATCACAGACAAAACCATTTAGTTTAACACGTTGCTTTCTATTGGTTAAAAAAATTCTGACCCAATTTACTAATATCTGTGGGACGTCCATGGTAGCCAATTTGTTAAGTAAGATGTTGTAATCAATTCGATCGAATGCTTTGGAGAAGTCAAGGACAAAAACTCTCGCCGAGTTGCCACTTCCATCGGTTTCTTGCAGAAGGTGATGAACTAGGGTGACCAAAGCATGTGCAGGAGATGAATTAGTCAAGGATCCAAACTTTCGGTTGTCGATTTTATATCTTTTATGGATGAAATAATCCATTTAGAAACGAAACGTTCACAGCACTTGGACAACGATTGAGCCAAAGATATCGGTCGTAAGTCTTCCTTAAGGTTGCTGATATTCTTTTCTTTAGGAATAGGAATGACGTCAGCGCATTTCCAACGACTTGGAAATTACGCGCATTGGATTGATGCGTTGAAAACAGATGTTATAGGGCGAGTAAATAGTGGTACATAGGATTTCAGTACCCAATTCGGGATATCATCCGGTCCAGGAGACTTAAAAATGTCCAAGGATGTTAATGTACTATAGACGTCATCCTCGCTTATTATATATTCTACTCGACAATCAGGATGTTCGTTGGTTCGAAGAAGAGGACGAAGAGGGGTATACTCTTGTGAAACTACTCAAGCCAGTGGCTATCTAGTCAAGCTAGTGGTTATCATCATGAGGATACCTGGCATACGAGCAGTAATTTTTTTTATGACGATCTGCTGAAGCTCTTCACTAGGATCCAGTAGAGCTTCAGAAAACCTTCAAGATTATGATCGCCCTTTTAACTTGCCTCGGGTTTCTCATCAGACGTGAACATTGCTAAATCTCACCCACGCAAGAAATCATCTTCTAGATACTTGCCATAGTTGTTCCTCTGCAGAAGCTTTGCCAGATAAGTTAGAGTGCAAGAGATTCTGACAAGGGAGTGGAGCTCCATGATGGTCTTTCGGCACTGCTGGGTCAGATGAGTCAAACTGCGCGCGTTGGGATTTTGGAAACACTATTGCACCACCAGCCCCTTTGCTGCCGACGTCAGGTCACTTTCCAGTGCTCGGTTCTCAAGATTGTTTTGATTATTTCTAATTACATTGCCAAATTTGGAATATTGCGTGGGAACTTTAAAAGCCAACTTCACAAGTTGGTGAATCAAGTTCTGAAGCACCGAACTACACTACTGCAGTTCGGAGCTAAAGGACTGAATTAAAATACCGAAATATGCTGCGAATGTGGCCGTCGAATTAGGCCTGATTTAGACGCCACATTTCCGTGGAATTGTCAGTTTTTTAAATTCAGCACTTTAGTTCGGTACTTTAGTATTTTAATTTAAGTATTTTAGTACTTATTAGTTCACCAAGTTGTGAAGTTGGCATTGAAATTTCCGGCGCAATATTCCAAATTTGGTAATGCAATTAGGAATAATAAAAACAAACTTGGGAACTGCGCTTTAAAAAGTATCTTGAAATCGACAATAACAAATGGTCTTTGCAGCCCTGCACAAGAAAGGTCACTTCACACAATCAAAGCGGTTCCAGATTTTGGAAGAAGTATCATCGGAACTCAGATGGTGATCTTGGGAATAAATGAATGAAATCAACCTGACAACTTTCAACCCTCCTGCAATCGACGTGATGATTCAGAGATTCGGCAGCGACCACGATTATGACTACGATTACGAGATTTATGTCGTGCGCAAAAGTCGTGCCCGTTCCTGTTCCGCTTCAAATGTTCCTTTAGCAGTAAAACAAACAACGAGAAATGAAGTTTCTATAAACTACATTTCATGTAGCTCATAACCCGCTACAAAATTAGCTCCTTTTACGAAAAACAATGCGTGAATTAGGCCCCAGTTATATTTTATAACTGGGTTTTTTTAACACTATTTATTCAAAACTTATTTGAACCTAATTCGCGCATTGTTCTTCGTAAAAGGAGCATTTTGTAGCGGGTATAATTTGGTCACAACTCCAATTGTATTTAAAAGCTTTAGTTTTAAATTTCGGTAGAAGACTGATTTAAGAATTTAGGTAAACCTTTATCAGTAGTAGTGAAGTGAAAAAAACCTATAAACTGATCACTTTTTTCAACAGGTTTAGTCAAAGTTTCAACCGTCCCAACTTGCAGTTTCTTCTTCAACCCAAAAATGGCAAGGTAGTAGACCAAATTATTAAAACGATAAACACGACTCATACCCAAGATTCCGGCATCGTCTACTGCTTATCGAGGTATTTAAATATTAGTATTTGTAATTTGAGCAAAGCGAGGTGCTAGTTCGTTTTGCACTGCCAAAATAAATATCATGCTAAAAATGTACCCGTTGTCGTTGATCATTTTATTCACTTGAAAAACAGAAACGAATGCGACAAAGTTGCTGGTGATCTGTGCAAGAGTGGCATTCAAGCCACTGCATATCACGCGGGATTGTCAGACAGTCAACGTGCGCGAATTCAAGAGGATTGGATACGAGACAGATGCAAGGTATATTTGTTATATGTATATATGAAGATTACTGCATGGTTGGTGAGTGCGTACGATTTTTGTGCACCAGTTGTGAAAGATTGCTAAACGAGGAATGTGTTTAGTAATCTTACACAAGAAGTGCATAATAAAAATCGCACAAACGAGCCAACCATGCAGTAATTTGTTTATGCCAAACATAAACAGATTTTTTTGACCCTGGAAACCTGTCAAAGGCGAACAATGTGGAAACAAAATATTGAACTCTCAAAACAGATTCATAGCATTTGTTTCTCCGTTATTTAGCCTAAATAGTGAGTCAAAGCTGTTCTTTCCGTTTCATGTTTTTTATTGGGGAAACTCTTCTTCTGTTAGACATAAAAGCCAAATACCCTTTCGCTCCTTCTTCGACACAGCGGCCATGTTCTGAGCAAAATGACAATACGATTTTCTTCACCAGTGAGAAAAACCGTATAGCCAATCAAAGTGCTAATACGATAATTTTTCACTAGTAAAAAATATCGTACGGCCAATGAAAAAGCTTATTCGCTTCTCCACAGTGAAAATACGATTTTTATCTCACTCATTTACCTCGCGTAAATCTCTCTATGTAAGGCTTAAAAATAGGCATGCGTTGTATATAAATAGGTATCTCCTATAATTGTACTGTAGAATCTCCTGTAATGTAGAGTGAGGTATTGGGAAAGCCACTCTTTTAGGAATCTAAATAAATGTAAAGCAGATATTGTCTGAGTAAATCAGGTAACTGGATCGTACTTAAATGATATCAATTTACTATGTTTCACATTTAGGTGATTTGCGCTACGATTGCTTTCGGAATGGGCATCGACAAGCCGGACGTGAGGTTTGTTTTTCATCATTCAATGCCCAAGTCGCTTGAAGGCTACTTTCAAGAGTGCGGACGAGCGGGAAGAGATGGTCAGAATTCTGTATGCATATTGTTTTATGCGTATTCTGATGTGTATAGATTGAAACGGTGAGTTTAACGTTCTTAAACACCTCAGCTTTTCAATGATAAAATGGGAGTTTATTAAGTCTACTGAAGGTCGTCCCAGTATGGCAAGGTATGACAAGGTATGCCAAGATTAGTAGATAGTTTAGCTCACTGAAAATACACAGGGAGATACTTTCCATATTTTCACTTGTGAAAATGTCGATCACGTGATCATTTCCCGCCAAAAAGGTTGTGTGTTTTTAAATGGCAACGTTTTTATCGAGTGACGAACCAATTTTCATCTTTAGTCCATGAAAAAACCCATACTTTTTAGTCGAAAATGAAAAACGTGTAACAAAACTAAATAATGATGCACAGGTGCTCAATGAGTTAAAATAATATGATATGGATTTGTTGAAAAAAGCAAAGAACATTACATAATGGTGCGAAGACATGAATTTTATATTCTTGTCGTGAAAACAAGTATTTTACGAAATACTTTATTGTTCTTTTTATTGTGCAACTTTGAAATAACTCCCCCCCCCCCCATTAATTTTAAGGTAGCAGGTCAATTTAATGTTAAATACAAGCAGAAAATTGAATTTCCAAAAAGGGAGAGCGGTTCGTGGAAGCCTTATATTGTTCATGGCTTGTGCAAAAATGATTGTGAACTTTGCAATGTAAATTTTAATTCAATGAATGGGGTTTTTTATTTATTGTACAGCTAATTCAGAGAAGGTTGTTCAAAAATCTAAATTACACGAAACTACAATTAATCATCGGTTAACTTTATGACTTTGGAACAAGTTTTGGTTAGTAATATAGTCGTGATAGCTCTGTATTTGCCATTAAACCTTGTGTTAAGCCCCGTACAGACGAGCAAGTTTTCCTTGACAATTTTTCCTTGACAAGTTTTATTTGCTCGTGTGTACCCGAAAAAATCGGCAATTTTTCCTTGACGAGGAGCCTAGATTAAAAGCTAATCTTACCTGCTTTTCAGCAAGGAAATATGCTCGTTTGTACGTTGACACTTGACAAGGGAATTGTTTGTTTACGTTCTTAATTCATGCGTCCTCGTAAAAGTTGCCGAGAAAAAATATTGTCAAATTTCGCGTACAGGCACAAATAAAGCCTGTCAAGGAAAACTTGTTCGTCGTACAGACACGAAACTGAACTCGTCAAGCAACTTGTCAAGGAAATCGTGCTCGTCTGTACGGGGCTTTTATTAGTAGGACGTATGTTGTGTCTCGTGTTTTGGATTTTATAAATTAGAATAAGGTTTAGAAGGACAAACTTTTTTGGATTAGCTGTATGATATATACATGCAGTCCCTGTCAAAAAGGTTGTCCATTGCAAGTGCATTCTAATACGTACATACCGATCACGTCATTGATACGCATGTTCTAATTTGGCTAAAACCGGTTCGATATCATGTTTTGGGAGAGTTTTTATGGTCATTCCCTCTAGTGATGTTTTTATGGTCATTCCCTGTACTGATGTTATTTTATGATAAAACAAGACGAGATTCAACTATGTTTTCCTGATCATGTGATCAATAGTCATGTATTTATGTGTACTTGCAATGGACAACTCATTGACAGCGAGGGTATGTCAAGAAAAGGTAATCGTACTTTGGAGTGCTCTAGCGCGCTCAATATTTAAAATACAGCTAGAAATGATTCTTTCACAGTTCGAAAGACCGGGCATTTATCGTTTGAATGCCTGCCCCTGCCACCTTTATTGTAAATTTTAAAGAAAAAATTAGCAAATACGAAAATCTGTGTGAAAATTAATTCGAAAGTTAAAAGCCTAGTATTCTGAGTGCGTACGTTTTCTGTAAATAATGGACGCGATAGACCACTCCAAAGTTATATAATATAAATATAAATATAATAATGTTACACGAAATTTTATAAGCTCGACATTTTTCTGAAGGCAATCAATTTTCATGTAACATTTGGAATCCGCATGCATTTTACGTCATGCAAGTACAGAAGTAGGTCGCACGTATCAGTTCACCATTCGTTTTTCTTCTGTCCACAGAATGGTTCTGTCAGACAAGACAGTGAGCCAGACATCGAAAAATGTTCACATGAACAACCTCTATCGTGTTGTCCAATACTGCGAGAATCAAACTGAATGCAGGCGTACACAGTTACTTGAGTACTTTGGAGAAACCGGTTTTCAAAGCGCTGAATGTGGCAAAAACCAGAGGACAGTCTGTGATAACTGTTCGTGTTCTGATAGGACAGTGCGGATGGACGTAACACAACAAGCAATATTAATCGTCAAGTCAGTGAATACATTGATTCACCGGGAAAATAGTAATTGGCAATGCCCTGTGGCACAGTTGACTTTAAAACATCTGGTTGACGTGTTCAAGGTGAGTTCCAGTCTAACTGGAGACAGTTCTCGGAAGTTCGTTCTAGTTCAATAGCGCAACTTTCATAAAATTCTCCGATGTTTAACCCCTGCGCATTAATTTTAGTTTCAGAGCATCTAAGTGTAGAAAGCAGATTGTTAAAACAAGTGAATTTTGTAAATAACTACTTTTAAAACCGCCATATATTTATTTACATTCGAACCCAAGATTTCGAACGGCGCGCAATGAATGATAATAGGGTCACAATCATGAATAATGAGAGAGGAGGATCATCTGATCGTCTAATTTCTTTACCACGTGATCTGAATGTTTCGTTGCTAGCTTGAGGAATGTTATAACGTAACCGAAGACTGATTTTTTATTGTGGTAAGCCATTGGTCCTGAAAATTTGGATGTCGCGTTTGATGCCAACCACTCAGACTACCAGTCAGAGGCCAGCATTCAATCCGATAGCTTGCTATTGCTCCGGCAGTTTTCAATAAAAAATAGCAAAACTTGACACTTTTTTGAAAACACGAATGCATGCTCAGATCTAAAATTTTAAACCGACCTGTGCATTAGTAAACAAACGGCAGCCATTTTTGTGATTCTTTGCCCATTTCAGCGTGCCAAATTATATGGATGATGGAGCGTAAAGTCCATTAGCCCCGCTCAGTGCAATGGACGTTCTGACAAGGGAAAAGTTCGGAAACAAGCACCTCTTTCGCATCGAGCTATGCGTCAGATCAAGAAGGAACTCCGGCGTAACCCTCCGCAAACTAGTAGAGAACTGCTTGAAAGC
Source organism: Muricea muricata (assembly GCA_963855995.1). Lineage (NCBI taxonomy): Eukaryota > Metazoa > Cnidaria > Anthozoa > Malacalcyonacea > Plexauridae > Muricea > Muricea muricata. The sequence goes on along the minus strand of OY979728.1, from coordinate 5,836,461 downwards.
GCTGGTGTTCCTGATGTACCCAAATCAACTCGATGCCGTGTCTTGAGGAGGATTGGAAAATGTGAAAAGCCAGACGTTCGCCCTCCATTAAAGGTACATTTCCAAAGTTTTTTGTTCACCGAGGAGTGTCGAGCGACCCTTGATGGACCTGATGGATGGAGGAGAGGATGGTACTGCAAGGTGGGTCCACGTCCTGAACGGATCAGACGTCAGTAGGTGAGGGCTGTGTGATGTTTTGGGCTGCATTCATGGGCAATGGACTGGTTGGATTATTCAGAGTCTCAGATGAAGTTGAAATGAATGCCAAAGTCTACATGGACTTCCTAAAGAAGCACCTCGTCCCATGGTGGCATGGTACAAAAAGAAGAATTTGGTATTCCGAAAAAACGTGGTTTTCCTGCATGATAATGCACCTTCTCATGATGCAAGGCTAACCACTGAATATTTGAATAGTGTCTTTGCCAGACATAGAAAAATCATGCAATGGCCAGATGGCATGCAAAAGGCATTCTTCTTCTCTAAAATCTCGCACAAGTGATCCAGCACATGAAAGATTGGCAGGGTTGATGGCAGAAATGATTGCTTTTCCAGCTTCTAACAATTCGTCGAATCATTTCTCCTATTGCAATAGGGCTAACGCCTAGGTTTTTTTAGTGGAATGGGACGACCACGCCGTACACTTTTATGGTTTTTTTGTACGGCGAACATTTCCGCAAGGCTTTGAACGCACTTCTTTGCCATGATTTAATAATGTTCGACACCTAGTAAATTAGTTTAACAATGGCAGGATATATACTCGCTACGGTGTCTCCAGTTCGAATCACGTCAATGTTAACATCAAATAATCTAACCAACATTAGGAGAATTCTATTTGTACACGCTGATGCTGACCACCTCAACCGAAGGGACCTATGCTGAGAATCTAAAGTTTGCAAATATTGAATACTTATATTAGTTATTATTATATACACAAGCGCTGGATATGAGCTAATGGGCAATCTGATTGGCTCTCTACTAGACAGATAATAGCTCATATCTGTCTAGTCGAGAAACGTAAACAAAATGGCTGAAAGATTTGGGGGGTTAAGCGATACTGAAATAGAAGTTTTACTTGATAAAAGTACGCCAAAGTGCACTGAAAGGGCGACAAAATTTGGAATAAAAGTATTCGACGGTAAGCTAAACTAGGTTTATAAAATATACGGGTTTTTTATGTTTTTCTGTACTTAAAACGTACAAAAAACCACGATACAACATTTGTAAATAGAAGGCATGTAATGAAATTTTCGGATTTCTTTTGCTCTATTTCCAGAATGGTTCACAAGCTCGAAAAAAATTGACAAATACATAACAGAGATGTCACAAGCAGAACTGAACAATTGCCTAAAGCAGTTTTACACGTCCGCCAGGCAGAAAGACGGTTCGTACTACAAAAAAACAACAATGAAAGCTATTAGGGCTGCCATCGAAAGGTTTTTAAAGAAAAAGTGTAAAAAAGGGTTTAGAATAGTTGGTGACCCTACCTTTGCTGAAGCAAATGCAGTTCTTGATGCCTTTGTCAAAGATTTAAGAAAGTCAGGCAAAATAGCTGGCACAGTGCACAAAAAACCAATTTCAAAAGAAGAAATTCAGCAGCTTTTCCGTGCCGGTGAATTAGGTCCCGCAGACACCTTAGACCCCGCACAACTGTTTCGCACAGTTTGGTTTTACCTAAGTTTTTACTTTGGCCAAAGAGGCAGAGAAAACCAACGGCTACTGAAACCAAACATGCTTGTCTTGAGGTCCACACCGGACGGGAAGGACTTTTTTGAGTTAAATCACGAAGCTGCTGGTTCTGTTTTGGCAACAAAAAATCACCAAGGTGGTCTCTACGATCCCGAAGACGAATCCGATGGCAAAATCTACAGTATACCAGATTCTCCCACTTGTCCTGTCCAAACAATCAAGAATTCTTTAAAGCATCTTAACCCAACTTGTGAGAGCTTGTTTCAGCGCCCAAAAGATGCGAATGCCAACAAATTTGATGTCAACAACGTGATCTGGTACGCAAATTCCCTTGTCGGTGAGAGGACTCTCGGTAATTTGCTTCGGGTGATGACCAAAAGAGCAGGTATCGAACCACCCTTAACTAACCACTCCATTAGGGCCACGTCCGTAACGGTTTTAGCAAATGCAAACGTCGAGACTCGTTTAATCAAGTCAATCACTGGCCACAAATCCGACACATCGATCGAGTCGTACAGCAGCCGGCCATCCTCGAGTCAACAAGAAGTTATGTCTTCGATTTTGAGTAACTACATCAGCCAGAGCGAATCAGTAGCTGCTTCAACATCATTTGGAGACAAAGAAAATCAGATTCAACCAGAATCTCGTACTCCTGCTTCATCCGCCAAGCACGACCATCAAATTACCGTTGTTAACAAACAGCAACACGCGATCCAACTCAATCAAGCGAAGAGCTTTACGGCGTTAAGTCCGGTGTTTCAAATTCAAAACTGTACAGTTAACATTTATAACTGAACTTCATGGATTTCATTCTTTTAATCGGTCGCAAAGACGTTTTAACTGTTAAAAATTGTTCAATAATGTTGATTTCAAAGCGATCGAACTTTGCATGCCGTGCCTAATTAAGAATTCAGTTCATTGCCCATGACGGAAGTAAAAAGATTAAGTTATTTAATGAAAGTGTATTCAGTTATTAATTAAATTACGAATAAATTTGAAAGATGTTTTTATCCAGCGCTTTTGTATATAATAAACTATCAGCGCATATACGACTCGAGTTCGCAGAATAACTGTTAAATAAATGTAGTTGTGCAATTCAAGTTCAAACTTATATAAATATATAAGTTTTAGAAGATATGAATACCTCGTATACGGTGGATGACTGTATTATAAAATGGGTATATAATATATTCCTATTTAAGAAATAAAATTGCTAAAGTGTGTTAAATAGTGGGAAGTGATGAATTATTTTCATCAAAACATTTTAGATACCTACTGTATGCATATAAGTACCTGCGTATACTTGTAAAGGCACTTAGCAGGAAAAAAGCCCTAACTGCCTTTTGACATCTTTCACAGGGGAGCCAGAACGCAAAAGTGGAGCGTGAATCTTTAAGTCGCTGTGTCATGTACGGTAAGGCAGACAAGACGTTACACCGCAATGATGCCGAAAGATTATTTCGCATGTTGGTCATGCAAGGAATCTTAGCAGAAGACCTGACTGTCGGAGCCCAATCTCAAGTAATCTCCTACGCAAAACTGGGGCCAAAAGCAATGGATTTTCTTAATGGCAAAGTCAAGGTATACACTTTTGTAAAACAGTTTTGGTTGTGTTAGTTGAAAATCGACACGAGCATAGGCAAGAAAACAACGCACGAATTTTGCTCTCGGGTTTTGGAAGATATAACAGAAATAACTTTACTTTAATATGTTTATCTTGTACCTTGCTAAAGCTAAAAGACAAGAGCGAAACGACTTACGATGGGTTATTATCAACAGGCGATTCGCTTAAGGTAATTTTATTCTATTCCCATACAAATGACTTGTGATAACATATCTAGCCATTCTGGTCACGGTTTTCCACATTATGAATATGCGAGATGACTGTTTCAATAATAATACCCATCGTACTTTTCGCGCGTTACTTTGACCTTTTAGCTTTATGGCAGGACAACCTATATAGAATTAGCTAAAAACACAACAGCCTTGGTGAACTGCTTGCTATGTTTTTATTAGAAATATAATATTTTACATTGTCCGTGCACCAAAGCTCTTCATTGCAATAGTAGATTTCAAGATCCATTCCGTTTGTGCTGAAAAAAAGTCCAAATTTTCATACATTCATGGCTATGCATAAAATACCTGTACTCAATGCTACAGGGTGTCCAAAGAAAATGGAGTCTAACTTCTAAGCTTGGTTGCTGAATGAAAACTTGATCATATAGGGCGACTATTTTTTTGTTTTATGGCTTGTTCATTTGCCTTTCGAACAAGGTATTCCTTGTTTACTTGAAGCAGGTAATACAACTACAGGAACAATTTTAGCGCAAATGGTCATTTTGAGATGCTCCAAAAAAGAACATAATTTGGTGCCACATGGATAATTTGAGACTGTCTAATGTTTACTTAATGTTCCACAGTAAAAGTAATTCCCCTTCTTGAAAATGATTTTATGCTAATTAACAGAATTACACAACATATCGATAAAGAAAATGATTTTTTTTTCTGATTGAGATTCTCTTGATTGAAATTAAATAGAACTGATTGCAATTAAATGCATTCACCACATTTTATGACTTAATGCATGAGACAGTGATGGTCTTAATTTACTTTATGCTGCCTCAAACACACTTTTATTACAGAAGATCAACAAACCACGAAAAATAATAAAAAATAAGATGAATGTTCAGCTTCCAGATATGAAATCCAGATAGCCACTTTAAAAGATTATGAACATGTGATGTAATTAAAGCGTTATCTCAATTTTAAAAACTTCCAATCGCGATCGGATAATGTACCATAAATGTGACTGATTCGCTCAAATTTTATAGACAGTATATCCAAAAAAGCTGAATGAATACACTTTTAAAACGAGAATAAACACTAGTTTCATTGCTTAATATTCGTTTCAAGATTTAAACTTGAATGCAAATCTCCGCTTTTTTGGGCACACCCTGTATAGCTGGTAGGAAATAAATTTCTCGTGGATTGAGAGGTGTATATAATTAATATTTGCCCATTGTCATGAGGAAGAAAATGACCCTAGAAAAGAGAAAAAGAAAATATGGGAAAAGAGAAAAAAGGGGAATGACAAGGAGGGGAATGGAAATTGGAAAAAAGGGGGAGAGGGAAGAAAATAGAAAGACGAGGTAAAAGGAACGAGTAAATATGGAGAAAAGGCAAGGTGAAAACAGAAAGAATAGTAAGATGCAAAAGTAGAAAAATAATTAAAACAAAGAAACCAATATATGACATCTAAACATACATATATAAGTGAAGTTCAAAAATGGAATGTATTTAGTATTATTATGTACTAGCAAAACCAATGTATTACCTAATTCTGTTCCACATCAATTTGAGCTGCTGTGGGATTGGGAGGGGGGGGGAAGAAACCTTCTAATTTTATTTTTTGGTGAGGGGCGGGGGTTGATAGTAACCTTTCTAGTAATTATATGTACACCTCTGCGTGGATAGGCATTTTTGTTGAAATATAATGCGTTTCATTTCACTCTCATCCAGCCAAAACACGATTTTAGCCATGGTTTCTCGTCTTGTTTGCATTATAAATAGCTTTAAAATGTAATTATGTCATGTCAGTGTCGAACAATCATTGCAATACAATCTGGGAAACATGTGAGACATGCTGTTGAAGACTATTACTGAGCACAATTTCGCAACTATAATTCAATAGATTTATCTTTACATAACGATGGTGGTTAAAGAATATTTCAAATCGACTCCGTTTACACTATAGAGCAAAAAATTCGGATTCTTTGTTTTTTACGTCTATGGATTCGTGAGGCGTTTACACTGCACAGCCTTACATGCAGTGATTGCCAATGCATGAAGCACAACCGTGAAAATCTTATTAATAGTAAGAAATTTAAAACCACACACGAGGGACACAATATTTGATATTTCTCACTCAGTAAATGACATCCATGCAAACGGTCAAACTCCAATACAGGTTTTAGATTGACAGAGATTTAAACTAACGTTATATGTTATTTCTTTAATGTCATCCTCTATTGTTTTTAGCTTCCTCCATTTTTTAAACGTGACAAAACCTCGTCAAGACGAAGCACAAACGGCAAAGACAGCTCCCGGACAAGCAACACAAACGTGACGAACACCTGTTACGAGCAGTTAGTGGCGTGTTGTAAGAGAGAAGCTGAAGAGCACAGTATGAAACCGCATCATATTTTTCCTGATGCCACTCTCCGACAGATGGCTGACAGACTTCCAATGACTCGAGAGGAAATGCTTGATGTAGAAGGCGTAACGGAGTACAAGATGGACAAGTTTGGTGAGAAATTCCTAGAGGTGTGTATATCATGCAAAACTGTAATTGCGCTTTAAAAATTGCCTCTGACAAATTCCTGGGTAGACGTTTTGTGGGCTAATTAGTTTTACGGTTCTCCTTTTTACAACTATAAAGGCAATAAAACAACATTGACAAACAAATTGGAAACTCAGAAAAAATATCCCCAAAGCCCCTCTTATGTATTTACAATTTTTTACTGTCCAAAAATTTTTGTTAGTGCATTTACCCTCGCAGGGCATTTTACTGTTTCTTACTGCAGTATTTCTGCGCGGAAAGTCATGACGGAAGAAGACAGCAAGCCAGCCTGGGGAGCGCTTGTGCCGCACGTTCGAATTTGAATATTTTAACTCTCTGATGAGCCCAAGAATGCATAATTCTCTGCTACACAGAAATTGTGTACCGTAAACCTCGGATTATAAACCCTGAGCTTATACAAGTTCGTAGACCTTTTTGATGTGCTTATGCATGGGGAGGGGGGCTTATATGTTAGTAATAGGTTAGTAATTTGTTTCACCAAAATAACACAGAATGGGCTCATTAGTGAATTGAAGCATTCAAATTCGAACGCCCTTGGATTCAAAACGTATAGCCTTTTTGAGACAACACTGTATAATTTTATAAGAATACGGAAAAATGTTTTTTATTTCTATACAAATATTACAATACAATACAGAAATATTATAATACAGAAGTATTATGATACAACAATATTCTAATACAACAATATATACAAAAACGGTTTTTTATATATTTTGTAAACCTGATTTACTTTTGTAATCGCTTTGCATGGCCGAGGCACGACTGAACGTTTCGCTAGCAAAGTGACTAATTTTGTTTTGATTTTTTATTGTTAAACTTTTATAATATTTAAAAAAGTTCCAAAAAACAGAAGTTATGTAAAGGATGCCCAACCAAAGCAACAAAAGGTGACCATTTGAGTTTGTAGAACAGTACTGTAGATAAATTCGCCATTTTGTGCATGGAGTACGCTTTCTATATTAAATAATTTCAATGGTTGTACATGCTCTAGGGAGTCGTGCACAATTTAAATCTGTTCTATTTTTCTAGTTAACCCTAACATTTGGTGCAGCACTACACACGTCAGATACTGTTATGACCTGCGATATTGATATGGTCGAAAATGATGGGATTTACACAGGGGATGAATGTGAATCGCCATATTGGACAGTTGCCAGTAATTTAACAGTTGCTAACCAAAGCTCCAGGTTTAAGAAAAAGGGAAAAAGTAATTGGAAAAGGAAAAAGTTGAACAATCAAAACAAGTAAGAATTTTTAAAGATATACATAATTAATTCTTAATGGTTCTAGTTTTGGGGACACCGTATATATTAGAGAGGGCCACTACTAAAAAGCGATACAGCGAAACACGAAGCCGGAGCCTTGTAAGTTTGCAGGGGGAGGTGAACATTTTAGGCCATATTACATATAGTTGACAATAATATATTTAGTGATGTAAAGATACAGTATATAGAGCAAGACTTTAGGCCAGTATATATATAGCACGACATTTATAATAAAGTAAATATGGTCTTTGATGGAATTTATTTTATGTGTGATGTTTAGGTACATAAATATGTTTTGTGTCTATGTAGTGTAGCCTGTAGCTTTGTGTTTATAGTTGAAATATGACGCGCATTAGAAAATAAGAATAACATTTTAGGCACTTGGATTTCTGACGCGCAAAACGGAATCAAGACGAAGTTTAGTATACGCAAAATTATTTGGACGTGTCCGCAATATATATTTCTTTTTATGCCAAGTAGGTCACTAATTCACACGTTACCGTTCGTGAATTCCACAAATAGCTGCATACATCTACCACGACTTGGTATATAAAAAAGTAAGGCATATGTAGGCTACACTGTATCACTGAAATGAACGAGTCTGTGTATGTATCAAACTGACTTCCTTTATAATCAAACGTGGTTTGCTTACAATAGTAATAGAGTCGAAATTTATTGTTTAGATTTGTGTCATATTTTACCTAGCTATAAGACACCGATCGTTAATTACTTCACAGGGGAGGGGGCGGTGGTTTTGATGAGGGGGGTATACTTTTCAACATTAGTAACTTGGGGGGGGAGGTAAAGTTTTATGCTACATTAAAAATGCAGGGCGTTAAATTTTTAAACAGAAATGTGAAGAGGGGCAATGTTTTCATTTTAGGTTATTGTAAAGGAGTAAAGATTTAATTTTTCCATTTTTTTCGGAAACCACCGCCCCCTCCCTGTGACGTATTAACGATCGGTCCCTAAATACAGTCAACTTCCGTTATAGCGGACACCCTGGGGACGGTCATTTAGTGTCCGTAATACGGTAATAGCGAGAGTCCGCAGTAACGGGGTGGGAACAAAATTTCCAAATTTCAGTGTGTAAAGAATGTCAGTAGTAAATAACAGTGTTTTTGGCTTAAAATGTCTAGTTTATTCTAACAAATAATTAAGGTTTATTGTGATGAACGACCGCAAAGTACAAGTCAAAATTAAGTAAAAATTGTATCTAAATTTAACTATAACCCCAACCAAATTACAACAATGGAAAAAAATCAGTGTCAAATGTCTTTTCTTTCTCTCGCTGTAAAGATACTTTAGACAAAAAGTACATAAACAGTTCTATTTTGAGGCAAAGTACCTTTCTAGCGTGCTTTGGTGTGATCTCTCGTTCACGGAATCCTTACTTACTTTATCTGCTAGCAAAAAAAAATTGTTTGCAATAAGTGAAAACTTTCCGTGCTGAATAAAGAAAAGCTCTATGTTCCGTATGCTTTCAAGAACTTCTCGATAGCTCTTTAGGCTGCTCGTTGGAAAACTTTCATTTTCTTCGTCACCACTATCACCGTTATCATCACTGTCACCTTAAACCTTGTCAGCCAACCACTCGATGCTTTAAAGTCGGCATAACCTAGTTTGTCTGCAACTTTCATCTCAAATTCTTGGATCAAAGGGCCATCAATTGGAGTTCGCCGCTCTGTATTTTTCTTGAACCATTCGAGACAGCGTCATTTAAGTTTGCGTATTGAGAAGTGCCATTTCAGAAATACAATATGTCACTAAAAAGCTACTTTACTTTCACGCTGTGTTTATAGAAAAATACTTCCAAGGTGTCCGTTGTAACGAGAGTAGAACAACAAAAATGTTTGTTCGGGACCGCATAAAGTGTCCGCAATGCCGTAATAGTGAGAGTCCGCAATAGCGAGAGCTTCTGCAATATAATTTATAATAGGTTTCGCCGGGGATTTACAAAGTGTCCTTAATAGCGGGGTGTCCGTAATAGCGAGGTGTCCGTAAGGCGAGAGTTGACTGTACATAGTACAGTTCTTGCTGTATGCCTGCATACATGATAGAACCATGTATATAGCCAAACATCACACACTATCTAAAAAGAAATCCATCAAAGATCATATTTACTCCATTAGACAAACTCGAGCCGAAGGCGAGAGTTGTATATATATATATGACGCGACCAGGACGCAAATGTTGTAAATGGATTGTGACATACGTACCCAAACAATCTGTTTTTACACACCTCGAATAATTGCAAAATAAACTGTAGTGTTTAGTTTATATAGGATTTTCAAGCGCTGCAATAAGCTTTAGCCTAAGGAAAATTATTCATTAATGATATAAAGTAATTTTGCTCATAAGAAATAACTTTCTTCGCTGCATTCTTCGATTTAGATCAAAAAACATCTTCAAGAAGGCTGACCCAGCTCTTACAAATAAAAGCAACCATACAAATAATTCTTTGGTGAGTAAATTTCAAAATTTTGCAAAAAGTCGAAATCTGGGCTCAAGAAATGCTCCTGGATTCCTCAGCCTTCCTTCCAAGAAATAGATATTGTTAAGCAAAAGTTTTGGATTAAACGAAAATCATGGCGTGAATCGCTAAGCCATGCAGAACTATGGCATGTGTACACATGTGTATATAGTCCATACGTTTTGATATTTCTGGATGGAATTCCTTCTGGTATATGTGACAAGTTTTGATCACAGTTTTCCTGTCCAGCCGTATTTCAAAATACTTCGTCGGTGAAACCATGGTATATAAACATCACTTCCCTATAGCTGATGCTATAGCTTCGCCCCTGATTACGAAAGAGTTTATTTATGTGTATAATTTTTAATGTAAAAAATTTTATGTATAAAATTTTATTAGTTATAGTTTATTTATGTATAAAATTTGAAAGACAATAATTACCTTATTATAGGAAATTAACGATGCACTTTCTTAACGCAGATTTAAAGAAGTCGTGTTAATTTACCTAATGTTAATTTATTTTATCGTTGATTTCAAGTACGAATGCAATCCTCGTTAATTAGATTACTCGTTATTTATAACACGTTAATATAGTGCATCGTTAATTTCCTATTATAAGGCATCTAATGTTAGAGTAAGTAATATACAGATACAGTAAAACCCCGCGTGAACGCAGCCACATTTTCAGAACCTGTTAGGGTAAAATTGAAATAGATTTGTCTCTGAACTTGTAAATTTGACTCTGTTAGAGACTCAATGTATTTTTTTTGCTACACAAAACTGATCTGTTTTCAAAACACTTCCGCCTAGCAAGAACAATATGATTTAAGAACCTGCTTAGGCTGACTTGAGAATTAAGGTTTTACTCGGAGTTTTGCTGTCTGCTAGCACGAATTCTCCATAATATTGTCAGTATCAATCATATGCTTTAACGTTGTAATCTAGGCGGTACTATGCTGGGCCTTTAGGCCTTTCGCTATCAAATGCAGCAAATGTCTTAGATTACATGACAAACATGATGGCGAACACGGTAAATCACAACATGAAGCACGTGCTTTGATTCCATTTGTTCCGGAACACAGCCTCGTACCCAGGCGTCTCTTAGTGCAAAGTAAAAGCGCACATATTAATTAAGTAATTTGATATGCAGGTATAACCGCGCGAGGATTGATTGATGATATTTTAAAAGCGTCTGGGTACGAGGCTGTCCGGAACACTGAACAATATTTGAAGGTAGACAAGTTTCCACGGTTACAATAACATTTTGAATTTGGAAGCCATTTTGAATCACCATGACACAATTTCTCCTGCTCGTATTGTCAATTTGATTATTATCAGTTCTAATATAAGTGCTACTGATATATTGTTACTAATGTTACCAATATGACCATAATATGACCGTGGCAGTTACAGGTTTTCGAGGCCCGCGCTGGTTAATGTACCTTTTAAAGTTTGTTATTATTTGGTCATGCAGTTTATTATTAGTATTTTATTAAAAATGCTGCCTGAATGTGTATGAATGCGTAATGTATTGCAGTATATTAAGGTTTATCATTGCGACATAAGCCATAAATGTAACATCGCGTCTTTTTCATGTTAATCAAAAACGGTACCCGTTGAGACATGAATAATTAAACCACGCTACTTTGAGTACATTATAGAGGCGATTTAAAAGAACCTGTACATGCATCTAGCTTCTTTGAAATCATTTTGTGAATTTCATGAACTTCACAAAACAATGACTGCAAAGTGCCCACACTTACTAGCCTGTTACCGCGGTTAATTGCTCTGAGATGGCGTTATAATGATGGCTATAAATAATTAATTAGACGTAATTTCACGGTGTTTGCATCACAGCAATTACACTCCGTGAGAAATGAAGTATTTGTGGGATGTTCGAGTGTGTGAACCCTTGTAAGAACTCGTCCGTCGTAGCCAGCCAGATTGATTTTACGACGACGATCTCCAGATCTCCAGAGTTGGGGTTTAGCGGTTTCTCGCAGCCACCTGTAGGAGCAAGCTTGCTTGCGGTGACAAAGACGCGACGCTGCTGCGCACAAATCATGCGCGTTTGTCTTCGCTGTACTGCAAGTGAAACGAAGAGGAGTTCTACAGAAAACAGGTAGTAGATTACTAGGTGGATTAAATTTATCTTTGGCAAAGTTTCTCAAGAACAATCAAAGATGTCTGACGACGATAAAGGTATGTGAAGTCGCCTAGTATATTGTTGATGTGCATTGTTTTGATGTATGATTCAGACTTGTATTTTATCATGTGTGATGTGGTATCGCTTTCGACAGGCGAGAAGAAAAAGGGGATATTCAACAGCCTTAAGAAGAAGAAGAAGGGTAGGAAAAATTTTCTATCTCGTTCGTTGACACACATCAGCGAGCTGAGATCATCGCAGCGACGGTCTGTCAATTTCAACCTCAAACAAAACGACGTGACGAGTGCTGACACAACACAGCCAAACTCTTTAAACGCTAACCCAAAACATTCCGATATATCTTTAGGCCAAACGCCCGAGAGCCCGAGTACAAGACCTGAAAATCTCGCAATCGAATGCGAGGCTTCAACTGTTGAATTTTCTCCGGGCTCGACGGTAAGTTGTACACGTATTCTTGAGATTCATATCATGTTTAATAGTTTGTATTAGCCTTCGTGACATACTTTGCAAATATTGTTGGTTATTGTATCAAAATGTAACGTTAGCTTAAAGGAAAGAATAGTCTTTTGGGGCTTTTCAACCGATGGCTGCAAATATTTCGATATTTTAACACTTGTATTTATGGATTTTTAATGCTAAATGTGTTGTTTATTTTTGAGCGGAAGTTGTCCGTTTATTTCGTTTCCGGGCGGCGATTTGCAACATCTTGTGTTCTAAATATTGTTCGAATATATTTTCTAGGCAGCGGCGGTGGCTCAGAGCGGCAAATTTGCCTTTTTTGCCCTCACTGTAGAGCTTAAAGAAGGCATAAACTTGGCCGCAAGAGATAAAACAGGTAATCAGCGTTACAGAAAAATTTTATTTATACTGAAAGGTATAATTAGAGAAAGTAAAACAAACGGAAGACCCTTAGAGTGTTCTAATTTCAAGTCTGTCCGGGCCGTCGCACATTTCACAAAAGAAATATATTTTGGTAATATCCCAAGCTAAAAGTAGACGTAGTTGTCTGTTGCCAACTCTCTAGAAGGTCCAGTATGACTTATTAATATTGCATAAGTCTGAGTGTGAATTTTGTAATGAAACTTATTTTGATAGCCTGTGTTATTTTGTTCCAAAACTTCAATATATATATCAAAACAAAAATCAAACAGACCTGTTGTAATATCTTGCAATTGTTGACCATTGTTTTAATGCATTTCAATGTTACTTTTATAGTTTGCCTAAAGAATTAGCCAATTAGCCAGTAGTTATTTATTGATCAAAGAAAAAAATTAAAATTTGATTTTGTTTAGAATTGGTAAACAAATTTAAAGTAAAACTATTTGGAACACTTATGTAATAAAAAAACATTTAGTGTTTCATGTGTTTATATTTGATTTGATATTTAATCTGTTGGACAATGAAATGAAACTTAATTATTTATCACAGTGGCTTCATGTGATATCCATAATGATTTATGTGAGCAACCATTATAAGTCTAAACTGTAAACAGGCTAAAGCATGCAAAGGCATGTGTGGACATTCCTTTAGTTTCAAAGGTGCATCTATTTATATGTAACTGAGGTGAGCAATATTTCCTCACATGGTTTGCTATGCAAGATTTAGCTTCCCTTCCCTTTAACTAAGAGGCTGTTTGTAATTGGAAGTCAGGCTGGCCTGCTTAGAAAAACAGCCCAGTAAGCAAGATCTCTCCATGCTATTCTTTTCCTGATAAAGATTACCATGCATTTGAATGCATGGACAAACAAGCTGGCCCAGTTGTCAGGATGGAAGTTATGGATAAAAGCTGCCGAAAAATGGTTAAAATAATCTCCCAGTTTTTCATACAAACACAAGGCAGATTCATCTTGTTTACTGGGCTAAGCAGACTAGCCCATGTTCCATATAATCAGCTTCCATTGACTCACCCTAACCCAACAAACGACATCACTACACCTTTATGGTACCTAACATTAACATGAAATTGCTTAATAATATCATTGCTATCAAGCCAGTCTAGCAAAGTGTGCAAAGCTACCTGCTGTCAATTTCTCATTTTACAAGCAATAAGTAAACTTTAAATGCTAAATGACAATGACTGATTACAGTATATATCACAATCTAGGATAGATAAATCTCTAACATTTTAAATATTGTTAACACTAAAGTAATATTATTAAGTCTGTAGATCATCTGAAGTAATGAGGTAAGATCTAAACAGTTTCTTTATGGTAACATTTTAAACATGATACATTCACAACTCACTCATGCTAATCGCAACTAAATATATGCTGTACCTAATCCTAAAAGCTAAATCTTAACCTAATCGTTATAACTAAAATTGACCCTAAATGTGTCAGGAAATTTTTTCTAATTAACAATTAGATTATGAGCTCGAGATTTCTATGCAGTGATAGTTGATGAGGGCAAAGCCCAAATCGACTATCATCCCATAGAAATCAAGAGCGAGTAATCCAATTGTTTTAGTAGAATCAGAGGTCAAACATGGAATATTCAACAAAAAATTTGATTTTTAGGCAATTTTTTTAAAAGAAATCTCTATTGGAAGATGATTGTTTTGCTACTCGCTATCTATCGAGGAGTAGATAGCGAGTAGAGTAACCAATCAAATTACAGCATTTGCACTACTAGTATGATTCTACTAAAATGAGATGGTAGTAAGTTTGTCTCACTTGATAATTTTTTAAATTCCATATGAATCTAATTATCAAATTTTTCATACCTTGCTTATTTTGTGTGATGCTATCTAACAATTAGATTACGAGCTCGAGATTTCTTCGGGCTTCGCCCTCATCAACTATCACCGCATAGAAATCGATAGCGAGTAATCTAATTGTTTTAGTAGAATCAGAAGTCAAACATGGAATATTCAACAAAATGATTTGCAACTTTTTAAAAGAAATCTCTATAGGAAGATGATTGTTTTGCTACTCGCTATCTATTGAGGAATACATAGCAAGTAGAGTAACCAATCAAATTGCAGCATTTGCAATAGTATACTAGCATGATTCTACTAATAATATTTATTTGCCATCTTAGCTTCATTTTTTATCTCATTGTGAATGTTCATTATACTCATGTCACAAGCTGTGTTAGAAACATGAACAATAAATAACACTTAAAATTGAGTGGACACTCACACTTTTGCTAACCTTTTTGGTAACAGCAATGTTTATATGTTTGCAAAACATGCTAATAACTTCTCTGTAAGTGAATTGGACATTGTAAATTTGAACAACTTATAAACAAATTTATAATTGATGGTAATTTAAATCAACACAATTCGAGTGCTAAATGAAAATGCAAAAAAGTTTTTTAACTATTAAAAAAGTTTTTTAAAATTTAAAGTTTATATATATATATATATATATATATATATATATTTATATTTATATATATATATATATATATATATATATATATATATATATATATATATATATATATATATATATATATATATATATATATATATATATATATATATATATATATATAAATGATTGATACAGTATGTAAATACTGTAGTACTGTATACTGTGATGATATATTAAACTAATTCACTTTAAACTTTTGCCTTGTTTAGTTGACTACCATACACAATTCTTTCACGATAAACCATACACTAAAACCATCACCAGAACACCAGGTTTGAATATAATTTTAAATAAAATAAAAATAAAATGTGATTCATAATTTAAAATTATTAAGTACATATTATACAAAACTAAAATTAAATTAATGAACGATATGACTATAAATCATAAACTATGAGAGGGTATTAACAATAGGATTAAAATTGTAAAATAAAAATTTCTTAAATATTATCAGTAACTTAAAATTAAAGTTTTCATACATAGACATTACAGGTAGCAATTGCAATTTAGAATTAGGGTTTTCAATTTTAATCCTAACAAAACTAACTTCGATGTATGTTATTTTTAGACCTAATGATTTTTATGTATGTTGGTCTTAAGTCCTCCAGGGGAATGATCTTTCTGGTGTTGCTTGAAACCACCTGGCCATGCAGTATATTTGCTAGAACATTGAGATAGATGATAGAATTGTAATGGCAGGCATAATTTTTGGGTTGACAGATATTAATATTAAACTCAGAGTAACACCCACAAACATAATTAAGAACTATTTGTAAACGTTTTATTGTCTTTGCCTCTTGAAATTTTGATAACATGGATTATAACCTGTTTTGGGAATACTAGCATGATAAGTCGGAAGCCGTCCTAGTGGGGTACGCCACTTACTTTGTCCTTGCTCATAAATATGCAAGATATTTGTACACTGAATGGTTTATTAATACAGCTATTGGTTACATTCGTGCTTGGTCGCAGGGATAAATGTTGAAAGAAACGGCCGAACATTTGCCTACCAGTTCCTTTAAAATTTTTCTTGTGCTAGTGCTAAATCGTTTTCTCCTTAATTTCACAGGTACTAGTGACCCGTATGTCAAATTCAAAGCAGACGGCAAACAGATTTACAAAAGTCGAACTATCCCCAAGAATCTGAATCCGCAATGGAACGAGAAATTTTGTGTTCCAATCGAAGACATTAGTATGCCGCTAGTCATCAAGGTCTTTGATTTTGACCGCGTTAGCAGCGACGATCCAATGGGGACAGTTACAGTCGATTTGTCACAAATGGAAGTTAACAGGTATTCATTAACTTGTTAGGTCTGCAGAATGTACAAAAAGTATTGCCTGAACTTTTTCGTACATATTGATCTAGCGACCAAGGGGCAATGTCTGTGCAATAAAAATCGAAGGCAATAAATCCTCGTACAGACCGAGCAAACGAAGTTAATGAGGGATTTATTGTGAGGATAGTTTAGGGGGTATTCTAGTTAGCCGGCCGTGATTTGTAAATATCTGTTCGTGTGAAATGCAAAGCGCTATACTTGATTTAGGTGCTGTGAGATGTGTCTTATTCTACGTCCCTGAGGCGTGATTCTCAATACATTTGCCGTAAAATGAGTATAATATGTTTCCGTTTCGTTAACCGTGACTCAAATTATTCAAATAGGAGTGAAAATTTCTTCGGAGATTGGACATACTTGGCTTATAGCGGTGGGCTTGCTAAGAACATCAACAAAACAATAAAAATACTCCAATATGACAAAAATGTCATCTTCAAAAATACAGTGAACAACTTTTTTCGTGACAATCAATAAAATTAAGTTCTGTACAAAATTAAGCCATGTTAAAGTGCTGTTTCTGAACAGTTTATCAGACGATTTTCGGTTGTTGTTTTCTCCAGCATTTTCTTCGCTTTGAACGTTTGGGTCATTTCAGTTCCTACCTTTCAAATTTGCAAATCCTAGTCGTATTTGTTTGTTGCAAGCGAAACCAGGCTCTGTAACACCTGCAGATAAACAAAGGTCAAACTATATGAACTGACCAGCTACTGACCGAAATTTTGTTTCTAGTCGACCTTGAAGGAGGTAAAACTTATTATTATTTATTAAAAATATTTTAAGAGTTTTGATTGGTTAAGAGCTAAAGGCGAAATCGTCATATCCGCTTGCTAGTTTCCCAAATTTGGGGTTGAAAGTAGATATACGACATTATGATTCATTTCGTCGTATATTGTCTGACCTTGTAATCTGACAATTGTTTCAAGAATATTTTTCGTAGTCTAATTGGCTTATTAAAGTTTCCGTACAATTTCATGCTGTTCCATTATCAGCAGCTGATGTCTTCTTAACTTACAAAGCATGCAAGCGTTTAAACTGAGTTTAAAATATTTTCAAAAAATAATAAAACAATTATTGAATTCGGTTCTCGCAGGATATGAGGAATTATTAAGGCCTCGGTTTGTGTGATAACACAAACCTCTGCCTTGATAATTCTTCATATCCTGCTCGGCCTCATTCAATAATTGTTTATTGTTATACACCAATCGTCAAAGTTCTCCTTTTCATGTGTTTTATTGTACGAGAGCGTATCACTTGAGAGTCGTGAAATTAGATTACCTCCCCTGCATCAGCGCGTGAGGGAGACAATGCGTTATTCACCAGTGGATAACGGAAAAATCACGTGCGTCATCACATGATGACGCGACCATTCGACAGAATTGTCATTGTTGTTTACCAAATTAAATTTAACGTCATTGATTTTAAAAATAAAATATTTCAAGTATTTTCCTGTACTGTTTATTTTGTCGTTTCTTTGACTCTTGGTATGTAATAAACTACTTAGTGACTGTTTCCCCAGGAAACAGCATGTTTTGTGGACCCTCGACTGTCGATGTTTCATGTCGATGAGCGTCGACAATCTTGGGTCCCCAAAACTTACTGTTTTCCTCGGGCACAGTCAATTAATAAGTGTCAAATGGCTTCTTTTCCTTTGATTTCTGCAGTCATTATATTAAGTCTGTTCAGTGTTTCGCGAGAGAGAGGGAGAGTTTCAAGCATCTCTACTGTAATATCAATGTACGAAGCTACCTGTACAACTAGGATTCGTACTCGGAGACTTACTCAACTTTTGAAACCCCCCTATTTTTAAAAATATCTCTGAAAGTTTATGTCCGATTGTAATATAATTTTGTATCATTCCGGCTTTCTTTTTACGGCGCATGTATGTTAGGCTTGCCACAAGTCACTCTCTTGTACGTGGAAAAAGTTGCGCTTGATAATTTGGGAAGCAAGCGACTTGTGTCACTGGCACGGTTATAAGTATTCTGACACGAAAACCAATCAAAATTATGTGGCCATAAATCGTGATGAACATTTGTTCATTACACAAATTTTCTAATATCTGAAGAAGCTGAATGGTTCTTTTCTTCTTCTTAAGTCATTAATGCATGTACATGTATGGGTACAACGCCGTAGCGGTCAACAAAATTTCAACTGTGTTTCTCATCTCAACTGTGTTTCTGTGTCTCATCTTTCAGGCCACGAGATTTGACATTAGATCTGCAAAGTGCGAGTGGTACGAATGAAAAACTTGGTCAGATCACAGCAACGTTCACTTTGATGCCAAAAACTAATGAAGATAGACAAGAGGTTCGTGTTTTATACTTGTTGACGGTGCATGGCTATAATTATCGCCTGTTATCATTGTGCATATAAAGAAAAGAGTTGATGATATTATGGTTGCGATTAAGATAGCAGCGCTGCTTTGGACCACATATGCACTGTAAATACTAATGCTCGTCTAAAATAAATTTTACAGTTAATGAGACGAGCTAGTCAGCGAAGAGCGGCTCAAGCAAAGGAGAGTGGTAAAGCTTTGCAAAAAGATGGTATTGTGTCAGTTACCTTGGTTGAAGGACAGAAATTGATTGCGATGGACGATAATGGTGAGTGACAAAATACGCCGAAAAAACGATGTCTCTATATTTAAACAATTTGCGTGGATAATTTGGGTGTTTTTCTTGCAACTGACACTTCTACGTAAAGTAGAAACAGTATATTTCTACTATGTGTTGATTCTTTTGTCCACAGGGACTAGCGATCCCTATTGTCGTTTTAAACTTGGGAATGAGAAATACAAGAGCAAGTCTTGCAAAGAAACACTTAACCCACATTGGAAAGAACACTTTGACCTAAAGTTTTTCGCTGATACTGATATGGTCCTGGAAGTTAGCGTGTATGACAGGGACATCAGAAAAGACGAGTTTATGGGAAGGTAGGAAACATGATTGCATTGGCCACTCGTTATTGTTATTAGTATTGTTGAAGAATTAGTTTTAAGGTTAAAATTTTGACCAAATAAACTAATGCTGCTGAAAATCTTGATTTGTACGGTTTCTCAATTTCCACCGAGCGTTTATAGCAATACTCTGGGCTGTTTGCAAAACACTATATTAAAAAGACATACCAGCTTATTAGTTCCGACCTTTTTAGAGTGAGCATTGATCTGACGAAATACGAACGTGAACGCTCACACAAGATTGAGGCAGAGCTGGAAGACGGTGCTGGAATTGTGATAATGCACGTAGCTGTCACTGCTATCGACATTCCGGGATGCGAGTCGGACCTTAATGCTTACGTCGAGGAGCCCAATAGACGAGAAGAGATTGAGAAACAGTTCGCCCTGAAAAAAACTGGAAAAAAGATTAAAGAAATTGGGTGGTTGCAAGTAAAACTTCACCGGGCAGTTGGACTTGCTGCAGCAGATATTGGCGGAGCTAGTGATCCATTTGCCGTCATTGAGTTGAACAATGCTCGCCTCATGACTCCGACCATTTTTAAGACGTTGAATCCGCAATGGGAGAGAATATACGAATTGTAAGTACCGTTTATTTTTGAATTCGTTGATTTACTAATAATATGCAATTAAACATGTCCGTAAAACCAATAATTTTTTCGTAGCAATGTGAAAGATATTCATGATGTTTTGGAGATAAGTGTCTACGATGAAGACAAACGTGGCGCTCCAGATCTTCTCGGCAAAGTTGCCATACCATTACTACAGGTAAACCATGTTTCAAACTGACCATGTTTTTAAACTTTTAAATTTCTGCGCGGTTCGTTTTTGAAATGCTTTGAAATACGTACTTGGAGGTGATTCAATGCACACAAGGCAAACCCTTAATACAGCAAGTGCAGGTTCACACTTGCGAACTGTTCTCTTAATTATAGTGGTTCAGTACGTTTACATGTAATCCTGTGCAAATGGTCTACTGTAGTTTGGCAGAAGAAAACTTTTAAGCTGATCTGGCTGTATATATATTAGGTAGCTTATTCATTTCCGCTGTTCTGTTTCTTATTAAACTCAACCTGTATAATACATTATTTTATTAGATAACACCACGAGAGAAGCGTATGTACCAGTTAAAAGACAAGACCTTAGAAAAACGTGCGAAGGGACATTTGATCATGACACTCGATGTCATCTACAATCCCATCAGAGCTGCCGTCAGGACTATTAATCCCAGAGAACCAAAAGTTTTGTTCGAACCACCAAAGTTCAAACGACAGGTAAGGAAAATCCTTGTTAAGAATATGTTGATTAACCTACAGTTACCGTGGATTTACGATTAGCATATATATATACATATATATATATATATATATATATATATATATATATATATATATATATATATATATATATATATATATATATATATATATATATATATATATATATATATATATATATATATATATATATATATATATATATATATATATATATATATATATATATATATATATATGAAGATCGTCTTACGTAGCAGTGATTTATATATATATATATATATATATATATATATATATATATATATATATATATATATATATATAAATCACTGCATATATATATATATATCTATATATATATATATAGATATATATATATATATATATATATATATATATATATATATATATATATATATATATATATATATATATATATATATATATATATATATATATATATATATATGAAGATCGTCTTACGTAGCAGTGATTTTTAATTTTTAATTTAGTTCATTAAATTTTTTTTCATTCACCCGACTTGATGCCTTGTATATATATATATATATATATATATATGTATTTCTATATATATATATTTCTATATAATATATATAAAATATTTTCACCAAAAATCTTAGGTCGTACTAACATAAGCCGTACAAGACAACTTGACCGTATGTGGTAAATGTACGAACTGAGAAACTTATTGCGGATGTCGGATGAACTTAGTGCGGAAGATATATTTATTTGTTTAATTGTATACGAGGCTTAAAGGGGTTTCTGCCCTATAATCCGGGGCATAGGTTAAAGTTTGTATAGATATGCAACACGGTATTCGGTATACTTGATTTCGCCGTCTCGTGGACTACGTCATATTCACGCGCATTTTTGGCAGGTACATTAGTTTGAATTAAAGTATAAATGTACAGCAAAAAATATTTTTGCCGTTTTAGAATTAAGCGACCTGCATGAACAAATACACAACTTCACTTTTTGTTGGAATATACAGGATAACTCTATTGTGCATGTTCGCCTTTTAATTTCATTGAATTAAATAATGTTTTCGTTTAGTTACTACAAAGAAACATCGACCGTATTGGTAAAATTGGCGCCAGCGTTGCCTCCACTGGAGCCTTTGTTGGTTCACTGTTCACATGGCAGTATAAATTCAGAAGTGCCTTCGCATTTTTGGTTTATATAATGTTAGTACTAAATTTTAAGCTGTATCTGATTCCGCTTGGCGTTCTCTTGGCTTTCCTTAAACAATATGTTATTCATGTGCTTCTTACTGAGCGAAATGTTAACCCCGAAGATCAGGTATAGTAACCTTAATGTTTATTTCATTCTTAATCTTAATGTTCATGCTACTTGCATTTTGCTTGGTCTCAGCCCATCTGCTAATCGTATGTCTTAAACGTACTGCTCATGTCAATATTCAGGAAGGGCCACCACAAGACGAAGATGATGATGATGATGACGACGAAGAAGACACAAAAAAGAAAGGTGTAAGTTTCAAAATTTAGACTGTTGTGGTAAGAAACTGGTACACACATCTGTGGTAAGAGTAAGATCCTTTACCTTACACCCTCTTTAACATTTACACCCTCACAATTTTACCTACAGTACAGTAGGTAAAGCGATTTTCTAACACGGAATTTGCCTTAATGTTCTCTCATAAAATAGTTTGATCATAGACCTTTTATTGTCTCAACTTTCCTAACAATCGCATGTTGTTTTTTAGGACAAAGGAAAAAGCTTTAAAGAAAAAATGGCAATGATAACAAATCTGTGTCAAACAATTCAAAATGCTTTGGATAACGTCGCGTCGCTGCTCGAGAGGGCTAAAAAGTAAGTATCTTTTCGCGCTTGCATGTTCCACACTATCTTTGAAAATAAGACTGTTGCGATTAAATCTGTAGATAATTGCGCAAATCATGCACGATCTGTCACCACCACCCCCGTTTTAACGTTGTTTGTTTTTTTTTATCCGGTCTCGTGTATTTTGTCTTTGATTTTATGTATATTTACATTGTGTTGTTATCCCGTAATGTAGCTTGTTCAACTGGACGGTGCCGTTTGTATCAACTATGGTTTGTGTCGCGATGACAGGCGCGACAGTAGTTCTTTATATTGTTCCTATCAAGTTCTTGTTACTTGCATTTGGTAGGTGGAGAGTACTATTTCAAGTTACAAGATCTTTTCAATATACTGATTTATTTTTGGCTCGGTATCTAATTCTTAGATTAATCGAGACACCACCTATAACAAACCTACTTTGTGTTTGTTCATTAGATTTAAAAGTAAATATATTTATTTCAATGACGATCTACATTTCTGTGTTCTCAGGAATTAATAAATTCACGAAGAAAATTCGAAAGCCAAATGCAGTGGACAACAATGAATTAATGGATCTCTTGTCGAGGTTGCCTTCAGATCCACAAATTGTAAGTTATATGTACCTGCTGATTCTGGTAATAAAGAAGTTAGGGTATAAACCAGGTGATTCAACTACAAGTGCAAAAATGTACATCCTAATCTAGCAAATTGTAAACTTAATTAAATATGAATCGTTTTTCCTTGAACGCAGAAATAATATATAGAATATATATAGAGAGAGAACATATACTGTGTCACAAATCAAAATTGAACAGAATAAGATGGTAATATTATTTTTGACTTCGATAACATTTACCTCTTATGTTGCCTTCGAAGTCCGCCATATTGAGAGAAACAGCAAAGTCACTATAATCACACGTCGCTCGACCACCTCGAAAACTAGATATTAACTTGATTATCCAAAGCTTTTATTTTAACCAAGAAATAAAACCGAATATCGCATATTCGTTTTAGCTTTTGTTTGTGTTCTGATTTTGTCCAACTGTTTGCTTGTTAGCACCAAAAGTTGATAGTTTGTGAACTAACGCGATTGACAATCGACATTACTAATATATGGCCAAAAATATCATTCTACTGTGATAAAAATGTAACAATTCTGAATGCTCATTTGCGAAGAACGCCCATGTTGTTAAAGTTTTTTTTTATATTTTGTGCTATGATTTTAAAAAATATGGACTGTATTAGTACTTTCGTAGTTGTTGCTGCGGGTGTTGTGTTTCCGCGCAATTTCTTGTTTTTATGGGAAAATGTATGTTTATGGGAATATGGGAAACTAAATGATTAACATATTTTTTAAATTGCAGAAAGAACAAAAGTTGCTTAAGACGGATCCTTCCCTGCGGTTAAAACGTATCGATCCTTAGGATGTTCACCATTTTGCATTTCATTTTAAAATTTTAAACACGACTTTGCTTCAGCCAAATACGCCTCACATTCATGGTATTTTTGTACAAGGTTTTATTAGTAATGCTAAGCTAACACTATACCCTTTTTTAACCAAGGAGCAAATGTTGGTAAAATGTTTGAAACTTTTGGAGGCAGGTGTTAAACTCTGTCTGTAGAAATTAAATTACTACAATTTGTTACTTTTCACACGATACTCTTGCTTTAAACTGTTAGGCTTAGCCTTATAGTTTCACAATTTTTCGTGCCAGCGTCATGTGAATTAATCAACCCCTGAACGTTAGAGCTTCGTGCTGTTTTAAAATCTTCGGTATCGTGTGAACAGGTCTTAGAGGCTCATTATAGCACCGTATACCGTACGTATTTTAAGGTATCTTTAAAATGAAATGAAATGAAATGGGTCAAATTTTGAGGCAATAGGTAGAAATCAAATATTGTATTTATTGGAATTTATTTATTAATGATACTATATTAAATTATGTATATTAAGGTTTTATTGTAATAATTGTAAATAAATATTGTAGATATTTATTCAGCAAGTCAATTTTTAAGCTATTCATAATATTTTACACATACGCTATTCTACACGTAACAGCGACAGATATAATAAAGACAAGTTTTCTCTTAACCTTTTGGTTTGTTACTTTCTTGCGTCTTGCTGTCACAAAGAAAATATATCCAATTTGGTTGCTTTCATTAAATATATACTGTAGTGACATTAGTATAAAACCTTTAGTCTTTAAACATGTTGCTATCGCTATAATGTAGATACCATAATACGTAATCACATAGGATTGCCCTTCTGCAATTCCTAAGTACAAAAAAATACGCGAAAAAAAATTGGAATACATTTCCCGGTTACACTGATGTATAACAAAAGTATGCCCTTTGAACTAGCCGAAGTTCACATTAGCCGCCATCTGGGTTTTTTTTACTTTGAAAGCACTGAATGCTTTGAGCCCACCCAAGCTCCTATTTCTTTGTCGCATGACGCTGGAACCCTGGACTGATAATGCAAATATAAGAGATAAAAGCCTGGACGAAAAGATATTGAGACGCTTCAATTGGCGGTATGCAAATATAACGACCGCGAAACCAGTCTGCTTTGAACTAATGTATGATAGCTACGTAAAAACAGGTGTTGCACTGTTATAAGGAAATCAATACAGCGTACACTAAAGAACTTGTGCAGTTTTTAAATTATTTAGGGACCACCGAGTATTTTTACAAAATACAAAACATCGAAGCATTTAAAGCTGTCAGATTAATACCACAGTTTGGGTGGTGAGATTGACAATTAGTCTTGCAATCTGTCTACAATACAGTTAAAACCCGCAAAGCAAGACTATAATTCGGCTACAGTCAATTTCCCCACTCTCAATTTCCCACAGCCTTTTTCTTTGAACAATGGTCAAATTTGTAAACATGTTTTTCGTTTAAAGCCAATAACGCCACCAAATACAACCAGCTTATACTACTATATGTAAGTTGTACTGTTATATAAGAATTACTCATTATATAAAAATTACACATTATATAAAAATTACACTTTAGATTTTGGGCATTTTTGTTTCTTCAAGATTACGGTGAAATATGGACAACATTGATTAACGTAGCTATCTATGTACTGATAACCACAACATTTCCAGTCCGCATGTTGGTACGGCGCATAAGCACTGTATCTTTTTGTATGTTTTTTTCCGCAGCAACAAATCTCTGTTCTCGGGGAGTACAAGACATTACCACAGCCTGAAAAATAAAAAAATTAAAGTGTGCACGCTGGGTCATGGCTAAAGGGGATGGACGAGAGGTAGGTTTTCAAGATGGCGGCTGTTTTTCAAGATTCTTAAAACGAGAACGAATCAACAACCAGGCATTGATAGCATTCCTAACGCTTACCCTAAACCTAAACCTAACCACAATTTAGGAATGCTATAAATGTCTGGTTGTTGACTCTTTGTCGTTTTAAGAATCTTGAAAAACAGCCGCCATCTTGAAAACCTACCTCTCGTCCATCCCCTTTAGCCATGACCGTGCACGCTGGTCACCTGGTACGTGGGCTTAAATTTTCCAGCGGACATTAAAAGTACAATCTTTGCATTTTGTTTTATGGACCTAATTATGTAGCATAGGACAACATAGCAATCCAGAAGCAGATCTGATTTTATAGTAATGCTGCCTTAAATGCTGTGTTTACAGTCCCACCACACAATAATTCAATCGTTTGTTGACAAGCTTGCAGGAGCTTCATAAAATCACTGTTTGTTTAATTTCATGTTTGCAAAACATTTGTTGCAGGCGTAACTTGATAACAAATTCATTTTGTAAACCTATTCCTCATTCGTAAGGTATTTACAAACAATTAGTTAACAATAAACTATTTCTTGTAAAAGTGCTTAACAATACAGCCATTTATGCTCGCTAGGGATGTTAAAGGGGAACTCCACTCCCAAAACAAGTTGTGTTTAAATAAAAGATAGTACCGTTCAATAGATTGTTTGCGAAATATCTCGGCCCAAATCGTTTTATTAAGGGAGAAATCCACTGTCAAAGTTCGCGATTTTTGCAAAATCCTACGCCATCCTGATCTTTTCCGTGCAGACGCGAATTTTGTCAGCGCCCTTATTTTTGACCTCATTGAGCGCTACAAGGCTGCGCTGTGGAAATGAGTCTCTGGAAAGCGAACTTAGCACGCAATTTTGGCTGCTAAATTTGTTTTTGTTCTCTTTTTAGAATCGAAACGCCAAAATGAAGTATGTTTTGTAGATTATAGCATGCATGTATGCTTTATATGTGCTTCCCGTGCTTGCTGTGCTTGACCTCCCGACCATTTCTTGCTTATTGCAAGTAAGCCGAACTTCTTATCTGAAAGAGACTGTTCATAAGTGGACACATTGGAGAACGATTACCTTCGCTAAAATATATTTAATTATTTTGATATAGCATCACAAAATATAATTGCTGTGTGCACTAATAAAGCTTAACACAATTAGATGTTGTGTCGCCGACTGTTTGTAAAATAGACGGCGACAATGTGTTTTAATACTGTTACGTAGTTTTACAGGACGTGGAATAATCCGTAGGAATCGAAAAGGAGGACGTTTTGTGTGTTTTCCCACGTTCGTCCGCGGGTTTCCGTTGTCAATAAGAGCTCACACTCAGTAACAGTTTTATCTTAAAAAAGCGGAACCAACTTAAGTAAATGATCTGAAACTCTCCTTTCATAGTTCCGCTTTGATTTTTCTGTCGAGTAGACGTGGGAACGGCTGTAAGAGTTCTTGTAAAAGCCTCTCTGCTAATTGTTCCCTTTGTACTAGCGGTTTTGAGCAGGAATAGATTCGCTTTACCTCAACCTGTAATAGCCATGCATTCCCTAGATATGTTAGACATTCTAGAGCTGTTTTATTACTAATTTTGCAGCTCTTACTTAGCGTCTATTTTAGCCACCACGAAATTGATGCAATATGCGATATGGGGTTGTGTACTGTATGTGCGCTGCAAGCTATGCCTACTTTAGATGTTATTGCACCTGTGCGGCTGTGTGCTTGAAGCATCTTACTGACGCGTAAACATTATCCGCTATGTTATAACCCATGTGACTTGTTGGAAAACTAGTTTTTTGGGATACCAGTAAAGACGAGAGATAAGTATAAGACATTAACATTATAACCATATGTTTTATATATAAATTAGACTTACTAAATCTTGCAAAGTATACATTTGGTCTGTATGTTCGCTTCTCTTCATCCAACCCATTATTCGGTTTTGATAACTCGTCTACACTTTGGAATTTCTGGTCTTCCTCAAACTGCTTGTTGAATATAGTTTTGGACCGAACTAAAAAAAACGCATTAAAATATTTGGAATAATGCAGCTGTCTGCCTGTCAGTGAATTCTTCGAAAAGGAATACGCAACCAGCTAGTTTTACCACAGTAAAAATTTTGAACTGATATATCGCTATTTCTACTAGGCATAGTTATACAGCAAAATACTATACCTGCTGTTAATGCAAGCACCACTCCAAAGAAAAATAATGGTACGGTAACAAGTTTTCCCATTGTCGGTTTTGAATCCTCCCTTTTAAATTCAGTTGCTGTCGCAAACCTTTAGACTGCGGCAATTGGCAGATATCAATATTCAATACAGCTGTACTGAAAGATACTGGACCAGCTCTCTATTTATAATGGATTGCACCCAGCTGTAAAAACAAAGAGATCATTCAATACTTGTCCGCCGAGGCTTAAAATACGAGTAAAAGGAAAGGAAATCAAGTTCAAAGACAATCAAGTTCAAAGACAATTCCGTTTAAGTACGCGCCTTAAGAGAGAAAAAAGAGAACTTAGATGACATCTTATGTTTATTCTGTGACTCTGTGTTGCTGAAAATGATACGTTAAAATAAAAAAACTTGTACGGCACAATGTCATAGTAATGATCTGTAATCAGATACTTGCGAATCGAGGGACATGTAACTACCAAGGTGCCTTGCATGGTTCTTCGAGTCTCGTTTTTGAGACCTTGTAACTTGTCCATTTAGGGTCCGTAATTGTGTTAAATCATACTTAAAAGCAATAGTTGTAAATGCTTGTCAATTTACCTAATAAAGACTATAATAATAATCATACCACACCAATCTAGGCAGAGCTTAGACAAATTTTGTGTGTTACATTACATACAATTCTATACATCTTATTCTTCCAAAGCCAAATGGCCAAACGATTTGCGTACATAATTGCAGATGACATAATTAAGGATGATTTATTATTGAGCATACTAAGGAGGCTTTGTTCTCTATTGTCTCATTGCTGTGCTCTGTAATTGTATAGACAGCTTATACTTAAAGTAAAATAATATTGTAATGTTTTAACGTCTAATACTTGTAATTTTATGTCTTTTCAAATGGACTACTAGCGTTGTTCTTGTGTGAGTTGACCTATCGAGCTGGAGAATAGTTCAAAACTAAGGTGACTATTCATTATAAATAGTCGTTAACTTAGTTCCACAAGTACAAGTTTTATACAAAAATGATATAGATTTGTCCTACCTATCGTATCAATTTTTTTATCAACATAGACTTGAGATTTCTCACGTTAGTCAAGTGATCAATCAAGGTATCAGCAATGGACGAAAGAGTAAAAGAGATTTATAAGATGTAAGATTGATAACCTAGCAACGGTTGTCAAGTTCGAAGAGTTAATTGAGTAAATATGTAGATGCATATGATCCCCTTGCCCTTGAATTACCTTACGACTGCAGAAATTTGATTAACCGAAAGGGAATTTGCTTCGGGAGCTCGTTGCAGAATTATGGTCACTATCTAAACTAAACAAGATTTTTAATATTTGATATTCCGACTAGATTTGTGGTCGACCCTTGACGAACAGTTCTTCAGAAGCCCAGTGCTTCTGATCCCTCATCGCGTACAAAAGTGCAAGCAACTTAGTTGTGCTGAATTGTTGTTATCTAGTGGTTGTTATCACCTTCAAAGTTCATAACGATCTCGGACCTGCTACATGTTGTTCCCACAAATTTGACAGTACACTATTCGTAACAAGCTGCTATTGGCATGTTTACTATGTTGATTTTACGTATATGTAAGTCAGTTAAGTCACTAGTCCTCTAATTATAATTATCCAGCTAACTATAATTGTTTAATCGGATAAGTGTTTGTAGAATACACATGTACCTAAGTGTGGTGCAGTTTCGACGAACTTCGTTGTACAGATCATTAATTTCCTTTCTGTGCACAGTTATTGGCCTGGATAATATACATTATATATTCATTTACACAGATCTTTAGTGCACCAAGATACATGAATATTGTAAAAAGGAGACCTCGACATAAATGTAAAGTCTGTAAAGTAACCAGTCTATGTTCACATTTGGTTTGGAGCTTAATCATTCAGTTTTAGATAGCGGGGTTCGCTTAAAATTTGCGTGAATAGAGAATAAAAATTAGAGTGTATGCGATACAAAATCTAAGTTGATTTATCTTGTTCACGTTAACCGAAAGAAAATTAACCGGGTATTTAAAGGACATTGGCAATAGATTTTTTTATTCTTTATAGCTATTACACATACGTACGGAATACTTAATTACGTATTTTCACTTGTCCATCGCGTTTAGTTGCTTAGAAATATCGTAAAACTTTCTACCTTCGTCGGCCATCTTGAAAAAAAACGGGTATGCTAATTTATGCAGAAATAAATTTGTGACGTCAGGTGCAGGGGAACGAAATAATATCAATATACGATAGTATTAGAACAAATACATTCTAAGACGATTTTGATCCAAAAAATACAGATGAACCCCAATTTTTTTTGTATAACTGCGTAAATATTTAGTGCCACTACTGTACTATGTGTTTCATCTGTGTTTCTAAAATAAATGACGGTAAAAGCACTTTCATCACCGGTACTATGCCAATTAATTGATATGACGGCTGTGATGTGCTATGACTAATTACCAGACACTAAATGTTTATCTGTTCTGTTGATGTAACGATATTGTTCAGTTGTTCTGATGATACAACTTATGTTTATTCATTATATATAGCTCTGAGGATGTAGCTCATTAAACACTATTGTCTAATACAGTAATAGCTACTAGCTATATAGTAACGACTGAGTACAATATGTTTTAATTCTTTGCATTCGCGTTATATAAACACCTTCATTATTGCTTGCTTGGAGGTCATTTAGTAGGTGTGTAACGTACGAGACTCTCAAATAACACACTAATACTTCCAGTTAGAATCTGTTTTATTTATGATAACTTCTCTACATTTGTACTCTAGCCGTCTAGAGCGTTTACTATGACTTTGCATGATTTACATATGAC
Organism: Muricea muricata; assembly: GCA_963855995.1. NCBI lineage: Eukaryota > Metazoa > Cnidaria > Anthozoa > Malacalcyonacea > Plexauridae > Muricea > Muricea muricata. The sequence goes on along the minus strand of OY979728.1, from coordinate 5,805,380 downwards.
CACGCGCAAATAATGGCAATGCGAATTCGTTTTAGTAGCTATTAACATAATCGTTACAGGTCACACATAGAATAGCGTCAGTTCTACGGACCTCCTAGGTTTTTGTTGGAAATCCTTCGCACTAGTTCGGTTAAACTGTCAGAATCTTCCGTTCGCTGGTTCAACAACAACAATGGGAACTGTATTTCGTTTTTTCTTATTTTCGTTTATTCAACACAACATTTACAACCAATTCAATATAGCATTACCAACACAATCTGATACAAGAAGCTGTTCACCTTAGGAGTAGTAGTGAAGTCGCTTAACCAAACGATCTGTACTGGCGTGTACAAACTTGAGCACCCCCCCTACAATTGATTAACTATGCCTCCTAATCAATTTAAGAACGGGTGCCTAAAATTTTCAAGTTAGGGGGGTGTTACCACAGTGAGGTGGTACGTTAACGGTTGGCAATGTTTCTCTGCCAGTCAATGTTATTTAATGTGAGAACATCAAACAGGAAATTTTATATGCCCATTTATCTGTTGTCAAGTCCATGTCTTTGAACAATATCCCAACACCTTATTATTAAATACAATGATTGAGTAAAACATGAACAAACATCCCGAACCGTTATTTCAAAAACGGAACTTCCCCCCCCCCGGATGATAAATTTTGTGAATATCTTCATTACACCCCCAAAAACATTTCAATTTGACTTAGGAGTCGCGGGGAAAGAAATACTGACTTTGTCCGCTTTGTACAGATCTTGCCAATTTTTGCCGCTAAGCGACCGGACTATAGGTACAACACTGAGGAAAGCTAAAGTCTATGCCAATGAAGTGCTACCTGTTGAACCAAAATCACTTGTTGAGCAGTATTTAGAAGGGAAGGAACGTCCATCAAAGGAGCAAGTGGTGGCCAGTCGAAAATCTCGGTTCAGCAAGCCAGCTTTACCTGCAATTACAGAGAGACAATCAGCTAAGAAACCGTGTGCTTGTCAAGGAAAATGTGCCACCAAAAATGCAGTTGTAGGGGTGAAGATTTAATGTGCGACACAAAATGCAATTGTAAAGTTGGGAAGTGTAAAAATCGTGAGTGAGGCAGATTTATATGATGAACAACTTTATAAACTAACATTTTAGAAATTAATTTGGGGATTGTATGCACATTAAAGCTGATTTAGTACATGGAACATCTTCGACATAAAAACATTTCAACGCTATCAACAGCAAACGAGTTAATATCTCATGGTTGAAATGCTTCATATGTTAGCACAAAGTTGGCCAAATTTCAAAAATTTGGAAAGTTTACACTCAACTGTCTTATACAGTAAAAATACAAAAAAAAGCTTACCGTTTCCATTTTTTGGCATATTTAAAATGAGTATAAAGGCCGTCATGCGACGCGAATCGTTCTCTGATTCTTGTGTAAACACATGCAGGAAGTGGCCTTCGGTTCCTTTTGCCCAAAATCTGAAATACCCAACGCGAACAGTCTATAAAGTTTGTGCATTTTGTCCAAATCTTCGTCATCCAAGGGCCAGTTATCCTCAAGATAGCGACAAACGTCTATTTTTAATACCGCTTCTGACAGTATGTTCGGCTCAAAATCTGCATGTGTTCATTGTGTTGTCAACACTTGCCCCCTTGTGCTTCGGCTTCCTTCAACAATGCGTCGTACTCATCATATTCTAACGCTTTCTCGTAGCAACAAAACGATTCTATAGCCTTTGGTTTCAATGTGCAATGCCCACATTTACACCAGCTCAGGCTTTCAAGGCGCCAAGCATTTTTTGACTCAAACACATGGTCGATTTCCTCGTCAGACGATTCGGCACTCTCTTCTTCCGAGTCGCTCTCGTCACCGCTATTGCTTGTTTGTAAGCCCGGTTCAGGCTCAAATTGATAGGGTAATACCTGAACTACTTGATTCTTGTGGTATTTTCCATTCGAATTCGAATAATCGAAAAGCACAAAATTCTTCACTAGAAGTACGAAATCCCAAAATGCGCCTAATAAAGTATATTTGTTTAATTTGCTCTCCCCTGCACCTGACGTCACACGGGTCATGTGACCCAAAAGATAATTTTTTTAAAAATCGATCCAAGATGGCGGACGAACTAAATATTTAGGGTGAGATATCTCGAGAACGAAACAATTTGGGTGAAAGATAATAGCACATTCGTAATCAGGGGGTCCAATTCTACTAATATCGGAAATGAAAAAATTTATTGCCAATGTCCTTTAAACGAAAAATCGTAAAATAAGAAACTACGTATACGGCATTAGGCGAAATAATCTTTACTCATTTACTGTGGTCCGTAATTCAGTATGCTTACATTTACCGCATGGTTTTCACAATGACGTCACAGGCCGTAATTCGCCCAAGGAATTATGGTATTTGTTATTGTGGTTATTGTGCGTTTATTTCATTTAGTGGCAAGATCTAATGTGACACGCTGTCCAGGCAACTTAATTTTTTTAACAGTTTATTCTGCTTATATCACGAAAACGTTTATCTGCAAGTTATACTCGCCATCTTAATGTGAGCCTTTGAAACAAGAAGTGTAGTATTATAAAGGCCGATCAAGCCGGATTTTTAAGGGTGTGCAGGGATATGATGTGCAGAGGAGTGTGCAAGCCTCCACAGGGAGCCGCACTAATTAGTATGCGAGAATGCTGAGCGCGGATTGGTCAAAAAGCGAACGTACACCCTGTGACGTACGCTATAGCCGTGCTCTGATTGGCGAAAAGCGTACGTACACCCCGTGACGTACACCCTGTGACGTACACCACAGCAGCGCTCTGATTGGTAGAGCCGCGTACGTACACTCCGTGTCGTACGCCATAGCCGCGCTCTGATTGAACGAACATCGTGACGTACGCTATAGCCGTGCTCTGATTGGTCGAGGCGTGACGTTCGCTATAGCCGCGCTCTGATTGGTCGGACTGCGTACGTACACTATAGCCGTGCTCTGATTGGTCGAAAAGCGTACGTAAACCCCGTGAAGTACACCCTGCACGTACGCTGTAACCGCGCTCTGATTGGTCGAGGCGTGACGTACAGTATAGCCGTGCTCTGATTGGTCGAAGTGTTACGTACGCTATTGCCTTGCTCGGCCGGATTGGTCGAGCAATGTTGTATAACCGCGATATGATTGGTTGATAGTTGGTGGGATTAGTCTATATAAGTTCGCCCTCAAGTGGTACGAACATCAAACGACTGTTTGCAAAAATTGTAAAGAAAACTATAACACACCTGCTTAGACAAATGTATGTGGTTGGAATTGAGTTCGAAACGGTGACTACTGAAAAAATAGTCGACCTCGTTTTCACGGAGATGATTCATGATAAAATGTAACAACTCGAAAAAGAGGAACCCGCAAAACAAGATCAAACTGATGGCAATCATAGGTCAAGGATTAAAAAGTGTTCTGAGGTACTCGACCATGAAGGACGCTGGATAACCTATGCTGAACAGGCTCTGTCACTATTGAGTCATGAAGTTGTGTGGCAAGGAGTCGTAAAAGCATGCAACATTTTGAAGTATCCTGAGCCATCGGCGACGCACAGAAACTACTTTGAAACATTGTTTGATATGTCATTTTATATTTGGTTTCAGATATATCCTAAATCGAAAAGAACAGAGTGTATTAGCAATCTTATTGACAATATGATTTGTGTCTGCAAATTAAAATTCGCGTCAACTGTATGATGTATCAAGCACATAAATCATTTTAAAACTTGCTATACACTTGTCAGTATATTCTGTGCGTGGAGGAGGAGGAGGAGGAGGAGGAGGAGGAGGAGGAGGAGGAGGAGGAGGAGGAGGAGGAGGAGGAGGAGGAGGAGGAGGAGGAGGAGGAGGAGGAGGAGGAGGAGGAGGAGGAGGAGGAGGAGGAGGAGGAGGAGGAGGAGGAGGAGGAGGAGGAGGAGGAGGAGGAGGAGGAGGAGGAGGAGGAGGAGGAGGAGGAGGAGGAGGAGGAGGAGGAGGAGGAGGAGGAGGAGGAGGAGGAGGAGGAGGAGGAGGAGGAGGAGGAGGAGGAGGAGGAGGAGGAGGAGGAGGAGGAGGAGGAGGAGGAGGAGGAGGAGGAGGAGGAGGAGGAGGAGGAGGAGGAGGAGGAGGAGGAGGAGGAGGAGGAGGAGGAGGAGGAGGAGGAGGAGGAGGAGGAGGAGGAGGAGGAGGAGGAGGAGGAGGAGGAGGAGGAGGAGGAGGAGGAGGAGGAGGAGGAGGAGGAGGAGGAGGAGGAGGAGGAGGAGGAGGAGGAGGAGGAGGAGGAGGAGGAGGAGGAGGAGGAGGAGGAGGAGGAGGAGGAGGAGGAGGAGGAGGAGGAGGAGGAGGAGGAGGAGGAGGAGGAGGAGGAGGAGGAGGAGGAGGAGGAGGAGGAGGAGGAGGAGGAGGAGGAGGAGGAGGAGGAGGAGGAGGAGGATGTCCTATGTTTGTGATACCTGCGGATAATGTTGCATATTAAATAAAGTCGAGAATTGCTTTTTGCAGGCATCACAAACATAGAACATCTTCATCTTCATCTTCCTGCTCCTCTTGCTCCTTCTCCTCCTTCTCCTTCTTCTCCTCCTCCTCCTCCTCCTCCTCCTCCTCCTCCTCCTCCTCCTCCTCCTCCTCCTCCTCCTCCTCCTCCTCCTCCTCCTCCTCCTCCTCCTCCTCCTCCTCCTCCTCCTCCTCCTCCTCCTCCTCCTCCTCCTCCTCCTCCTCCTCCTCCTTCTCCTCCTCCTCCTCCTTCTCCTCCTTCTCCTCCTCCTTCTCCTCCTCCTCCTCCTTCTCCTCCTCCTTCAACATTAAATATACGGTTTCTTTATGTAAAAATATAGTAAAGTTTGATCAGAATGATCATTCCGCAAGTCATAATCATGTGTTCTCGGATACGAGGACTAATTTCCATGATTTTTGTGAGGGGGTTTACAGGTGATGCATCAAGTCGGAAGGATTCAACGAATTTCCTACAGGCAGCTTCCCTAGGAAGGCTTAGAGGCTGCAATTTCAAAGTTTCTAAAGCTTCCTCATACGCCAAAGCTGGGTAAGATAGTGATTTAGTTAATGACGACCAGACGGGGGATTCATATTCAATTCTGGATCTCATGAAGGAGACATAGATTTGTACAATGTCTGCTGGAAGAAGACCAGCCTTCTTTAATAAGCGCAAAGCGTATAGACGAGAATTCGCCTTTTTTAAAACCATATCGACGTGGGTATTCCATGACAGGTCGTTGGATATCTATACACCGAGTAGTTTAAAACTGGACACAATTTCAACAGGGTTTCCAGCAACAAAAGTTTGGTTTTCGTCAGATCCTTTGTATTTAAGAAAACTGATTGCATTTTTTATGATTTAATTTCATTCCACGCGCGGAAGCAAAGGCCGAAGTATCATTTACCACCAATGGCATTAAACTTGGGGAGTATCTCGGTATTATTTCTAAAGCCGAGGTGTCGCCGACAAATTTAATCCTTCCAGGCCAGTCCTTGAGTAAGGAATTAATGAGGACAGCAAACAATAACGGCACCAACTTTGTACCTTGGGGGAGACCACCATTCGCCTTTTTCCAAGACAACTTAGAACTTCCAACCTTAACATTGATAGATTTGATAGAAATGCTTTAATCCACCGAATAATGGCGGGCTGTACACCAAGACAAGCTAGGTCTTTAACAATAACGTCGTGATCCACCATCAAATCCTTTTTTAAAGTCCGCAAAAAACAACCTGGCAGAACAGGAACCTCTCTCAAAAGCTTTTAGGATTGAATGTAAAAGATATATCAAAGCGTGGGTTGTTTATTTTTTGGGGAGCGCAAATTGTTTGGTGTCTAGTTTATTAATGACTTCAGGGAAAAGAATGTACAAGGTACAGTCTTCCATAACCTTTGCAATTTGAGATCTTAATGATATGGGTCTTAAGTCGTCTTCTATAGTCGTAGGGGGTGAAACCTTTGGTACTGCTACTGCAATAGATCTTTTCAAGGCCTTTGGGAAGACACCTTGCATCATAGATGAGTTGTATATGTCCGTGATAATTGGAGCAAGTTCACATGCAAAGATTCTCAGAATTTTATTTGGAAGCATATCTGGACTAGGTGATTTTCTAGTTTTGATCTCACGAAGTTTCTTGTAGACCTTTTGGGTGTCAACGAGATATTCACTTGGTACTTCTAGACTAGCCATATTGTCATCCGGGGGAAGGGAATCAAAGTTCAAAGAAAGAGCAACATGAAAACTATTGAAGGTTTTGGCCAGATCTTCACAATTCCTAACGTCATCGGAAAGTAATTGGGAGTACCAAGAACTATTGGATGAGAGACCACCTAGAGCTTTAACTTCCTTCCACCATCTTGCCAGGTTGGAATTTTTTAATTTTTTAACTGAACTCACATAGCACTTCTTACGCGCAGCTTTAATACTTGATTGAACTTTGTTACGCCAATACTTACAGATATTTGAATTTTTCCCGCTTTCATGAAGAGCTTTCTGACTACTCGCAAAAGCGGACTTCATTGATGACGTCATCCAAGGTTTATCACATTTCTGCCCACTAGTCCGCTTCAAAGGAAAAAAATTGTCAATCATTGCACTCATTGAGTCGTTAAATTTTTCATATTTTATATCACAATCGTGTATATTTAAAATGGCAGACCAATCAAATGAAGCGATATACCGTCCGAAGGGTCGTATACTACAGTCTCTGAGATCGCGTTTCCATATTGGTGAACTGTCCGGTTTTGATGGAGGATTCTGAGCTTTCATAAGAATTGTATAATGATCGCCTGTTCCAATTGGAGGAAGTTGAATAGATTGGAAAATGTTGTCCCTCGAATTTGTTAGACACCAATCAAAGATTGCATCAGCTCTAGTAGCTATCTTGATTATGTGCGACAAACCAGTAATTCTTTTAATATGGTTTGCACCTAATCCCGTACTTCTAAAATTAAAGTCACCTGTAACTAGAACTAGGGCATCTGGATGGAGCTGCAGAAAGGAATCGAAATTACACTGAATATGTGAGTACAGTTCTGCATTTTCAGATTGGCGCGATATTGTAGAATGATATACAACAGCCAGCAAAATAACCGAGACTGAACGGGATAACTTCTTGGGTCTTACTAAGAACCATAATGACTCAATTGTTGGGATTTCAAATTCCGTCAGGCGCCTGCAATTATGTAGGCACAGACACCTCCACCGATAGAGCCTAAACGATCATTTCTAAACAGATCGTGATACAAATAATGTCAGCATGATTAATAGATACTACAGCATCAAGTTCATCAATCTTTGGAGCAAAAGAAATATTACATGAGGTATCAGGACCGGTGAGCCAGATGGCATGTCGTCAAGTGTTTGATATTAATGTTGGACAGGTTTTGGGTGCATAAAGTCGCACTGATTTCCCTTAGCGCACCAGCCGCGGCGTCGAAGGAATGGGCAAGGTGTGTAGCGTTTTGGAGTTTTTCCCCATTTTTTGCCATGATGAACTTGAATATTCGGGCTGGAGCTTTCGTTTTTGTTGTTTTGCTCCATTAGAAATTTGGTTTTGTTTCGGCAGTCGTTGTGGGAGTTTCGCTGGGCTTGTTTAGAATTTCAGTAGTCGTTAAACTTGCATTATTTCCATTGAGACTAGTTGGTGTTTTAAAAGTAGATGGATTTTCATTGCTCCTTGGACTTGTAGAATTTACTTGAAAGCTATCCGATTGTACGTTATTACAGGGTATCGTTTCGGTTGTAGTGTTGAATTTGTTTACCTCAGCGCCACATTCAATGCTGTCCGATAAGCTTGCAGTGTTTTTATTCAGACTAACTGGTGTTTTAGGCAGAAATGGGCTGACATTGTTAGCTGAGCTTATGTTGATTTGTTTGAATTATTCAATAGTACGTTGTTTTTGGGTGCCATTACACTTGAGATGCTATTTTCATTAATTCCCGGGCCACGGTCATTGTTCTCGTGGTTGTTATGAAGTAATCTTAATATTAAATTTTCAAGGAACTCAAGTTTAAACTTAAAATCCGTATTTTCCTTATTAAATTAAGTTTATATATCATTTTTTCTTGCTGATGAATTTTAACTTCCAAGTCTTTCTGTTTGTCCTTAAGCGAGTCGATTTTCAACACATTTTGGAAAATTTCATCCGGTAGTTTGGATTCAGAAATTGATATGTCTAATTTTCCGTACGTCGGATAATGATCCTGTTTACGGATGTACAATCACAGTTACATCATACCTTCGGTCCGACATCACTTGCTTTAGTTGTATTTATCAATGGACATACCTCAGATAACTCTTTAACACTAGAGTCATTTTGTGGCTCAGCAGAACCACCTTGATAGTTCGTGGCTGTGATATCTGTCAGCCGTGGCTCTTTGATATTTGTTTGTTGTAATGGGGAAATCTCAATACCGGCACGGAGACACTGCTCAATAGTTTGGGCATTTTTTCCAAGGACCTTCAGAACCTTCTTCCCCTGGTACCATTTTATTGTTACCAATTCACAAGAAAACCGCTTTACTTCGCCGCCCGGTGAAGTCCACTTTCCACTAAGATTTAACTGAAAGTACTCGCAGAGATTTTCACTTGGCGTACTCATACTAGGCTTGTTCTTTGATAAAAATGTGTCATTATATACAAAGTTTACTAATGATTCAGCTAACTTCTGAGATGGACTTGCGGAGCATAAATTCACAAAACACTATTTTTAGAGTTATTCAGAACAAGTCAGAATGCGTAAAATGCCTATTCGCAAGCAAATATTTTATTTCTCTATTTTTAAAAAGCAAATGAATTTAAACTATTTGTATTATTTAATTTCAGATCTTACAAATATAGTAATCCTGCAACCAAGTTTATGTTATAGATTTCTGCGTATTCATCGCTACATATACATAATTATGTAATTGAAAATCACTTTCAGCGTTGCGACGTCGTTGGAATGCTGTGGTTGCTAAGGAATCTGTTGTCAGTATTACTCAAGATATCATCATCATCATCACCATCATCATCACCATCATCATCATCGTTACCAGATCCTGAACCTGAGAGATCAAACTCTGTTGGTTCCTCTGTAGCCGTGTTAGTTTGACATTTAATATTCTGCTCTTCCTTAATTTCTTTGCCTGCAATGACATTTAAAAAATTCGAACACTAGAACTGACTTTACAGTTTGCGATTAATCTATAGGCAATAGGTTAATCATAAACTGCAAAGTTAGTTCTAGTGTTCGATAGTTTGACCTACGAGACTGCCAACCTCGCAAGCCAGGGCTGCTACCTGTAAATGATGACACTTATAACTTTTCGGCGATTCTTACGTATTTTATCAGCTTATGAAGTCACAAACACGCCCATAAATTAAAACTTCTTGCAGGACACGGGTCAATATATCTTCACACGTTTCCACTATATATACAGCTAATTCAATTAAGGTTGACATCAACAATAGTCAAATAGCAAATGTGCAATATGCATGAGCATAAAAAAAATTATGGTAATTATATAGTTTTAGATAAGATCAACACATCAGCAGCCTTGCTGGATTACAAATATAGTATCCAGTATGATATTTTTTTACATCCGCATGCATGTAAAGAATCATTCTTTTGGCACTCGATCGATCATATTGCACATTTGACTATTGTCGATGTCAACCTCGATTGAATTAGCTGTATATTGAAAATAACCGTTTACGGCTAAATACGGCGCGTTTTGCGATACAAGCAATATTCATAACAAGATTTGTTAATCCCCGAGCCAACGGCGCGAAGCGCCGTTCCGGGCGTAAGCCCAGGGCGAGGGCTACTAATTTCGTATTAGGGGAGTTCAAAGTCGTTGCTCGTGGTAGTTAGGTAGTAAAAATGGTATGTCATGACGTCATCCTCACTGATCTCAACAATATGGCGGACTATCATAAATGGCTAACACTGATTGGCCAGATTTAAAATTTATTGTTGATTGATTAATCACGAATTCAAGTTATTCAACTGTCAGCAAATATTTAACTTTAGTTAGCTTTTTGCACTATGATATTTTGTATTTTTGCAAAACGTTTTGGGAACTTTAACAACAATTTATTGTTGTAGAAATTAAATAAAAAGCATTTATCAGATCAACAAATATGGAGTCAAGCAAGCAGCGAAAGGAAAACGAGGAAGCAGAACGTTTAGCAAGGCGAAACGAGCGTAGACGACGACAAAGGCTCGAGGAGACTGCCGAAGAAGATTGAAGAGAGATTAATTCGGGGAAAATACAGAGAAGCGCCAACAATTGATTATGGCGTGAAACACAAGGCAAGTTTGTTGATAATGCGTATTTATACTTGTGTTTTAATGCTTTATAAAGGCCGGCGTAGCCGTACTCATCCAGTCTATTCACTGTTTAAATTCCAGAGTAAGTTTATGTTTTGTAAATGCAAGACTGCCTTCTTATTATTAATGTAATTAATAGGTCGTATTTTATACCAAATTCAAGCTTACATTAGACGTAATAACATGACAAATGTTGTGCCATTTAAAAAAATTGTCAATAAAACAAGGATTAAAAACTCAATATTTTGTCATTTTGAAAAATATGCAGAAAGAATAACAATTGCCGTATTGCTATGACAACAACTTATTTAATTACTTCATGTAATTCCGAAAATTTAGTTGTATGCTCTTAGTTAGTGGCGAGGGGTTCCTGCATGCATATATTTCTAGCATGAAAATAAACGTTAGATGTGGAACCGCCTCGGAAATCGACGTTGTCAGCTAAAAATCAAGAATTTCTTTCATTTTACTATTAGACTCTATTGAAGTTGAAAAGGATGAAATTTCAATATACGGCATGGCTTCAATAGGCTGTATCATTTAAGCTATGTAAGTAAGTTATATAAGTTATTGAATTCTAATTTTTTTTGCTCTTCCCGAGGTATGCATTGTTACGAATCTAGTTTCAGACTAGTTCTAATCTTTTCCGCGCGAGTCCATGCCTAAATATTTGAATTTTTTGCAGCCTGCAAAAAAGCGCACAGTTACCGTGTGTGGTTGAAACTTGCCCACAATATAAATTATGCTTGTATGACGAAAAATTCTTGCTAGATTTACCCCTAACCAGCCAAACTATGCAGGTGACATTCAAGTTAGAAATACTATCATTCCTTAAAATAACGATTTTAGGTGGCTGTAAAAGGTTATTCGGCATTAAAAAGTAAACTAGATGATAAATGTACCTTGTTTAACAAGAACTTGTATTTCTTTTGAAATCGAACCAAGTTCGTTTTCACCTGTACAGGAATACACTCCTTCATCCGATAAACTAACGTCCATTATGACTAACGTTCCCTCAAACGTTTGAAATATTCTTTCATCGTCCAATTCTACCGCATCTTCGTATTTCTTCCAAGATATTGTAGAGGAAGGCTCTGACATTACTTTGCATGGAAGGATTATTTTCGAGCCTTCGAACACCTCCACAGATTGTGGGCTTGAAGAAAAATAAGGCTTATCTAAATAGAAGAGAAAAAAAAACATTGACTTAGGGAAGCTTAAATACGACCGTTGTATATTATCAACGCGGGGTACGGCCAGTGGCATGTTAGTAGCGTCAATTGCGGCTCATATAGCATATTATTCTCATCGCGCAGCCCCTTCCCTGTAGCATTTCAAGCAAATGATTCCAAAAATACCAAACTTTTATTTATGTCTGGTATTTGCGTAGTTTTGCAAAAAGGCACATCACATGCACACATTCAAGAACTAAAAAATTTAAACTGCTCGCTATGTAAAATATGTTTGATGAATATGTTTGATGAAAGACGTTGCTTGTATTTGCAACGCAGAAATGTCACAGTCCAACTGCAGACCTATACAACACGACAATGGCTGACCGAATGTATATGCCTCACAGAAAGTCTAGCATGTCAAGCCGAAGTTTCGACAGACAACAACGAATCAACGAACTATATTGAGCTACTGCCAACGATTTCACAACGAGATATAAAAGGCACGCCAATTTCAGTGAGAGCAGACATGAAAACTAGTATCACGCTGTAAAATAGAGAGTGCCTTCACCAGATCTGTAAGTTGCCTAATTCCGAGAAAATAAACAAATATCTTGTCATCTCTTGCGCACTCATAGTCTACAGTTTACGCTTTTGAAAGGACAACTTTATTGAATTAGCTATATATGATTCAACTTACGTCCAACATTTAGCGAGACAGTTGAAAATGCAAAACCTTTCTTGTTCGTTGCAGCACAAACATACATTCCGGCATCAGGCCGCTTAATGTTACTCAACACAAGGGTTCCAAACGGGTTGATATGAGAGTTTTCTTTGTTTGCTATTTTTGAACCATTTATGTACCATATAAACTCAACCACCGGCATTCCTGTGCAGTGAAGACTGATCTGCCCTCCCTCTTCTACTGTAGCCACTGCTAATTCTGTTTTAACTTGCGGGTCATCTAAAAGGATTTAAAATAAAGCTTTATAGCCTGAGCGGACCATTTTATGTTGCCCTTGGGTAAGGAGCGGAACGAGACACTAGTAATATTTGCCGTGAAAAGTATTTGTCCAACAATTTTGAGTTTGTAGAATGTACCTTGAGGAATTACTTAATAATGCTATGTAGCTTATACAAGCGGCAAGGGTGAAACTGGTGGACAGTGGAAAATGATATAGACAAAAAGATTGTCATAATCAAAATAACATGTTCTTTGACTAAATCTAAAAAAATATTCAGTCAGAGAACGTGTATTTTAATTGCCTCAACCTAGCTACGCTATCTTCGTAAAGATATTTCCCTTTTTCATATTATTTGGCTGCACAATATGGCATTTGTAAATTCTGCACGCGTATGGCTGATTGCTATAACCCAATCCAAGCATGGGGAGTAGACATTTGGCCCACTCAAATGAATTTGTGCGTCCGCGCATGTCGCATTATGCATGCCGTAACCATTTTCCCTCCAGTCAATTACATTTTCTATCCAATAAGAACGGGCTAGCTGAAAAGTAAGTTTTACCAATGCTTGTGAATTAATTGACAAAAAGGTGGAGTTTTTATATGAAGGTAAAAATTTAAATTACTATTTGAATGAATGTAATTAGGAAGTATTCTTTAACGTGATTTGCTACTCAACCTCATCCATCAACTGTTTAACATTGTTTGATAATTTTTAATAACTATGGAATATTTCATTGGAAAAGAACTAGTCATTCCTGTTAACGAATGATATTTTAATTGCCTTAGACGTATTAATATTCATAAGGAGTAGAAAACACTATATCACTTTCTGAATTGACTTTTACAAATATCTTTTGAAGATTGAAAATTACCTTAAAACAACGAAAAAAACGGCAAGATCAAACAACGTTCTACAAACCAAGCCGTACAAGGCGTACATATTTAATATTCTTGACCAAAAGAATAGTGAAACATGCAATTTAAACTTCAACTCGAAAATAACATTTTTTAGCAATACTTACACTACTAACCTTTAGTTTAAAGATTGCCAAAAGTTGCTAGCCCTCTCTCCCCCCCCCCCCCCGACAAATACAATTTGCTGAAGTAAAACCGCGTATTTTAACTATATTTGTTTTGTATAAACAACCAGGAAATGAATAATCATGATAATTTTACCTTTTCTTTTTGTGTTGACTATAATAACATCTGTTGCACAGCAAATAAACTCTTTTATCACATCGTTTCAGCAGTTTGTCAGCCATGTTTGAATAAATATTGAAGTAATGTAACAAACTAGCTGATCTCAAAGCCTCTTCTCAACGCTGGACTTTCTTAAGAATTTTACTAAGGCATCGCGCAGGAAAAATACATATATGTTATTTACCGGATGGGAGGTCCGTACTGGAAAAATATTTTGTCTCGGTCTTATTTTTTTCTGCGTGATGCATGATTAAACCCTTACAAAAATCCAGTGTTGCGAACATGCTTTGAGATCAGCTAGTTTGTTACTTTACTTCAATATTTATTCAAGCATGGCTGACAAACAGCTAAAACGAAGACTATACTTTCTGTGCTACTGATGTTTTTATACTCAATACGGCAGTGAAAAAGGTGAGTTAATGCGATTTTTTATTTTATCGTTCGTTTTACGAAACAAACAGGGTTGAAATATGCGTTTTGACACAGAAAGTTTGATTTTCGATTAGCGAAAATCAGATTTAGTTTTTGACAACATTTAATAATAAAATTTTAAGTCCAGGAAACAACTTTAAACTGCAGGTTAGTTGTCAAAGTGTTACTAAACAGTATTATTTTTGGGTTTTTGTATGTTTCACTGTTTATTTCAATGTGTGCTTTTTACTTTTGGATGAGTACCGTGTATAATATGCACGCCGGCTTTTACATGTACGGCTTTGCTCGACTTTGTTTGTAAAATTTTGTTATAGATTCTGCCGTTTTTTTCGTTGTTTCAAGTAAGCTTTAATCTTCAAAAGACATCTGCTGAAGTCAATTCAGTCTATTTCCTATCTTTAATTTTGTTAGATTGTTTTTTAGCTTTTAGACACTTTTATTCAAGTTCAACAATCAGCTCCACTCCTTGGTCTGTTTTAAAAAATAACTCTTTCGGCCCGCGTGCCAAGATATCGTAAAAAGCCGCCCGCTCGTGCAGCCAATCAAATTGCAGGAAATCACAAAATAACTCTAGTCGTGCACAAATAAAAAAATAAAAGCGTTATATTAGATATACCGTACTGCATGGAAAATCTTCCCTCGCATCAGAAGCGTCCCTTGGCCTTCGGCCTCGAGCCGCTTCTGAGATCTATATAATTAATAACTCATAAAACCATTGTATATTTTGCGCTTGGCTTGGACTAATTAGCTTTCTCGTATGACAAACTTAATGGACTTAGCCCTACACTTCAGAAATGCTAACATCTTACAGCGAACAAGTTAGACTTAAAAGTATATATATTTAAGACACTTACGACATTTTTCCATATCTGCCTCTGTTAATGTCTTCAATGCTACACCTCGTAATTTTTGCGGCTCGTGACAAGACGCCTCGATAACAGGATGTTTAGATAGCCATCGCTTGAAATACATAGCATGACAATCACAGAACAACACATTTCCAGGAATATTTTTATACTTTTCGTGGCTTCTTAATGAGAGTGGAACATCCCAAACTCTATGAGCAAAATAAATGGTGTTTCAGGTTGTGTGTATATACTGTAAATGGATGTTATATTTCTCGTATTTCATCTGTTGTACCACAAAATGTTAATTTTTAAAATATTCTTGAAGCGAAATCCTATTTCCATTTTAGTGGTAACATGTTGGTCTTAGCCTTGGTCGGCTAACAAGTAACAAAAAAATATTATACAGTTTTAAAAACCTTTGAAGTATCAAAAATTTAGAAGAAGAAAGAATGTACTTTTTCAATCACCATGCATATATATGATTGCGAAGCTTTGAAAATAAGTTTGAAGATCAGGATTATTTATTGATTTATGTTCAATAATATGTCGTAAATGAACTTTTGAACGTGTTTGTGATAAGCACTACCAAATTAAATATTGAAAAATAGGGAAATTTTGCTTCATGAGTACTTAACTGAGTATTCTGTGGTATTTACAGACTGTACACAATTATTATTAGTAGAATCATACTAGTATACTGTTGATTAAGTTAATTATGTTAATATATGCATGCAGAATTCCCAGAATGCAATGTAGTCGTAAGTGTGCGATCATGGCGAATTAAAGTAAATTTGTTGTGTTTCCAATTCTTGCTCGTTCAAGTTTCGCTTATTCTTATTCAAACTAAAACAAATCAACATGGTGGCAGCGGTGGGATCTTAATGTGCAAATGGCAACTCATGAAACTGGTCATTTCAGACTGCCTCCTCAACTAGACGTGAATTCTGGAAACGTATCTGAAAATTTTAAACGATGGAAACGACAAGTCGAAGTATATTTAGCAGCCTCCGGCGCGACTGCGAAAGATAAAAAGATACAAACTGCAATAATTTTGAATTGTGCTGGCCCTCATGTACTCGAAGTGTACGATAACTTCACCTGGGAAAGCGAAGGAGATGAAGATAAACCGGAGAAGGTTTTCGAAGCCTTAGAGAGATACTGCAACCCTAGAGCTAATGAAGTATTCGAATCCCATAGATTCTGGAATGTTCCGTATCAAGAACCGTTTGACAAGCTTTTCACAGAACTTCAAACGAGAGCAGCTTCCTGTAATTTTCAAGAAAAAGACAGGATGCTACGAGATAAAATAGTATTTACAGTGACGGGCAAACTTCAAGAATTACTCCTAAGAGAAGATGGTCTCACACTCGAGAAAGCACTTAAAATCTGCAGAGCTTTCGAACAGTCTAACAAGCATGCGAAGGAGCTCAGAAGCAATTTCGCTTCAAATGCTTTGAACTCTTCAGCGGAGGTAAACAAAATATCAAGGAGGCCAAGCCAAAAGGCAAATGAACAGCAGAATTCTACCGATGAAGACCGGACCTCTAACCAAGGTATGAGCCCTCTACAATTTGATTGCAAATATTGCGGCTACAAACATGAACGCAAACGAGAGAAATGTCCTGCTTGGGGCAAGAAATGTGACAAGTGCAAGGGCCCCAATAATTTTAAATCAAAATGTAAAAAAAATGTGCATGCAATCTCACAGTCTGGTAATCTCGATGATGATGTTGATGGCAAATGGCTCATGGCCGTTAAGAATGACGGTAACAGCATCATCGCCACACTCACTGTGAATGACCTTGATGTGAAATTTCAACTCGACAACGCTACAGATGTGAATACTATTTGTCAGAAACATGTTAAAAAAGAACAAGTATCACCTACAAATACACGTCTAAATATGTGGAACAAGACTGATCTAAAACCCCTGGGTGAAACTTCCCTAGTCGTCACAAACCCCTGCAGTAACACCCAACATGAAATCAAATTTGTCGTGGTTCCCAATGGTTTCACTAACCTTCTTGGTCTCGACACAATACAGCAACTTGGTTTTGTAACTATAAACAATGACTCTTTTATCTCTAAAGTAACTACCCCTCAACTGGGTGATCTGGGAGAAGCAACCCTTAGAATTGATGAAACTGTTCCCCCAAAGGTACTCCCATGTAGAAAAGTTCCATTAGCCATTCGCGATGATGTTAAGAAAGAGTTAGATCGTCTTGTAGAGAAAGGTGTTCTGGTTCTAGTAACCGAACCAACCGAATGGGTTAGCCAAATGGCTGTTGTTCACAAACGGGATGGCAAATTGCGCATTTGCATCGACCCTCAACCGCTCAATGCTGCACTCAAGCGGGAACACTATAGGTTACCTGTGCTTGATGATGTGCTTCCAGAGCTTAAAGATGCCAAAGTATTCAGCAAACTTGACGTGAGAGAGGCGTACTGGCATGTGCGACTCGATGAACCCTCCAGCAAGCATTGTTGTAACAATGATTACCCCATTTGGCCGCTACATGTGGAAACGACTTCCATTTGGTCTCAAAGTGTCCAGTGAAATCTTTCAGCGTAAGATTGACGAAGCCCTTGGAAATCTGAAAGGTGTTTTTAACATCGTTGATGACATTATCGTGGTCGGCTGTGGTTCTACAGATGCCGAAGCAGTAGACGACAACAAACTCAACTTATCGGCAATCCTTCAACGATGCACAGAACGAAATATCATCCAGAATGAAGAAAAGCAGCAGACTGGCCTGAAAGAAATCGTATTTCACGGTCACAAGATCACGAGTGAGGGCGTAAAAGTTGACGAAACGAAAGTCGAAGCCATACATAACATGCCTGCTCCCACTGACGTGGAGGGTGTCAGACGTATTTGTGGCATGGCCCAGTACATGTCAAGATTCATCCCAGACCTCGCGGGAACACTGGAACCAATACGAGCACTGACTAGAAAGGGTGTGCCATTCGTATGGTCCAAAGAATGTGAGAATGCTTTCAATACGCTAAAAAAGAATCTTTCAGAATCTGCATGTCTGGCCTACTATGATCCATCCAAAGAATTGGTAATTCAAGTGGACAGTAGCAAGCATGGCCTAGGCGCAGTACTGCTCCAAGATGGCCGTCCTATTGAGTACGCATCACGTGCCCTGACCCCATCGGAAAGAAATTGGGCGCAGATAGAAAAAGAAGCACTAGCTGTCCTATATGGTCTCGAAAGATTCGACCAGTACACTTACGGCCGACCAATAACCGTAGAAAACGACCACAAACCTCTGGCCTCAATACTAAGCAAACCTCTAAGCATGGCCCCAAAACGTCTTCAAGACATAATGATGCGTTACAACCGATACGATGTCAATTTCGTATTCACCAAAGGTTCTAAACTTTATCTGTCTGACACTTTAAGCCGAGCTCATCTCCACTCTATCGAAGGCAATCAAGACGAGCGTGCACGAATTATGAACATAAAGACTTTTGGTGAAATCCCGGATGTGCAACTTGAAGAGATACGCCAAGCAACAGCGCTAGACAGCAGCCTTCAAGACGTGATTCAATTTGTGATGGAAGGCTGGCCAGAAGAGAAACATTTCGTTTCCCCTTGCGCCTGTCCTTATTTTGACATTCGTGACACCCTAACAGTCGTAGATGGCATACTATTGAAAGGAGAAGCTGTGATCATTCCACCTGCACTGCGCACATCGATAAAGAAAAGGCTCCACAGCTCTCACCTTGGCAGCGAAAGTATGCTCCGTCGAGCTAGAAACAGCGTGTTTTGGCCTCACATGTCTAGTGACATTAAGCAAATGGCCGACGCTTGCGAAATCTGTCAACAAATGAAACCAAAGAACATACAAGAACCCCTGAAACAACATGTTGACGGCGATGAGCCATGGCAGAAAGTTAGCCTCGACATTTTCCAAATAGCAGACAAGCACTATCTCGTAACTGTCGATTATTATTCCAACTTCATTGAAGTTGATCTACTTACAACCCTAACTAGTGCTAACACGATTTATTTGCTCAAGAAGCATTTCTCCCGATACGGCATACCAAGGATGATCGTATCCGATGGCGGTCCGCAATTCTCTAGTCAAGAATTCGACTTATTCACTAACAACTGGGGCATTACACATGTGACTTCATCACCAATGCATCAAAGAGCCAATGGGAAGGCTGAATCAGCAGTCAAAATCACGAAAAACCTCCTAATCAAGACTCACAAAGAAGGCGGTGATCCGTACGAAGCAATGTTAGAACAACGAAACACGCCTCGACAAGACATGGCACGTAGCCCTGCCGAAATGATGTTCAATCGCAAGACACGTTCTATCATACCGACTATAAACAGTAAACCCAACGACGAAGTTATCAGGGTAAAGAGAGAAAATCGTAAAGATAGTGTCAAGAAATATCATGATCGAAAATCACGAAACCTATCCGAACTAGACGTTGGACAGGCTGTATTCTTCCAGCACGTCGAAGGGCAAAATTGGAAGTGGGCTGAAATCACTCAAATACTAGGCCCAAGCACGTATCAAGTCAAAGGCCTGGACAGAGGGATTTATCGAAGAAACCGTGTCCACATACGACCTACCAAAGTTCATCACAGGATACGTAATGCATCTCCAATCCCTGCAGCTCAATCTATGGGAGAATCATCACAAAACAGTCAACAAAGAACACCAGCACCTAACTCGCCAGCACTCGCTGAAGTAGAAGACACACGAACCGTCCCTCGAATTGACCACCCACCTGCGGACGCTGGTGAGCAAACAAGTGGCACTGAGACAATTGAAAGACCAAAGCGAAACATCAAACCGCCCATTCGGTTCCAGGACTTTGTCGTTAGTAAGTAGAGGTTGAAATGCATGACAAGAACTCATAGAAGTATTGACGATTAAACAGTTCACATTATTCTTAAGGGTATTATAGTTACGTGACTCTTTTAGTGACTTTTTAGTTCTCTATCCTTCGAGAAGAAGGGATGTTGATTAAGTTAATTATGTTAATATATGCATGCAGAATTCCCAGAATGCAATGTAGTCGTAAGTGTGCGATCATGGCGAATTAAAGTAAATTTGTTGTGTTTCCAATTCTTGCTCGTTCAAGTTTCGCTTATTCTTATTCAAACTAAAACAAATCAACATATACTATTGCAAATGCTGTAATTTGATTGGTTACTCTACTTGCTATCTATTCCTCAATAGATAGCGAGTAGCGAAACAATCATCTTCCTATTGAGATTTCTTTTAAAAAAATTGCTTAAAAATCAAATTTTTTGTTGAATATTCCATGTTTATCAGCATTTTGATTGGCTATACGGTTTTTCTCACGAGTGAAGAAAATCGTATTGTTATTTTGCTCACAACATGGCCGCCGTGTTGGGGAAGGAGCGAAAGGGTATTTGGCTTTTATGTCTAAAAGAAGAAGAGTTTCCTCACTAAAAAACATGAAACAGAAAGAAGAACAGCTTTGACTCACTATTTAGGCCAAATAACTGAGAAACAAATGGTATGATTCTGTTTTGAGAGTTCAATATTTTGTTTCGACATTGTTCGCCTTTGACAGGTTTCCAGTTTTAAAATAATCTCTATATGTTTGACATAAACAAATTACTGCATGGTTGGCTCGTTTGTACGATTTTTATTATGCACTTGTTGTGAAAGATTGCTAAACTCACTCGTTCGCTGCGCTCGCTCGTTCGTTTAGCAATCTTTCACAACTCGTGCATAAAAATCGTACGCACTCGCCAACCATGCAGTAATCTCTATATCCTCTTGGGTCCTGCTCAGTTTTAGGTTTAATATAGCCCACAGTACGTTAAAATTGGTACGACCATTCCTTGGTAGGTCACCTTCGCCGCTTTAACATTAAGAAAGGGCATTATCTTTCGTAATAATCTCATCCTTCCACAAGCTTTCTTATACGTACTACCAAAGTTTGTGGTCATGTTAAGTGAATGAGTAATTTCAACACCTAGGTACTTGTATGTCGTTACAGATCTTATCAATTGATCTCTAAAAGTTTCATTCTTTACACTGAACTTGATGTGATTAAAAAGATAATCTTGAAACCAATGTAATTCGGTGTTCTTAACCCCCTAAGTTTCCAACTTATTTAAGAGAGCGCCATGATTTATTGTATCAAACGCTTTTGTAAGATCAATGAAAACGCAGCCAACCAACTTTCCTTCGTCAACCGTTCTTTTATTAGTGTCAGTGAAGAGTATCGCTGCTAACTCAGTTGAACGTCCCTTACGAAAACCAAATTGATTTTCATTTAAGAGATTATTATCTTCTAAATAGGTTGACAGTTGCCGGTGAACCAAGTTTTCACCAGGAATTACCGAATTTGGACGGTAATTTTCAATCACATTGCGTGGTTTTGATTTTGTTTGTGTTGTTGTTGTTTTTTAGCTTGCTGTAACAAAATACACATTAGCGTATATCTACATGATATTGAAATAACTTACACAGGGCTGCCATTTTTTACGTTTTATTATTTACGATCTACTTTTCCTGCTGCTGGTTTCGAACATTACGTTTTTTAAGCTTGAAGTTTGACAGTTTAACAGAAACATCTGGCCAGATTGGCGTTTTGAAATGTTATAACTCACGTCGCAATGGTATTCTGTTGTATACATTTGCAATGTCTCCTCTAATGTTGTGTTTGAAAACATTCTCCATGGTTCTCGAAGGTTCTCTTTATTTCCACAGTAAAATTGTGGTGGAGGGGGGGGGGGCACTGGACACTGAACGCTGTTACTTTATTGTGATTATGAGTAGCGAGTAAAATTATTTGTATGTACCCTGTGATTCGCCCATTGAAAACTTAGAAACACCCATCTTGATTTTGTGCGTTGTAAAACATGTCATTCTCAATGAACTTTCACAATAACTTTGGACGTGCGATAATTGATGGACGTACATTGATAGATACACTTACATGTAACGTAACAGAGCATTCTCAATGAAGGCATTGTTTGCTACATATGAAATTTGATTAAAATACAGGTATCTGGAAATAGAAATTAATTGTTAGGTTTGTAGAATTACTTATCTGGAGTGAATATCTGCAATTATCATCTACATACAAATCCAATAATGACTTGAGTCCAGCAAAAGTTCCTTTGGGAATTCTGGTAAGTTTGTTGGAGTCTAAATACCTAAATGTACGTTTAAAAAGGTAATTAGGCTAAACGAAATGCATAAAAATTCATATACAGGACCTAGGCTAATATACGGGACCTAGGATATTATAAAATCACGTCAACAGAAAGGTGGTACAGAATGATTAATGACCATTGTAACTAATAAAATCATCTCAGGCTGTCATATAGTGAAGGCTATAATAACAACTGACTAAACATCACTGTAGAATCAGTAACACGTATTTACATTGTTGTTAATCTTTTAAGCGCTTGAAACGCATTATCTTCAATTTCTGAAATCATGTTAAATCCCAGGTGCCTGTGAATGAAAGATGAAACATGTCATCTGGAAGACATGATGCATAATATACATTAATTTGACTTAAATATTAATTATTAACTTGGCTAACTCCAGAATGACTGATTTTACAAATGTTTTGGTGATAGTATTTGCGATGTGAGTGATGTTAAGTATCATGATAAGCGTTAGCAATATACATTCTTAGCTTACAAGTCCACCAGATTTTCTAAACCGAGAAACGTATTCTTCAATATGGTACTAATTTTGTTCTGGTAGAGATACCTAAAAAGACATAAAACAACACTCAGGATTCCCCAGGATAAATGCGGTGCGCAAAAAAATGGCAGGCAGAACACTTAAGAATAATGTAAACTGCACATTCGTGAAACGACACCAAAGGTACGTCTATTTTTTTTTCTTTTACGTCTATTTTGGTTTTAAATCCAGTATATAAAAATCCAGTAAGTTTCATGCGTTTCTCTATAAAATAAAGTTTTGTTTTTGCTGAGATTCGTTTTGTCCATATAATTAACAGAACATCACATAGTGGTGCAGAGATATGTTCTTGTGGAAAGAATGATATCTCAGTCGCCTTCGCTGTGTTCACAATAATAACAACAGTAACATTGAAATTTATCTATTTCATTTTTGAAATATAAAAGAAGAATAACTGATAAATTGAACCTAAAATGCCTATATAGACGTATCGTGAAATACCGTTCTTGCCACACAAAATCCATGTCTTCGCACCATCATATACATGAGATAGACAACTCTACATGTGATGTGATGAATTTCCAGAGGAGAATATATAACTTACAGTGTTCGCAATTCTCTTAAATCAACAAAACTTTTTGAACCAAGGTGTTCGATCTCGTTAACCTGTAACTGCCTGTCCAAATTAGGGATATGCATTGTTATAACAATGAAAGACAACTAACTGTGGAGATTGGCTTTCTAAAGAGCAAATCACAAACAATGATGTCCTTTGTTTCAAAACTCCAATCACAAGAGCTGATGATTTTAGATTGATATTTACCCAATATCGTTTATGCTTTTCTGATTAAATTTTGTGGTACATTTGTGGAGTAAATGTCCAGTTGGATGGCTTATTGAATGATCCAAATATTTGGTACAAACATTTATGCCACCACACCAAACTTATTGGTAGGGTTAAAATTACGGTTCGGATTTGGGAAAATTAAGTTTTATCTTAAAAGGATCTGTGCACTTTAAGAGACAAGTAGATTTGATGAGCGTAGCATGAAAAATTCAGCCAGAGTGAACCATAATGAATGAAAAATTTCGACTCTGTTGGTCTCGACGGCATTTACGGCATTCTGGAGGCACGTGATAAAGTATACGTATCTTTCATACTTTACATGCAATTATAAATTCAGTGGGCGACAAAGTTAGACCTTCCATACGACTGATAGGCAAACGTGAAACAAAGGACTTTAGAGTTCTACAATAGAGTAATACATTCAGACTAAATAAATTCAATAAATTATATGAGTAGCTTGATAAGCACAACTTACGCAACACTGCATATCTCCTCGCGAATTTGTATGCCCTTTCCCTATTTATTATCGGATTTGAAAAAATAAAAGCTATTGTTCCATCGTAAGTAAAGCTTTGTACATAAATACTTACAACGTTTGCAGCGATTTGAGTCCAGCAAACGTTCCTCTCGTAATAACATTTAACTTGTTGTTATGTGCTGATCTATGAAAACAAGACGCTCTGGTAAACGCTGGCAATTGAAGAAGCTAATTCTAACTGTTAATTTACTTCTATGAAAAACAACTCTATCATCATGTTGTTATACATTCTATTTAAAGTAATGCATCTTTATACAGTCTATTTACAGGCAGTCTAAATACGCTGGAAATTTTCTTACACCAAGCTCTAATTGGTCTATTCCTTTGAGGTTGGAAGACACGAGGTTTTGTGCATAAGAACAATCACGCGCGGCACAGGCAGCTATACTCTCCTCAAATAATATGGAAAAATGCAAGGAAGTACATGCATTCATTTGCAGAGTAATGATTCCTCCCATACCGGATCGTGGGCTCTGGCTACGAGATTGGGGTTCTAATTGGATTATTCACTCATGCCCAGTACGCTTAATCGCTGACATACGAAAAGGCAAAATTACAGTCCAGAAAGCATTTAATTTAAATCACTTTATCTTACAGTATGAACAGTTTTACATGTTCATCAGTCGTATTTACTTACATCATAGTTAGTTCTTGTAGACGGAAAAACGATCCCGGATCAATTGTCTTGATATCGTTATTGTAGATATGACTAAAAATTTCAAAAGTTCAGATATTATACAACTAGAATAAGTAGGAAAGTACGTGGCTGGTTAGTACAAATAATTTTTTAGATTTCACGATATATTTTTTAAAACATTGCTGAGCTTTCGGGCCATTACTCAGGTTAAAAAGTACAAATTGACGTATGAACGTTTGCACTTCTCTGTATGAGGACGACCTAATAAGTACAGGCCCAAAAGCTTTAAAATGTTTTAATCAATCTATCGCGAAACCCACAAAAAAATTTGATTTTTATTAATACAGGCATGACCATGCCAACTTTAATACCAAACATAGACAGCTCTCTATGTAAAAAAAAAACATACAGTTTTTCCAATGAAATTAAATCTGCAAACATTCTTGAGCTTATTCTTTCTAGTTTGTTGTGATCCAAATACCTGTAATCAAAGTATGTACAAAAGAATAATCAGAATTGTACCACTTCCCAGTATATCTTACCCTTCTGTGTCCAATGTCGTTTTTACAAAATAGTGATAATTATTGCGAGTGGTACACCTCAATTACCAGACGTTAAATAAAAAATGATGTTGAAACAACAAACTTACAATTCTGTTAACAATGGTAATCCTTTGAAGGCCTCATTTTGAATGTCGCTTATCCCGTTAAACCCAATTATTCTGCATCAAAATAATATAACCGTACATGGATCCAGCTTGAGAAATTGACTTCAGATATTACCTTTATCATTTTTAAATACTTACAGAGTTCGCAGTGAAGCCAAACCGTCAAACATTCCATTCGTTAATTTTGTCAAATTATTGTGGAAAAGAACCCTGAGTGAGAAAGATTCGTTCTCTTTGTTTCATTGCATTTATCGTTTAACTAACAATTTCTCACCAATGATTCACCAATCAATATTCAGCAATCATGTTACACTGCTGAGTGTCCCTACTGTTTGTTTATTCCTTATATTGTCATATTAGCGACTTACAGCGTCTTCAGTTTTCCCAGTGGGGCAAATGTTCCTGGTTCAATGAAGTTAATACTGTTGTGTCGAAGAGACCTAAAGTGAGGAAGACTTGACAATAGAGAAAATTGTTGTTTATTACAAACGGACGAACTTTCATTATAGTCGTTTATTTAAGGGGCGCCATTAGAGACGTCGTACGTGGTTAAACCAGAAACTCGTCTGTAAATATGTGTTACCCAGTTCCAGTAGTTGACCGTGTTAAAGTAAAAACTCAACGTTGTATTATTTACCCATGCATCTGAGAAATGATAATGTAGAATGAGTTGAAGACAAGAAAGTCGTCATGTTAGACGAATTTTCCGGCATTCCTACAAGAAAATATGGATGACGTGTAGCTAGGATTAAACATATTCAAATTGAGAAAAACTCTATGACAATTGACAATACGATACTTATAAAGAAAAACCCTTAATAGATCACTAAGGCACATCTGTTATCATATATATATACTTGCACTTAGCAACACATGTAAATATACACTTGTATCAAGTTTCAAGCTCACCTCATATTTTAGCGTCCTTTAGACTTTTATAATTTACCCGTCGAAGGCTACAGTCTGATAGCCGAAAGCTCGTAATAAGAATAAATATTTTAAAGTCAGAGAATGTTTTCTCAATTTGAATTCCTACAAGAGTTGCTAAAATGCTAAAATTCGGTTGATGTTGTAAAAGATGAAGGGGCAAGGGAAAAATTAGAGTACTGGATCCCATTGAGCCTCCCAGCCGATAGTAACCTGTGTGTGTGCAGTGCGTTACTGAAAACCTTTCCATTTGTGAAACTCTTGACCAAAAAAGACACTAGTGGTTAAAAAATAGCATTTTGTAAGCATTTGTCGCGCTAATGAAATGGCACAGAAAGTACCAATTTTACGCATTTCTAATTTTGTTGTATTTAAATATCGATACTGTAAATGTCTTATTTCGTTTATTCTTTCGTTTATTAAGCATTTTTCTCAACTTAATTTCTTATCCTTGAGCTCTGATCATGCAAAATGTAGATTAAAATACATCTAATAACTTATGAACGCACTGTGTTTATTATCATGTAACTCAGAGTGATTCTACAAAAGATTTCCAGCCACGCATTGGGTTCCCGTAATATGTTACGTAATACGTAATAAAATTATACATACAGAAATTCTAGAGACGAAAGACCAATGAACGTTTTCTTGTTTAGACGTGAGATTTGATTTTCGTAAAGATACCTAGAGACAAAAAAGTTTTGTATGTTTAGGAACACAACCACAACCAATTTTTTAAACGCACCGCAATTACAATATACGCATTAATTTTCCCTGCCTCGCAGTGAAACTTCGACGTCACGGGACAGTTTTTTGGAACAAACCCACACAGACCATACATTTCCAATCAAACGTTTTGTTTTATGTTTATTGATATGACGCTTGAGCGCGTAAACGTCATGTTTTGTAATTAAACGTTTTCTCGATTGTTTTAACTCTTTCTGTCATCACTCCGCCTGCCGTAGGCGAGGCGGAGTTTTAAATTCACCCCATTTTTTTTCTTATTATTTTTATTTTCTTTAGAATACCAAAGCTAGGTATAGTCCGGCAGATGGAGGCCGATATACTTACCATATCGAGGTTCAATTCCACATTTTGGTTTTATCTTGTTCCTTGAAGGTTAGCAAGTATATTTCTGAATGTTAGCCGCGTTGAAATTTCTTGTGGGCTCTTGCCTACACTTTTTTCTACGATATGACTATAAAACTGTATTACTGTCAAAAAAGGTCATATTTCAAGTTCAATTTTAGAAAAAAATAACTTGCATCAATAAAAAGCTCGTAAAAAACTAAATATAAGACATTTAAATGGCCACTTCGATCTTTCAAGCGGTTTTCAATTTTTTGATCCTTCAAACTACGAAAGAATGCTAAAATCACGCAAAAAACCTGAGCACTAGCATAAAAATATGTTTTCAAAGGTGAATAAGTCACTCAGAATTGAAAAAATTAGGGTGGCCATTTAAATGTCTTATATTAAGTTTTTTTACGAGCTGTTGTGGAAACCTCGCAAGTTGGTCTTCCACACCTTCTTGGGACTGTATATTTGCGATCGATCAACTGCGGCAACCAGCAGTATATTTCAAACTATTTTATTAACACATTCGACAATAATATTACACAATTACAGGACAAACTTACATCAAACTCTAATTATTTTTAAGTGCATGTTTATATTTATGAGATTATGAAAGGAAGAAATTTCTAAGTGCTTACGTCTATTGGAAGACAATGCCAGTTATCAACGAGAAATGCATTAGGCATTCTTACATTCTTTTCCTTTTATGGCAAAGACCTATTCTGGTTTTCTACTTTCCTACATATTTACGATCTTATTTTATTTATAGCGTGTTCTCGAAGCATTCTATTGCGCCATTCCTAAATTGCACAACACTGCGCTGTTCATAAATTGCGCAACCCTACGCTGTTCATAATTTGCGCAACACGTGCTTTCGGTTGATGCTAGTCTTCTTTCTAAAATTGAACTTGAAATATTACCTTTTTTGAAAGCAATACAGTTTTATAGTAATATCGCAGAAAAACGTGTTGGCAAGAGCCCACAAGAAATTTCAACACGGCCAACATTCAGAAATATACTTACTAACCTTCAAGGAACAAGATAAAACCAAAATGAAATTGTCCCTCGATATGGTAAGTAAACATGCTTTTTGTACCCCTATCTGCCGGACTACTATTATTTATGAATATTTCAAAACTTACAAACAGTTGCATTGAAATCACCTTCTAAAACCATTAATAATTCATGAAGGAAATTCAAAAGAAAAACATATTTAATTAGTGTTTTGAAACTAGAGGAAAAGTGTCTTAGAAGCAGGTACTCGGCTTCGCCTCGGATTGGAACGAACTTCTCGTACTTGAAATCCCGGTAAAGTCCCCAGCCTTGTATTTGAACTATTACTACAAACCTTATGCTAACCCAGGGTGTACTTTTAAACAACCGGCCCTTGGGGCTAGCTAATTTAATAAGGCCATATGAGTAAACACTAACATGTAAGCTTAGCAAACCATGACTTAGCTCGGGTCCTACCCTGTCAAGAATGATGGAATTATGTTTCCTATGGTCTGTGATAAATATACAGCTAATTGAATAAAGGTTGTCCTTTGACAAAGCTAAAAGATAAAAGCCAAGCGCAAAAAGTATGATGAGCGCGTAAATTAGCATTGCGATATAGCTAAAATTTAAAGGGAAATGGCAACAAAAATTTTTATCGTCTTATTTGAAAGAGACTCCAAAACAATATATAGAAGTCTATTACACAATTTTTATATCTGACTTATTTGGTGAGATATTTTGACTTGAAATCTTTAGTTGTCCGCAATCTTGGATATTTGTAGATATGCATGATACGTCACAAGTGGGGTCACGCAATTTTTTTTTCTTACGACACAATGATTAATCTTCTCCATTAGCCACACACATGGTAAGTGTTTCGGATTTCAACACGGACTGAAAAGGTTTCACAAATATTTTATTGGTAGCAAGTATTTAGGAGAAGCTTTGAATGGCTTATCCCTGTTGTGACGTCACCAAAACATCGTTAATGAGGTTAAAAAATAATCCAAGATGGCGGACAGTGCGATTATTTAGGTGACAATATTTCCCAAAGTAAAACAGATATAAAGATTTTGTAAAAAACTTCTATATATTATTTTTAGAGTCTCTTTCAAATGAGACAGTAAAAATTTTTGTTGCCATTTCCCTTTAAACAAATTATTCATGTGTTGATAGATGCGTTGGCGTTACGATACCTAACAATGGTTCTTTGTCATCACTCACTTGGAGTTTTATGCTGATTTGCTCTGTGAGTGAGTAGTTTTACTGTAACTTGCAAACTCAAGTATGGGACAGGCAATGATCACGTGTGTTCAGTGGAATATACAGGGTGTCCAAAAAACCCCCAAAACTATTGAAAATGATCTATTGTTAGAATTTCAATGCCTAGCACTAAATTGAACCCACGAGTGGATAAACTATTGACATAACCGTCATAATTAATGGTAATACTCAGTGTTAACCATTTTTATGCCAGGCAAAAAAACTAAACCTACGAGTGCATATTAAAAATGCAATCCAATTTTATGCATGGTTATTTTAGCCTATTCAATTTGGTTTTTATCAATATTCCCATGGGCAAAACAAACGTACTTTACAAAGATATTTTAATTTTTTAACAAGTGCTAGAACATTCAAATGTTAACAATAGGTGATTTCAATAGTTTTTGGGGTTTTTTGGGACACTCTGTATAGATATTCTTACCCCGCAATTTCCCTGGACTTCAAAACCAACAACACTTGAAGAATTAATAGTCTATGGAATATAGACTACTCAAATAAAACGT